>OZ014479.1:4680602-5280602 GCA_963965965.1 Trididemnum nubilum | reverse complement strand
ACTACTGCAACTGAAAACCAGGCACCAAAGGCAAAAAAAAGCAGACGCTATCTTTGTAAAAGAAGCACATATCAAAAATGCAGCGCCTGCGATAATAACATTCTAAAGTTATTTGCATGCATTGCAATAACTAATGAACCAAAAGCATTATTTTGCAGTTTTCTAAACGCTTTGAAACTGTAAGGAATGGTTTCAGTATTGAAAAACCGTGCGTTTTGGCTCTTGTGCACCCAACCATTGTGCTGACTAAATCAGCTTTGATTTCATGCTTTTATGTTTTGATATTATTGCTAATTGAACTCCTATGCTGTTGCATTTTTTTATGAAAATGATGATTGGAAATAAACAGCAACAAAACTTCATAAACGTGCAAATCTTTACATAACTGCCAAGAAACGGTGTAAAGGTAATTGCAAGCACCATCTAATCTTTGGAGTTCCTGTCTAATCAATACATCAGGGTATATAATTAGGCATAATTACCGCATTTTTGTATTTTTTGTTGCGTTTGTTCCTTGTTTTTGAGTTTCAGTTGTTCGTTTATAACAGGTTTTAATGTTACTTTGTTGATTTGTGTGAGATCTTTTTCCCACAACTTTTTTTGAAATCTGGGATCTATTGGAATCCAATGGTACAACTTGCATAGAATTTTTTTGGTAGGCAGAGGGTTAACAAAGTATTGGCATATAAAGCTCAACAGCTTTAAAGGTCAACATGTTATTCAGTTGAAGTACTGCACCTCTTAAGCCAATGCTTATTAAATTATTATACGAATCAGATATAAACAAAAAAAAATTAACATAAGTCGCAGATGCCATTAATGGATCGTTGTGAACACACATTTTCGGAAAGTTTGAGGTCAACCGGAAGTAACATCATTTCTGCTTTTGTCAGAGACACCAAAGAAGTTTCATGCAGTTTTGAGCATAATGCATGCTTATCAGTGCGCATATTCTATTTATTATATTGCGTATTCATCGTCGATGCTAATCTTTCGCTGGAATTAAATATTTTATTTACTGATAAATGCATTGCATCATCATTACGTCATTGATGACATCATAATTTAAAATTTTTGCTTTTTCTGCTGTTTCTCGAAATAAACTGCGTTTGTATAAAAAATATTCATTTTCATCAGCTGTTGAATGATGTAGTGAAAATCACACTGCAGTATTATAAAATTTTGTGAATTATACTATATCTTAGTCACAATAAATTACAAATAATAATAAACACAATATATTAAACATGACGCCATCATGCATATGACGTCATCATCTGCGGTGATGTTATCAGAGATGTCTTTGAAATAGCAAAAGTTCAAACTGAAAACAATATTTTGCAACATGTAGACAAATTTGCATGCTTTTATAAGGATTTACTGGTTTTGATGACGTCATCATCGTTTTCGTGACGTCACATTATCAAAATATTTGTTTTTAAAAATTTAACAAAAACTAGCTCCAACAAACAAAAAATTTTACTTCTTTCACTTACCAATCGGTTTTTAGATGGGAGGGTAAATTTGCTCCCCCCCTCCATTGCAAAGTAGAGTGTAAAAATACCCCGCTAGATATAGGGTTAACCTAGCTACATAAAGTTTGGACAGCAGTTTGAGAATAATAAGGTATTTGTTGCGGCCCATTTTAGAGTCAATTATTGCCCGCGTTAGTTTGGTTTTACGGCGCAAAAACGGCATGGAAAGTTTGACGCGGCAGACAGTCTCATCCAAAAACGACAAAAAATATTTTACCTAAATATGTCGTAAAATAGCCTTTCATTTCTGCTAAACCAACTTTTTTTTCTACTTTCATGTTGTCTTATTTTGATTTTGCGCTTTACGTTCTTCTTCGATACAACGTCACAACGAATTTTAAATATGTAATTTTTGTGTGAAGTAGTCGAGCTGTTCAGTGTAAAGGCAGTTTCGTCTCCTAAAATTTTTAGGTGCTCCCTTGCCCTACCGTTAGGAAACCCTAAAAATCGACCCAAAAAATCAATTTTTTAAACAGCTTAATTTAATTAAGCTAGAAAATTATTTTTGATAGACATAAAAAAATTGCTTGATTGTTTGAACTCTCACCCCTCTCTTACTCCATGAGAACCTTAGTGAGATCCCTTAATCAGATTTCAATTGATTTTACAGAATGGGTCAGGTTAAGTTCTACACGTTTTTGATGCTTAAGAAAAAAAATTAAATAAGAAATAAAATATGGTTTGGAGTGCTATCTCCGGAGTTTTCTTCCGCAGATTTTTTTTTTTTTTTGCTAAATTTGAGCAAGGACAGTTTTTTCGATGCCGTTAGTATTATAAAGAAAAATATTTTGGTTTAATTTCGGGATATGCTTTCGTCACACAAATCTCCCAAATGGATTCTTAAAAAATAGTTTTTTTTGCAAAAGTGAAACAAGAAAGTTATTAAAGCAACATTTTTTTATCAGTAGATAATTGAATGATGCTGTTTTCAGGAGCAACTGCTACCACCCCCAATAAGGAACCCCCAACAGCAATTTTTTTGAATGACGTAAACTTAATAGGAAACTTTTTATATCCATAATATTTAAAAAAACAAATACTTTTGGCATAGTTTGGAGGCGCAACTGTATAGTGGTGCCCCACTAGCAATAATTTGCTGGCAACAAGGTTCGACAAGTAACCTGCAATAATCTGCGCTTTGTCCGGTTGTATTTCTTTTTTTTTTTTACTTCCAGGTGTTTCTACCTCCCCAATATAGAGTAGTTGTACCTTTGCGCGGACAGTTAAACACAGTCATAAATTTTTTTTCTCGAAAAATGGTTTTGAAAGATTTAAAACCAACTAATAATCGCACATTTGCCCAATCTTTGAAAATAAACAATCAAGAAAAAGAAAACAAAAACTTTTCTTGGATAAAATATGCGCATTTTGCTTGCACAGCAGCTGGCATTTTTCAATTAATTGTCTGTCTGCCTGGCAGGTGTTAGCAATGTCACGAACACAGGTTAATTCAAGGTACAGTATTAAATCGGGTTGAGATTTACAAGTTAACATAAATATACAAATTTTGATTTTTATTCGTCCTGCTTATAACTTAACCCTATTTGTACTGGGGGAAAAGGGGCAAATTTGCCCCCTTCTTAGTAATTTTAATATACTTCCTAAACTAAAACTCTGATGCACCCTGACTTTGAATTAAATTTAATAGCACAAATTTTTAGAAATTTTGGGTTCAGCCGGGCAACTGGAAGTGACGTCAATTTTTGCTTTTGTCATAGGCATCTAAGGAGTTTCATAGAGTTTTGTGCACAATGTATGTTTATCAACGCCCTTATTTTATTCATTGTACTGCGTATTCATTATCGCTGCTAATCTTTAGCTGAAATCTTCTTTTCTTTCTCCATTGCCCGCTTTTCCGTAAAGGTTGCGGGGGCAGTAGCTCAAGATTAAGCAGCCACACCTCACGGTCTTCCATCATCTCCATCATTTCGCTTGGGCGAAGTCCCAAGCGATTCCATCTAAGATCCTCAATGTGATCGGTCCATCTAGTTCTAGGTCATCCAACTGGTCTTCACCCATTTGCTTTGGCAAGTAAAGCTTGCTTGGGCAGCCTTTCCTGAAACATTCTGTTTACATCGCCAAACCATCTAAGCTGAGATCTTTCAATTCGGAGAAGTAACGGCTCGATGTTTAGAGAAGATCGAATCTCAGTGCTGCGACCGTGGTGCTGCGACCCGGACGAAAACCGCACTGACCATCTTTCAGTTTTGATTCCACTATTTCTCGGCATTCCTTTCAAGGCATTTGGCATATATTTTCCCTGGCAAACTAAGGAGTGATATTCCTCTGTAGTTTGTACATTGCTTGCGATTTCCTTTCTTGAACATCGGAATAATCACACCTGTTTGCCAATCTCTGGGAGTTTTGCCAAACTTCCACGCAACTTGACACACTCGCGTTAACCAGAGAATTCCTTCTCCAGTCAGCGCTTTCAACACCTCGGGTCTGATTTCATCTTCACCAGCAGCTTTTCCAGATTTTATCCCTTTAATTGCAGTTGCCACTTCTGCTGCAGTAAAAACTTCGTCCTCCCCTAGATGTGTCACTTCGTGTGTGTCACGAGTCGATGCCATTACAGGATTCAAAAGATCTTCAAAGTATTCTTTCCATCGTAAAAGGATTTCATTCTCATCCGTTAGAATGTTACCGTCAGAATCCTTGATGGAGTACGTGATACTCAATCTTTTGCCACGTAAATGGCGGATGGTCTGCCAAAATACTTTGTTTGCCGAAAAATAGTTGGAATCTAACCGACGACCAAACTCTTCCCATGACTTCTCCTTGGATTTCTTTACTGCCAAAGTTGCCGCTTTTCGTGCCTCAGTGTACCGGGATTGCAAATCAGATGACGATCTGTCCTGTAGCCAGGCCTTGAACGCATCTTTCTTTGCTCGAATAGCTTCTTTAACCTCTTGGTTCCACCAAGGTGTTCTTTTCTCACTATCGCCCGCCATTCTAAGCCGTTTTCGCCCGCCACTCTAAGCCGTTTTCGCCCACAACTTTCAGCAGCTGATGAAATGATTGCTGATCTGAACAACATTCATTCCTTCTCGATGTCCTCGAATACATCAGGAAGTTGTCTGAACTTAGATGATATACTGGTTGCAAACTGTTTTTTATACTTCTTTGTCCTCCAAAGCCTCCCATTTGATCCGGTAGGTCACATACGACCTGTTGGATCTCTTGATTGGCCAAGGTTTTGAAAGTCGTAAGGAAACATACTACCAGATGGTGATCAGTTGACAATTCAGCACCTCGCTTCACTCGAACGTCCAGCACATCAGAAAACAAATCTGACGAAACTATGCAAAAATCTATCAAAGATTTTTGATCCATACTAGGTCGATACCATGTATAGTTGTGGACCTCTCTGTGCTGGAAAAAGATATTCATGATGCGGAGTCCGTTGCTACAACAGAGCTGCAATAAATACCTTCCGTTCTCATTCAGTCCAGTGACTCCATGTTTTCTGATCACACCCTTCCACGTATCTGTGTCTGTTCCACCATGTGCGTTAAAATCCCCATTAGAACCGTAAATTCAGTAGGTGATACTCGTAGAAGAGCATCATTTACTTCATCCACAAAAGCCTGATATTCACTCGTAGCAATGGGGGCATATACCTGCAATAGGCACAATGACCAATCAAACACCTTAAGCTTCAACATACAGACCCGTGATCCCAAAGGAATCCAATCTGACACACAGTCTGACAAACGGGGGCTTGTCAGAATCCCCACACCCGCTTGTGCAGACATACTAGAATCAGCACCAGAATAGAAGAGTTTCCATCCGCCATCTTGATCCACAGTTCCAGAGCTACGTCGTTTGGTTGAAGAAACTCCGATAATATCGAGATGATACCGCTTTGCTTCCTCAACTAATTCTAGTTCTTTTCCTGTAAGGGTGAGGATATTCCAATTGCCCAACAGCAGTTGGTGATGGTTGACCCGTGAGTGTGCGACATTATCTCGAGTACGAATACTCTTTGCTGCCTCCATTCGCCTCTCCCAACGTGTAGCGGGCACATTAGTGGAGCTGGCACTAGAGCTGGCTGGCGGAGATTGTCGCTTATTTTTCGAACGAGCCCCTCTGCCTAAGACTCGAACGCCATAGGTGTTTCGCTAAATGACGACCTGGGAGTCCCTAGGCGCTCCCCTGCCGGGCGAGGTTCCACTTGTGAAGGTGGCCCCATTAACGTCGTTCTGGAATCAAATATTTTATTTACTGATAAATGCATTGTATCATCATTACGTCATTGATGACATCATAACTCAAAATTATTGCTTTTTCTGCTGTTTCTCAAAATAAACTGCGTTTGTATAAAAAAATATCCATTTTTACCAGCTGTTGAATGATTTTATAAAAGTAATCCTAAGGCATTGTAAAATTTTGTAAATCTCAGTCTCAGTCGCTAAATCTCAGTCACAAAAAATTACAAATAATAATGAACACAATATATTAAACATGAGGTCATCATGCATATGACGTCATCATCTGCATGTGACGTCATCATCTGCGGTGATGTCTTTGAAATAGCAAAAGTTCAAACTGAAAATCATATTTAGCAACATTTAGACATATTTGCCAGCTGTTATAAGGATTTACTGGTTTTGATGACGTCATCATCGTTTTCGTGACCTCCAATCTTAAAATATTTAATTTAAAAAAATTTAACAAAAACTAGCTCCAACAAGCGAAAAATCTTCCTTCTAGCACTTACCAATCGGTTTTTAGGTAGGGTCGCAAATTCGCCCCTCCTCTTCGGTACAAATAGGGTGTAAAAATAGCGCGGTAGATGTAGGGTTAAACAGTTGAGATAATTAATACAATTTTTTAGCTAGACTTTAACTTATTACGCTAAATATTATGCATTATTTTTGATTTTTTTTACAAGGCAAAAGCACACACAAAAAACACAATAACGTATAAAAAAGATGCGATAATCAACGACTGCCTATGACCGTGTTTAGACTATGCACCACAATGCTTGAATAAAAAGCCGTATTTTGTTCCCAGCAAAATATCGCCAGTGGTACACCACCATCATTGATTTATTTTTGTGTTAAAAAATTTAGACGTTTGAAAATTATTCCCAAGGCCGTATCTACAATAGTAATTGAGTTATATTGCTCAATTGGAAGCCAATAATATTTTTTCAAAAACTGCAGGGAAGCAATTGTTAAACCACTAACCTTGCAGCACAAGATAACCCCAGAGAATCAGCAAACCTTCAAATTATGAAACTTTACCTTACCATAGCACCATCTAGTTTTTACGGAAAAATTTATGAAAAGCCTTGACTTGAAGTCCAATTAGTTCGAAGCAAAACGCTTTTTTCTAAAAGGAATTATTGTAAAGAATAGAGCGAGGGGAGTTACCCCAGCGTATGTACATAAAATAAGATCAAAATTAACTTTTACAAACCGGGTTATAATTTTATATTGCTTTTTACATTTAGGAAAAAGGACTCCCTTTTTAAGATTATCTAGCTTTGAAGAATAATTGTTGCAATTATTACAATGTTTTCATTTGTTGTTGTAGTTGTTGTTGCGCATATTTATCATGCTGTCACCTGACAGCGTCAGACGTTGACTAATAGACGATCCGGTTACTTTTCATTGCAATGACTTCTTCGTGCTTGGAGGAATCTGCACCAACTGCTTAGGAGTTTCCAGTTATCCTATGTTCCTGTGAATTCTTCGAATTCTTTTCCACTGAATTTGCTGCTTGTTCGTAGCCACCAAGCAGAGATAATCATCGCAAAAAATCTTATTCAAGGTCGCAACAACGTGGACAGGATGCGGGTTGAATTCAAATTATGCTATTAAAGACGTCGTAAAAACGACGCTGTTACCCCCTTGGCTACGCTGCAGGCCAATTATTTTGGAGCAACCTACTGTATGTTATTGTTAATTTTTAAGTTAGCCGAAAAGTAACAACAGATTCAATAAAACATACAGCACTCTCGTATTTATGTGAAAAACTAAAAAAATAAAATTCAAAACACTATTTGTAATTAGTTCTTATAGTTTATAAACAAAAATATTTTGACTTACTTTACACAAAACTCTGGGTAATTTCCATATTTCATATCCCCACGACCAACTATAGGCTAATAGAGGTGAATTGATGGCCGAGATTAAATCAGAAACCGCCAAACTTGATATAAGTTGATACCATCTTGACCTATATGAAAAGTATTTAAAAATATAATATAGTTTTTCAAAGTTTAAAAAATTGTAATTATTGCTCGAAATTATGATACTACTACATCATGGCCCACAGGACAGAAGCTTCCTCGTCCGCATTAATAACGAGAATTTTTTAAGAAACGCTACCGAACGAAATACTCGCTATAGGCAAGAGGTAATTTTTGCACATGCATTTAAAGGTCCGAGAGCTTGAGGGCTATTCCATTATATTTCAACAAATGCCAAATACCCTAGATCGGAAAATTTACATAAAATGCTTATGGATCATCTTTATAAGATGACGCAAGCTGCATAAAAAAATGTTTTTTGAAATCTGACTGTCCGTTAATGAAATATCGAAAATCACCACTAGATGTTAGATGAGAGTACGTAAATATACAAAAAATAATTTTGAGGCCCTTACTTATGGCAGAAAGTACGTTTTTGTGTCAATATATGTTTTTGGGGGTGGGGAATCTAAATTTGGGGTTTAATTAAGGCTAATGTTGCCATAGAATTGTGATTTGATAGTTTTTTTAGGTTTTTAGGGGGTGAATTGGGGTCAGCAATTGGGGATAAAGGATTGAATAAAGTTTTGAAACAAAAATATTTTTGGGTAGCATAAAAGTTGTTCTTTCCTTTTGATACAGAATTTACGATGACAATTGATTAGAAATGTGTACAAACGGAACAATTTGTTTTGCTGTTATATTACAACCTGACTATTCAGCTACCAAGACAATGCAATAAAAATAGTGCATACAAATTTCTTCATTTAAGTGAAATGAAAGTATGGATATGAAAACAGACAAATTTTTAGTATTTTAGTTTTCATACAATGCAGCTGATCAAATAACATTACAGCTGCATGTAACATGTATCGAACATTAGTAGACGTTTTGGCCATAGATTATGCATAGCATTACCCTGGTCTTGCTGACTCATGTAATAAATGCTAGTCAATCACAAAATTGGTGTCATTGCTGCGATGGTGTTTAGTGCATTTTTGTTATAAAATACAATTTTAATCATTGCGAAATCTTTATACAGGATGTTTCAAAAGTAACATACCAATATACTGGTATTATTGCAATAATATACCGGTATGTTTTTTTGAAACATCCATTGTATACCTGTGTATATGTGTATCCTGTGTATACCATAACTAAATCAGCACAAAAATATTATGAGCAAATATTTTAATAAGTCAATTATTATGTTTTTGACGTTTGCAGGCCAGAGTTTTAATATTTAATTGTTCTGCGTGCTTCTAGCTTAAAGGCTACCAGCGCGAAAGCCTTGGGAAGAGCCATCAGAACGGCGACTACTTAAAACAAGCAAAGCGAAAAGTTGCCCTCTCACAGGATTCGAACCTGCAGCCGTTGGATTGCCGGTCCACTGCTCTACCACTTGAGCTAGAGAAGACTTCTCGCATGCTTAATTTTGGCTATTTAAACCCAGCAACTTCCTTGTTCTACGATTTTAATAATAAGTCAATTATGATGTTTTTGATATAATAATTATGATATAATACAATAAGTCAATTATGATGTTAAAATCATAGAACAAGGAAGATTCGGGGTTTAAATAGCCAAAATTAAGCTTGCGAGGAAACGTCTTATCTAGCTCAAGTGGTAGAGAAGTGGACCGGTAATCCAAAGATTGCAGTTCAAACCCTGTGGGAAGACAACTTTTCGCATTGCTTGTTTTAAGTAGTCGCCGTTTTAATGGCTCTTCCTAAGGCTTTCGCGCTGGCAGCCTTTAGGCCAGAAGCACTCAAAATGATTAAACAAAAACGAGCAAATATGTTGATGCAAATGATAGAATTTTATACACGAGGGTTCACCTCCAAATCACTGCTACTGTATGCCATTTGAAAGAATAAGAAACTAGCATTGCAAATTTATTTATAGCGCAATTGAAATAATTTTACTTGAAATGAACTTAAGTGACCGGCCAGTTGGTCGAGCGGTAACGCGTTCGTCTCTGGAGCGGGAGGTCAAATCTCGGGCCAGTCAAATCAGACAGTGTTGCCTACGGCTCACTACTACTGCAACATTTCTTCGAAAGGAGCAGTGCTGCTTGGGCGCAATGACGTAGAGATGGGCCCGCGCAAACTTAACACATGCTTTAGCGTAATATAACGAGTAGAAAGAAAAATTTGATTTTGATTTGATAAAGTTAAATGACAATTGAAATCACGTGCACAAAAGAATATCTTGGTCCTTGAAAAAACAGCACAACTAAGCTCACCCAAAATTACTTGATGCATGAGTTTTGACCTACGTGAGCAAGCAATTCAGATGTTTGATAACATGACATTTTCCAATATTTTCTTTGTTGTAGCCTACATCTTTTTCACAATGAGCACAATTAAAAAAGTTAATCCTTATAACATTGAGATGCAAACTTTAATTGACCTTGTTTATGAAATCAATACCACTAACAGTTTAGGTTTGGTAATTATTTTCAGTTATTTGATAATTATTGCATAGACTCTTTGATTATCGCGTAAATTTTGAATGAATGGCCAAAAAATTGGACATTTTGCTCTAAAATTAACTAAAAAATTAAAATATTTTGCATGCAAGCTCTAAAATAATGCTTGCGAAATTGGTGAGAATGTTCAAAATAGCTTTGATTAATTTTAGTTAGCATTTTACATAACCTAATTAGCACAAACAATTACTAATTCATATTACTTGGTGAAATATAGTCAAATGAAAACCATTCATGGCAACTAACTCATAATGAAGCACTTAAGAGAATGATCTCTGATTATTGCTCAATAAGGTGAAGTTCTTGATTCTGATACATAGACCAGCCATATTTTTGTTGCAAAATTATGAAACAGCTGTAATTGTTTTGAAACAATCAATATTTGTATTTATACAGAGCAAGCGATAAATTCAAAATTTGAAAAACAAAGTATGAATTTTTGGAAGCTTGTTTCAAAAAATACAGCATAGATGATAAAGACTACAATTGTCATGAAAAAACAAAAAAGCAGTAAAAAATGTTTGCTGTCAAGACTTTAAGGCATGTTTGTTTTCTTTATTTTGTGCAATCCTTTATTCCCATTTTCGGGCCTCAACTTAGCCTCCAAAAATGAAAAAAACTGCAGATAATAGATTTTCTGAGAAATTATCATGAAAATAACCTGAAATTCTGATTCCTTGCCCCCAAAAACATGTATTTGGACACAAAAACCAAGTCGATACTTTTGGTAAAATTTGTAAACTCTAAATTCAAAATTTTTTATACTAGCTTCTGCCATCTAGTGGTGACTTTCAATATCTCAGCAACCACTGGGCTGATTAGAAAAAAAAGTTTTGCAGGTTGATCTGTACGCCAGCCTCTATTTATAAATAGTTAATTGACTCTTTTCCAGAAGTAGGATATAAAAATGCTTAAATTTTTTTGAAATTTAATGGAATAGTCCTTTATAAAGTCATTTTTGCACGCTACGTTGCTTGGATCGATTGCGAGATATCACTCAAGTAAAAAAATGTCACATTTTTTCCGCCAATTTAGCGAAGATTTTGAAGCACTCTTTAAGCGTGCGAGAAATCTTTTTTGGTTCAGAAATTTAATGGCAAAATGTTAAACTCTTACTAAAGCTCTGTTAAAAATTGATTGAAATGGTTGCCATGTTTGCTTTAGACTGCTCAAAAAGAATAAGCGAATTGCATTGAGAACCATTTGCTGTTTCGACTGAAAAAGGAATATTGAGTAGTGCCATTTGACAAAAATAGCAATACACTCTTTCTATAAGAACAATTAAGCACAATTTTCTACGAAAACGGGGCTCTTTTTGTTCAAAATTTAAAAACAAATTAAAAAGAATGCCAGCCTCGGCAGCAAAATAAACCAAAAACAAACAAAAACTAAAACTTCAAATCAATGAAAGCAACTAAATTTTGTGGAGATTTAAAACGATAAAATTTTAGTGATTTTTTTCTGTTTGCAAGCAAAATTGCTGCTATCTAAGATGATAGAGCTCTGTCACTCTGCGCAAGCAATTGAAAACATTTTTTGGCAGTTGTTCAATTTGAAAAAAGTCTGCTTTTTTTCTTTTGCAATTTTGCGATGCTGCAAAAGCAGGAAAAAGCCTTCACTTAAGCAGACAGAGCAATAGGAATTAAAAAGTGGTATAAACATGGCCGCTAAAACGGACATCGATGCTATCAAAATTTTTTAAAAATCAAGAACAAATGAGGCTGGGAATCGGAAAAAAATTAAATACAGTCAGTTTCAACTCAAGATTTACTGGTTCTAAAAAAGAAGAGTGTACCTCGACTAGCTCACTTCTGAAAAATTTTCCTACCTACTGTTTCTGTTAACATGTTTGCCCACCAACAACCTCAAGGGCGCTTTACGTCAATTAAAACAACTGTAGCATAGAAAAAGTTGTTCTTTTTTAACATTGATTCAAAAATGTATTTTAATTCTGTCGTTCATTAACTAATTACTATCAGTCGCGAAATTTGCAAGCGTAGAGTAATAACGTATAGCTCATAGTGCCTTTTTCCTTAACAATGCAGAACATACAGTACGCTTGAACGCATTATTTTGAAGTAGAAATGCATCTGACGTCACAATGCCATATTTATTAGGTACTAGCACAGGTTACGAACATCTAGCAAAGAAATTCGTGCGAGCAGTTTTAACGCATGTTGGGCAAGACGGTTCGGAAATGGCAGTTTGTCGACGAAGTTTTTTTGTTCGTTAGCACCTTTTGGCGAGCGAGAATGGCCGTTACGAAGTTGCTAACACGTCTGTCATGTGGACCCAAGTTGGTAGTTAAAGAATACCTATAAAATATTTCTTTACTTGCAAAACCATAATGTCTATAAAGCACAAATTACTATATATGCTTATATAATTTTTCAAATGAAGAAAAATCTTTTGTTCAAAATATTTAACGTACAAAGTTTTAGCAAACCTTTAAAATAATAACGGTATCATAAACTTTAAAGCTGGCGGGGTCAGCAACTTTCTTTTTATATACTACGTACAGGTTAAAACCTAAAAATTTTTCCCAGGCCGGCTTTTAAAAACACAAATGTTTAAGAATGAAAATCCAAGTGTGCTCCAGTTAAGAACGGCAGCATATTCCAAATTTGGATGTTGATTGATGACATTTGCATTGTTGTTGTTACACAGCTGAATTATTGTTCTACTTTCTATGAACTGGAATTATTTCATCACTACAGACTAAATCTCACGCAATCAAATCTTTTCTTCATAAAATGTCCAAACGCAATTACATTTAACGTTGCAAATATATTCTTAAATATTTAACCTGGAAAAGTATACGGCCCGGTAACGAACTCTCCACGGGCCGGCACAGGTCGGCAAACCGGAGGTTGCCGACCACTGCAGCTTTCAAGAATTGAAACAATAACTCAAAATAAAAAATTGCCTGAAGTCTTGAACAAAAATCAAACTCAACAAAATTATCTTATTAAAATTATAACTATTACCACTTTAATCAAAACTAACCATCTTCTTTATATAGCTAAAATTAAGCAGTTTTTACAATTCTTAAATTGCTTTACAGATTTGTGAATAATGTTAATATGCAAATTTAAATCCAAATTAATAACCAAAATGATTATTGATTAAAATAATTGCAAAAATTTTTTATTTTGTAATATATACTACAATTTTTCTGATTTTGAATTTGTGAGAAATTGCAGAATCGGTAACTACGCCAGATAGTTTTGTTAAAAAACAGGTACAATTTTTATTAAATTTAGCGATCTGCAGTGTTTTATCAGCGATAATTTGCTAACATCGTATTTTTGCGAGTGTCTGCACAACTGAACTACCGTAGGCTACTGCTGCAAACATCACATCGTATAAATATTGCAGCGCTGTATGAGTCAAATTACACCTGCAGCAGGTTCAAAGAGCTGTCCGTACAGGCCATCTTCAAACACAACAATCTCTTTAACATACAGCAAAGAAGCTTCAAAACTATACCCTTATTCAAGTAAAATACACCCATAGATAATCGTCTTGGTATTGAACAAGCAGTTTGGTCCATTTTCCACCTGGATATCACTAAATTTTAGTGTACAACGTGGTGTAACCAGGGAGGCGGGCTACTGGGTCTCAGCTCCCCATGGCCAAGTTACTTAGAAGATTAATTTGACCCAAACTAAAAGCATTTAAGCGTGTTTCAAACTTCACCTGTAAGTAAACGGTTTGAAGGGGCTAGGAATTTTAACTCATGTAAACTGTAATCCAAACGTGCAAAAAGTAAACTCAAAATGTGCAAAATGTAATTCAAATGGCTTTAAAATGGCGAGTTTTTCCAAAAAAAGAAATCACGAAAATTGCCTAGCTGCTGGGGGGCACCAGTTTTCTTATTTCGCCACTTTATTTTAGTGGCAGTTTCCAAACAAAAATTTGCTAGTTTTCGGTTTAAACCCCCCTTCTCAGCAGAATTCTGGTTGTGCCTAGTGTGCAATGCTAATAATTAAAAGCGATCAATCGCATTGACCTACATAGTTTATTATGACATACCTCGCGGTAATTCAGAAGTCGGTACGTCAATTTCGTCAAATTCTGTTGAAAAAAAGCACCCGTATAGATTTGTAAGTCGGGCCAGGCTTTTTGAGTCGGGTTCGGGTTAGGTTAGGGCCAGGTTCGGGCTCAAAGTTAACAAAATTTTGGGCTTAAATCGGGCATGAGACGTGCTTTTTGCCTTAGGTGCACAAAAATATAATCAAAGCAATTTGGCAACATTGCTAAATTTTTCACATCTAACTTAACTTCGAGTCTTTCTTAGCGAATTTTTAAGACTACCACACGTAAGAAAAAAGATGATCTGAAAGAAAGACAAGCAAGAAAAAAATGGACCGTACAAAATAATGCTCTGATCCATAGATCCTCAAGACAAAGATATCAATATTTTTTTCTGGCTCAAAAGGAAATGTTAGAGAACAAAATGAATGAGAACAGAGGATATAGGAGTGGCAACTGGCAAGGGGAAAGTCCAAAAAAATAAACTGAGCAAAGAATTTGGGAGATCATCAAGAGAAATTAAGAAAATAATAGCCCGTAATATTCTGAAGATATTTTATTTTTTTTTTAAAGTTTCGATTAATAACCTAAACCATTTTCAATCTTATTCAAAGTTATTTTCACAAATTGATCACGTGTCTATTATCGCCTTTGGCATTAGCATAAAACATCTGCTCAAGATTTCCCCAATTTCTAATGGGACCAGTTAGTCTCAAGCAAATGGCATTGTTTGAGCATTAGAAAAACGGGGATTGGCTGAGAAAGTTTTTGCTACAGCGTAATTTGCTTTTTGACATAAATGTCTCAAACTCTGAAAGCAAGAATCTGGTGCTTGCATCTCCACTAAAGCAAACTTAAACAAAATCAGATATTGTTTAGGTGCACCAGAACTGATTATGGCGCGCCTGCCTAACTTATGCTCGCCATAATCAGTTTACCATACGCCAGAACTGCGTGGTAAACTGATTATGGCGAGCATAGTCCAAAACATCATTTCTTGTATCTGCACTAAACTTGCCAAAATGTGCAAAATATTTTGGACCTGAAAAAAATGTAGCAAAAACACATCGACAGGCAAATTGGGGCAATGGAAATGAAAAAATTCTCTGGTCGGGTTTGAAGCACGTTTGAGATTAGGTTTTTTTAAACCAGAGGTGCATGATGAAATGAAGTGACGAACGATAGCTCTTCACAAAGATGAAAACTTTACCAAGCCTGCCATTAAGAAATAACAATTAGAAAAACTGGTTTGCTGAATAAAATGCAATTAATTGGCTTTTTTCAAAAAATGAAAATGCATTAAAAATTTCTATCAATTGACTTTGATTCTTGGAATGAATTATCAGACTCATTTATAGCAGGCAGAAAGTTGGTTCAAAAAATCCAAGTTTTGAATGCAACTGCAGAGTGTAATGTGGCAGTGGCACTTAAATAGGAGCAAGTCTGGCTAACTGAAAAATGTGTTGAAGATCTGCTGCAGTTCCACATGTGCTTTGCCTCAAAGCATATCATAGGCATGGTTTTTGCTAAGTGAGAATAAGGATAGTAGACTACTTTCTTGGCAACATACAATAAGTTGGCTTACACCCATGATATTACTGCTTTTGAACAGCTAATACTTGGCAAACAGCAAAGGCCTTATCTTTGGAAAATTAGGTAATTATGAAAAACTCTATTGCCTTTGACCTCCAAATATTTTTTTTTATTTCGGACATTTTTCGCACACTATGGCTTTAGCCTAAAAGGAACACATCTATTTCGGTTGCCATGAAAATTTTATCGTTTAATTTTTGCTATGTATTCAGGGACCACCCTATTGTGTGTAGTCTAAACGTGGTCGTAGGCAGTCCTAGATTGCTGCAACCTTCTCAAACGTTATTGTGGTTTTCGTGTGTTTTGGCCAAGTTAAAGAAAATCAAAAATAATGCATAATAGTTGGCATGATAAGGTTAAAATCTCGCTAAAAGATTACTATTATTTTGTTAACATTTTAGGTTATAAAAACACAAAACCAAGACAAATAAAAATTGACATATTTTTGTATCATTCTGTTGACTTGAAAATCTCTACCTCTTTTAAACACTGTACCATAAATTAACATCTGTTCTTCACATTGATAACACCTGCCAGAAAGCCAGACAATTACTTGAAGCATGCCACCTGTGCAAAGAAAATGCGTTTACATATGAACGAATTTTGGTTTTCTCTTTCTTGGTTGTGTGTTATCAAGCTTGCGTAAATGCGAGATTATTTGTCGGTTTTTGAATTTTTTAAAACCATTTTTCAACAGAAAAAGTATTACTTGCGACTATGTTTTACTGCGTGCGCAAAGGTACGATTTTATTAGGTTGACAGTTTCACTTGAAAATCAAAAACAAACAAACTGGCAGAAGCAAAGATGTAAGCAAATACCGCCAGTGTGACACCCCGTTTTTTATGGTTGAAATCAGGGTTTCAAAAAGTCTTAACATCGAAGATATAAAGCAAATATCACAGCAACAAGCTAGAACAGTACTTTAAAAACACTAAAACATTTAAAAGCAAAAATTAAATAGAACAATGTACTAAGAAAATTAATAATAAGCTATCGACAGTATCCAGAGTCTTAGAGGCACAATCAAATCTTTAATTAACAGCCTAAAACATACTGTTTCGGAAGCAACAATTGTCTTTTATACCTCGTCAGTATAATTAGCATGTATGCTCATGTTTATACCTGTAGTCCTAGCTATGCTGACGAGGAATAAAAAACGAATGTCGATTCCGAAACAGTGTGTTTTAGGCTGTTAATCATAGATTTGATTGTGCCTGTAAGACTCTGGATACTGTCTATAGCTTATTATTAATTTTCTTACTGCATTGTTCTTAATAAACTGTCAGTGTTGAGTCACTGTACATACTACTGCAAATCGCTGCTTCTAGTTTAGAGCTGTCTTGGCCCAGTTGGAGACGTAGCCATTTTAGGCGAGTACGAGGAGAGCAGAGGGTATTGATAGCGTATCACTTCTAAAGATTGTTAGCCTAGTTTATCTCTAGTTTAAATTTTGGCACTAGTTTTAAGCCTTTCAGCCTATTAGAGACGTAGCCATTTAAGGTGAGCTTTGAGTAGAGTAGAGAGTTAGCTAGCCTATTGTTCTTCTGAGAGATGTAAGGTAAGATTTGTACTTTAGTCGGTAAAGATTTGATTTATAGCGCATAGTTTTTTTCGGTAAAGGTTTAATTAACAGCTTTAGTTTTTTCACGACTATGAGGTAGCACTTCCCAAACATATCTGCTTTCCCGTTGGGCTAGTGTTTCATCAGCATCTGAATTCACACATAGTCTATCCTGGTATCCCACCCAAACCTTCAAACCACACACGAGGGCAATTTCTATACTTGCCATCGTACACTCTTCTCAGATTATTCTGACAACAAGGTCACCAGAAAGAGGATTCTCGACAAGTATCCCACTGGCACTTCGCTTAGCTTAGCCGCATTGCGCTAGCATCACTAAGCATGGACACCATATGAGACATCGCATTAGCAATTTATCACAATAGTACGCTATATGCATATTTCAAACTTGTTTATTATAATCAGGCGTACATAACTGTGTAAATGCCTACTAAAAATTTTAAACCCCAAAAGCCAAAATTAGCCTACTAGCCAGTAAAGCAAATTGCTATATACATTGCCAGTCGTATGGGCGGTGATTACCTAAAATTTTAGGAGAAACAAAAAAAAAATAAATTGTGTTATGATCTGGTTAATTTGCGATTCCTTGCCTTTCTACGCTCAATTTCATACCTGTAATTTTAACGATACTGATGAGGAATAAAAAACGATTTTTGATTCCAAAACAGTATTTCTCCGGCTGAATCAAGGGTTTGATTGTGCCTGTAAAGCCGCATTTACACGGGCGACTTTTAGCTGCGAGAATCGACATTTTGCCTTTTTTCTTTCTCAAATCGCGTAGGTCACTTACACGGCGCAAGATTCACGTGAGATTTTGTCTGCGCGATATCGCCAGACACGCCCCCGAAAAAATCAAATCGCAGCAGTAAGTCACACGGGAGGGATTTTAACGCGATGCTCGCAAACGATTGCAACTCGCAGAAGTCACTTACACGTTGAGACTGCGTGCCAGTGATTCTCGCAGAATCGAGTCGGCGGAAGAGTCGCTATCGCACTGGTTCACTTACACGGTGCGAGATAGTTTCAAAGCGCGGCTTGCTGGTTTTGAATTTGCAAAAGCCAACTGCCGCAAAAGCACTTCAAATGCGCCGCTTGTCAGCTTTTGCATTTGAAACAACCACGCTTCGGAATTTTGAAAGCGAAATTGTATGAAGCCAACGCAAGCGTAAAGCGAAATACAAGGAATACAATTAAGCAGCTAATTTTGTAAAGACTTGCAATGAAAATGCAAGGTGAAAGATAAAGCACTAAACGCTTGAAATTACTTGAAAAGCTTATTTACTCTGCATCATTCTGCGTTAGCTTGGATGGAGCAGAGTCAAGCGGGCATTAATACTCATAATTTATGATAAAATTCTGTCATTTACCCTTTAGGTCTTGGTTTTTCTCCACTGCAACCTGCATCCCATCTCTGATTGTGTTTCTTGTTTGATTATATATAAAATTTGGTAAAAAAAATAAAATAAATTTATCAACATTTTTGCGTAGTTAATTCTACAGTAAAAGCACTTTTGAAATTACCTTTTCACCAAACACGTGTGACTGACAAATTCATATTGTTTATTTCCTTAATAGTGCAAAAGTATTTTAAAGTAGATCTGTGCTGTTATATTATACGAAATGCTAATTGTTAAATTTTATTTTTAAGTTTACTTTTTGAGTTCTTCTGCAGTGATACCAGGCGCCTTTTGTCGCTATCGAAGCACTGGCTCTTTTTTAATTAAACCAACATTCAAAAAATCCATATAGCATTTGTATAATATGTGTTTTCACGTAAATTTGTAAAGAAGCCTCTAAACCACAGCTGCAGTTACAAAGCATCAATATCCGCAATAATAAAATAAGTAGCGCATGCATTTGCTAAACGCTAGGCAATTACAGTAGGTCCAGTGCGGAGGATGAATTATTATGAACAGTGCGAAAATACGTCAGTGACTTCAAGTCAAAACTCATTCCTGGCATAATTCAAATGAAAAAGCGCCATAAAACCGCTCGAAATTGAGAACATGATTTGCTTAGAAAAAGCGTTTTCATGAAATTAATGTTTAATTTAATTACAATATGCGGTGCGGTAGGTGTTATGTTTCTCCACTTAAATGTGGTTATTTGAACCGCAAGAGATGTCGGTAGGCTACTAGCAATCTCGGATCAGAAAAGAAAGCAAACGTTAACACGTTTTTAGCCGACAAAATCCAGTGGATGGTACTTGTATACAAGGTGCTGGACCCAACGAGTGAGCATAGGGTGTGAGCCTACACTGCTAGCGCTGTTACAGCACCAATTGACCTTTTTTGTGTAGCCCCGCTGTAGTTCGGAATTCGGCTGCTTCTTACTTTTAGTTTGCTCAGTTTGCGTAGGTCGCTTTATTTCCTGCAGCCATTGGCTGCAAACGTTTTCAAAATTACGCGCTTTTTGGCCGAGTTGCCTCTGATTCTGGCATTCCGTTTCATTCGAGCAATTGGCAAAGGGACGTAATTTATTTTGAAGACCGCTCGTACGGCACTGTTTTAGTTCATTACTTTCAGGTTAAATTTCAGTTATTTTTTGCCATGCCGTGCTGTTCCATATTATTTGTTTTGTCTGAACAATACAGTTTAAGTTGGAGAATTTCAATGTCAGAATATTAGCAGTGACAAAAATTCATTACACTTTTTTATACGAGAAAAATTTCGTAAAAACACGAGGCTCATTTTTGCTTAAAATTTAATGACAAATGAGGAAGAACAACCGAAAAAGAATAAATTCCAAATCAAAAAGAAACGAAATTCAGTACTGATTCAAAACAACAGGGCTTGAGTGGTTTTCTAGTATTTGCGAGCAAAATTGCAACAATTTTGAGACTATAGGGTGCTACTGCGCATTGCGCAGGTAACAAAAAAACTTTTTGGCTCTCGTTCAAACGAAAATTAGTGCTCGCTTTTTCGCATTTCGCAATTTTCACGATGCTGAAAAAGCAACTAAACAAGTAGACAGATCATTAGAAATAAACAAACATAGTCGCCATAATTGACATCAATGATCTCAAAATTTAACCAATTAAGAGCAACTGAGGCTCAACATTGGCTAAAAATTAAGAACAGCCAGCCTCAACTCAAAATTTACTGGTTCTTTTAAAAAATGTGTACTTACGGTATTATAAAAGCAGAATACAATTAAGGTGCTGTTACCTGAGGTTAGTTTATCATACATTTTATAAAAGGTTAAAGTCCTGCTTGATTGCCTTCACAGTTATCAGTTCATGACTGCCGTATCTGCAGTAGACCAGTACCAGCATCAACAAGAAAGTTAATACTTCTGCGTTTCAAACTAATATGAAGTAAATTTAGTATCGAAATCACAATTAATTACGGTAAAAGCACTACAGTCTATTTTGTACCATAAACACAATATTTCATGAAGTAAATTTAGGATAATCGCAGCATGTGACTCGCAAAGCATTTGTGCATTGCGCTATGCCGGTGCGACTCGTAAATTGCATACGATTTGCTGTTTACACGTGCACGACTTTGCCCTGGGACTCTCGAGACGTTAAAATCGACCTCGTGTAAGTGATCACGGGCATGAACGATTCTTGCATTGAGTCGCGCAAAATATAATCGGCATCGCAGGTCGCAGGTGTTACTTACACGGCGGCGATTCTTCTCAAACGCGATCGCGGCAAGCGAGTTTTGCCTCGTGTGAGTAACCACTCTGCGAGAGAGATTTTCACGCATAAAAAATCTTCGAATCGCGTTGCAAAAAAGTCGCCCGTGTAAATGCGGCTTAAGAATTTGGATACTGTGTATTGCCTATCATTAAAAATTAATAAAAACTCAACTCTCTGTTTCACCCTTAAGAAAGGAATCACCAGGATAAATCTGAACAGGGCAAAATTTCTACTTATTTGATTGAAAAAAACTTTTGGGCTATTGGTTTTATTATTTAATGTTTTCGAACTGAAGAAATAGTCTGCTTTAATAAGAAGCTGGCATCTATCAACTAGTAAATCACGCACTTCAGATTGCTCGATGTTGCCACTGTTAGTATTGTGAGCGAATTTCCAAGAAGTCCAAATAAACAAAGTGCTATGGTTGCACATGTGTAAATCATCTTTTGGGTATAATTGAAGGGATCGACATAGGGGAGTCTAAAAATACGTTATGAAATTAAAATATTTCTATTGTCCCTACTATGACATCTTGCAAAACTTCATACTGCAAGTCAGCAATAAGTTAAGATTTATTCACAAACCCAATTTATAGGAAGACATCTACTTCCTCTATGTCAATGTGTTGTTACTAGAGATATATTTGTTACTTGACATAAACTTAACATATGCTTGAATACCATGTGTTGTTGCTTGACTTAAATTTTTATGAAAATTTGAAAACATTTTTTTTGCAAAAAATTTGAATATGACTTTCCCGATCAATGGATAGAGCGTCTTCTATAGAAACTGTAAGCTTTGGCTCAGTTACCGGGCGGGTCAAACCAAAATTTAGTATTTACTGCTTCTGTGCTGTGACGTTCAGCAATTAAAAGAAAAAATGTGAAGTCTACACCGTTTGTGAAGAAGGGCAGCTTGACTTGAAGAACAAAAAATTCTCTTTGGTCTTTTCTGGTCGAGGTAACATGGTGAATAAACATGTAATTACAATTACAATAAACATGTAATTACAATTACTACTAGCGTCGCAGCTATCATTTTTTTTCTCTTCAAAAAATGAGTAGCATCTAAAAAGACTGTTCTTAACTTTTCAAGCTAATTGTGGTGGTATAGCAAAAGTAGATTGAATTGAAATAGAGTAAACAATGGGTTCTAGTTATTACGTATGATGCACACGTTATTGGTCCAATTTTTATTTTTTTGCTCCTTTTGCCGCTAATCTTCATATGACATACAGTACGCCATGGAGCTCGCTTATTTGACTATCTAGTAAAATTAATAGTCTGTGGGCGATATCAGGGATTCAAAAAGTGATCGATAACGATAACTTAAAGCAAATATTACAGCAGATTATCACAGTATAAAAACATTACAGGCACGTAGCCAGAAATCCGCAATGAGGGGGCTGTTTTTGGGGTCTCGGGGTGGAGCCCCCAGCCGCCGGAGGCCAATGTGGGTCTGGGGGCGAAGCCTCCAGCCGACGGCGGCTGGGGGTTTGGGAACAAAGCCCCCAGCCGCCGGAAGCACTGGGGTCTGGGGGCAGAGCTCCCAGCGCTGGAAAATTTTGCATTTTTGTGCAGAAATAACTTCATTTTAGGGCTATTTTGATTAAAAAATGATGCTTTTAAAACGTGGCTTAGAAATTGGCAGTGCAAACATGAATAAACTGGTGGCATAAATGGGCTATTTAGGAGGTGGTTAATGGTAAAATGTTACTTCTCTTGCTTAGATGCTGGTAAATTATAAAATCGAATAGTTCTATAAAACTCACACGGGAGTAATCTATTTCCTGTACAGTTTACAGAGAAAAATAATTGGGGGGAGGCTAATGGAAGGAGATTTGAGAGAATCAATTTGTAATTAACTAATACTGAATAGCCTCCCCCCCCCCCCCCCAATCCCGTAGTTTATAGTATATTTGTTGAAGACACTTATGTTTAGCATTTTTACGCTTGCGATCAAATTTGATTGCTTATTTTTTACCATTTTTCAAAGTTTTTATTTATTTATTAGTTTTGTTTTTGACAAATTTGCCCCCCTCCTGAATATATGTTTCAAAAGATGTTTTAAATCACTAATTAGCCCACTCCAGTGCATAATATAGTCTCAAAAGTGCTAAAAACGTAGTGTTTTTCTCATTTTACATTTTGGTCGATATGGCAATGGAAAGAGCTATAGCCCCTCCCCCCCCACCCCCCGCCCCCCTCCCCTGGCTACGCTACTGACAGATTAAAAACCTCTAAAACCCAACAGTCTGTTTCACCTGCAAATAAGATTATCAGGGGTAAATCTCAACAATATAAACAATTTAAAAAGTGACTGCAGACAAGTAAAATCTAAATTTCAACGCTTAAAAACTAAAATTTGAGAACTAGATTAAAATTTTCCAAGCAAGCAGCTGAGCTGCATTAAGCAGGCGCAAATTTGAACAAAGCAAGTGGCAACATTTCACGAGAAACGATGACGTAAGTGACAAAAACAACAACAAAAGCCGTAGTGTAAGAATAATAGTCGGTGGTTCGTAACTGAGGCAGGTCAGTACAACAAAAAAAAGAGAAAAAAATATATAAGTCAAAAAGAACAGGAAAAATAAGACGCAACACTAAAACCAGTAAAATATTGTATCTTATGTTTTAAATTTACAGTTTTTCATTAATATTTGTTTTTGTGGCTGCACTTGTTGATGAGCGCGGTTTTTTGTTTGACTTAGTCTTGGGGTCTTCAGTGAGGATGAAGTGTTTTTCGGTCAAGCATACAGTAGCGTAGCTGGCATTGTTTGGCTTCTTGGTTGTATGACTGTGCGTGGCAAGCATCATGTCATGGTGGGCTCGTTGCCAGTGTCTCTGCATGACCATATATGCTTAGAAAGTTTGGCGGCGTTGCTTTTCGATCGGTGCTTAAAAGGTTGCCCGTAAATGTGCAATCGTGCTTTAAATTCCGTTTTGCAGTGGCGAAAGTAATTTTTGGCCACATCAGTGTGAACAATACGCTTCTATCAGCAGCGTACCCACGTCAGGCACAGCTTCTTTCTGCACTTGCACGATGGTGATTGATTTGATTTGCCTCTTTTCCCAGATAGGATCTTCTTGTTGTGAGAAGATAGGACGCCCGCTCTATTGGTGGTGCAAATATAGCTGATATCGATGGTGTTCTTGTTGTAGATCTTGTGCAATCGGTGCCGTGGCGGAAAGTGCTTCTCTTGGAGATGAAAAAAAGCATTTTCTCACGTTATTACTGACAAAGTTATGGAGCACCGTTTGTGTACCCTAATTTGTGCAATGATTTTTGCATATTTAATTAAATAGCCATTGCAATTAAATATACAAAAATACGTAGTCAAATTCGTCATAAATAGTCAAAAAACTGCACGCAAAATAAGTCGTTGCAAAAATAAATAGTCAAAAAAACTGCGCACAAAATAAAGCGCTGCAAAAATGCGCTGCAGACTTTTTTGTATATTTGTTAGTGGAGCGTGACAAAGTGCTCTCGGCTGCTCTTTAATGCGCTCCAAGAGCAGCCGAGAGCGCTTCGTCACGCTCCACTAACAAATATACACAAAAGTCTGCAGCGCGTTTTTGTAGCGCTTTATTTTGTGGGCAGTTTTTTTGACTATTTATTTTTGCAACGGTCTATTTTGCGCAGTTTTTTGACTGTTTGTTTCGACTTTGACAACATATTTTTGTATATTTTATCAACATGACTATTTAATTAAATATGCAAAAACTGCGCAAAATAGACCGTTGCAAAAATAAATAGTCAAAAAAACTGCCCACAAAATAAAGCGCTACAAAAACGCGCTGCAGACTTTTGTGCATATTTGTTAGTGGAGCGTGACGAAGCGCTCTCGGCTGCTCTTGGAGCGCATTAAAGAGCAGCCGAGAGCACTTTGTCACGCTCCACTAACAAATATACAAAAAAGTCTGCAGCGCATTTTTGCAGCGCTTTATTTTGTGCGCAGTTTTTTTGACTATTTATTTTTGCAACGGCCCATTTTGCGTAGTTTTTGACTATTTATTTTTGCAACGACTTATTTTGCGTGCAGTTTTTTGACTATTTATGACGAATTTGACTACGTATTTTTGTATATTTAATTGCAATGGCTATTTAATTAAATATGCAAAAATCATTGCACAAATTAGGGTACACAAACGGTGCTCCATAACTTTGTCAGTAATAACGTGAGAAAATGCTTTTTTTCATCTCCAAGAGAAGCACTTTCCGCCACGGCACCGATTGCACAAGATCTACAACAAGAACACCATCGATATCAGCTATATTTGCACCACCAATAGAGCGGGCGTCCTATCTTCTCACAACAAGAAGATCCTATCTGGGAAAAGAGGCAAATCAAATCAATCACCATTGTGCAAGTGCAGAGAGAAGCTGTGCCTTACGTGACTATTTAATTAAATATGCAAAAAATCATTGCACAAATATAAGGTACACAAACGGCGCCCCATACAAAATCGTTCTACATATGTAGTCGATTCTTTAGGTGCTACGATGTTTGCCTCAGTTCCATGCACCCTCTGGTTTTTTCGTTGATTTGCAAAGATTAGCAATGGAGCGAGTTTCGTCAAATAGAGAGCACGTTAACCGATGTTGGATTGTGTCATTTTCTTGTCCTTACCTGCAGATTACGCTTGTAGATGCGTCCGTGAAGCCCCACTTTTTCAATTCTGTTTTTGTTCTAGCCACGCCAGAACGAAGGCAATTAAGGCAGCACCACTTTTTCCACTCTAATTGAGATCCACGAGGCAGACTTTCATCAGGTTTGATATTTAAATGATTGCCTGATGGCAGCTCTTTCAACTTCCTTTCCCATGCTTCCTCTCTCCAAGTTGTAATGCTCTAAAGTCGTTGTAAGGGGGGAAAACCAGGCGATGCTTCGCTTCCTAAAACTTCTTTTTCGGCTTCTATTTGCTGGCTTCTGTTGATTTTGCAATTCTCGGCTGTTACCGCTGACTCGCAGAGCTCGCTCGTATACCCATAACACCTTTTGTTATTGCATAAATCATTGTTTCACATGACCTAGATGTTGCCATTTGTTTTGTATAAATTTCACCAGTTCAGCGCAGCTCAATTGAACCCTTGAAAAATTTTAACTTAGTTCTCGAATTCAAGATTTTCGGCCTTGAAGTCAAACTTTAATTATCTACAGTCACCATCAAAAACTGTTTGTATTATTTAGATTTACCACGATGATCTCATTTAAGGGTAAAGCAGATGTGGTTTTAGAGGTTTTTCCTTTTTTTTTTTTTGGTTTAATACTGTGGTAATCTGTAGTAGTTAAACTGTGATATATTGTGCATACAATAATACAAACAATCTTAGTTTGATTTTGATGCTAGTTTGACAGGTAACAATTCCGTGAGCGTATTGGTTTACACGTTTCTTTAATAATTTGATGAAGCTAAATCTAATTAGTTAAAGGTTTTTTTTTACACAAGCTGGTTTACAAGGCATAATTACTCGGAAGAAGCAAAAACGTCTTGATCTATTTAACTTCTAAACTGCGGGAGCACCTATTTTTACTTATAGATTTGAATTTTCTTAAAAATTAATTGTTTAGAAAAACTGTATGAGCTGGTGACGTTAACACCGTAATATCACTTTCGATTTTGGCAAAAGCAACTTTATTTTTAATTTTCTTTGAGTTTTTTTTGGATAGATTGTTAAAATCTCAAAAATGCCCAAATCAAAGTGGTACGTCTCATAAAGCCGAATTTTATCTTCATTTAGGCTAAATTAACATTACGCAAAAAACATTTAAAGTAAAATGTCTCCGATTACATTTAAGTTGGGGTACTTTTTTATACTTTTTTATATTTGTACCAGCGAGTTTAAATTTTCAGGAGATATTTGGAAACAAATCTTTATCAAAGTCGAGTTGGTTCGTAGTAAAATGTAACGTGTTAGAAGAATCATTAAAAAAAAAGCGAGTAAAGTCAATGCTGACTTTAAAGTGAAAAACGCATAGTCACTTTGCCCGAACGCTAGGGCATAAGACATTGAAGAAGCATTGCAGATATTGTATCTCAATAAATTTGTGTAAAATTTAACTAAATTTGCTCTGCATAGGCAAATTTGGAAATTGATAATTACACTTCATGTTTTTCATGTACAACCAAAAATTAAATGTGTTTCGACGCAAGATTTTGCAATCATCATCTAATCATAAATTTAATCGAAAACAAATACCAAAGCTTAGAATGATGATTTATTCTAAAAGCATTATACAGTATTTATCTTGAAACATTTTCAGTTGAAAAAATCGCTTTTAAATTGTCTACATGACCTTAATAATTATAATGCAATCTACATTACTGTAATTAACTGTAGCGTCAAGGTGTTCGAGGCTTTTGGAAAATTTGAAGCATCAACAAGATTAAAAGAGAGACAATTGAGCTAAGCATGCAGGCCTGCAATACAAACACCCAGCGTACACAAGCTGACAAAAAAAAAACTTTAAACAAACTAGAGTTATTCTTGCCTGGTTTCATTGATTATCGTAGATTCAGACGTTAAATTCATTGCTTCATCAACAAAACAATTCTTCTCATTCAAATATTAATGATTGCGTTCAACACAACTGGTAGTTTACGATTTAAAATTAATCTTCACATTTTATTTCAAAAATTAACGATTAATGTTAATTCAAAAAACCTACTGAAAATGAAGATATTGTTGGCCGAGAAAAACTAAGAAGCGTTTCTACAACTACTTTGGTAACTTGACATGAGCTAGCTTGGTTTAACTCTTGTTCTCCATGTTGTATTTTATCCTTGAATATGGCCTCTTACGGCAATTAATTCTGCTTGGAAGCTTCAAACTTGCAACCAATTAATTCGGAAGAATTTAAAGAAAGAAGAGCAAACTTTCTGTATCATAAAAAGCTTCTAAATAAGTAAGGATTTGTTTAATACAATAAGCCCCACAGTCGCATCTTTGTGGATGGAGTATAATTAAATTTTATTGGTTAATCAATTGACTTTGCGATGTTTCAGTGATCGACAGCAATTATGCTTTCAACAATTATTCCTTTTTGTAGAATTATGCAGATGTAAGTTAAAAAGTCAGGTTTGTTTTTTTTGAGACAGCAAGCAAATCATATATTTCAACAAGCACAGTAAAATTGATGTTGCCTCATCATAACATAATAAAAACACACAAAAATTTCAAACATGTGTAAACGTTTGGTAGAAACGTCAATTAATATGTTTTGTTAAGTCCGTTTGAGCTTGGCAACGTTCTTGCACTTTGTTTATAAAACTGCTTTTATCAAATTACAAGTATACGACACCGACATTTTTGACAAACGAATAAATTAAATATTGGGAAATAATTTTTTTAAATTTCTGGTTGTAATAAAATATTGTTCAACTTTTTTAATTAAAAAACTTTTGTAAAACTATAACTTCAAACAACAAAGATGCACTAGTCATTTTGTTAGTACTATGAGAAAACTAAAACAAAATTAAGAATCATTTAGTTGTGACGTTTTTGACGTGTTCTGGCCAGAGCGGCAGGTTCAAATCCTGCAGGAGGATAACTTTTTCGCAATGCTTGTTTCAAGTAGTCGCCATTCTTGTGGATCTTCTTTAGGCTTCCACGCTGGTAGCCTTTAGGCCAGGTAGCACGCAAACGAGTAAATATTAAAAGCTCTGGCCAGCAAACGTAGAAAACGTCACAAATAAATTATCATTAACAACATAGAACAAGCATTAAGTTGCTGGGTTAAAATAGCCAAAATTAAGCATGCGAGGAGACATCCTCTCTAAATGTTTTTGATATAATAATTATAATATAATACAATAAGTCAATTATGATGTTAAAATCATAGAACAAGGAAGTTTCGGGGTTTAAATAGCCAAAATTAAGCATGCGAGGAAACGTCTTATCTAGCTCAAGTGGTAGAGAAGTGGACCGGTAATCCAAAAATTGCTGGTTCGAACCCTGTGGGAAGACAACTTTTCGCATTGCTTGTTTTAAGTAGTCGCCGTTCTGGTGACTTTTCCCAAGGCTTCCGCTCTAGTAGCATTTAGGTCAAATAGTACGCAAACAATTTAATAAAAATTTTCAGTAGAACTAGCATTTGCGACTATTTTTAAAGCCTGGCTGCTCTACAAACAATTACCGATAATCTGCTGTATACTTTAGCTGAAGCTGGCTGGTCATAGTTTTTGTCAATTTTTAGTTCGTTTTGTTCTTAAATTTTGAGAACATCGATGCAATTATCATGTCTGTAAAACTGGTTCATTCCCAATGCGCTGTCTGCTTGAGTAAAAACTTTTTTTGCTATTTTTGCAGCATCGCAAAATTGCAGAAACGTAATGGCTAGCAATTTCATTTGAGCGAGAGCCAAAACAGTTTTTAGTTGCCTGCGCAGTGCTCACCAGCACACTACAGTCTCAGAATTGTAGCAATTTTGCTTGTTAATGCCAGAAAATTACCCTATTTTCATCATCTTGAATCAATAAATACTTTAGCTTATTTTTTGGTTTAAAAGTTATTCTTTTTTGATTGTTTTTAATACAGTATTGTTTTTTTGTTGCCGAGGATTGCTTGTCCTTTGATTTTGAGCCATGGTTCGATTATTTGCATATGGTAGATTACGATTACCACCCTTTGTAATTGATTTCTAATTACCGTTATTTGGAAATGGCGTAGACGATTACAAATTACGATTTTTAGCGAAACCATCTCTGGGCGTATTACATCCGGAATATGCTAAGTTAGGAATAAAGCTTGAAATTTAGGAGGCGTCACAAGCACGTATTTTTGGCCAGAAAGGATTCCGCTAAAACACTAAGTCAAATAGAACCTCATGAAACTTTTCTTTTTGTTTTTGTTTGGTCTTCACTTTACTTACATTCGGAAGAAACATAGATATATAACATGAAACAGTTGTTGCTTGGGTGTGGATAATTTATCCTTGTCCTTATTTTTATTGCAGGAAAAGCCGTGAGTGCGATAAATTTAAACTACGGTATATTGCACTTGTATGCAAACATTGACATAAAAATTGTCAAAAATGATTGTCGAGTCTGCACCACTCACACTACAAAAGTGATCTGAAAGTGAAACAATAATTTGAAGCAGAATACAATCCTGTACAACTTCAAAAATTCTTCATACAATTGTAATAAAGTTAACTGCAAGAATTTAGCATTGTTTTTTCTACAAGTTATTTATTATACGATGTAACGATTAAACCTAAGAATATGCATTTAAACATTGCTTTTACTATATCTCCAACTATACGTAATCATCATAAATAGGAATCTGCTGCGAGATGAAAACCTTAGCTCTTGAAAAATCCTTACTATATTATTTGATACAGATACACTAAAAATAACCAAGAAACGTCACGGAGCTTACAGCGTGTAACAAAATTACACATTTACACAAGCAACTCGTGCCCGTGCGCCTCAGAATTTGAGACCGCAGGCTGGTGATTGCACACGTACCGCTCAGGAAAGAAAACTTTGCAAACATGTGGAAAAGAATTTTTTTTTTTTGAAAAAAAAACGCATTAAAGAAGAAATTAAATAAGGAAGTAAATTTTTTTGTTTGAAAAAAAGTTTTTTTAGGAAAAAACTGTTATCTCAAAATTTTTTTATTTTAAAAAAGTTTGAAAAATATGAACCTTTTTTTGAAAAAACAACAATTATTTGAAACAAAAAATTTTGGGGGAAAAATGGTTTTTGGATAACACTTTTTTGTTAAAAAAAACATTTTTTTTGAGGAAAATTACTTAAAAATTTTTCTTTTCAATTTTTTTTCAGCTCTGGTGCTTAAAAGTCCCGTTATCTAATAGTCCCGGCACTAACTTCCGTGCCTAATAGACACAGTTCAAAGTGTCTCAGCTCTTAACCATTGTTTGCCATCGTTTGTGGTCGAAAGTAAATTTTGGCACCGAAAACGGACATTATCTGTCTAAAACTTTTCATCTTCTCATTTTTTATCCGTTTTTTCCCCGTGGACGGAGTTGTTTGGATTTAATATAGTCATTGTCTTCAGCCATTTCGTTCAAGCGCATGCATCCTCATTCATAAGTCCACTTTTCTTCATTTTATTTTTTACATATGTTTTTTTCCAGGTTTGCTTCGGTCGTCTTCTTCCTCTACTACCAAAAACTTTTAATTTTAAAGCTTTCATCATCACATTTTGATTTTCTTTTTTCAAAACATATGACCGTATCACTGCGTACTACTTGATTTAGCCATCCTATCCAAAGACCCCTCTATACTTAACATGTCCACTAACTTTGTGCAGTTTCTTCGATACAATAGCTTTACATCACACATCGCTCAAATCATCGCTCTTGCTGTTCTTCTCAAAACTGCGATATCTTTTTTTCTCAAGCACCGCGTTTCACTTAAGTATAACTTTTATACAACATAGCTGCTCTTAAACAACTATTGTAAAATATAACAAGCATTTGACCTGGGACAGCCAAGCAATCACCAACAGTTCTATGCCAAGCTTACGCAACCAACTCAATAACTTAAAACTAGCCATACGTAGCTAAAATGTCGAAAGCGGTTGCCTAGAAAATAAAACACTCCAAGCCGAATATAAAGCCACTTCACTGACCTACAAACAGTAAACCAAAAAATTTTTTTCCGACATATTTGCTCTTTGCTGCTGCCATTGTTGTTTTCTCTGGTTTGCTGCATTTACTTAGGCTTTGCGATGCGACGAGGTCATTGATCGCGGATATTTTTGCAACACCTTCTTCTGAATTTCTAGTTATTTTGCCGGTTTTAACTTTCTGGCCAAGGATGGCTTGTATTAAGTTTTTTGATGGATTGCTGTTACTTGGTCGGAACCGTATATGATTGTTTAGTTATTTTTGGTTACATTTTTATTTTATAGCAGATTTAGGATGGTCCTTTTTGTTGCCCAAATCGATTTCTTTTTATTTGCTTTTTATCGATTTAAGTTTTCAAGTTTTGCTGGTTGTTCGTTAAATAATCGTAGTTTTAGCTAAATCAAAAGACGGGAAGTGGTGATTCAATGAAACCGTAAATAATTTTCTCTGTGAAGTGTCTTAAATTACTTTAAATCAAAAGCAATAAAGTAATAAATGATATATAACTACTTTTTGTTTAAATTAGTTACTCACGACTCTCGCTTCACAATGCAGCATTGTGACATTGTCTGACTAATCGCAATTCAACTGTTAATGGCAGAAAGATTATTTAAAACGTCCAAGCACAGCTTGTGTTCTAGAAGCGTAAAACACTTGTGAACCAGAGTGATATTGCTCATTTATGTAACAGTGATACCGTAAGTAATTATTCTAAATTAATTAGACGATAAATTGTATTAAGAAGAAAAAGTAGTAAGTAGACATGTTCTCGAAGGATTACCGCATTGTGTAAAAATATAGAAATCAAATCAGAGTATTAGCATTGGGTAATCCCAGCCGATTTTTATAATTACTGTGTATTACGTGTAAGTCAGTTTTGCAGACTTCCTTTGAACTTCATTAACCGCGGCTGCATTTGACTTTCAATGTTTTCTAACCTGGATAAATATCTTGATTGTCTGTGCTGTACTATTTTGCTGAAGTTTGTGGAAAGATTGAATGCCTGTTGCTTTGCACGACTCAAACAAATTACTTCACTCATCCAATGTAATGCTATGCTGTACTTCTGACACAACTAAGTTTTGGCTCCAAGTGTCTGTGAGAATTGTTGTGATTGTGGTAAGAGTAGGTTGGGTGCATGACGTCGATCTTCAAACAAAATCACATGCTGTAATTATTTTGGGTGCGTGTTTGAAATTATAATTTCGATTATAATTATAATTACAATTTATACTAATAATTTCAAACCATATCACGTTGAGCATTCGGTTTGATATACAGAGTAGAAATGGCAGTTTCAGTTGTTTTGAGAAGATTACTTCAACATTTGTTTGCAAACCTACATACAATCGGAAAACCTTCTATATCTTGTTACAACATTACTTAAATTAAATAATTGTCTTGACCAAATAGTGAAGCATAAACCATGTAACGCAAATCCATCCTTTATCCTTTATCACTCCAATTAAATAACTGGGATTATGGTTTTTGAGGCATAATTGTGCAGTAAAGTGGGTTTGAAAATAATCACGCTCTCTCTTTTTCAATTAGCAACGTGCTTTTTTATCCTTTGTCTCAGTAGTTTTAGAGATAGCAAAGTGATGCAATAATTCAAAGAAAGATTATATACGTAATTCGTATATGCGGTCAGGAATACACATTTTTGCCTTTTATTGAAACTGCCAGGTTTTCATTGCTCAAACTAAGCAAAAAATTACTGTGTTAATGATCAAGAAGCTCACGTGCGGGATTGAAACCGGAATGCGATTATTTAGAGCAGCAAGTAAAGCAATGAGCTATAAATGGAATGATCTCAGCTTCCATATCGTCACCCTAAAAAAAAAATATCGGAGTCATTTTTTTGAGTTTTGAGAAAAACGAAAAAACTTTCTCATTTTTTAGTGAAATAACGTATCGTTACCAAAATTTGGCAAAAATGCATCAAAATGATTATATCATCGATGATCTTTGTGATTTTGCTTGAAAACATCCCATTCGTTGGCAAAGTGACTTAGGCAAAAATATTACAAATTTTTTTGTGACTTAGGCAAAAAAAAAATAATTTATCTTGAATAACATTGCTATTATTTTGAGGTAGAGTACTCGGCGACGTCCTTGAGAACACATTTTGAAGTCCTTGGTCATGGCCTCGAAAGTAAAGTGCTGGGCCTTGGCCTACAAGCCTACAAGTCTTCGAAAATGCCTTGTTTGCGGTCGAGGACCGCACTATTTTTTGATTTGTAAAGAATGGGTCAAGGTCATGACCTTTTTTTTCTTCGACTTGGAGAACGCGCCAGAGACCTTGCGGTAAATTTATGAATCCCTTTTTTTTGAAAAACACTTGCGTGTTGTGTCCTTGGTCCTTGGCCTTGAGCATTCCAGCCCTTGGTCTCAAGAGGGTCGGTCCTTGGCGTCGGATTGTTTCGTGTCCTTGGCCTCAGCCTCGAGCCTTGTGTCTTCGAGTCCATCTCTGCTATTATTTCTTTAGCATTCACTTAAATGGTTAAAGATTAGGCCTAACTAGTGCAGAGATGAACTGCAAGAAGGAACAAATTTCACGTTTTTTTTGTTGTGTTTTCTTTTATACAGCAAAATTGTTTCAAGTATTTTTGAGTAGTTGACATCTTCTAAAGGCAACTAAATTATAGAAATAAACTTAAACTAGAATTCCTTTTTATGAATGCCGTGGAACTGCAGCGATTAATTTTTATCTAGCTTTTGACAATAAGCGTAGCCTGAATTTTGGATTGGAGGGGCCCAAACCACAAATCACATGCAATGACATCATCAGAAACTTTCAAAGAAGAAAATTTTTGTGGAACAAAGATATCGTAGAACAAAGATATCGTAGATATTTTTGTGCTTTGCAGAAGATGAGAAGTTGTGGTCTGGTTTGCCAAAAGTTAAAAAGTGAAAATCTCTAAATTGGGAGATGTGTTGAGTAAACTAGTATAACTCAATCGTGTCAAGGGCGGGGGTCTGGGGGTTGAGCCCTCAGCTTTCGAAGGCTATGGAGATCTGAGGGCGAAGCCCCCAGCCGCTGGAAAATGTTGGGAAAAAAAGCTATTTTAATGCCATTGGATTGCATTTCGCACGTGTTCAAAGCCATTTTAAAGAACTAGATTTTTAACATTTGAAAGCCAGTTGAAAAAATTAAATTGTTCAATTCTCCTTTTTCTCACAATTTAAGCCCAAAATCTTGCAGCCCAAAACCCAAAATCCTTAAATCTTGCATTTTGAGATTAAATTTTGTAAGTGATATAACCCAAGTAGAGGGAAATAAGGTTCATTGCCTCGTGCTATATTTTAGTGGTAAATAAAAATCCACTCAAAAAAATTCCATAAAAATTTTGTTTTGTCATGAAAATAACCAATTGCAGAAGTGCATATTCGACCAGGGGCATAATTTTGGCCAGGATTTTTTAATGGGGGGGGGACCAAGTCACAAGTAATGACGTCTTCAGAAATTTTTGAAAGAAAAACTTTTTCTGGGACAAAGATACTGTAGATTAGAAGATCAAAGCCGTGGCTTGTGTGTTTGCACGTAACCAGGATTTTGCTAAAGGGAGAGGACTTAAACCAAAAATAAATAGTGCAAAAGTGTAAATTGGGAGATGTGTTGAATAGACTATTGTAACTCAAGTCCATCACAGACGGGGTCTGGGGGCTGAGCCCACAGCCGCTGTAAATTTTTCGTAATTTTTTGTAAGAAAAACTAGCTATTTTAATGCCATTGGATCATAATTTGCACGTGTTTAGTGCCATTTGAAAAAACTAGATTTTCAACATTTGAAAGCCAGTTGAAAAAATTAAATTGTTTAAGCCTTTTTTTACTTACTATTTAAGTCCAAAACACGTTTAAAATCTTGCATTTTGCGGTTAAATTTTGTAAGTGATTTGGCCCAGGTACGGGAAATTAAGATTCATTGCCTCCTGCAAAATTTCAGCAGTAAATAATAATCCACTCGAAGATTTTCTTTCGAGATTTTTGTTTTTTCATAAAAATAAACAGTTGTAGGAGTACATGTTCGAGAAAATGTATTTTTGAAACTAAAGGGGCCCAGGCCCCCTCACTTCAAATTCAATAATTTGTTCCATGAACATTTCACCTAGCTAATTTTTTTCTTTCAAAAGTATTTTGTCGCATAAAAACTAACGAGATGGAAGTAGATTGTTATTTAAAATTGGTACAATAGATAGTTACGCCTACTAACCATGTCATTGCCGGGCCGGATCTACATTGCGCGAGCCCTTGGCAATTTTTGCGATTTTTGCAACATCTTCCTGGCTGATATAGGTAAAGGCCAAAAAAAGTCTTACCATCTGAGCACGGAGCCCCAGGCACTCTGCCCTATGGTAAATCCGGCCCAGGTTTTTGCATAACGTTCATAAAAAGGTTAGATGAGGCCCTGAGGTAGCAACTTTTAAGACAGAAACCCTTAATTTCACTCGGGTTGTACATTTAAATTGGTTGGTAAAAATTGAATTGAGAGAGCGCGGGCCTTCTAGTCGTCAATATTGTTGCTACTTGCTGTTGTACGCAAAAAACGCTTATTGAAACTGAAGAAACAATAAGATTTTGTCTCATTTTATCATTGGTGGCATTTCAATTGGAGTGACCCGGGCCCCCTGCCCCATTCAGGCTACGTTTATGCTGTTGATTCTTAGTATATAAAGTACTCTAACTAAGTTACTCTTACTTTCTAAAAATAACTTAGTTACAGTTACAGCTACTCGGGAAAAAAAGTAACTAAGTTACCGCACAGCAACAGTTTTGAAAAAGTAACTAATTACCGTTACAGTTGCGGTTGCAGTTACTTTTAGTAACAAAATTTTGACCCTAATAAAGCAAGTGCTTGGTGCTCATGACGGTCATTTTTTTCATTTATCGATATTTGTGCATTGCGGCTTGCGGGTTTAGCAACGCTTGATTGAGCAGTGATGGTGTAGTGGTAAGAGTGATCGCATTGCAGTTGGTAGACCGGGGTTCATTTCCTTGTCGAGCCATACCAAAAGACTTTAAAAATTGGTATTCACAGCTTCTCTACCTGACGTTCATCATTAAAGGGACAGTGTGAAGATTTATTTAGCCTTGGTGTGGTTGACATAGGTGGTAGCGACTCGAAGACTGTAAAGTCATTTTGCTGTTTCCTGGCAAAGGCAACTTGGCAAATAAATCAGTGAAACTGAAACTGATGTAATCGCGTAATAACGACCAGGTGTGTGTGTGTGCATCTAGCAATTGGCTCGTGCAGCGCATGCAGTTAGTATAATTATCAAACGTAGTCCGGCATGCGTGTGCTGTCACTAAAAAAAGTAACTTCAACTAGTAACTTTTACAGGTCTAATTTCGTATCTAGGTACCGATTTTGTTACAATTTTAAAAAAGTAACTAAGTTACCGTTACAGTTTTTCAAAAAGTAACTAGTTGCAGCAGCTAGTTACAAAAGTAGTTACTGCCCACCTCTGGTCGAGCAAATATGGTGTTTTCAAAGAATTTGTTTGTTTTTTTCTACCAGCTAGTGTAGTTTTTGGATGCCTAAGTACGCATCGACTGACATAGGCTAATCATGAAATTGCTCAAGTCCGTCTCTGGACTTCTACATTTTTATTATAACAGCATTAAGCGCCTTCTAATGGCGATTTTTTTTTTTCTCAAAAGTTTACAAGGTGCGCCTTTTCACGCTGATCATTTTGGTATAAATAACTCATTTTGCCCAAAAATCGACTTAAACATTTATTTTATTTGGCTGACGATATATAATTCAGAATAATAGAAGACTATGGGTCGTATGTCACAACGTGAATTAACTTTTATCCCTGGATTATCAATTTCCTATTTTCTACTCCGATGAATTTAGTAGATTAAAACAAGGCTGCCCAAATCTATTACGGCGGACCGTGGTCTGCGAATAGTTTCGAGATGAACTAACAGAAAAATTTTGTAATATACCAAACCATGTTTCTATCGTTTCGTTTGAGCACCACATAAATTCTAGCAAAAAAATCACGTCAAAATACAGCAAAAGACTTTTTGAGAATCGAAATGCTACCAGCCGCACAATGGCAAATTGCTTGGTTAAGCTGTTGTAGTTGCCAAAAATAATCACTGATCGTATTTACAGTTTTCGCTGCTGTTTTGCGGTACCAGGAGTGCAGCACACACTAAACCATCTCAATATACAAAATAATTACAGATACCGAATCGGCGCAGTTGCTCCACAGCGTCGCCGATCATTAATATCTGTAATGAACCACAAATCACTCGCCGAAGACCGACAATTTAAATGAAACTGTTAGGATTTAGCCAAGTTTTGCTTCGTTCGTTTATCTCTAAAAACTTTCATTGAGTTTGCTTGTCCGCTATAAAATGGGAGCCAAACTTTTTTGTTTAATCAGGAAGACTTTTGCGTTTTTGATTAAATAAAAAAGTTAGCATGACTATTTGCAACACTGATCAAAACAAAAAATTTTTCATCGCTCCGTGGCGCTCCAGAGCTGAAAAACTTAGAAGTTTTCACAATGTCAGAGTCAGTCGTTTATTGAACATTTTGATTTTTAAGGTTTGGCAGCATCAAAGCTACTGTAAAAGTGGCAAGATAGCTCAATGGTAAGATCGTCGGGTAAGTGATTGAACAGTTTTTGGTTCCCGATTGAATTCGACAGCTAGCAATACGTCGTTGTGTCTTCGAGAGTCCTAGTTCATTTGCATGTTTACCATTATTTGCACTTAGCGTCGGTGTGGTTATACAGAGTCGTAGTTCATTCGCATAATTGAATCATAAGCAAAGATCGTTTCGAGTTTTCGACTCCACTTTTCGAAATGATTGATGTATCTTGTTTTTTTCATTGTGACAATATTTGCGATATTTTTTGTCTTTGTAAAATGTTTAATATAGTTTTCTTAAACCTGCAATTATAGCATTGCTACGGCATTTTCATAAACTACTATGACGCATTATACTGGCATGCAGAGGTGGGCACTTGCGCCGCAATTATTTTACTTGCGATAGCGCTTGGGCCTCAACTATTTTTGAACGGTAAGATTGCGCGTCAAGTATTTTAGTGCGATCGCAATTCAAACACGATTAGGAACAAGTGTTTTCCAATTAACTGTGGTTAAAGTATGAAAAAAAATTGACTAGAAAGATTTATAAAAACCCCGTCATGGGAAAATGCATTCTTCTACAGCTCGCAAAACTTTGATGTAGGATTCACAACTGAGTTTTCTTTCGCTGGAACTTTTTCTCTGAAACATTTTACCATTAAATTTTTTTTTTAATTTTTTAATTACGTAGTTCAAAAAATGGTTGCAAAATCAAATTTTAAAGCAAAAAGCTTTTTTTATAATGGTCTTTACGAAAATACGCTACTCGTTTTTAAAATTCTTAAGAATATTGCTTCGGGCAAAATTTAACGCATTACTTGCCACTTTCTTACGTTTTACCATAATTCAAAAGCAAGAAACAACAAAAGCTATTAAATGTAATTTTTGCTGCTGTGTCCAGAAAACCTTGAAAAACATTGCTAACCGGAGTGACAGCATCGGTGTAGCTTTTAAGTATTATACTTAGATGGTTCAATTTTTCTGAACAAGACATAATGATCTTTGTAGCATGTTCCAGTCGTCAGAGTGTTAATTGCTCCAGAAGCATAAATGCACAGATGTATCGGTAGCTCTTCAACAATAAAAGCATGATTTGCGATTGGGATCACCATCGGGTTGTCAAAAAAAGTGATTACGGATTAGATTCGAAGTTATTCCCGCAACAACCAGAGACATACTGTGGTTTTGAAGTTACCGCAGTCCTTCAAAGCGGGACAGGCTTAGACCACTCTGCCGCCGTAGCTATCTGTTAAAACGAGATTGCTAATACTGACTCGCTGCACTGAGATTTGAACGGTCACACTTGGTTTCCAATGATTGTGTTGTGCGCCTGACGAGTGTGTAAGATTGTTGATCAACATTCTTCTCGTCGATAGCTTTTGGTTGATTCAATTTTTTGTACCCAATATATGATAATTTTTAGCATGCTCTTTTGGTCACAGCAGAGTGGTGCTAATTGCTCAAGAATCACAAATGCATCGAAGCTAGTAATCGATTTCCTAGACGAGCTATTAGAAAAAACAATGACTCCAAAGCCATTTGCTTGCTACCACATTAAGACTATATTGGTGGAATTTAACACACCCTAATTTCATTAAATGCGGGTGTTGAGCGTCATTTTTCATTATTTTTGCCCAAAGCGAGCAGAGTTAAGTGATGCGCGTTTTTCAAATACTTGTACTTTTGAAAAGAAATCACTAATTTTTTAGTTTATTGTTTGGTAATGTGTTTAAATTGTTTTGAAAATTGTTTTTGTATCGTAGCCTATAGTGCAGTTTGAGCAGTGGGTGAATCAGAATTATATTTTTCAAAACATCACACTTGCGCGTGCGCTTGCAGCGCAATTATTTTTTGAGGATTGTCGAGTCGCTTGCGCTGCAAGAATTTTTGAATAGTTGCACGTGCGCTTGCAATGCTACAATAGTGACTTGTGCTGCCCACCTCTGCAGGCATGTGGTTTGGTATTGTAAAGATAATTCTGTGATTACGATCTCAATTCATTCGAAGTTCAAATCTGTTGTCGAACAATAGCGTCCTGCTTTAAAGGGCGGACTCGAAATTCTTTGATCTTAGTTCAATATTCTCTAGGTTTTTGCCGTTTCTGCAAGTATTTGTGCGAAAGTCATTTTCAAGTGTTTGTATATTGGTTATGTCATGAACCTTTCCGATGTTTATCTATGTGTTGTGTTTTAAATAATCCTCCTTAATTGTTATTTCAAATAGTTGTTTCACTCAAGGCTGTATATATCGTACAGTTTTAGAAACTCAAAGTTTTTGCATACATCATTAACTTTTAGGTCAGTCGAAACACATGTAATTGCTTTCAGTATTATCATTCATTTTTGCTGTGACGCTGTTTAAATACTGTAGTTTTTGCTGCATTTCCCCACGTAATAAAACCATATTTTACTCTGCTGTGAAAAAGGTTGTAATATTATAGTTCATAGGATTTTTTATTATGTGCAGTAATTCTGCAGTCGGTAAAACATTTCAGAGTATTTGGCAAGAGATAAAAATTTAGTGCCGGTATATGTGATCATTGACAGGAAACAGTTTATTCACCTGAGTAATACGAAAGTACACAAAACGAACACACATTAAGCAAAATTACGGTCAGGTTGTTCAGGCTACGAAGCATCGACGATCCCAAAGGCTTTTTAGTTCAAGATGCTTCCTAAATCAATGATGACAATTGAAGGAAACTTTCGCGCTCCGTAAGTTTTAATGCTGGTGCCCCAACATTTTGAAAATCAAACTATGATTGCACGTTTGATAAAAACTCCCAAATATAAATTTAGGTGCAATCGGACATCAATTAAATGCTCCGTATTTTAGCGCCAGAATTTGCATTCGAAATCGATGCATTTATTTGGAGTTCTTCAAATTGCTTTGGTGTCCATATTGCTTTATAATGAAATTGCTTTGATTTCAACTCGTCTGCACCAACGAAAACCATCGGTGAGTTGGAAATGTTTAATGTTCTGCAATGACGTCATCATAATGTTCAATTGTTAGTTTCGACGTGTGTAGTCCATTGCATGTGGTTCTTGCAACTTTAACGCTGCAGCATTTATTTTGACAACCTACAGTATGCACAGAGTTGGACATCGCTGTTTTGAGCTTTTAGCTCTCATCGGCAGCCCTCAGCTTCTCTAACAAAGTTATTCCCCAGCTGGACAAGACTCTTGGCCGAACTGGACAAACCTTGATGGTGGAAAATCGTTATGATTATAAAGTGGAAGTCGTTATGATTTCCCAGGAGTCGACCACGAAGGACGTCAAACTTTTCGGTAACCTACAGTATACTACAGTATACATTTATTTTGACAACCTACAGTATACTACACATTATCATTCATTTTTGCTGTGCCGCTGTTTAAATACTGTAGTTTTTATTCTATACAAATTCTATACATTTAACCCTCTTGATGCAGAACTGTTGTTCACTCATTTATTACATAGAAACCGCTGCCAATACACTGAAGACACTTAAATGCGCGCAAAATCGATTGAATGCGACAAAAAGAATATTTCGTGTTCTTTACACTTATCGATACGAAACAAGTTTAACGCAAGAAATTTTTTTAAGCAAGCGCCGAGATGACATCCTACAAATTTATGAATTAAGAATTTTGAAATCGATGCTGATGTTGGCCTACAGTAGATTTTAGTTAGATAACAAAACCAAAAAACGATTGCACAAACAAACGAAATCTTGTTATGATGAATTAATGATAATCCTATAAGATAAAACAAAAAAAACAAAGCAATTCAGTTTGTAACTTATCTGAATTTATAAGATTGGTAAAATACACGTTTATACAATAAAATAATAGGCGGCAACATTGCAGACAAAACAATAAATACATACTCGGGTAACGCAACCAAACAACAAAGACTGCGAGCGAACTGTGCACTACCACTTGAAATTACAACTCAAGTAAAACACCAAGGTGACAAAGTCAGCAGTGACAAAGATGGTGCGAAAAAATCCTGGTTCAAAACTGATGTGCGTTGACCCGTTTCTTACCAATGTTCTCATTTGGGAACATAGTTTTAAATTTCATTTTCTGTGACTCCTAAGTTATATAAGGGTTTAAAATTAAGTTGGATAGTTTTTTTGGATTTAAGAAATTAATTTCTATAGTTTTGCTTGGCAATTCTGACGAAATTTTTGCAAAAAAATTGGACTTTGAAACGTAATGAAAACAGGAGATTTAAGGTTGCGCGATTTGGTGAGGTATAGAACTAAGAGTGAGAAATCTTTTAAATGCTAAGTGTAAGGACTTAGGCTTTTACAACTGGCTGTGGAGATTTGGGCCTCACACTAATAGTTCAAAAAGCGCTCTTTGAGTTGCCACTTTGTTGTTCAGAGTTCTTTTTATTGAATTGCCACTTTGTTGTAAAGGATGGGAGCGATCAGAGCGGTTTTTAAAAAATAACAAAAACTCGGTTATAGGAGCTGAAGGGTCAGAATCCTAAACCTAGAGTAAAGCTTCAAAACAAGTAGAAAGATTAACGCGACAAAGAGTGACAAGAAGCTAACATGCAAATATAAATCCTTAACTATCACTATCAGGGGGTCGAGAAATTACCTTTCAACAATAGTACCTAAATCATTGGTAAACATGTGAAGAAACAAAACAATAAATAAACGTTTATACGTACCAAAATAGTTTTTCCAGCCAGTTGCAAGAGAAGTATTCAAAATAGAAAATTATTCCAGGTGGGAAAGCTCAGAGAAAATGGCAGTTGCCTAGACCACAGTCAAAAAAAGAATGAGTATAAATCGAGAAAAGGCAAACAGTAAGCTGGCAAAACGCCGAGCAGAAAGGAAGCAGATAAGCATTTATGCAAATTGCGAAAAGCAAGGGAAGTAGCACACTGGCTGGTTCTTGTGAGGCGAAACATCACGTGTTAGCAGCAATACAAAGAGTAGCGATGCCCGGCTCGACAAGAAGCAGACAAGACCAGGTTCGGTACCCGCTGCAGCTGACGCGACGTAACACTAAGACTGTGTTTTGAACACTTTGATAAAGACATGACTTCACAAAATCATTTTCTTTGTAATTATTTTTAAGTTACTGTTAGAAAATTAGTTTCAAACTTATTTGCTCCCATTTGGGAACATTGGCGGTTTTGCAGCACGCAAGTTATTCTTCATATAGTTTTACCACACGAAAGAGTAACAATCCCGAATAGACTGCTTTTTATAGATTTTCAGAATTATGTCTTAGAGTAGTTTGGTCACGCTACTGTACGTATTGTTTAGATAAGGGTAAAGTAGAAGAATTACTTATTTTGCTGTAGTAGAAAGCCCATCATTGGAACGACCGACGCTCGCGTCGCGTTTTCCTTTGTTTTGACTCGGTCATTTTCAAACTACGAATGCGAAGTTTCAGACCTTTACTTATTACTCAAGAACGGTCGGGTCTAGCCACAAAAAATTTTAAAAAGCAGTTTGAAGTTAACAAGTTGTATGTTTGTTCCAAATATCGAGGCAATAAATTAATTGAAAAAAAAACGCAAGTTATACAAACCGAAAGACCATCGAGGCTAATTGTCAGTTCAAACTGATAAATGAAAAGATTTGGAATGGGCAATGCAGAATCAAAAAGTAAACAAACTTATAAGATATTCAACATACTAAAAACTGTTGCAAAATTTTAATTTGTGGTTGATTAATTTGTTTCGGGATCCCGGAAGATTCCGGATACTTTCAGAAATTTTTGGGATCACGTCAAAATTCTGTAATCTATTATTCCGTTAAATTTTCAAAAATTTTCCCGTTTCTCGGGAAGCTGAAAATCCATGAAAATTGGATACTCTAGTCTAAACATGTACGGTAAACATTTTATTACAGCAATAAATTTGGAAAGCACTTACCCATGACATCATTTTAGAATCGTTTCTGTCACACATCCTTGTTGACTTCTTACAAATGTTAGTAAAAATTTTAACGCTTTTGTACAGAGTTTTACTTTTAAACGTTTTTGAATAATTGCAACGCATTTTTGTTGACGCACTTCAGGTTTGAATTAAGTTTGAATTTGCGATAGCCTACATGATGATTTGGTGTTTAATCCTCTAGGCAACATTTTGGACACAGAGAAGACTCAGCACGACCTGTAGTTTTCTTGTGTCGTTGTAGATTGCAATGCCCTGTTAAAACTTGCACTACTCTATTTAAATGAGGCCTCTTAAGGTTAAGGAGACGTATTGTTAGTCGTGAAGACGTCCAACCTACAGACTCCTTCATCCTCAAGCAGTCTTTCCGTTTATTCCACATAGATTTCCATCTATCTGTGGACCAGTCCTATACCGTGCTAACACAACTGGCATACGGGACTGTAATAAAAGGTTCAGGACCATGCATTTTTGATCTAGATCCTGATTTGGCAACATAGTCGGCCACTTCGTTACCATGAATCCCTGCATGTCCCGGAATCCAGGCAATACTGACGTGGTTTTGTTTACCTAATTGATTTAGGTTTCTAATGCAGTTGAGCACTGTAATTGATGTTACAGTGCACTTTATGAGTGCTTTGATAGCTGCTTGACTATCAACCAGCACAACAATACTTTGATTGGGCATTTTATCCAAAAGCAGGTTCTTTGCCACTTCTGAAATAGCTAAGACTTCTGCCTGGAACACAGTGCTGTAAATTCCAAGGTGGAAAAATGCTTGTTTTGGAGAGTTGTTTGGGTATTCGGCATAAAAACCCGCTCCTACTCTCCCATTTAGTTTCGAGCCATCCGTGTAAACCTTGACAGTGCTCTGGTTCAGAACGCTTTCAAATCTGATGGCATTCTTTTTGTCCATAATTTGACATTCGAAATTTCTTTCGAATACCTTTGTTTTCTTTATTCGGTCAGCTGGCATTTGCATCAGAGGTAAGAATTTCCTTGCCTCATTGCAAACATCAACATGGCTTTTTGTTTTCCCAAAGGAACCAATTGGGTTGACATGCCAGAGCCCACTAACAGTGATTCTGTATGACCCTCGCACTGCCTCAGCCAATAGAAATTCCTCAATGGGAGTTATGTTGAGCAATATTTCCAGAGCACCAGTAGGGGTGCCAGGAAAAGCTGATGAAATCATCAGGCAAGCAAGTCTCTGCACCTTTGTGAGTTTCCTCACTAGATACTTTTTGTTGAGACCACCAGCCCAGGACACACATGCATACGACATGATTGGACGTATCATAGCTGTGTATATCCATTTCATCATAGATGGTTTTATTCCCCACGTTTTACCCACAATTTGTCTACATTGCATTAATGCTGTAGTTGCTTTGCGGGTAATTCGGGTAATATGTGGTTTCCAAGTTAGCTTGCTGTCTAGAGTAACACCAACAGCCTTGCTTCCTTGGAAAGTTCAAGTTTTGTACCATTCATTGACAAGGAACCCAAGTCTGGATTCCGTTTGTGAGTGAACAGTACTATCTCGGTTTTCTTGCTGCTAAACTGTAGCTCTTGTTCCAAAGCCCAATTTGCAGGAATATTTATTGCTTTCTGGGCCATTCCTCTGATCCATAGCATATCAGCACCAGTGACCAAAACTGCTAGATCATCGGCATAGGCTTGAACATAAAAGCCTCTGCTACGTAACTCTAGCAACAGACTGTTTGAGACACAGTTCCATAGAAAAGGGGACAGGATACCACCTTGTGGGTTCCCCTTTACTACTTCCCTTTCAACTTTATCACCATATAATTCTACTTGGACTGTGCGATGTCTTAGTAGAGTCTCTATCCATGAGGTGAGAATCTTAGACATGCCCAGCCCTCGCAGAGCCGCAACAAAGCTACGGAAGGTGACATTGTCGAAGGCGCCGACAATATCGAAGAAAAAACCCAAAGCCGGCTTTTTTCTAACGAGGCAACGCTCTATACGGCATAGAAATTCTTGCAAAGCAGTTTCCGTAGAAACTCCAGCACGAAAACCATACTGCGATGCAGAAAGCTTTGCCTGCACGTTATTATCTTCATTAACATGATACAGAACTAGCCTTTCCAACCATTTTAGTTGAAAAGAAGTTAGAGTGATCATACGGAAGGATTTAGCTTCAAAATAGCTTTCCTTTCCGGGTTTAGGAAGAAATATACCTGTGCCTTCTTTCCATGCCAATGGCACATAGCTGTGTCTCAGGCATGCTTGAAAAACGATATGGTAATATCTTTTCAATTGATTCCAACCTTTCTGTAACGGTACAGGATAGAGCCCGTCTGGCCCTGGAGATTTGAATGGTTGAAATTTGTTAATGGCTGCTTCCGTATGCTCAAATGAACATATGTTTGCAATCATTTCAGTGTCTTCAGGTCTCATGAATGGGTTCTCCACTAAGTCGGACCTGGTTGCAAGGTTTTCTAACTGCTGGCTACCCGGTGATAAGATATCCAGCATATAGTTTAAAGTTTCTAGTGGAGACTTTGTGAATTCTCCGTTGTGTTTAATTACGTTGCTAACACGCACCGTTTCATTCCTTCGAATAATCTTAACCAGGCGAGCCGTTGGTGTTTGACTATTCATGCTTTCCACAAAGCTATGCCATGAATCGCGCTTTGCTTTTCTGACAGCTTTTTTGAAATGAGATAAGGCGAGCTTTTGAGCCTCCCAATCTTTTTCTTGTTTTGTTTTAATGGCTTTTCTCCAAGCTCGGCGAGCCTCTTTCCGAAGACTTGCAAGCTCAGAATTCCACCAAATGTTATCTTTCTTACGAAGCGACTTTCGCATAGGGCAAGCAGCTTCATATGATTTAGTAATAACGGAATGAATCTTGTTTGCCAGCACATCACTGTCTTCTTTTGAGGAAGGCACTGGTACTGATTGTAAAGTTCGTTGACTTAATTTTTGTTCGAGTTCGTTTACATACTTGTTCCAGCATGTACTACGAACATTACGAAACATTTTAGCCTGTTTTTGGATTCTACCTTTAACCTGGAACCTAATATACATGTGATCTGAGAATGATGGCACGTTGCTAACATGCCAGCCAACCACTCGGTTCCATGCACACCGGTTCACTTAGGTTAAGTCTAGAATCTCTTCCCGCGTTTTAGTTCTGAATGTTGGTTTATTACCCACATTACAGAAATTTAGGTCTGCACTAGCACAAAATGCTAACAGATCCTCTCCTCGAGGGTTTATATCAGAGGATCCCCATATAGTGTGATGTGCATTTGCATCGGTTCCTACAATAGTAGGAATTTGTTCATTTTCTATGAAGACCAACAAATCCCTCAGTAAATTGGGCGGAGCTGGTTCTTCGGCTGCCGTGTATGCTGATACGAAAACAAAACTGTCTCCCTTTCGGCACACATTGTTAACTCTAACCGCCACTATATCCTCATTCGAAAACATCGGGATTAGAGAACAACAGAGATCAGGAGTAGCATAAATGCACGCCCGAGGATGATTACCCTTTTCAATTCCTTGAAAGAGGTTCCATCCTCGTAGCTTACTTCTGATTTTAGTGGCATATGTCCATGGTTCTTGAGCCAACACTAACCCGGAACGTACGCTTTTTGTAACTTCACACATGTTATAGCTTGCTGCTTTACGTCTGTGTAGGTTGATTTGCCAACACTCTAAATTATGTAAGGATAACTTAGGTGCCGTAATGGCTTTATTTGATTTATCAAGTTGTCCGCTGTAATCCTGAGCCATTCTTATCTATATGATAGATGTACTCAAGTATAGCGCTTTATTCTTAGAACAGCTGATATGGCTACTTTAATACAACAGAAAAAATCTCTGACTTCTACGAACTAGAAGTCGTCGGCTTCTCTGTATCTGCCGAAGTGCCAGGCTCAGCTGTATCCATTATTGCCTCACAGGTTTCATCACCCTTTGGCGATCGTGATGACGTCTCCAGGTTCTGAAGCTGCTTGGCACTTTTCTTCTCTTCGAACTGAATCCGACGATAACCAGCGTATGGGTTGTAGTTCAGTTCCTTCAGCGTGGTTAGCGAAGGTTCCTGAACGGATACTACATGTAGCATCCCTCCGTTCCCCTTCGCTGAATGCTTTGTTTCCAAATCCCTACAACTGATTTTCGCATTACAACGGGAAACCAGCGTAAGGGTATCGAAAATGCTTAAACCTTCATCCTCTGGCAACCAGATTCCAAAGGTTTTTGCTGGAGGCAAGTCTTTAGGGCCTTTTGCATCATAGCCTTGATGAACTACCAAGGACGGTACAATAGCCTCAACCACTTGTTTTGCCCACTCCAAGGTTTTCTCATCCTTGCATATCATCAGCACCTTACCTTCAAAGATAAAAGTGCGTTTGATACGGACAAGAAAACCCGGATCGGTACGAAGAATCATTTTGGTGATGGCACTTTGAACTTCACGTAGATCCATGTTGTCCATACCACCATCCCCTTCTGACTCTTTTCTTGTGATGGTTAATTTTTGATTGCTGGGCTTCACAGCCGCAGCATAGCTAGCTGGGGTGCTTGTGCCAGCCATCGTTTTCTTGGCTTTGCCTCCTTGCGTATCATGAACGACATCATGTCGCCCACGCTTCTGCGGGAAGTTTGTTGAGGAGGACAGAGAATCCGAAGATTCCCTGGCTCGTTTAGTTTGGCCGGAGGAATGGTCAGAGGACCCAGGGTCATGGACAGCAAGTGTCATACAAGCCAGACCTCTCATTACCCGCTTCCTTTACCTTCTCTTCCGGTTTTTTTCATAGTTTTTTCCCCGTTTCACCTCAGACCTGCAAGCAACATCCGAAGAATTACTTGGATTCTGAAGCTCCACAGGGGGAGTTGAAGTGGTATTCGGTTTTACAACCGACTATGCCATTTTTGCTGTACCCTCAGCTTCTGAGACGAACTCCTTTAGCAAAGGAACCTTCTCAACTTGAGGGCTCAGGTTTGATGTTTTTTCGGCATCTGGGCTAGAAGGCGCAGATGGCCGAGTGCTTTCTTTGTTGGCATTGTCACTCAAGAATTCACTGATTCTTGGTTGTGACAGTGCCACTTCTTCTGAATTTAGGGGTGTAATCCGTGTTACTTTCTTTTTTCTATTAACTGACATAATTCATTAAGTTGGTTTTCTTTAAACTGGGAAAAGTTCCAAAGACCAGATTATTCAGACAGACAGAAACCTACGAACTTCTATTTCTATCGATGGCAACAACCCAACACTGCAAATGACAGACTTTTCTCTGGAGTACTGGCCTCGGCGGAGCCCCCCCAATACTGCTGCAGACCCCTACCCAGGTGCCATCTGGAACTACAGGTGCACGGGGATTTTCACAAGCTGATGGACACGAAGTCCTATGTTGGCTAGACTAGGACCAGCATCCTTTCTATCTTGTGGCCGCGACACGGCAGCGCGTTTTATCCGCTGTACCCTATGCTCGCATTGACATTCCGCCGCAATATTGACCCATTACTATTGGTTCCATATCAGCCCGCAACCTCCTGTTGGCTTTAGAGTCAGGGGTTGGAAATTAGAAGGCAGGACTTCGCAGTATCAGGCCTTGGCTTGCGCTATTGCCTGGTTGCTAATTTCTGCACTTCTTAACCTCGCCCATCCTCATCGGCCAGTTGCCATTGCCTCAATTAGACAGTGTTTCCACTGTTTCCACCCGACACCACGTGGAGGTCTGAGGTTGGACTTTGTCGGGCTGTTTACGCGTATCAATACGAAATAAATTTAACGCAAGAAATCTTTTTAAGCGAGAGCCGAGATGACATCCTACAAATTTACCGGTTAAGCAATTTGAGATCGATGCTGATGTTGGCCTGCAGTAGGTTTTAGTCAAATAACAAAACCAAACAAACGATGCACGAACAAACTAAAACTTGTTATGATGAATTAATAATAATCCCATAAAATAGAAAAAAAAATTAACACAACATTTCCGTTTGTAACTTATCTGACTTTATAAGATCGGTAAAATAAACGTTTATACAATAAAATAATAGGTGGCAACACTGCAGACAAAACAAGAAATACCATAAAACTTTCTCGAAGAGAATCGGGTGACACAACCAAACAATAAAGGCTGCAAGGAAATTGTGCACGAGCACTTGAAATTACAACTCAAGCAAAAAAAAAACGTGACAAAGTCAGCAGTGACGAAGATGGTGTAACAAAATCTTAATTCAAACCTGAAGTGCGTCAACAAAAATGCGTTGCAATTATTCAAAAACGTTTAAAAGTAAAACTGTGTACAAAAGCGTTAAAATTTTTACTAACATTTGTAAGAAGTCAACAAGGATGTGTTACAGAAACGGTTCTAAAATGATGTCATGGGTAAGTGCTTTCCAAATTTATTGCTGTAATAAAATGTTTACCGTACATGTTTAGACTAGAGTATCCAATTTTCATGGATTTTCAGCTTCCCGAGAAACGGGAAAATTTTTGAAAATTTAACGGAATAATAGATTACAGAATTTTGACGTGATCCCAAAAATTTCTGAAAGTATCCGGAATCTTCCGGGATCCCGAAACAAATTAATCAACCACAAATTAAAATTTTGCAACAGTTTTTAGTATGTTGAATATCTTATAAGTTTGTTTACTTTTTGATTCTGCATTGCCCATTCCAAATCTTTTCATTTATCAGTTTGAACTGACAATTAGCCTCGATGGTCTTTCGGTTTGTATAACTTGCGTTTCTTTCAATGTTCTTGTTTGCGAAAAATATTAGGACGTGTTGTTTTCGCTTTGAATTGCATTCCGCACATTTACAGAAAGACATTGGGTCATTCTATTTTAAGACAGCCAGCCTGCCAATCAATAGCAACTGATGGGTTTACCTTGTTTCATGCTAATTGTTCAAATGAAATCTAAACTGTAAAGTATGTATCAAAAGGGCAAGTTGGCTATTTGACAGACAGAGATATTTATTTTGCCACAAAAGTGCAACTCCAAATAATAAATTTACATAATCAACAAATGAAAATAAAATAAACACTTAGCGACCAGGAGTCTGGAAAGGACTTTTCAGTCTTCAGGTCAACAAACTCCTAAATGATAAAGAATCCCATGTTCTACAACAGTAAGCATAGTTTGTTTTAGTTATCACCCCTGCACAAAGTGCCTTTAAATAAAGGGAGAAAATTTTGTGCCACACCGATTCATTTGAGAATATACCTAATCATTTGAGAATTTGGGCCAAACACTCCAATTTACGGTAATCACCCATTTTAGAGGTTAAAACTTTATAAGAGTGCTCCCAGAGGTAAACAATTGAAAAAGGATGGCAGAGATCTTGCTCTCTCCACACCCTCAGTAATCAATGTCTGTCACTTGACTAATTTTCATTTGGGAAATAGCTTGAAGCAAAACTGTATTAGCCTAGCTAGACCTATACTAACCAACCACAATTTAAAAGGTTGATCAAAATTTTTGCTGCTCACCAGATTTACTAAGTTTATACAAAGTGTTTCTTCATTTTTTGCAACTATTAGTATTTTATAAAATACTATTCAATACATGTGTTCCAAAAAATTCAGAAAATCAGAAAAAAATCAATCTTGGTTTTTAGCTATGTTTCAAAACCAATTACAGAAATATGCAACAAAAAATATTAATCAAACTCAAAAATGTCAAACAGTGATCTATTCTTGGCATTTTGGCAATCATTGGATTAAAAGTTTTTTTGCCTATTTGAGACAATCGAAAATGAAATCGAGAATTCAAAATTTTTCAATCTACATTTTGACAACTTAACTTTGCAATTTTCCAAAAAATAGCTTTATTTTTGAGTTTCTCACCTCAAAATCTATCAGAATTGATATTTTGCTAATTTCGATAGCATAAGGATGAAGATTTTTATACAAATTAAAAAATTTAAAACTGCCCAACACTGCCCTCTAGTAGTAATATTGAAACCATCATAACTTGAAAACCGTGAGATGAATTTTGATGCCGTCTTTTGTAACTATCATTATTTTTTGGTGGCTTTCATATATCCAACTACAAAAAAAATCTGAGAGGGTGGGTTACACACTATGACTGTCATATAATATAATGACCCATTCCGAACTCATTTCCTTACGCTTAAAATATTTACTTCGTCGATGACTAGTAACTTTGGCTATGCAACAATGTTGCCAATTTAGTGCAGTAAAAGATACTTTTTTTGATTCTGTTTCCTAAATTCTAGTCAGATTGCGGAATCAGTAAATCACTAATGATTGAACAGCAGATGAAGCTGAAATTATTCAAATGTATAATGAGCAGTGTTTTTTTTGCTAAAAATGCGACGCTAAAAAATGTTTCGGTCATTTTGTCTTGAATCAAACGGAAAGCTAGCAACCTTTGAATTGCTGCCAACCACAGATTGCTTTGGTAGATGATGCTGGTTGCTAATTAGTTTGATTCCTAGGTTTGATTGTACCATTACTATTCTTTGTCTAAAGTTTTGACTCCTTGCAAAATACTACCCAGCTATCAATTTTGAACTGATACTGTAACATAAAAAGTTTTAAAGCATTGTAAAACCTACACAATTGGTTCTTAAAATGTATAAAAATTAATAAAACTCTCATTAACCTTCTACTTTTTAACGTCTTTTGGACCCTGTTTTAAATTCCGCACAAAGTACAGTACGTAATGTGCTTTATATTGCAGTAAAATGTTCCAAGAGACCAAAGAAACAATTCGCAAAGCTTGCAGAAAACTTAGAATAAAGAGAAATCCACATGTAAGCAGTATAATCTTCCTGTTATAAGTGAACATATTAACAAGATTGAATTTACCTAAAGGTCAAGAAGTTTCGAAAATATGAAATTAACGAGTGCATTTTTAAGCATTGTACTTTTGGCTTTTTGGCAAGCTGCTCATCTGCATATTCTTCATATTTTTGTTCCTAAAAGTTATCGATGTGCTATCGGATTTATGAACAATGTAGTAGTGTTGCATACTAGCATCAATGCTGTATTAATGCTCTAAATAGTTTGAATTGCTTTCAGTTGATGATCAGTGGCCGAAGAGAGCGTTTGCTACCAAAACGGTAGAGTCTGGTTCCATTCCCGGTCGGGTTAAACTAAAAGCAGTAAAAGTTGGTACTCACAGCTTCCCTGTTTGACGTTGAAAAATAAAAGAGACCGTGTGAAGCCTCCGCCATGTGTCGTAAAAGCGTGGGCTGATGGCGGCTTGGCTCGAAGATAAAAGGATCTGTCTTAGTTGTTTCCTGGCCATAGCAACTTGCTTAATAAAGATGTAATTACTACGATACAGATGATGCAGCTAAAAAAATCACTGAAATGGCGATCAAGGCATTGCTTGAGAAAAATTTTATTGCATTTTCAATCAAAATTATGCTTATTAATTTGTAGGCGCTGAATCGCATCCATTACTAGTTTTTGTCTAATATCTACTTTTTTTCAACTGTAGTAATTTTTTTGAAAAATGAGTTATTCTACGAAAAGGTTTTTACCCCAAAACAAGTTTAATTGTTTTGGAATCACAGAAAATGAGGTCTAAACGCGCGACAGAAAAAAACTTCAATATTGTGGCAATAGCAGTTTTAATCTGCTGCTTTGAAGCAACTAAAAAATTCATAAAAAAATGCATATTAAAAAACTGTTTAAGGCCATGTTATGGATCAAATCACCAAAAGCCGAGAAAAAATTAAATTCCAAAAACTTTGGATTTTTATGAATAGGGGTCAGGTAAAATATTAATTTTAAAAAGTTTACATCCACGTACAAAACCGTTTGTATTTTTAAACACTTTATACACTAATCATTAAAAGCAATTTGAAATTGATTGAAAAGAAAACTGATGAAGTCTTTGCGCAAGAGTACATTAGAATAGAATGAAAAAAATGCATACAAATTACAGTACTCACAAATACTAAACACAATTCGCTACGCGCAAAATAAATGTGATTGTGGTGGTCTTCAGCATTCTTTCGTCTAGCAGCAAAAGTCTAGCTAAATAGTAGCATTTATTGAAAAATGAAATAATTATTTCGCAAACTTATGCTGCTCATAAAAAGCACAACATCAAGTTTTACCTATAAGGTTCCATCGGGGTTAAATCGATTTTAATGAATAGCATAGTATTGTGTTTAAAATTACGAATTTTTTCTTTCGTAAATGAAAAGTTTGTGGAACGAACATTTCAACTTACCGATCCCTATATTATAAACAGAGCAGTCGGCAAGTCGAAATCTCATCTTTTCTCTGTTTCGGGTGATTTTGCTTCATAACATAGTAGGGCAAACCCTTTTTGGGTCATTTTGGAATTTCACCTTGCTTGGGTGTTAGATTTTTGCCTTTGCTTAAAAAAATGGAAAATCCAATTTTTTTTGGAAATCGGACCCCATTTACCTACTGCCCCCGGGGCTTTTTTTAATTGTCCCCCCAAAAATATACTAATATCGATAGAAATAGAAACATTAATGCTAGATAGTTAATGTTGGTGCTCATATTTAAAACTTTTTAGAGAGAAAGACATCTATGACCTTGAAAGTTGCATTGAGGTTACTTTAAACTTTTTTTAATTTTTTGCAATTTGTAATTAAAAAAAAAAAAAACTGTAACATTTTAGCATGTATTGCCACATCAAAACTCGGCTAGTTTAAGTAAACAATTTACCGCAGCAATCATCACACCTAACTCAAATGCACACCACTATATTTGTTCGATTTCTGAAATGGGCACGGCTGAGGACAGGGTTAGAAGTTTTGATGAAAGTGTCTTCAAAAGCAAAAATAGATGGAAAAAAGAACAGCCTTGGGCAAGAATAGAGAATCTGCTGTCATCATAATGTTGAGCACTGACTGGATTTTGTGTCTAATGGCTGAATCAGTAGCAAGAGACTGGGTATTGGTCTCGGTGGAAGAATTACACCAACGGGCAGGAAGTAAGCGTTTCTGGGAAAAAGAGCCTGAGCGGATAAACTTGTGGACCTGTTGTTTAATTCTGTCCTGCAGCCTTTGGAAGTACGGCCTTCATACTAACTGTCACAGTGGCATGAGAATCGATAAATCACGTAGCTTTTCTATAAAGGAGATACATCCTTGTTGGTAGCGGAGAAAAGCTCGTTGGTAGAGCAAAAAAACGCGTGATTTCACAGCGGAAAAGCACTGCTTGACAGCAGATTTTACTTGCCTTTCAAACCGGGTAGAAACAGAACCGAACGATGGGAGATGTAGATAGACGGGGCATTTCTCCGGTTCGAATTTAGGCAGAGCTTGAAATTGCTTTATATTCTTAGCTACGAACGACTTGATAATGTGCTCCGAGTAATCGAGTATACGTTAGTCTGTATTGACCGGCGAATGTGGGTTTCCTGTAGATGAAGGGGATGAACTTGAAAACAGATTTTTCAACCAATACGTCCAGGAAAAGAAGAGCCACGGTAGATTCCTTTCAAACGTAAAGCGAAGAGAATTGAGTTGAGCCTGTATAAAAAAAAAATTGCTCTCATCTTCGTTGCTGAATACTACGAAAGTGTCATCCATGAAGCGGTAATGCATCTTCGGTTTGGAAGTGGTCTGGAAAAGTTTAGATTCATAGTAGCCAACAAAATATTGGCAAGGGATGGTCAAAGGGGTGATACCTCAGCGACCCCGTCGATCTGGCTATGTATGATGTTGCCAAAGCTAAACTTGACAGATGAAGTAGCCATCTCCATAAGTTCAACAAAGATTTGCCTTGAAAAAGGTACATGAGGATGTTCCGAACTCTAGAAAGCGTCAGCACAGATTCGAGTAGTTTCCGCTCGAGTGACATTAGTAAATAAACTCGAAATGTCAAAAGAGTGGAGAAAGACGGAGAAAACATCCAAAATTCGAAGTTTTAATAATCAGAAAAGGTGAAAGAATCCCGTATGCAGTTGCTTGAATAGAGAGTGAGAACTGGTTTGAGAAGAGAAGAAAGATATTTGGCCAGCTGGTGTCGCGCTGAATCGGTCATAGGTTTTTCATAAATTTTTGAAAGAGGAAAGTTTTGTGGAACAAAGATATTGTTGAATGAAAGATCAGTCACCGTAGCCTGGTTTGCCAAAAGTTAAGATGTCTAAATTTGGAGACGTGTTGAGTAGTGTTACTCAATCAAATCAAAAAAGGGGGTTTGGGGGCAGAGCTCCCAGCTGTCGGAGGCTATGAGGGTTCTGGGGGACGAAGCTCTCAGCCGCTCAGCCGCTTAACCAATCGGTAGTCGAGTGGATAGAGCATCTGCTACTGATGCGGTGGACTCGGGTTCGATTACCAGTCGGGTCAAACCAAATACTATAAAAATTGGTATTTACAGCTTCCCTGCTTGATGTTTAGCAATTAAAGGGACAGTCTGAAGCTTCTATCGTGTGTGGTAGACAGATGGGCAGGTGGCAGCTTGACTCGAAGACCAAAAGGTCCCTTCGCTGTCTCCTGGCCAAGGCAACTTGGTGAATAAAATGTAATTACAATTATTTCAATTTGCAATTTTTTGAAAAAATCTAAATTCAATGCCATTGGATCACATTTTGCAAGTGTTTAAAGTCATTTGAAAAAAATAGATTTTTAACATGAGAAAGTCAGTTGAAAAAATTAAATTGTTCTATCCTCCTTTTACTTTTTACAATTTAAGTCCAAAACACGTTAGAATCGCATTTTGAGGTTAAATTTTGTAAGTGATTTGGCACAAGTAGAGGAAAGTAAGGCACATTGCCTTCTGCAATATTTTAGCGGTAAATAAAAATCTACTCGAAGTAATTTCTTAAATATTTTTGTTTTGTCATAAAAATAATCAGTAGCAGAAGTACATGTACGGCCAGGGGGGCCAGACTCCCTCGATTCAATTTCATATTCAATGATTTTATTTCCCCTAGCTGATTTTTTTTAAAGTATTTTGACACGTAAAAACTGGCGAGGTGGAGGTGAATGGTAATTGAAAAATGGTACAATAGAATGATGGTTACGCTTACTAACCCTTTTATTGCCTGGGCCGGATTTACGTTATGCAGGGCCTTTTGAAGTTCGGAGATTTTCGGGACAACTTCCTGCCAAATATAGATGAAAACCGAAAAAAGTCTTACCATCTAAACGCGGGACCCCTGGCACCGTGCCATATGGTAAATCCGGCCCTGGTTATTGCATTACATTCATAAAAATTTTGGATGAGGGCCTGAGGTAGCAACTTTTTGGACAAAAACCCTTAACTTCAATCCGGTTATGCATTTAAATTGGTTAGAAAAATTGAACTGAGGAGTCTGGGCCCTGTGTTCGTCAGTATTATTAATTACTGTTGTACGCGAAAAATACTAAAAAAAAACTGAAACTGAAGAAACAAATGGGAGTCCCGGGCTTCCTTCAGTCTACACATATGATGTTGACTCATGAAAGCATAGATTTAGCTTACTGGTGGCCGTACCTGGTTAGTGACATCAAACTGGGCTGAAGCGTATGCTGGACACTGGTCTATTTTCACAAAACGCAGCTCTTGAAAGTAAACTCAACCAAATGCAGTAACTTATAATCACAATAGCCGCCAAAATAGTACACACTGATTACCATAAGCAGCAGATTAATTACCACAAGCAATTATTTACACACAAAACGCCAAAAACTGTTTCTACTTTTGCTAAGGAGCAGTACTGTGCTGTTTTCTAAAAAAATTTTTTCTGTTTTCAAAGAATTAATTATTATTTTTTTCTGAAAGCAAAAGCACTTTTTCAATGCATAAGTCAACATCGACTGACATAAGCTAATCATGAAATTGCCTAAGTCCGTCACAGGACTTAGACATTTTTATTGTAACACCATAAAATGCCCTCTAGGGGGAAATTTTGAAGTCTGAAAAGTTTACATAGTACGCCTTTCCACACTGATCACTTTGGCATGAATAACTCATTTTGCCCAAAAAGTGACGTAGACATTTATTTTGTTAGGCTGACGATTTAGAACATAAATTATACAACGAGTATTGTTTGTGCAATACATCAAATTTAACTAAATGTGTGTGGATATGGAGTTACTCTACGAATGCTCCTCTCTGTTCTCCATGATTTTATTGCTGAAGAAGTGCCAAAAAAATTAATCAACAAGAAGCATGTAAACTTACTTTAAGAGGTCTGTGGTCGATTATTCTGCGTTTGGCTTCCTGTTATATTTTAGGGTATCAAACTAGTGTGTCTACATAATTTTGAGTCATACTTTAAATGGTTATAGTATGGTGTTCAGTGGCACTTATAAATGGACATGGATTGTTTAGTGTATTCTTTTGGAATAACCTCGAATCTGAACATCAGAAAGCCAATAATTTGGTATTGCTCAGTGCGCATGCATAATATACTGGTACTGGTACTTCTTATGTTGGACAAAAAAATAGAGATATATTGCAATGTTACTATAAGACGATCACTAATGGGTGTAGAGTAATGATCAAAAATAGTGTAATTTTTTCCGAACCAAGTCAACTGATCGTCAACATTAGGGTTAGTTGGTGGTTATTTTGAACTTTTTGAACCTAAAAATACTTTTTCTATTGCCGATGTTGTCATAAATGCATATGTCTAACCGCTAACATCACGGTTAGAGTTAGTTGGCGGTCAGTTGTCGTGGAATCCATTTTTCCGTAGACAAACTTCAACCAGTAGACAACCTGCATTTGGTAGGAAGATGTTGCGTAATTTCGCGAAGTGCCAAGGGTCCCGAGCATTGTAAATCCGGCCCGGGCAATAACTTGGTTCGTAGGCGTAACCATCACTTGCACATTTTTCTACAATAATTCACCTCCACAACGCTAATTTTTATGCGACAAAATACTTTTGACAAAAAAAAAAATAGCGAGGGGAATGTTCATTAAACAAATCTTTGAATTGAGAGGGCCTGGGCCTCCTGGCTGTACGTACCAGAGTTGTAAGTCCGGCCTACCTTTTCGGGTCGGGTTCGGGCCTAAAGTTGACAAAAATTTCGGGCTTAATTCGGGCTTGAAACGTACTTTTTGTCTTAGGTGCACAAAAATACAATCAAAATAACTTCGCAATATTGCTAAATTTTTTAGACCAAACTTAACTTACGTTTTTTTTCGGGCATGATTTGGGCTTAAAATTAGTTTTTGGGTTCGGGCTTATATTTTCGGGTTCGGGCCGGGCTCGGACCTGAACTAGTCGGCCCGTTTACAACTCTGGTATATACTCCTATAACTGGTTATTTTCTAGACAGAACAATAATCTCAAAGGAAAATCTTCGAGTGGATTATTATTTACTGCTAAAATATCGCAGGAGGCAATGTACCTTACTTCCCCTACTTGTGCCAAATAACTTGCAAAGTTTAACACCAAAATACCAGATTTTAAGTGTTAGGGACTTAAATTGCAAGTAAAAGGAGGACTGAACAATCTAATTTTTTCAATAGGCTTCCAAGTGTTAAAAATCTAGTTCTTTCAAATGGCTCTGAACAAGTGCAAAATGTGATACAATGGAATTAAAATAGCTTTTTTTTTCCAAAAAACTACAAAAAATCTCCCAGCGGCTGGGGGCTTAGGCCCCAAACCCCCGTCTGTGATGCGTTTCCCAATTTAGACATTTTCACATTTTAACTATTAGTTTAAGCCCTCTCCTTTAAGCAAAACCTGGTTATGTGGCAACACCAGACCACGGCTTCTGATCTTCTGTTCTACGATACTTTTGTACCACAAAAAACTCCTCTTTGAAATTTTTTAATGACTGCATTGCGTGTAATTTGATGTATTCCCCCCTCCCAATAAAGAATCCTGGCTACGCCTGTGGTGGCGGTTTATGTACAGTCAGCTATAAGTGCATGCGCAAGCGGTTTACACAGCATTTACAACGAGTGCTTGGTGCTAAAGTAGAGCTAATATCTTTAAATAGTTGAAATTATTTAACACGAGCTAATGTGCGATTACTGGCTTGCACTTAAAAGTGCTTTACAAATTTTGTTTCAGTTTTGAATGATTATGTTTTTAGGTTGCTCAATTTGCCACCCTGGCGATTTAGAAGTTTTGCGCACTGTAATGTTTAAATACAATCCAAAGCGAATCGGGTTTAGTTGCTAAGGAATGGTCGCACGAACAAGGTTGGCTGTAATGGATAATAACTTCAATGTGGACGGAAAGCAAGCGTGTACCTCAATTGGAAACAAAGGGTGGCATTTGCTTTGGTCAAGAGCTACAAATAGTTTTGTTGTCGAAAAAGCTTTTGAAAAGAAAGATTATTTCTTCACACAGGAACTCATTGAATTAACTATACATTGTCTTAAAAATAGTAAGTCGATTTTGCATAATCTCAGTTTGCAATAAAGCGGCGTTAGCTTAGTTGAACTCCCGGTGCAATTTCCGAACTGGCAATGCGTCGTTGTGTCGTGGGAAAAATAGTTCACGCTTATATCCCAGTGGAACCAAGCAGCCTACGCGTTGTGGTAGCCCAGCTTGACGAAAGATTTGCTATATGAACCCAAACAAGGATGCCCTACGTGAAAGACGCAGAGCGTCTGGTCCATACAAATGAAAAAGTATGCAATGCAATTGAAACGGTACAATGCAGTATGCAATTGAAAAAATAAATACTCCAAATTAAGCACGAAATTTGAGGAGCTATTTCCGCATAATTATGCTTTGTAAATGAAGTGTTGCAACGGTCACGAGTCGTTGCCATTTCGCATGTGAGCGCACACGCATGTTGAAATAAAATTGTGTTTATGATCTGTGTCAAAAAACACGCAAAAGATTTTATTCAACATAAAATTTTTAGACGTTTTTTCTGAAACAGATTTAATTGAAGTACCGGAAGCTGCAAGAGCTTGCATATCGCAAACAGCAGAAAAGCTGTCAAAAGCAGAATTAATCATCAAACACGTATCGCGTTTCCGTCCACAAGATACTGCTCGTATTTATGCCTCAAGATTCTAAAAGATGATGGACAGAGGTGGAGTCCTCGAGGACGTTCTTGGCCTCGAGGACGTCCTCGATGACACATTTTGAAGTCCTTGGCCTTGGCCTCGAAGCCTAAAGTCCTCGAAAATTGCCCTGTTCTCGGCTCGATGACAACACTATTTTTTGAATCGTAACAATTAAGTATTACTATTATTACTAATGGGCAGCGATGCAAGCGGATCTGGTACCGTTAGGTATAGTCACCTACATATTGCGTAGGTCTCATTTGGGCTCATTGCAACTGTAGCTGCTATGTTATTGTAGTTTTGTTTGGTTACTGGTCTAACTCAGAAAGCTTTCCAGCTTCCTTTAAGTATGTGGCCAGTTTGTTAATGTTACATTTTGTTTCCACATCGTGAACAGCGGTTTTGGAGTTTCCAAAATATTTAACACAAATATCTAGGTAAAGCTTGCAATTGCCAACATGATGATTTGGTATTTCGTCCTTTTGGCGACATTTTGTACACAGAGAAGACTCAGCACGACCTGTAGTTTTCTTGCACCGCTGTAGATTGCAATGCTCTGTTAAAACTTGCACTACTCTGTTTAATTGAGGTTTCTCAAGATTAAGGAGACGTAGTGTTAGTCGTGAGGACGTCCAACCTACAGACTCCTTCATCTTCAAGCAGTCTTTCCGTTTATTCAACATAGATTTCTATCTATCTACGGATCAGTCCTTAACCGTGCTGACACAACTGGCATACGGGACTGTAGTAAAAAGTTCAGGACCATGCATTTTTGATCTAGATCCTGATTTGGCTAGATAACCTGCCACTTCGTTACCATATACCCTGTATGATCAGGAATCCAGGCAATGCTGACGTGGTTTTGCTTACACTACTGATTTAGGTTTCTAATGCAATTGAGCACTGTAGACTAATTGATGTTACTGTGCACTTTGTGAGTGATTTGAAAGCTGCCTAACTATCCACCAGCACAATAATACTTTGATTGTGCATTTTTTCCAAAAGTTGGTTCTTTGCCACTTCTGAAATAGCTAAGACTTCTGCCTGGAACTGGCCCTGGAGCTGTGTATTTCAAGGTGAAAAAATGCTTATTTTGGAGAGTTGTTTGGGTATTCTGCACAAAAACCTGCACATATTCTCCCGTGCGGTTTCGAGCCATCGATGTAAACCTTGACAGTGTTCTATTTTATGACGCTTTTTAGATCTGATAGCATTCTTTTTATCTATGATTTGACGTTCAAAATTTCTCTCAACTACCTTAGTTTTCTTTATTTGGTCAACTGGCATTTGCAGCAGAATCGGCTTTTTCCCAACAAGTCAATGCTCAACACGGCGCACAAATTCACGCAAAGAAGTCTCCGTAGAAACCACCTGTGCAAAATCCGTACTGCGATGCAGAAAGCTTTGCCTTTACGTTATTATCTTCATTAATACGTATGATACAGAACTAGCCTTTCCAACCATTTTAGTTGGAAAGAAGTTAAAGTGATGATCATACGGAAATATTTAGCTTCAAAATAGCTTTCCTTTCCGGATTTGGGAAGAAATATACCTTTACCTTCTTTCCATGTCAATGGCACATAGCTGTGTCTCAGGCATGCTTGAAAAACGATGTGGTAATATCTTTTCAATTGATTCCAACCTTTCTGTAACGGTACAGGATAGAGCCCGTCTGGCCCTGGAGCTTTGAATGGTTGAAATTCGTTAATGGCTGCTTCCATATGCTCAAATGAACATATGTTTGCAATCATTTCAGTGTCTTCAGGTCTCATGAATGGATTATCCGCTAAATCGTACCTGGTTGCATGATATTCTGTCTGCTGGCTACCCTGAGATAAGATATCGAGCAGATAGTTTAAAGTTTCTAGTGGAGACTTTGTGAATTCTCCGTTTTGTTTAATTACGTTGCTAACACGTACTGTTTCATTGCTTTAAATAATCTTAACCAGGCGAGCCGTTGGTGTTTGACTATTCATGCTCTCTACAAAGCTATGTCATGAATCGCGCTTTACTCTTCTGATAGTTTTTTTGAGATAGGCTAAGGCGAGCTTTTGAGCCTCCCAATCTTTTTCTTGTTTTGTTTTAAAGGCTCTTCTCCAAGCTCGGCGAGCCTCTTTTCGAAGGCATGCTAGCTCAGAATTCCACCAAATGTTATCTTTCTTACAAAGCCATTTTCGCTTCGGACAAAAAGCTTCACATGATTTAGTAATAACGGAATGAATCTTGTTTGCCAGCACATCAATGTCTTCTTTTGAGGAAGGCACTGGTACTGATGGTAAAATTTGTTCATTTAATTTTTGTTCGAGTTCGTCTGTGACGTATGGTTTTAGTAATTAAGGTAGTTTAACTCCGCCAAATAATAGAAATACAAACATCACAATAAACTTTAAATAAAAATATATTTTATTACACTAATCTCTAAATTAACCAAAATAAAATAAACGTAAACGATTTAACTGTAAATAAAATTCAAACAAAATACTTGACTTGAAATTGTAATGAAAATGTCGATGTTGATGAAAAATATGTTGCTGTTGTTGCTTGTTGTCCCAAATCCAAAAGAGAACTCAAAATAGTTTCTTGCGTCTGAGTTGGGCAGTGAGAAAAAGGCAAATGTCACGCCACCAATCAGCGCTTGCTCTAAGCAATCTTCTTGCAAGCGCCAACAGCGATGCGAAGTCACATAATTAGCATCACAAGCTGGTTGAGCAGAACAAGGCTTTGATTCTAGGTGAGGTGACAGCTGTCACACGTCTACATACTTGTTCCAGTATGTGCGACGAATATTTTGAAACATTTTAGCCTGGTTTTGGATTCTGCTTTTAACCTGGTACCTAATATACATGTGATCCAAGAATGATAGCACGTAGCTAACATGCAAGCCAACCACTCGATCACGCGCACATCGGTTCACTAAGGTTAAGCCTAAAATCTCTTTACGCGTTTTAGTTCTGAATGTTGGTTTATTACCTACATTACAGAATTTCAGGTCTGCGAGGGTTTGTATCAGAGGATCCCCATATAGTGCGATGTGCATCGGTTCCTACAATAGTAGGGATTTGTTCATTTTTTAAATTATGTAGAAAAACGCCAGAAACCTCGCAGAAAATTTGCGAAGACGTTTTTTGTTTTCCTCTTTTGGAGATTGTCTGAAAAAAAAAATTGAAAACCTTTTTTTTTGGAGAATATTTGCACCTGTGTTCTTGGTCCTTGGCCTCGAGAGGATCTGTCCTCGAAAGGGCGCTGTCCTTGGCCTCGGATTTTTTTGTGTCTTTGACCTTCTCCTCCAATCTACGACATAAGAAGGCAGACAAAAGGGCACAGGGACATTAGGGCGTAAATCTGCACTCTGCGCTAGCATTTTCGTGCTTCCAAAAATATTATGGAATCAAAGAAACAAACTTGACTAATTAGTATTTTATTTAATTTTTGAAAATCAAATTTTGAAAGAAGTTTTTTGGATTTGCTTCCTTTTTTAAGTTCTCAATTATCGCACAAGTAGTTATGTATATGACGTGTTCAGTGCACAGAGGTCACGTGACTGCACTGTAACCGTCCTTGTGTCTCAAATTAAGAGAGGTCACGTGACTGCACTGTAGTCGGCCCATTCTCAATAAAAATCGTTCAGTACAAAGCAGGTCACCTGAATCTCAAAAATGCACCGGAAACAAAAATGAACTCACATGACTTAAAATGCACTGAAACCGTCCTTGTGTTTCAATTTTTTTTTAAATCGTGGTTCTCAGTCCCCCCTCCCGATGTTAGTAGGAGGTATTAAACTCGCAATTGAGCGCTTGTCACGTGTAACCAACTTGTGCTCATTGTCAATTTTATTTGTCGTTATCAGAACCAGCTTCAATCTTTTTTTGTTGAAGCTGCCTACTTTAATTTTTATCACACATTGTTTGATATCCTACAGATTTGCGATTTGTTTATACAAGGCGTGACAACGGTTTTCTCGAAGGTTATGAACTCAAAACTGCCGCACGCTTAATTGAAAAACGATTTTGTAAAACAAGCAGTTTTCTTCCGAGCCGCTTTTCTTGCGTGACAACGGTTTTCTCGAAGGTTATGAACTCAAAACTGCCGCACGCTTAATTGAAAAACGATTTTGTAAAACAAGCAGTTTTCTTCCGAGCCGCTTTTCTTGCGAAGCTGTTTGGCTGTCAACAAACATGACGTAATCGTGTATTTAGTAGAAATAAGCATTTTTTCCATTATAGACAAGAAAGGTGCGATGGCCGGGTGGGTAAAGGCGTCGCTCTGTTTTTACAGTAACGAACTGGTTTGAATCCCAGTGAAGTCAAAGAAATTCTCGAATGCCGAATTACGTCATAGAATTTTTCTTCGTGATTGGAGCGGGCCACTTGCTTCTAAAACTTAACATTTCATAATAATAGTATCTATGTTCATTTATTATCTTCAAGCTGCGTTCATCCCAATTATATTCTTGTTCTAATTCTGAATCGTTGTTGTCTTCATACATTTTCTTTGTCTTTTAAGTGCTTTCGGAAAAGTCTGTCTTTAATAAGCTTGAATGACACACCCACGTAAAATTGAATGACACACCCACATCACCTGATCTTATTTGAACTGCGTAGTTTCAAATTATATAATCTGTTATCAGAGCGAATTTTGTTGATACACTCCATTCTAATTAAACATAGCTAATTTTTACATTTGAACTTTGAAGTGTTAAATTCATTAATCTGTTGTCTTCACATTTTTTATTAATATGTTTAATCTTTTGTCCATCTTTAAGTAGTACATGAAAACACTCCCATACAAAATTATGAACATAGATACGACCCTAGTAATCTTGGACAGTCATTTCAAAATATCCTTTCTCAGTTATTCTACCAAATGTTGGTTCTCTAGTAACAACATGAACAACGCATCCATCAATGCTCCCAGCATATGCTTGATGTGTTGGATGAAAATAAAACTCACGATTTTCAATCAATAATTTAGTACTCATTTTTATTTAACCACAGACAAAATTTTCTTAAGTATAAAAAGTATTTAAAGATAATTTCTCTTATATAATAAAATGAACCATATTTTAGATCAGGCGGTTCCAGATATTGGAGTTTCTACTTTAAAACCGTCACCCTTTAGAAATTTTCCCCCAACCTTAAAGAAAATAGCTCTTAATGCAGCTGGTAAAGTTCAACAGCGTATAAATGATTTTGCCGATTGGCTGATGGCTTACGTACCACCAACTATTAAAGCAAGTGCTTCAGCAGCATTTCAAAAATTTTTAAATCTTTTTCCTAAACAAGTAATTAAAGTGCAGTTACTCAAAACTGCTCTGAAAAACTATACTAAATCTTATGATGTAGATATTGTTGATTTTAGCCCATTGAAACAATTGAATGAAACAGAGAAAGTAGTGCAAGATAAATTGCGGTTAGACCTGGTTAAAATGAAAGGATTGAAAGCAACAGTCACTCTTAAAATAACCTTTGAAAAACAAACAGAAGACAAAGCAGTAACTAAGACGGCTTTTTTTAACAGCAGAGCAATTGTTATCTTAAATAAAGATGATGTAAGTGAAACATTACAAAATGCATCTAATCAAATAATAAATAAAATTGGAAATTGGCTTAATGAAGGTCTATGTTAACTTAGTTCAATATACCTCTCTTCACGGATCAACTTATATTGCATTCCCGGAAGAGCTTCGAAATGCTAAGAAAGGACTAATTAACATCAAAAACAAAGACAACGAATGCTTTAGGTGGTGTCATTTAGCTAAAGTATACAGTGAGAAAGTAAAAAGCAATCGTGAAAGAATAAGTCATTACAAAAAATATGTAGACACACTAAATTATGACGGTATGGAGTTTGCAGTTTCTATCAAGCAAATACCAAAAATTGAAGAACAAAATAACATCAGCATTAATGTTATTGGATATGAAAACAAACAACGCTTTCCTTTATTTGTGTCTAAAAAGGTGTTTGAAACAACTCTCGATTTATTATTGATAATGGAAGACGAAAAGCTACATTATGTTTGGATAAAAGACTTTAATAGATTTATGTATAATCAAAGCAAGCACCAACACAGAAAACATTTCTGCAGATATTGTCTTTAATGTTTTAGCAGCGAGGAAATTCTACACAAACACACACCAAACTGCGTAATTATAAATGGAAAGCAAGCAATACAAATGCCCAAAAAAGGTAGCTCGGTGAAGTTTAATAACTTTCATAAACAGCTACCAGTTCCCTTTGTTATATATGCTGATTTTGAAGCAATAACTCAAAAGATTGACAGCTGTCAGCCAAATGATGAAACGTCCTACACAGAAAGATACCAAAAACACATCAATTGCGGGTATTCCTTCAAGGTAGTTTGTTGCTATGACGATAAATTCAGTAGACCAATTCAATTGTATAGAGGTAAAAACGCTGTTTATAAATTTTTGGAAGCTATGTTGGAAGAAGTTGATTATTGTGAAAAAACGAAAAATGAACATTTCAATCAACCTATGGATTTAACGAACAAAGATGAAGAAAACTTTCAAGCAGCTACAAAATGTCACATTTGTAAAAAAGACTTTTCTGAGGAAGACAAAAGGGTTAGAGATCATTGTCACGTTACAGAAAAATACAGAGGGGCGGCACATAATGAATGTAATAGAAACTTCAGACTTACTCGTAAGATACCAGTAATCTTTCATAATTTAAGGGGTTATGATGATTCACATTTTATTATGCAAGAAGTAGGAAAGTTTGAGAAGGATATCAAAGTAATTCCAAAGAATCTAGAAAAATAAATGGCTTTTTTCTTAGGCAAACATTTAAAATTTATCGATAGCTTCCAATTCATGAGTAGCTCATTAGAAACTCTGGTTAAGAACGTTCCACTTTCTGACTTAAAATACACATCACAAGAATTTCAGGATGAAAAACTAGAACTAATGAAAAGAAAAGGAGTTTATCCCTACGATTGTATGAACAGCTTTGATAAGTTTGACGACAGAAACCTCCCATCAAAAAAGGAATTCTATAGTCTTTTAACCGATGAAAATATAAGCAATGAGGATTACAAGCATGCGCAGAATATGTGGACTACTTTCAAGTTGGAATCCAAGGGACAATACCACGACTTGTACCTTAAGTCAGATGTTTTGCTGTTAGCAGATATATTTGAGAAATTTCGAAAGACTTGTCTTCAATATTACGAATTAGACCCTTGCCATTATTTTACTTCTCCCGGTTTATCATGGGATGCAATGCTTAAAATGACTGAAATAAAACTGGAATTAATGACAGATAATGACAAATTTCTTTTTATTGAAAAAGGTGTGAGAGGGGGAGTTTCATACATTTCTAAAAGATATGCTAAAGCTAACAACAAATACATGAATAATTCTGATTCAAAGCAGCCATCAAATTATATTACATATCTTGATGCAAACAATTTATATGGATGGGCAATGAGCCAAAATTTACCAACGGGTGGTTTTAAATGGCTATCAGAAAAAGAAATTGATTTAGCAAATTTACCTAACGGAAAAGGACTAATACTAGAAGTTGACCTGGACTATCCTGAACACCTTCATGATAGTCATAATGACTATCCACTAGCTCCAGAAAAAATGGAAATTAAACATCACCTCCTTTCAGACTACTGTAAACAATTACAAACTCAGTTTAATATAAAAGTTGAAGAAGTTAAAAAATTAATACCTAATTTAAAGTCAAAAAAGAATTATGTTCTTTATTACAAAAACTTAAAGCAGTATATTGAATTAGGCTTAAAAGCTACAAAAGTACATCGGGTATTAGAATTTAATGAATCACCTTGGTTAAAAAAGTCTATTGATTTCAATACAGAAAAGCGAAAAACCGCCAAGTCTGACTTTGAGAAAGATTTTTTTAAACTTATGAACAACTCAGTGTTTGGAAAAACAATTGAAAATCTTCGTAAACGTGTCAATGTTACTCTGATCAATGAACCAGAAAAACTATTAAAGCATTGTGCAAAACCAACCTACGTTAGCAGCAAAATATTTAATAAAAATCTTGTTGCAGTTCATAAAATCAAAGAATCTTTAACCCTAAATCGCCCCGCATATGTAGGAATGTGTATTCTCGATATTTCAAAAAGGTTGATGTATGATTTTCATTACAACTACATTAGACAGAAATATGGTAAGAATGCAAAACTCTTATTTACAGATACAGATTCAGTAACATATGATATAAAAACAGAAGACGTATACAAAGATTTTTGGGCTGACAAAGACAAATTCGACTTCAGTAGTTACAAAGAAACCTCAGACTTTTATGACCTAAAAAATAAGAAAGTAATTGGAAAGATGAAAAATGAAACCGCAGGTGTGCCAATAGTAGAATTTGTTGGACTTAGATCTAAAATGTACAGCTACGTCACAAATGATGAAAAAGGTTGCAAAACTGCAAAAGGAATTAAGAAAAATGTTGTGAGGAATCTGATAAAAGCACGAAGATTACAAAAACACGCTCTTCAATAATCGTCAAATGTTTCATAAAATGAAATCAATTAGAAGTGAAAACCACAAAATTTATTTCGTTGAAATCAACTAGAAATCTCTTTCGTGTTTTGATGATAAACGATATATTCTTTCTAATGGAATTGATAGTTTTGCATATGGTCATTATTAATTAAAAAAAATATAAGCTATTAAAAAAAAAAGATGGATGAAAATTGTTGTGAAAATCTTGACATAAAAATTATAAATGGAAATAGAACTTTCATTAACTGTGGTGTAGTTCATCACCCATATTTTGTAAACGACTGGATTGATTATAACCCACGTAATGTTGTTTTACGTAAATCAGTTTACTGCAGAACTGCTTATGTTAAAAATAAATTACAACGTCTTGAATTGTCTGCTGATGAAATACAAGCATTTATGAACATTTGGACAACCGTGGAAAACCAACTACAAAGCTTCACTGGTAAAAGGTTTCCTAAGATAGATTTTTTTATAAATAAAATCTTAGAATATTTAGACTTTTCCAAACAACCTTCATACAAAATTAGTGATGCATTACGGAAGAAATATGAGATTATGTGGGAGGAAATCGTTTAGCATGTAATTTTTCATAGCTTTCAGAAATTGGTGGACATATATCAGCAACTTGGTCATCAACCATAGCAAGTTCTCTTTCGAAAAACTCGTCAATATCACCAGATCTTAAAAACAATTTTAACTTGTTGAGTAATTTCTGATACGATTGATAAGCATATCTACAAGACTCAGTTTTTTTGGAAAAATTTTTTTGCGTCGTTATTGTCTGTAAAAGAACACCTGTATCGCTAACACATGCCAAGAAAATCGGATTTAATGCAACAGAACCAACCACGGCCCCAGTTGTAGTAAAAACAACAGATGACAGCTTTAGAGCTAGGTCCATTCTTTTAAATTTTTTAAACATTTTCTTATAACACCAATACTGTTTGTGATAAGTGTGATACAGTTTTGTCAATTCATTCACTTGTTCTTGAGTCAATTTTTTACTAATGTGGTTAAAGTCTATTGTTTATTTTACGATACACAATTACGTTTCTGGTTGATCACCCACTTCAAGCTGTTTAACTTTAATTACGACGCTGCTTATAATCATTGATACCGAAGAATTTGAAGAAACATAGTTGTATTGTATGCGAAACACATCTCGAGAAGGATTAGGAAAAACAATGCAGTTTAAATTAAAGCAATCGAATGGGGGTGTTACTGTTGTTTAACTTATTTTATCTGTTTCTTCTTCACTAACACGGATTATATCAATATGTAATTTGTCTTCATCATCATAACTGGTAACTTTCACAAGTCCGCTTACGCTTATTTCAATGTAACTGCTGGTTACCTCATCTCTCAAATGAATACTATCGGATTGCAAAGACAGAAAATCGTTCCCAGCGACAAAAGGTGCACTCACGAAATGCAAATTGTGATCTGTATTAGTACAAACTGAATGAATAGCACTTGATGGAATTGGCCTCGAACCAGGTGTTGAAGAAGGAGTAATACTAACACCCAAAAATATTTGAAATTTTGGACGATATATATTTCATTTAAAATAACGTTTATTTATTGCACTGGTAGGTTCGGAAGGTCTACCTACGTTGAAAATGGTATGGTTTATCATATCTAAGTTTCGTGAAATGGTTACACTATAGTCTTCGGTTCGAATGTGTTGCGTTATTTGGTCAACATAATTTTTGTTTGCTGCTTCACCTGGTGCTGTGGGATCTTGTAAATTTATGATAGTGTGTAATCCTTGTAAGTTAGTATTATCTCTCACATTTGTAACTAAATTTTCAACAAATTGTTTAGTTGCCGCATCAGAAGGAAGACTGGGATCAACAAGTCCTCTTAGAATCAATGATTCACCTAATTTAATTGATTCGTTGTTAGGTGGAATATTTTCTATACGAAAGACCCTGTTTGGTAAACGACCAAGTACTTCCACACCATATATTTGAGATCTCTGAATTTGAATTTGAGTGGGCGATACAACATTTTGACCATCGTTGTTTATACCTAAAGTAGCCAACCTCGAACCAAACTCAGAGCTTTCGGCAAAGTGGACAATGTTGCTAATTGCATTATCCAAGAATCCTTTATTTACACTATCTGATTCTGTTACAGGATTGGCTAAGTTTGTAATTTTGTGGTTGTTTAAGTTTAAGTCACCATACATTATATCTCCTGACTTGGAAACTTTGTGTTCAATACCTACAACCTTAGCAGTACATGAAGATTGACTTCCACTTGTTCCAAATTTTGAAATATTCATTTTGTCCTTCTTTATTATAAATGAATATAATAAACTTTGATAAATATTTAAGTGGGGACAACAAGCAAATCAAACATCATTATCTTCTACCAGATTGCCGTTACGTGATAGTAGGATCGACAGGATCAGGAAAAACAAATTTGCTTTTAAACATGGTTCTCAAGTGGATGAATTACGACCTTTGTTGTGTTTATACTGTTAATCCTGAGCAAGATAAGTATCGATTTTTAAAAGAGCAAGGTATTGAAGTGCTAAGCCCTGAAGACTTGCCTCCAGTAGAAGAGCTTGACCCTCAACAGAAAGTAATAGTTTTTGACGACATTAAGCTAGACAACATGAAAAAACTGATGGAATACTTTTCTTTATCTAGAAACAGAAATTGCAACTGTATTTACCTCACCCAGTCATACTTCAACACTCCGAAGTACATAAGAAGAAACACTAACTGTTTTGTTTTTTGTGGGAACTTGGACAACAAAGATATCAGACACATTACTGACGATCATGCTAAAGGTATAACAAAAGAAGAAATGGAGTCGATTTACCGTGAAGCAACCAAAAATCCTTACAATTTTATGGTGCTGGACAAAACAGCCAAACACCTACCCCTTCGTTACAGAAAATGCTTTGACCATTTTTGGGCTTAAGCTTTATATGCTATTTAGTAAACATGCCATTTGTAAATGAAGAAGAGTTGAAAAACAGAAATAAACTTGTAAAGGATTATATTAATAACTGAAAGCGTTTGAAACAAAAGCTGCAAAATGAAATTGTAGCCAAACAACAACTACAAAAGTCTGCCTCTGAAATATTTCGTCCCATTACTAAAACGTTTGAAAAAACTCAGAAAAAAACTGATAAAAGGCAAGACCAACTAATTCAACACATACAGCAACAGCTTGCCATTGAAGATAAACCTCGATCAATTTATACTGTGCACTTTGAGAATGCTTTCGATAACGAAGAAAAAGAATTGCTTACACAAAACAATTTTGAGACTGATATTGTTGAGCTTGTAAAACGCAGGCCAGGTTACATAAACGCATTGAAAGACAGAGCTAGATTAATCAATCAAAGATTAGGTGGTTTACGAAGAAGACGCGATGCTGATACAGAAGTGATTGATGAGCAAATAAAAACTTTTAAAAAGTACAGAGAAAAATTAAATAAATTATTAGGAGGAATGGAACTTACCTTTGGAAGAGGGCTTAAAGATCCCAACAAACTTTGTGAAAGACTTAATTTACTAGTAGCAGCCAAACAAGCCGGCAATAATAACAAACGTTTGGATCAAGAAATTGCAAACATTTTGAAAAAACTAAAATTGAACAAATGCATTTCACACTGCGACCACCAAAATTTATTTGACAATATATTAAAATGACATCAATACCACTTTTCTTTGACTCTAGGAAAGGACAAGGAAAATCAGAAGATTTTATAACTAGCTTTAATCCACCGTTACAACTAGACATTAAAAAAAGTTACGAGATGTCCTTAATCAATGCTCAAATATGGTACTCTTGGCATAACATAACGAGCAGGAATAATAAATTTTTTTATTCACCAGATGGAATAGCTGCACGATTATTATCAATTCCTCCAGGGAGCTATAATATTGAAGATCTCAATAATGAAATCAAGTACTTGATGGAACAGAGACGTGATGACAAAAATAATATAACTATAACACCAAATTTTATTACATTAAAATCAAGAATTGAACTTAAAAATGATTACATAGTTGATTTTCGAATTCCAGATTCAATAGGTGACGTTGTAGGATTTGGTTCGGCATTTTTGGGTGTAAATGGAATTCATAATAGTCAAAATCCTGTAAATATTACAAATATCAACAGCCTTCAGATTCATTGCAGCTTAATTGATGGAAGTTACATAAACGGAGCGTCTAGTGACTTACTTTATACTCTTAGTCCAAACGTACCACTGGGATATTTGATTCAAGTTGAAACTAAGCAAAACATTTACGTTCCAATCAAAAATTTAAGTCAAATTGATAGTATCTGATTCTCTATAAAAGATCAAGATAACAATTTTGTAAATATGAATAATGAACGAGTGACTTACTACGTTCACCTGAGAGAGATTATGTAGTTTAACTATAAATGTTATCACAAAGAGAAACTAGATTTCATAAAAAGAAAATCATAGGTAGAAGTTTGCTTAAAAATGTTTACGACAAGGTAAGAAACGTAATCAGCACTGGTTCTAAGATTCTTAACAGAATTCCTACTGGAGTGAAAACTGAGATTAAAAAACTAGCTGCACCTTTACTGAAAAAAGCCTTAGAACCCACAAAAAAGACATTAGAACCAGTCTTAGAAAATATACCAATAAACAGGCGTATTATCAATGACAGAGAATTAGAAAATCTCAACGACAGATCGAGAGCTATCTTAAGTAATTTAATTGCTGGATCAGGATTTAAAAATTATATGTCTTAATTATAAAATGACAGAACTAACGAATCCATATTTGCAAATTAAAGAAACAAACTTAGTCGACAATTCGATTACTGAGTTCGAATATATCGAATACCTTCCGAGAGACTCCAATAACATGAACAAAGATGGTCAGCACATTATTGAAACAAAAGATGAAGATGTTTTTCTTCTACCGCATAAAGCATACCTAGAAATCAGAGAAAAACTTCAAACTAATGCGAATGCTAATTACAATAACAATGACGTAATTTCATTGGTAAATAACGGTTGGTCTTTATTTCAAACTGCGCAATATCAATTAAATAACCAAACTATAGAAAACATAAACCTTTATCTACCTCAAGCATCAACAATACTCAATTTAGTTAGCTTTAGTGATGATTATTCAAGATCAACCGCCTCTAACATGCTGTGGTTTAAAGACACTAGAAATGGTTCCCCATCTCTTAAACAAAATTTTGGTGGTGTAGCTGATGATGCAAATGCAAATGCTGTACGTGATGGTATTAGAGCAATTGTAGAAATATACAACAACAATCTACAAGCAAATATTGGTTTCACCGCAAGACAGAACATTACTACAGGAAATAAGCAAATTACTTTAATGCTTCCTCTTTCCCAAATATTTGGATTTTGTCGTGATATCGATAAGGTTTTTAGGGATGTTAAACACAGTATAGTCGTGGATAGAGAAACATCTAATAGCTATATTTAAAACTATATCTAATAACTATATCTAAAACCATCTAATAACTAATAACTATAACTATATAATACAAATGGTGTAGCTGCTGGTAAGTTTAACATAAGTCATATCTCTTTGTGGATGCCTAAAGTGAAACCAAGTTTAAGAGTTGAATCGGAAATAGATGCTATGTTAGTAAAAGGACATATAAAACAGCTATACTTTGAACAAATGAGAATGTATCAAACAATGTTTCAGTCAACAGAAACAAGCATGACTTGGAGAATAACAACCCAGCCGGGAACAGAGCTTCCCAGGCATGTGTTTGTTGCATTTCAATCGAGTGAACGAGATAACAACCAGCAGCTAAATAATATAATTTTTGACAATGCAAACTTAAGACGTATTAGTTGCAGAATAAACAGCATTCAATATCCTGAATGAGAATTTGAATGTAATTTTACTCCACAAAATAGAAATTATTCGCGTTTATACATGAGTTTTCTAGAGGCTGTTAACAAATACCAAGATGCCGACACGGGCTGTCAATTATCAGCTGAAGACTGGGCTAGTTTGTATCCAATTCATCATTTTGATGTTAGTAAACACAATGAACGACTTAAAAACAGCTCGGCAGGTATTGAAATAAGGTTTAGTCTTGGTGGTAACTTTAGAAATATTGCAAATAACGCTGACCAAGCTTTCTATGTTTATGCAGTCGTACTTTCTGATAGATACCTTCAGTTAGAAGGACTTTCAGGTCGAATGAATATAATTATCTGAGTATAAATAAAAATGTATGTTAAAATCGGATTAAATTTATCACAATTTCAAAAAGAAAAAATAAAACAAGCTTTTCAAAACAAAACTGGGCTTACACTCATATTTAATAACCACCAGTTACAAGGATCAGACTTTCTTGGTTTAACAAAGACGCAAGTTAACAAAATAAATGATGCTAAAGCAAAAGGTTTCGGTGTTACTTTGAAGCTATCAAAACTACAAATTTCAAAACAGGGTGGTTTTATTGGAACTCTTTTAGCAGGTTTAGCAGGTAGCTTGCTGCCCAGTTTGTTAGGAGGAAAAGGACTTGTGTTACCTGGATCAAAGGGTAAAGGGCTTATGTTGCCTGGAACAAAAAGACAAGGTAGGTCGTATCGCTTCGACGAACCTCAGATTCTCGGAAAAGGTTTAATACTAGGAAAAAATTCTCCTTTCAAAAATGTTCCGATCTTGGGTTTGATTTTATAAAGTCTAATATAAAATGTACCACAATTACTCATTGAACTTGACTCAAAATCAAAAGAAAAAAATTGCAAATGCATATAAAAGCAAAACTAGTGTAAGTGTTAGACTACCAAATGCAAGTTTACAGACTAAAGGCAACGTTAGTTTGCAACTGACGAGTCAACAGATAAATAGAATTAACAAATCAAAAGCGTCTGGACACGGTATACAAATAAACTTTAGTAAAACGCAATTGCAAAAACAAGGTGGTTTCTTAAGCAGCTTACTTAATTTAGGAAAACTAGTGTTACCGTTTTTAGCTAAAAAAGTTTTGCCAACTTTAGGATTAGCAGCTGCTTCCGGGGCCATCCAAGGAGCAACTAATAAAGCAGTAAATAAATGAAACCATTAACAAACTTAGACATTGATAAAATCATGATTAAGTGTGACAATTATCGAGGAACATTTAGCAAAGATATGTTACCAAAAGCAATGAATAAAAATGAATCAGCTGTCGTAAACTTGCAAGATTATTTTGCGGGTAGTGGAATACATTGGGTTTGTGTTTACAACGAAGAAAAATCAGATAAAGTAGAATACTTCGACAGCTTTGGACTTGTTCCCCCAAATGAAGTTGTTAAATATATGAAGACTATAAACAAAAACATTATTTACAATGATGCACAAATTCAAAATATTAACTCAATTCTTTGTGGTTACTACTGTGTGTATTATATAACAGAGCGAAATAAGGGCAGAACAGCAAACGAACTATTGCTAGATTTTCATGAAAAACCTACACCTTTTAATGAAATGTTTATGAAGTTTTATGTATCATATATTAAAGATGGAAATTTATTGTGTTAGAGAAAAGAAAAAAACTAAATGTGTTCCAGGTTCTGATGAAATTATAAAAGCAAAAGGAAATGGTCGCCTGATGTTACATTGCATTTGTGCTAGTTGTGGTATTACAAAGCATAGTTTCATTAAAACCAACAAAAAAGGAGGCTTGTTAGACCTTCATGCTGCGATAGGAAAATTACCAAAACCAAAAGGTGGGTTCACTCTTCCAAGTCACAAGTACACTGGGCCATATAATCCTTTGGATAAACAACTTGATTCGAACGACCAACCTTTACCTGGGCAAGAACCTTACAATCAAATAGATGCTATTGCAATAAAACATGATATTTGTTATCGTGATAATGACAATAAAAAAGGTAAACTAAAATGTGATAAAGATATGTTAGACAGTTTATCGCAAACAAAAACGAAAGGTATCCGGGAATCGTTTGATAAAAAGTTAGTACAAGCAGCAATTGGAACTAAATATAAGTTGGGGTTAGGTGCAAAAAACTGGAAAAGGCGTCGTGGCAAACAGAACTAGCTGATGAACTACAAAAACCAGTAAAGAAAAAGTTTCTGCGACGCCGAGTTATAAGCAAGTCAATTGATGAAATATGGGCGGCTGATTTAGTAGAAATGCAAAAGTTTAGCAAATGGAATAAAGGTTACCGATATTTACTTATGGTGATTGACGTATTTTCCAAATTCGGATGGATAGTTCTTTTGAAAGACAAAATGGGTAAAACTGTTGCTAATGCTTTCAAGAAAATCTTCAAAGAAAAAAGAATCCCAGAATTCTTATGGACTGATAAGGGAAAAGAATTTTACAACAAAAATACGAAAAGCTTGTTGGACCAACACAACATTAAATTATATTCAACTGAAAATGAAGAAAAAAGTTCTGTTGTTGAACGCTGGAATCGCACTATCAAAAATAAAATGTGGAAGCAATTTACAAAACAAAGTTCAACTCAGTACTTAGACATGCTACCTAAGATAGTTGATGAGTACAATAACAGCTATCATTCATCTGTGAAAATGACGCCTGTTCAAGCTAGTGAAAAAGAAAATCAAGAAATTGTTTACTATAATTTGTATGCTAAAATTAAACCAATAAAAACAAAAGCAAAATTTAAAGTTGGTGACACAGTTAGACTTTCAAAATACAAGCGAAAACTTTTTGACAAGGGTTTTACTCCAAACTGGACAGAGGAACTGTTTTTAATTTCTAAAGTTTTAAATACCAATCCACACACTTACGAAATTACTGATCTTCGTGGTGATTTAATTTCTGGAACTTTCTATGAACAAGAACTTTTGAAAACGAATCAAACTAAATTCAGAATAGAAAAAGTTGTTCGCAAAGATAATAAAAAGAAATCGGCATTAGTTAAGTGGTCTGGATACAGCAATAATTTAAATAGCTGGATTCCGATTGAAGAATTAGAGCAACTTAAATCTACATATAAATAAAAGATGTTTTGTGGATTTCAACCTTCAAATTTATCAGTTCCAGAAAATATAGAAGATATAAAACAAAAGTGGAATAAACGTGTTTTAACTTACTGTATCACGAACTTAGCACCAAAACTTACAAAAGAATCGATACACAAACAAATTGATTCTGCTTTTAAAGTTTGGGATAAACCTACAGCACTTAAATTTAAAAAAGTACAGCCAAATGAGCCATGTGACATAAAAATTAGTTTTTGTGCAAAGGAACATGGTGATGGTTTTCCTTTTAAAGGTAAAGGGGGTGTTTTAGCTCATGGATTTTATCCAGGTTCAGGAATTGGGGGTGATTTACATTTTGATGCTGATGAAGATTGGCAGACCAAGAAACACCTCCCAAACACAACTTATTTGTAGTAGCTGTTCATGAAATAGGTCATTGTTTAGGTTTAACCCATTCAAAAAGTATAGATTCTATCATGTATCCTACTTATAAACACTAGTGGTCAAAAGTATCAAGTGATGTTTTATCAAAAAAAGACATTGAAAGAATACAAAAGGCGTACGGTAAACCCAAAGTGAAAATATTTGATAGCAATGGCTTTACAATTAAAATGAAACCTATAAAAAATGACAAAATCAAACTAATTATTGAAAAGAATTAAACACGACTGAAGCGTAATTATGAGCGCAGCCTTCGAGAAAACCGTTGTCACACCTTGTATAAACAAATCGCAAATCTGTAGGATATCAAACAATGTGTGATAAAAATTAAAGTAGGCAGCTTCAACAAAAAAAGATTGAAGCTGGTTCTGATAACGACAAATAAAATCGACAATGAGCACAAGTTGGTTACACGTGACAAGCGCTCAATTGCGAGTTTAATACCTCCTACTAACATCGGGAGGGGGGACTGAGAACCACGATTTAAAAAAAAATTGAAACACAAGGACGGTTTCAGTGCATTTTAAGTCATGTGAGTTCATTTTTGTTTCCGGTGCATTTTTGAGATTCAGGTGACCTGCTTTGCACTGAACGATTTTTATTGAGAATGGGCCGACTACAGTGCAGTCACGTGACCTCTCTTAATTTGAGACACAAGGACGGTTACAGTGCAGTCACGTGACCTCTGTGCACCGAACACATCATATACATAACTACTTGCACAAAGCACTACCCTTCAACAGTTTTTAAGCTGCCGTACACTAATCTTGAACAAACCTTTAAAAAGAAATGTTTATTTTTAATGAGTTCATTTGCTTTACCTAACCACGTCAGCAGTTGTTTTCAAACGCAGTCATGTAACGGTTGTACTTAATTTGTTAAGCAAACAATCATAATTAGACTTTTGTCCCCGCGTGAAGCCAAATCAAGTTAAATCACTCATTTTCTCGCTTTATTCCGCCAAATTCGTCTGAGGAGTTGGCGGAGCCCATAAGGCAAAAAGTGAATTCAAAAAACTTCTTTCAATACTTGGCTTTTAAAAATTAAATAAAATACTCATTAGTCAAGTTCGTTTCTTTAATTACATACTTATTTTCCGAAGCACAAAAATGTTTATGCCGATTGCAGACTTACGTCTCTGCGCTCTTATGTTCCAACGCCGGTATATCCATGTGCCCTTATGTCCTTGCGCCCTTATGTCTTCGCCCTTATGTCCTGCGCCCTTTTGTCTGCGCCCTTTTGTCTGCGTTCTTATGTCGGGTTTCGTTCTCCTCGAGCCTCGTGTCCCCGACTCCACCTCTGATGATGGAGAATAAAGCACAAGAGTTTGTGATTTAGAATAACATATTGCTTGTTTTTGATACTCTGTTTTATTGTTGTCATTGCTTTTATGGAAGGATATGTTGCTTACTTTTTGATCTTGTTTAAATGTAGTGTTTTTTAAATGGTAAATCATTAACCACTGTGGTACGTTACGTTACCTCATTAGAAACTGAACGTCAATTTTGAAGCGTTTCGTTAAATCGGAGTTAAATCAATTCAATCGGCCCTGTCTCCAAGGATGGCAGTACTGGACGGTACGTTCAGAATTTGCATACTACGTACCTAGCACCTTAAACCGTACCGTACCAGCCTACCGTACTTCGATCAGTTCAATTTTTAAAGCGTACCGTACCAACGTACTGTACCCAAATCATTGCAAAAAAGGCGCACCGTACCAGCGTACCGTACTCCTTAGCAAATATTTAGGCGTACCGTACTGAACTTACGTACCGTACCATACTGCCATCCTTGCTGTAAACTACTCGCAACTTTAACTGACTTTGAAATCTCAAGCGCACATTTAGCGTCGGGTTTAGCTGTCTTTTGCCTCTGCATACAAAAAGCCAGCGCAATGTGCAAAAAGCCTGAGATTTTAAAATCACTGCGTATTCAAGCTAAAGTGTCGCAGTTGTTTCTGTTCGAATTTTTCTCCATTATATGTTATGCCACAATAGTCCTTGGCTACTAGCATCCATAGGCAACAGTTATGACATCACAATTGGCTATACTTATGACTGTGACTTGTGAAATCATAATACGATTCTTAACGATTGTAACGACAAATTAAAAGCCAATAATGATTACTTGAGAATAGACCAAACTACAGGATATCTGCACGCCGGGCACGGACGCACGAATCTTCATTGACCGCCGCACGTTGCACATAAAACGTTTAGTAGACAAATTCAAACAGCGTACCAACGTACCATGTCCGTACCTTTACAAAAAAGGCGTACCGTACCAGCGTGCCGTACTTCTTAGCCAAAAATGAGACTTTGGTACCGTACCAACGTACCGTGCCGTATCGTACTGCCATCCTTGCCTGTCTCGTCATAGTTGTCAAGGTCACAGCCTCTTTCTCGCATAAGAAGTCTTTCTGCATCGCTTGTGTCCTATTTTATCTTCTGCAGTTAACTGCCCGTGAGTCTTTACGTTAAGCTGTTTTGAGCCTTCTACACCTCAAGCCGACTGTTGGTCTCCACGAAGTTTCTTTATGCCTCAATAATCTCTTGGAAGGGCAAAAATCCCTATCACAATTATAACTTGTGATTGGTGACATTGGTTAATAATATCAAACAAATATGTTACAAAGCAATGATTAACAACAGTGTTGAATAATAAACTACATACGCTACGAGACAGTGTTTAAAAATAAACTACAAAACAAGCCGAAAGTAATGCTAATCATCTGAAGTTTCGTTAAACAACAAAATTACTGAAAAGCAGAAGCAGCAGAGGATGATGGTAGTTCGCGGTAGCCTTCATAAACACCACTTTTTTCAGGAAAAGCTTTTCTGATTGAAATTACGACGCAAGTTGGGATAACCTTTCGCTTTCTCCTTCCAAGTTGCCATATATAGACCCTGTAACTGTAGCTTCGGTTTGCAGCCAAACTGCCAATTTCTTAAAAAAAATTATGGTGGAGACTCGACAATTAGAACAATGTTTATGACATTAGCTACAGTAGTGTTAGTTAATTACACTGACAGTGATATTAATACTCTTGAATTGTTCATTATAGTGAATTTTTGAAAAATACTGCATCAAAAGCTGTGTTTACTGTTTATGTCCAATGGGCTCTTTAGCATTGAAGTTTGTGTACGGAAAAATGGATTCCACGACAACTGACCGCCAACTAACTCTAACCGTGATGTTAGCAGTTAGACATATGCATTTATGGCAACATAAGCAATAGAAAAAGTATTTTTAGGTTCAAAAATATGTTCAAGGTTTAAAATAGCCACCAACTAACCCTAATGTTGACGATCAGTTGACTTGGTTCGGAAAAAATTAGACAGTTTTTGGTCATAAGTATACACTAGGGTTGTTCAAACAAACATTTTTTTGAAAAGTGATGCTGCAAACGGCTTTTCCCGTTGTATTACCCCAAAAAATAATATTGATCAATTTTTACAAAAATAATTTTGGTGTTTAGTGGGTGCGCAACTTGATTTTAGTTTATCACGTCATTAAAAACAGGAAATTATTTTTCGGAAAACACTGGCAAGTGACATATCAACAGATGCAGAATGATCCTCTGAGCTGTAATTTGTTGATTGATTTTGTTTATTGGCATTAGGTTAAAATCTATTTCAACGTTTTTAATTGATGATGTCATCATTTTAGCTGAAATTGCATCTTTATGCACACTTTATCAAGTATTAAATAGAAAATTGTCCGTGGTTGCCTTTTGTCTATTCAAAATCGTTTCAGCGCAAATAGTATCAGTCATGTTCAACATCTTTTTAGGCAATATACTAATCATTAAATGCTTACATACTTGTCAATAATCACCTAATTTTTGTGAGTACTTTTTTAGGTTTAATATTAGCCTTTGAATTGTACTGAAAACATAAATTATTTTACTGTGCATTTTTGTTGGATTGAGTAAATAGAAATGACTACCACAAGAAGCGCAACTGAAATTTGGTTGATTGGCAACTCTAAATCTGATTTGAATATCAGCTGTTTACCGACCAATGGTGATGTCATGCGTTACTTTTTTCACATTTTCAAAAATCAAAATGCGACAACAACTGATGCTGTAAAGCGAACAACTAAGGCAGTAACTGAAATTTGAATGAAATCGGGTATTCGTATGAAAAGTAGTTGGCTGCATTCAAAACAACTTTTGAAAATTTTTGAATCGTGGAAAAAATCCATGACTGATGCTTCCCAAAGAAGCAACAATCATGAAAGCAACGACAGAGAAGTGATGATTTGTGGAAAAGCCTTCCCAGTCAGCTACTTGAGTTAGGGTTTTGGATTGCAATATTTTTCTTGAAAGTTACACGGATATGGTTCGGTCAGAGAAACATGAATGCGTTTGCTTGAACATAGGCTGAATTTTTCCCCTTTGGCTTCAGATTAAGAATGAGAGGAGGAGTCTTGCAAAAAATTGGGTTAGCGTTAGGCTTATCTGTTTTGCTAGATAAGGCTTATGTTAATTTGAGATTTTCAGTTTCAACTTTTTGACGTATTCTTCGCCATTTTTTTCCCAATTCATGATCCAAAGTGGACATTTGCATTTTGCGAGCGTTTCTTTGGTCATGCAAAAAGCCACATCTTAGTTTTTAGCTTTTTCGGTTCTTTGACGACCACCAGAAATTTTTTGGTCAACGCTTTTAGCAGCAAGATCATTTAATGTGTCCAAACTTTCACAAAATCATTTTCTGTTATTTCTTTTGGTATCATTGTTGCGCTTGTTACTTTTTACAATTTTTTCCACGATTCAAAAACGTTCAGAAGTTGTTTTGAATGCAGCCAACCACTTTCCATAGGAATTCTGGATTTCAACCAGATTTTAGTTACTGCTTCAATCGTTCGCTTTAAAGCATGGCTGCTCAACTGGCGTACCGCGGTCCTTATATCCGGACCTCCAGATTGCTAAATTCGGACTTACACACTTTCTAAAATTTGCTCTGGGGGGTGCAAGAAAAGACTTCTTGGGTTGGGAGCTCATTTTATCGAATCTGAGGACTTGAATCCGTTTCATATATTGCAGTTAAGACCTGTTTTTTTATTTTTGTGTTTTGGTCTTCAATTGAATCCGGGAACTACTCTAGTTCCATTTTGCGGTGAACACCTTTTTTTTTTGACTGAACCCACGGAGTTTTTATCTTTTGTATCTGGACCTGTTTTAAATTTAGTTGAGTATCCCTGCTTTACTGCATTAGTTGCTGTTTCGTTTTGGTTTTTGAAAATGTGAAAAAAGTAACGCATGACATCACCATTGGTCGGTAAACAGCTGGTATTAAGCTGAGATTTAGAGCTGCCAATCAACCAAATTTTAGTTGCGCTTCTTGTGGTAGTCATTTCTATTTACTCAATCCAACAAAAATGTACAGTAAAATAATTTATGTTTTCAGTACAATTCAAGACTGATTAAATCTAAAAAGTACTCACAAAAATTAGGCGATTATTAACAAGTATGTAAGCACTTAATGATTAGTATATTGCCTAAAAAGATGTTGAACATGTCTGATATTATTTGTACTGAAACAATTTGGGATAAACAAGAGGCAACCAGGTAACCATTTTCTATTTAATACGAAATAAAGTGTGCAAAGATGCAATTTCAGCTAAAATGATGACGTCATCAATTAAAAACTTTGAAATAGATTTTAACCTAATGCCAATAAACCAAAACAATCAACAAATTGCGACTCAGGGGGTGACTCTGCGTCTGCTGATATGTCACTTGCCAGTGTTTTCCGACAAAAAATTTCCCTGTTTTTAATGACGTCATAAACTAAAATCGATTTGTGCACTCACCAAACACTAAAACTTTTTTGTGAAAATTGATCAACATTATTTTTTGGGGTAATACAACAGGAAAAGCCGTTTGCAGCATTACTTTTCAAAAAACTGTTTGTTTGAATTACCTTACTCTATACACCCATTAGTGATCGTCTTATAGTAACATTGCAATATATCTCTATTTTTTTGTCCAACATAAGAAGTACCGGTACCAGTGTATTATGTATGCGCACTGAGCAAAACTAAACAATTGTTTTTCTGCTGTTCAGATTCGAGGTTATTCCAAAAGAATACACTAAACAATCCATGTCCATTTATAAGTGCCACTGAACACCATACTATAACCATTTAAAGTATGACTCAAAATTATGTAGACACACTAGTTTGATACCCTAAAATATAACAGGAAGCCAAACGCAGAATAATCGACCACAGACCTCTTAAAGTAAGTTTACATGCTTCTTGTTGATTAATTTTTTTGGCACTTCTTCAGCAATAAAATCATGGAGAACAGAGAGGAGCATTCGTAGAGTAACTCCATATCCACACACATTTAGTTAAATTTGATGTATTGCACAAACAATACTCGTTGTATATTTTATGTTCTAAATTTTTGATGCTTCGACAACACACATTTTCAACATTGCTAGGCATTATTTGACAATTGGTACACGAACACCATAACAATTCATTGGTGTGCCTGCTGGCAACATGAGAAACAACTTCAACATCATATCTTGAACTTTCCAATCCTTGTTCTTCTGGGTGGAAAAATTGTGTTTTAAAGGCTCATACATAAACAGTTTCTACTCATTTTTCAGAAGTCAAAATTAACTACTTAACTCAAACAACAAAAAGTGACAATAATCAATGAAATCTAAAAGTACAAAAGTAAAAAAAATTAGATCATACTTATGTAGCAAGCAAAATTTCAATTGCACTGCAGATCGTGTAAATGCACTGGTAAAATAAATACTACACTAACCATATACATCGATATGCATGACAGCTAACACATTAAAACCTTTTATAGCCCAATTTAGAACCAGGAATGTGGAAGCGGCGATTTTTGAATCTCTTCCGCTTCCACCCTTAGCGCTTCCGCTTCCACCATTTAATGACGTAATTTTTGCTTAAAATTTTTTGATGTTAAAACTTTTTACCAGAATTCTTTTCCAGGTAAGTCAAAATAAAACAGCTTTGTTACCATCATCTTAAAAACATCTTATAAAACCAAATATGTAAAAAATGTATTCAATGGTTTGTCATCGCAAGGATCTGCGCATGGTCATAGTCAGGAATTTGGATTTGGAGTGCTCCGAAGCAAAAAGTCCAATGAATCACGTGGTCGTTATCCTTCAGCTGATGCGAAATTTTCTAAACAATTACCCAGAAGTTTAAAACACCGAGCAAATATTTGGGGTCTGGAAACGGATTTCCAAGCGCTCGAGATAATAATTTATCTCAACTGCATCTGCGTTGTTAAGCGCAAATCTTTACGTGGTTGTAATTACGTAGCCCTGGGGCAAAGCTACCAAATTTGCAGAATTTTTTTTTAATAACTTGTTTGTGCATGTGGTTGGCTCCAAAGTTTTACTAGCAATGCGGGTATTTTTAGAACAGCAAAATAAAAAAGAAACATTGCAAGAATTATGGGGTTATACACAGTACCATATTAAAATAATTCTTGTCGCAAACGGTATTTACCAATAATTAGGACAAACATTATAACATCATGCTTTAAAGTCATACAATATTAAACTTAGTTTGAGAGACGTTATGATGCTCTACTCTGTTTGCTTTTTAAGAATATATTACCGCAGAGAAAGAAATTAAAATGCTGAAACTGGAAACTTTGTTTATGTTGGTAAATGCTGTTTTATACGAGTATGGCCCCCAAAAATGGGCTAACGCCCATTTAATAATACTTTTGAGAAAGCTTTAAATTTTAGGACTAAAGCAGAGAATTGTTGAACACTTATAATTTTTAAACTGAGTTGGTTAGCTATATGATTCATATTTGAGTTGATAGGGTTGTGGGCTGCCCCGGATTTAAGTGAACCGCAAGATTTTAAAAACGTTTCTTTGCAAATGATGATTGATCAAAATTCACTTTTTGTCGTTTATTTTTTAAAAGATTGCACCCCATTCAAGTTTGACGTTAAATATGAATGGCCTAAGTGGAAGCGGTACTCTTTTACAGCTTCTGCTTTTACCAGGCCCGGCGCCAGAGTAACGTGACTGGGGGGCATAAACATTTTTTGGGGGGCACAAAAAGTTTTTTCCTCAAATTCGAGAGTGAAAACCAAAAAAAAAGGTCTTTGCCGCAAGAATCTGCAAAAAATCGGTCCTTGCTCACAATTTTTGGAGTGATAATCAGCACTTTGGGGGTTTCAGGCCTCGAACTGTACTCCAGTGACACCGAACCTATTACTTTCTTTGGGGCACAATCTTTTTTTTTGGGGGGGGGCACAAATCTCGTTTAGGGGGGCACAAGGAATGATTTTGGCGGAGCACGGCCCCGGAATGCCACCGTGGTGCCTGACCTGGCTTCCACACCCCTGTTTGGAACAGTGAGCATTGCTTGACTCGGATGTGCTTCAATTGAAATTTCGATAACTTTATTATAGTTCTAAATTTCAAACTAGGTTGGCACTGTTTTTTTTAGATAAATGTTGACTTAGATCTCAAATTCAGACCTAAAGTCTTGGACCTAACAATCAAATAAAAAATGTGCACTGCAAATTACTGAGCTTTTATTTACTACTGATTTTTTAAGTTTCATCTCTATCAACCATTTTTTTACTTCGAGATTCAAGGGACGGTTGAGCTAAAGTTGATGAAAATAAATATATTTATTAGTTTGATAGACATCTTTACCATTAATATCACATAGTGACAGCCATGAGCCATACAATACTTTAGCAGTGCAAAAATACAAAATTATTTGTAACTTAAGCAGAAAAATATATTTTCAACCAATTGATATACATTACTCCAATCTAAACCAGACTACTACCGAAACTGTATTCAAAGTGTATCAGATTAGACGTAGCCTACAAAGTAGCCTCAGCTGTATGAATTTTATAAAAATCTAATAGGCTTGCTAGCATCATTGCAGATCAATTATAATGAGCACAGTAGCCCACAGGGTACTTTTTACGAGTCAATGCAATCTCAGATAGTTTACAAATTGCATGTTTCGAGGAAAATCCTTGCTTTGGCCTGATGTAGTTTCAAACTAGTTTTCACAGTCCAACTAAACTTACAGCGTTATAATTTTGGGTAGTATTAGATTAAATTAGCTTCTGTCCCATTTTTAGCGTTAACATAGGCTTTTTTCAAAAATTCAGCAGTTACTTTCATTTGCGCTTGCTCAATGCAGAATGGCTTACCAATTACTGTACTTTCAGAAGCCTATGTCGCTACTTAGGCCTACTTATGCCTACTTGATACATGATAGCTACTGGCTGGTATTTGTAAATCTTTTTGACAATGTTTTTAAGTCTTGGCCTACGTGAATTACGTTTTTTAAGACTCGGCCTGCCTCATTAGGGTTGTTCAAACAAACATTTTTTTGAAAAGTGATGCTGCAAACGGCTTTTCCTGTGGTATCACCACCCAAAATAATATTGATCAATTTTTACAAAATTTGATGTTTAGGAGGTGCGCAACTTGATTTTAGTTTATGACGTCATTAAAAACAGGGAAATTTTTTGTCGGAAAACACTGGCAAGTGACATATCAGCAGACGCAGAGTCACCCCCTGAGTCGCAATTTGTTGATTGTTTTGGTTTATTGGCATTAAGTTAAAATCTATTTCAAAGTTTTTAATTGATGACGTCATCATTTTAGCTGAAATTGCATCTTTGCACGCTTTATTTAGTATTAAATAGAAAATGGTTACCTGGTTGCCTCTTGTTTATCCCAAATCGTTTCAGCGCAAATAATATCAGTCATGTTCAACATCTTTTTAGGCAATATACTAATCATTAAGTGCTTACATACTTGTCAATAATCACCTAATTTTTGTGAGTACTTTTTTAGGTTTAATATTAGCCTTTGAATTGTACTGAAAACATAAATTATTTTACTGTACATTTTTGTTGGATTGAGTAAATAGAAATGACTACCACAAGAAGCGCAACTGAAATTTGGTTGATTGGCAGCTCTAAATCTGATTTGAATATCAGCTGTTTACCGACCAATGGTGATGTCATGCGTTACTTTTTTCACATTTTCAAAAATCAAAATGCAACAACAACTGATGCTGTAAAGCGAACGATTGAAGCAGTAACTGAAATTTGGTTGAAATCCGGAATTCCTATGGAAAGCAGTTGGTTGCATTCAAAACAACTTCTAAACGTTTTTGAATCGTGGAAAAAATTTTTAAAAGTAAGAAGAGCGATAAAAACACCGAAAGAAATAACAGAAAATGATTTTGTGAAAGTTTGGAAACATTATTTGATCTCGCTGCTAAAAGCGCTGACTAACAAATTTCTGGTGGTCGTTAAAGAACCGGAAAAGCTGAAAAGAAAGATGTGGCTTTTTTAAATGGCTAAAGAAACGCTCTTAAAATGCAAATGTTCACTTTGGATCATGAATGACGAGAAACATGGCAAAGAAAACGTCAAAAAGTCGAAACTGAAAATCTCAAATTAACATAAGCCTTATCAATTAACATAATCTCAAATTAACATAAGCCAGATAAGCTTAATGCTAACCCATTTAATTGCAAGACTCCTCCTCCCATTCCGAATCGAAAACCTCAAGAGAAAAATTCAGCCCGTGAAATTAAACGCATTTGTGCTTCTAACCAAACCATATCAGTGCTACTTTCGACAAAAATACTGAAATCCAAAACCCTAACTCAAGTAGCTGACTGGGAAGGCTTTTCCACAAATCATTACTTCTCTGTCGTTGCTTCCCATAATTGATGTTTCTTCGGGAAGCATCAGTCATGAACAGTGGTGGGCAGTAACTAGTTACAATTGTAACTAGTTACTGTAACTAGTTACTTTTTTAGTAACTATAACTGTAACTTCGTTACTTTTTTTCAGATGTAACGATATTTGTAACTAGTTACCAGTTCAGAGCCCTAAAAAAAGTTACAGTTACAGTTACTTTTTGTACTGCATGCTTTGAAGCAAATTACAGATTTTTTAAGAATTCCATTCAAAATAATGGTATTACACTGGCAACACAGGACGCACAGTCGCATGTCTGAACTACCATAATCTTTTATCCATATTTTTTTCACCGTGTTCACTGGGCTATACATGAGATTGCTGGTTAAAGTGAAGACAGTAATAGTTTTCCAACTTCGCTTTCTGGTGATTGAAACCGTTTGGGGATTCAGAGCTGAGTGTGCCAACTGCACAGCTGTACGTGTACTAGCAATCAGTGTTAGTTTGCAATTTTAATATAATACTACCCTACCATCTAGTGCAGCAGTGGAGAGACTATTTAGTTTGGGTAAAGATATCTTAAAACCAAAACGCTCTGGGCTCAGTGACGAACACTTTGAAATATTAGCCTTTTTGAAAGGCAATTAACTGATTTCTGTTTTCAAAATTTTTGTAACTATTAGTGCATATTTTTAGATCTAGCTAGTCCTTTTTCCTTTGCATTCTTACACAAATGCGACTTTGGAAGTTGATGTATGAAATTTAACGCTTTGACAAAACTAAATTTTTTGACAAAGAAACATCCTTGGTTCGGTCTTAATATACTTTTGAGACAAACAGACGTAATCTGGCAAGTGCCGACAGGCCTGTTTTTAGTCCAAATTTTTAATCACTAAAAGTAACTGTAACTTGTAACTGTAACTGTAACTAGTTACTTTTTTAAATTTGTAACTGTAACTGTAACTTAGTTACTTTTTTTGCCAAGTAACTGTAACTTGTAACTAGTTACTTTTAGAAAGTAACTTGCCCACCACTGGTCATGAATTTTTTCCACGATTCAAAAATTTTCAAAAGTTGTTTTGAATGCAGCCAACTGCTTTTTATAGGAATTCCGGATTTCAACCAAATTTCAGTTACTGCTTCAATCGTTCGCTTTACAGCATCAGTTGTTGTCGCATTTTGATTTTTGAAAATGTGAAAAAAGTAACGCATGGCATCACCATTGGTCGGTAAACAGCTGATATTCAAATCAGATTTAGAGTTGCCAATCAACCAAATTTCAGTTGCGCTTCTTGTGGTAGTCATTTCTATTTACTCAATCCAACAAAAATGTACAGTAAAATAATTTATGTTTTCAGTACAATTCAAAGGCTAATTAAATCTAAAAAGTACTCACAAAAATTAGGCGATTATTAACAAGTATGTAAGCACTTAATGATTAGTATATTGCCTAAAAAGATGTTGAACATGACTGATATTATTTGCGCTGAAACGATTTGGGATAAACAAGAGGCAACCAGGTAACCATTTTCTATTTAATACTAAATAAAGCGTGCAAAGATGCAATTTCAGCTAAAATGATGACGTCATCAATTAAAAACTTTGAAATAGATTTTAACCTAATGCCAATAAACCAAAACAATCAACAAATTGCGACTCAGGGGGTGACTCTGCGTCTGCTGATATGTCACTTGCCAGTGTTTTCCGACAAAAAATTTCCCTGTTTTTAATGACGTCATAAACTAAAATCAAGTTGCGCACCTCCTAAACATCAAAAAATTTTTTGTGAAAATTGATCAACATTATTTTTTGGGGTAATACAACGGGAAAAGCCGTTTGCAGCATCACTTTTCAAAAAAACTGTTTGTTTGAACAACCCTACTCCCTCATCACAAACAATCTTGAATTTGATGAACCATCACCATCCTCATCACAAACCATCTTGGATCTGTTTAAATCATATTGGAATTGACAGTTGCTAGCCCTGCAAGTTCATAAAGTAGGAGCTAGTCATGCAAAAGCTCATGCACGAGCCATTGCCTTTTTCTCATACATTTGGTTTAAATACGGCATTTTGTCACTGCATTGTTGCAAGCTGCGCAGTGTAGTGGTTATCATGCACAGCTACCAACCCTCCGCACTCGGGTTGTATGCAGGAACTGGGAAGGAAATGCACGAAGCTATCTCTTTTTTGCTTCAAGACCTTGCATTACAGTTAGGGTTGGGGCAGGGATGCCAGTTTGAGGGGATAGCAATTACCAAGCAGCAGCTTTTTAGCTTACGAAAGCGATGTACCGTTACGCTTGAGTGCGGCTCCCTGCGTAAGTTTTGCACAACTAGCTCCTCGTTTTACATAATTATGGATGGGATTGCTTTTGGGAGTTGAGCGAATTCGCAGATTTTCTCTTTACCCAAATCGAATTTCGAAATGGAAATTTCTCAGATGTATCATTTGTTGTAAAATATCTCGAAAAAATATAAAAATTCAGTTAAGCTGGCCTTTGAGATCAGTGAAATACGCGTTTATACAACACAATAACAGGCGGCAACATTGCAGACAAACAATAATTGCAATAAAATTTTCTAGGAAGGGATCGGGCAACACCACCAAACATCAAATGCTGCCATCAAACTGTGCAACAGCACCTGAAATCACAATTCAAAGTTAAACAGAAAGTTGCCAAAGTCAGCAGTGACAAGGATTGTATCTAAGCAAGCCTTAGTTTTGTTTCGAGTTGTTATTTTTTTATTCAAAATTGCCTTAAATTTTTCATTCGTTTTTCCACTTTATCTCGCTTAAATGAATCTAAACTCAATTTCTTTATAAAATAATAAATTTAGCTTCTTGGAAGCAGTTATTCTACAACACTATAGCTCTTTTTGTGTTTGCTTTGGCAAATGAAGAGTGCGTATGACTTCCAAAATGCATTTTGCGTCTGCTTAGACTCGATGTTTAGATTTTTTAGAGTTGACACGTAGCTCCTTTAAGCCTTTGTAAAATTCTTATATAGAGCATGATATGTTTTTTTCGGCGATTATTCAACACTTATAGCAATGACATAAAACTAGATGATCCGAAACTCCGCAAATGCGCTCATTTTATTTTCTGCTCGGTCACGCTTCACTGCAGGCCCCACTCTTCTGGTTTTTTCTGATACTGGCCATTGGCGTGCGTGCCGACATAGATCGGTTAAAGCGCTAATTATGTGCTTGCAAGGTTACGAATAGTGTTGGAAGTAAACTAGTCTGTATTTGTGTTCATGACATTTGAGTAAAAGCGATATGCTTAAGGTTGTTGCTGATTTTATTGCTCAGGGTAGCCTATTCAAATCAGGCATGTTATCCAACTTACAGGTACCTAGTTCAGAAGTCCCAGATTTTATGGACTTCTGTTGGTTGGTAGGTATGGAGAGTTGTGGTCTGCGACTCTATTGATAATTTTTGTGAAGCACAAGCATAGTGCAATGCTAGCATAGCCTTAAAGTCAGCCATATTTATACTCCAGACTTAGTACCCCTGCTGCTTTCTGGCCAATTACCCTACTGTTTAGTGCATACCGGTAGCTGATAAAACTACATTAGTAGCTTGCAGCGTAGGCACAGTTGGTAGGCTTTGATATGATAAAAAGTTGCCAGGTTACTGTTGGTGGCAATAGTGATCCGTGAATGAATGAGCAATTATCAGATTTTGAACCAAAGGTATTCTGTTACAAATAGGGTAAAATAGCTAGTTTTTTGTTGTTAAGCTGACTGGTAGTGATGTTTAATGACATCTCCGTGTGCGGGTTAGGACCTACCTGCCTAATGGTATTTGAAAATGATTAAAAGTTGTTGCATTCCGTGTTGTAACAATTCCAGTAATTCCAAATCAAAATATCACTTATTTTCTGTTCCTAACAAGAATTTTTTAACAAAAAAAAAAAAAAAAATGGGCTGAAGATTTGGAAAGAATTATTTACTGCTTGAAAAGAGATCATGCCCATGTCAAATTACTACTACACAAAAATCGAGCTTCCATATCTGATTTGTCAGATGTGAGGAACATTTTGAAAAGAAATGTATAATAGCAAGTAAGTCAATACATTAAACAGTAAAGTATCGGTAACGGGTAAGTTGTTACTGGTAGGCTACTACTTTTTTTAGTGTTCTTGTTTTACTGGTAAACTAAGCTATTTATTTTATTAACATGATTAGAGATTACAGTAAGGTCTTACCGAATCCTCATCCCATGAGGAATACTGGTATCTAGTTTAGTAGCTTTGGAGCAAAATATTTAGTGGCTTTGGAGCAATGCTGCATTCAGAGTTTTGCAGGCTGTCTGCTTTGATTCATACAATCGCACATGACTGATTGGAGACTTAAAAAGCACAAGCTTACTTACCAGATAGTCTTGTCTCTTGGTTGTAATCGCGTTCATTGAGTTGAAAACCCTTTGTTGATTTACAATGTCATATTGCGATTTTATGTTTTTGCTGTAAAGTCTACCATTACTACTAATGTCAGATGTCACTGAAGTAGTTGTTGGTAAATGCAATAATTGCTGTATTAGACGGCATATAGGACGCACGGGCATGTATGACGCAACCCATTTTAGCAGGTCAGATTCAGAAAAAACTGAACTTTACCTACGTCATGTACGACGCAGGGCGGTTTTTTTGGCCAAATTTTGGAAAAAAGTGCGTCCTGTATGCCATCAAATATGGTAACTAATTAACAGCAAGCCAAAATTTTTCGTTTAGACAAATTAAAGACAAGAAATAGCATTAATAGTTGACTACGTGGCTGAATGGTTAAGATTTTATGATGAACACAATTCTGACGAAAAGGTCAATGATTCAATTTGCACCATCGTTATGTTGCTGCATCCTTTTATAAAACACTTCATGGCGCATTATTTCTGCTTAATGGAATTTTTTACTTTTTAGCATTGCAGAATTGGAAGCTGAAGTAAGCCGTTTGTTAAGAAGATGAAACAAAACAAATACAGATTGATATGGAGCTTGCAAATTATTCTAATTTGCTTTATTTGATTGAACCTCTCATTGATTGTATCAATAATATCGCTTTCTTCAAATCTAATTCATTCAAGCATAACTAGAATTTTTGATTAATGAGGCAGAATAGAAACCACTTGATTAAACATCTTGAAAATGAATTACAACTGATGCTATGTTCAATCAATCATCTAGGCAGAATTTCCTTTGGCATCTTACCACTTTGCTACAAAGACTTGTTCTCTGCAGACACCAATTTGATGACTGTGGTTTATCATAGCCATTTGCAAAGCATTGTGTGGTTTACTAGCTTTTTGGGGGGGAATGAAAGCATAACGCTACCATAAAAATACGAAACTTTGCAACAATACATGCTTACACGAAACGTAGATTCATTGCTCACAGTATAGCTCCGTGGAACTGTAGTGAACCAGAAAGAATCTGGTGGTGATTTTTGCAACAACAAACAGTAAGAAGTAAGCCCGCACAGATGACCGTCGTTGCTGGGTCTCTAATAGCTGCCTGTTATGCTTACTAGATAATTGCTTCACTATTCTGTTTCCGTGATGCACGCGAAAAGCTTCGAGTTGGTTTACTTAGTTACCTTAACTACAATATTTATCACGTGACATTGATTTTAATTTTTTTGTAAATTCTGCCTTAGTCTAGCTAGTAAGAGTCAAGAAGCATACAGCGAGTTGAGAGAAAGTGGTATTTTGCGATCACCAAGTAGTGGAACTCTGTACTGCTATAGGTAAATATACTGTTCGTGTACGGTACCCATATACTGTAATTATGCTGCATAGTAGTGTAATGAACTGCGTCACAGCTTATTGGTATTTACTTTGTGTCGAAGATATATAAGGTGTGATTCGGTTTGTTACAATACTATGGATTTAGGATTTTTTTTCATCTGTCATGCAAAAGAATTCGAAAAATATGACATCATCAGTCGTATTGATTTTTACCGACTCCCAGATTTTCTCTCAGGTTATTTTTATACCTGTATTTTGACACAATGCCTAAATCTTTTCATACCAAATACCATCCCAAACTGGATTTCCCAACTTGCGACTGTAATTTTCTTCCTTCATTCCGAATTACCATAATTCAATGTGAGCATTAAGTTTCTACTTCACAGACCAAAACACGTCCATAGCCTATCTTGCAAATTGAACAATAAATCCAGCAATCTTACTATAAGCGATACCGATGCGCTTACCAGTTGAGCTATGCTCCCAAAATGACAATGTTGTGTAACCGTTGTTTATTCACATTGCAATACATAGGGAAAACACTGAAGTGCTTATTTTGACGTGATGTTTTTGTGTTATTACTAGAAACGTATACAGAAGTACACCAGGTCTCGTATTCGGAGTACTGATGGAAATTGAAAAAGAAGGATTAAACATGGACAAGCACCAGCAATTTTTTGCACTATTTGTTGATGAAATGAAAGGTACAATTACGGTGGAATCGTTTAGATAGTAGGCTTATTGTTATTCTGCTTTCGAGTTTCAAATTATAACTAAGCGTAGAAGAATCTGATAAACGTACAGTACGCGTAAAAATTCCAAGCAAACTTGAGTTGCAAGTTCGCTCATTAGATGAACGATAAGGTTTAGATAAACGAAGCAGTTAAAGTTGAGACGTGTGTAGCTTGTTAAGTTTATATATTGAAGAGCAAGCGAAATTATCGCGTGTTTCATGAGGCGTGCTTTTTGAATAATATTTTTGCCTAAAAGCGCTAAGTTAAAAATCTTTTATTTTACAGTTTGAGAAGACATTGTTTACTACGCTGGTCAGGACAGAATTGTTGGTTTTATCGACACCGGTGCAGAAAGGAACTCTCCATCAACTGATTTCGCTGCTACGCACTGCCTTCAATTCTTTATTAGATCAATAATGTCCAATTTTTCCCGCCCTCTAGTGTTAGCTACCAACAACATCGCATCTTATGAACTAACAAGCGCAGTATGGGAAGCACTGGAAAAGGGCCGTTTTACCGTATTGTGTGTTATTGCTGACAGCATGAGCACCAACAGAGAAATGCTTAATAAAATAAATAACTTGGCTATACGTATACGATTTGATTTTACCCTAAAGATATTAGGGTAAAATCAAATCGTATACGTATAGCCAAGTTATGCATGTTTCCACTATTAAGCATTTCTCTGTTTATTTTATTAAGCATTTCTCTGACAGAGTCCAACCTCAAACCTCCTCGTGGTGTCGGGTGGAAACAGTGGAAACACTGGCGAATTGAGGTAATGGCAACCGGCCGATGAATTTGGGCGAGGTTAAGAAGTGCAGAAATTAGCAACCAGGCAATAACGTAAGCGAAGGCCTGATACTGCGTAGTCCTGCCTTCTAATATTCCGACCCCTGACTCAAAGGCCAACAGTAGGTTGCTAGCTAAAATGGAAACCGGTGGTGATGGACCAATATTGAGACGGGTTGTCAATGCGAGTACAGGGTACAGCGGATAAAACACGCTGCCCTGTCGTGGCCACAAGATAGAAAGGATGCTGGTCCTAGTCTAGCCAACATAGGACTTCGTGTCCATCAGCTTGTGAAAATCCCCGTGCACTTGTAGTTCCAAATGGCACCTGGGTAGGGGTCTACAGCTGTATTGGGGGCTCTGCCGAGGCCAGTACTCCAGGGATAAGTCTGTCAATTGTGGTGTTGGTGTGTTGTTATCGGCAGAAACGGCAGTTGGTGGCCTCCTGCTAGTTTGGATAATCTGATCTTTGGAAATTTTCCCAGCTTAAAGAAAACCAACCCTATGATTATGTCTAATGTTATTAGATCAAGAAAAGTAACACGGATCATACCAGTAAATTCAGAAGAAGTGGCACGGTCACAACCAAGAATCATTAAGTTCTTGAGTGACAATGCCAACAAAAATAACACTCGGCTATCTGCGTCTTCTAGCCCAGATGCTGAAAAAACATCAAATCTGAGCCCTCAAGATGAGAAGGTTCCTTTGCTAAAGGAATCGGTAACAGATGCTGAGGGTACAGCAAAAATGGTATGGTCGGTTGTGAAACCGAACACCATCCCAACTTCTCCTGTGGAACCTCAGAATCATAGTAATTTCTCGGAAGTTGCTTGCAAGTCTGAGGTGAAGCGGGGGGAAAATCAAATAAAGCCATCACGACACATAAGTTATCTTTACATAATTTAGAGTGTTGGCAAATCAACCTACACAGATGTAAAGCAGCAAGCTATAACATGTGTGAAGTTACAAAAAACGTACGTTCCGGATTAGTGTTAGCTCAAGAACCATGGACATATGCCACTAAAATCAGAAGTAAGCTTCGAGGATGGAACCTCTTTCAAGGTATTGAAAAAGGTAATCATCCTCGGGCGTGCATTTATGCTACTCCTGACCTCTGTTGTTCTCTAATCCCGATGTTTTCAAATGAGGATATTGTGGCAGTTAGAGCTAACAATGTGTGCCAAAGCGGTGACAGTTTTGTTTTCGTATCGGCATACACGGCAGCCGAAGAACCAGCTCCACCCAATTTATTGAGGGATCTGTTAGTCTTCGCAGAAATTGAACAAATTCCTACAATTGTAGGAACCGATGCAAATGCACATCACACTATATGGGGATCCTCCAATATAAACCCTCGAGGAGAGGATCTGCTAGCGTATTGTGTTAGTGCAGACTTGAATTTCTGTAATGTGGGTAATAAACCAACATTCAGAACTAAAGCGCGTGAAGAGGTTCTGGACTTGACCTTAGTAAACCGGTATGCTTGGGACCGAGTAGTTGGCTGGCATGTTAGCGACGTGCCATTATTCTCGGATCACATGTATATTAGGTTCCAGGTTAATAGCAGAATCCGAAAACAAGCTAAAATGTTTCGTAATGTTCGTCGTACGTGCTGGAACAAGTATGTAAACGAACTCGAACAAAAATTAAATGAACGAATTTTACGACCAGTACCAGTGCTTTCCTCAAAAGAAGACAGTGATGTGCTGGCAAACAAGGTTCATTCAGTTATTACTAAATCATATGAAGCTGCTTGTCCTATGCGAAAGTGGCTTCGTACAAAAGATAACATTTGGTGGAATTCTGAGCTTGCAAGTCTTCGGAAAGAGGCTCGCCGAGCTTGGAGAAAAGCCATTAAAACAAAACAAGAAGAAGATTGGGAGGCTCAAAAGCTCGCCCTATCCTGCTTCAAAAAAGGTGTCAGAAAAGCAAAGCGCGATTCATGGCATAGCTTTGTAGAGAGTATGAATAGTCAAACACCAACGGCTCGGCTGGTTAAGATTATTCGAAGGAATGAAACGGTGCGTGTTAGCAACGTAATTAAACACAACGGAGAATTCACAAAGTCTCCACAGAAACTTTGAATTATCTACTGGATATCTTATCACCGGGTATCCAGCAGACAGAAAATCGTGCAACCAGGTCCGACTTAGTGGAGAACCCATTCATGAGACCTGAAGACACTGAAATGATTGCAAACATATGTTCATTTGAGCGCATGGAAGCAGCTATTAACAAATTTCAACCATTCAAAGCACCAGGACCAGACGGGCTCTATCCTGTGCTGTTACAGAAAGGTTGGAATCAACTGAAAGAATATTATCACATCATTTTTCAAGCATGCCAGAGACTCAGCTATGTGCCATTGGCATGGAAAGAAGCACAGGTATATTTCTCCCCAAACCCGGAAAGGAAAGCTATTATGAAGCTAAATATTTCCGTATGATCACTCTAACTTCTTTTCAACTGAAATGGTTGAAAAGACTAATTTTGTATCATGTTAATGAAGATAATAACGTGAAGGCAAAGCTTTCTGCATCGCAGTATGGATTTCGTGCTGGAGTTTCTACGGAAACTGCTTTGCATGAATTTGTGCGCCGTGTAGAGTATTGCCTTGTTAGAAAAAAGCCGGCTTTGGGTATTTTCCTGGATATTGTCGGTGCCTTTGACAATGTCACCTTTCGTAGCTTTGTTGTGGCTTTGCAAGGGCTGGGCATGTCTAAGATTCTCACCTCATGGATACAGAATTTGCTAAGACATCGCACAGTCCAAGTAGAATTATATGGTGATAAAGTTAAAAGGGAAGTAGTGAAGGGGAACCCACAAGGTGGTATCCTGTCCCCTTTTCTGTGGAACTGTGTCTTAAACAGTCTGTTGCTAGAGTTACGTAGCAGAGGCTTTTATGTTCAAGCCTATGCCGATGATCTAGCAGTGTTGGTCACTGGTGCTGATATGCTTTGGATCAGAGGAATGGATCAGAAGCAATAAATATTGCAACAAACTGGGCTTTGGATCAAGAGCTACAGTTTAGCAGCAAGAAAACTAAAATCATACTTTTCACTCACAAACGGAATCCAGATTTGGGCTCCTTGTCAATGAATGGTACAAAACTTGAACTTTCCAAGGAAGCAAGGCTGTTAGGTGTTACTTTGGACACCAAGCTAACCTGGAAACCACATATTACCCGCAAAGCAACTACAGCATTGATGCAATGTAGACAAATTGTAGGTAAAACGTGGGGAATAAAACCATCTATGATGAAATGGATATACACAGCAATGATACGCTCAATCATGTCGTATGCATGTGTGTCCTCGGCAGGCGGTCTCAACAAAAAGTATCTAGTGAGGAAACTCACAAAGGTGCAGAGACTTGCTTGCCTGATGATTTCATCAGCTTTTCCTGGCACCCCTACTGGTGCTCTGGAAATATTGCTCAACATAACTCCCATTGTGGAATTTCTATTGGCTGAGGCAGTGCGAGGGTCATACAGAATCACTGTTAGTGGGTTCTGGCATGTCAACCCAATTGGTTCCTTTGGGAAAACAAAAAGCCATGTTGATGTTTGCAATGAGGCAAGAAGATTCCCACCGCTGCTGCAAATGCCAGCTGACCGAATGAAGAAAACAAAGGTATTCGAAAGAAATTTCGAATGTCAAATTATGGACAAAAAGAATGCCATCAGATTTGAAAGCGTTCTAAATCAGAACATTGTCAAGGTTTACACTGATGGTTCAAAACTACATGGGAGAGTAGGTGCGGGTTTCTATGTAGAACACCCAAACAACTCCCCAAAACAAGCATTTTTTCACCTTGGAATTTACAGCACTGTGTTCCAGGCAGAAGTCTTAGCTATTTCAGAAGTGGCAAAGAACCTGGTTTGGGAAAAAATGCTTAGTCAAAATATTAGTGTGCTGGTTGATAGTCAAGCAGCTATCAAAGCACTCATAAAGTGCACTGTAACATCAATTACAGTGCTCAACTGCATTCGAAACCTAAATCAATTAGGTAAACAAAACCACGTCAGTATTGCCTGGATTCCGGGTCATGCAGGGGTACATGGTAACGAAGTGGCAGACTATCCAGCCAAATCTGGATCTAAATAAAAAATACATGGTCCTGAACCTTTTATTACAGTCCCGTATGCCAGTTGTGTTAGCACGGTTAAGGACTGGTCCACAGATAGATGGAAATCTATGTGGAATAAACGGAAAGACTGCTTGAGGATGAAGGAGTCTGTAGGTTGGACGTCTTCACGACTAACAATACGTCTCCTTAACCTTAAGAAGCCTCATTTAAATAGAGTAGTGCAAGTTTTAACTGGGCACTGCAATCTACAAAGGCACAAGAAAACTACAGGTCGTGCTGAGTCTTCTCTGTGTCCAAAATGTAGCCTAGAGGATGAAACACCAAATCATCATGTAGGCAATTGCAAGCTTTACCAAGATATTCGTGTTAAATATTTTGGAATCACCAAAACCACTGCTCACGATGTGGTAACAAAATGCAACATTAGCAAACTGGCCACGTATTTAAAGGAAGCAGGAAGGCTTTCTGAGTTTGACCAGTAACCAAACAAAACAATAACATAGCAGCTACAGTTGCAATGGGCCCAAATGAGGCCTACGCAATGTGTAGGTGGACTTTACCTAACGGTAGTAGATTCGCTTGCACCGCTGCCCATTAATAATAATAAAGATATTTCAATAGTTAACTTCGCCCAAAGATCAATGCTGTTTGTGATTGGTACCGTTTTCAGTCATTATTCTTTTTACTTCGAGCATAGATCGAATACCTTCCTGGTGAACTCCAGTGCTGCTGTTCGGCTCAAAGATTTGTCAAATAGTGGTGGAGTTTGTGTAATTTCATCCAAACTGGAGTTTGTGTAAATACATGAAATCGTGGTCCACAAATTTTCAACTTTCCTATTTGAAGCAACCTTTGCATTCTGCACCATCAGCTTCTTCCGAAAGGTGCTTCTCCAGTGCAGGCTTGACTGTGAGCGAATTAAGAATGCAACTAAGTGGTGAACATTTAGAAGAACTCAATGTCATGCACTGCAACAAAGCGCTGCTTTAATTAACCAAATCGTTGAATAAATGTTTTCTGAATATCGGTGGTGGTTAACTGGTTGTTCACTTTTTCAGCGGATTAAATTAATTTAAGCCAAATTAGGATTCGGTTTTAGCTATTCGGAATAATTTTGAAATAGCCTACTATTCTGAAATGCCCATCCCCAGTGGTAGAACTTGTGCTTCAGATAAACTACGTGCTGTATACGGCTGAAAGACAAAGAGTAATATATTATTATTATATCACGGATCGAAAATAACTTTTTTGACAATTTGCCCGTCGGGCAAATGTTATTAAATGTCTACTTGCCCAAGAAAATTTCAACTTGTCCGAAAAAAAACGTACTCCAAGTTTTGAGGTTAGCTTGGAAAAAAGCACTAAATTTGCAAAATACGTGTAGTTTCGAGAATGAAGTTTTTGTGTGCGATCGTTAAGATAACGTGTAAGTAATCAGTAACTGTAATCAGTAATCATTTTTCCCAATCATGCATAAGCAAAAATTGATTTTTTGATTGTAAATATTTCATTTAATATTTAACGATCATAATTATTAATTACCGTTGTGGTTTGTTGCAAATGTATTTTTATTAGCGAATTTTTTGGAAATTAAACCAGCGAGAAAGCTAAAAGATCTTCAACATAATCATAACAAAAAAATTGCAAAATTCTGGACGTTATCTTCATGCAGCGAAGGGTAATACTCGTGGTATCTGAAACAGCTGTTAGCGTGGCAAGCGCAGGAAAACTTTTCTAGAAAAAAAACGGAACATTTTGTGCCAAATAGTTGCTAACGCGTCCAAGAATCGAAAAATCTGCGTGCGATTAAGACGTGTTAATTGCGATTAATAATGTGCGTACTATTAGACAATGCATTAATTGTGATAGTTACAAAGTGCTTACTAAAATAAAGCAAGGAACAGCTTTCTCTGCGAACAAATTTTACTTTATTGCAACAAAATCGGGTAAGTTGCGTCTTTAAATAATCTTCTTTGAAGTTGTCTACGCTGTAATTTGTTTTCTTGCCGTCGGGGAAGTTATGCTGAAAACTAACTTGCCCGAAGCGACTTCAGCTTGCCTTGGGCTAACGGTCGGGCGTTAATTTTGAACCCTGTATTTAGTTTAAGCTAACGCAATAAGTGCGAAATACTTTTTGGTTTTTGTACAGTAATTAGTAGCCGAAAACTTGGCCTCTACAATAGGAAAAGATTAGATGAAAGGGTCGGAAAAGCAAACGACAAAATCACCAAAGATTGCTTTCCTGCCTACAAGAGATGCGTGGTTGCAAAAATTCAAAAGATTCAACATTGCTATTCCTAGTTCGGCTGCCATTGAGAGATGATTTGCTGTTGGTTCTGATATTTTGCGATCGAAACGATTGTCTATGACGAAAGAAAATTTTGAAAAGTTTGTTTTGCTGCGTGAAAATGAAAATTGTTTAAAAAAAGTCAATTTTTTTCGATGAATAACGCATTATTTCTGAATGTGAGTGAGTGGAGCTTTTTTGTTTTGGTGTTTATTTATTTATTTATTTTTATCGCTGTTTATTTTTATTATATTTTTTGTTTTAGTGTTTAATTGCTTTTTTTCAACCATAAAACTAATTCTTTCTTCGCAGTGGCGTCGCTAAGGATGGTGACACCCGGGGCGGAGTTTCGTGGTGTCACCCTTCATAGGTTATATTTTAAAGAATGTAGAGTAGGTAATGAAGATTAATGTATAGTAGCCCGCAAAAGGTTATGTTATAAAGATGGTGGTGCTACTTCATTACTGTAAATAGCGGTTGTTATTTGGCTAGCTCAATCACTTCTCATTGTAAGATTCTACAACTTGGAAGTATGCGCGTTTAATATCACATCACACGTTTAATATCTCGCGAGTAACCAGAAATCTGCATTGGGGAGGGGCTGTTTTGGGGGTCTGTAAGCTCCGCCCTATCCGCCGGGTACCATTGTGGGTCTGGGTGCGGAGCCCCGAGCGCTCAAAAAAAATTATTTTTTTGCAAAAATAACTTAATTTTAGCCTTTTTTTGATAAAAGTTAATGCTTTTAAAATCTTGCTCCAGGGAGAACTCTAGAGGCATAAAAATTAGTAGTGCAAAAACATGATTTTACTCAAGCGCGTAGCCAGAAATCTACAATGGGGGGGAGGGCTTTTTCGAGGGTTTTGTATATTTTTGACAAAAACTAACTTAATTTTAGATCTATTTTGATAAAACTTAATGCTATTGAAACGTGGCATACAAATTAGCATTGTAAAAACATGATAATACTAATTGCAAAAATGAGCTATGTGGATGGTAGCTATTGCCAGAATTTAGTTTTCGTATTTACAAGCTGATAAATCATGAAATCCTATACTAGAGTTCAACAAAACTCTGAAGGAGTACTCTTTTTCGTCTATATTTTAGAGAAAGACATAATTAGGGGGCTAATGGAAGGAAGTTTTAGATAAGTTATTGGTAATTGATTAATACCGAATAGCCCCTCTCCCCTATTTCTCATTTTATATTTCATTTTTTGATAAAACCTATGTTCAGGGATGCATAGAAACAACAGCATTTTTCGATAATTTTTGGCCATTTTCAAAGTTTTTTTTTCTGATTTATGAGTTTTGTTTTTGATAAATTAGCTCTTCCTCGTAAATAAATGTTTCAAAACAGCTTTAAATCATTTTTTGAGTCTATTCCAATGCAAAAGATGGTCTCAGAAGTGCTAAAAACGTGGTATTTTCTGTATTCTGCATTTTGGCCGGCTGGCCAATGGGGGCGAGGGAAAGGCTGCATTCTCCCCTAGCAACGCTACAGGTTCAATAAAACTCACAAGGAGAAATCCATATCGTCTATATTTAATAGAGAACAATGATTGGGGAGGGGGGCTAATGGAACGATATTTTAGTTGAAATGGTTGGTAATTAACTAATACTGAATAGCCAACCCCTCCCATATTTCTGAGCTTTTGTTTAAAGGTTTTTGCTTGGATTTAAAGGCAATTTTTAAAGGTTTTTACTAATTTGTGAGTTAAATTTCTACAAATTAGCGCTCGCCCCTCTAAATAATTTTTTCAAAAGAGGCTTTAAATCATTTTTCAGTTAATTTTAGAGTGCTAAGCATTTCCAATGATATTGAACATATTGTTGTTTTCTTTTCTGTTTGACTGATATTACAAAATGGTGTCACCCCAAAATGGTGACACCCGGGGCGGGCCAACCCCCCCCGACCCCCCCTAGCGACGCCACTGTTTCTTCGGTCTTAGATATGTGCCTTTAGTTATAAAAGCTAAACGCAAAGCAGTAGATTTATTCCCGTGCAGCTTAGCTGAAGATGGTACAATGTTTGTACTTTCATATTTTTATACTTAACACCATCGTCTGCAGCGCGCTTTTGAAACTTCGATTATGTAAAAATTTGTACTCAAAAACTTTTTTAAATAGCGAAGTTTGTGTGCGCTTCTCTAGCAATCAATTCGTAGTTGTGGTGTACTATTTTCAATTTTTGGTAGCAGAATTTGTGTTTGCGCTTTAAAACGTTTAGCATCTTTGTTACGGAATTTGCAATTGCGCTTTAAGCTTTTAAGATTTTGGTTGCAAAATTCGCATTTGCGCTTTAAGCTTAAAAATTTTGGCTGCGCAATTTGCGCTTGCGCTTTAAGCTAAAAAAATTTTGGTTGCGGAATTTGCGCTTGCGCTTTGAACTAGATAAATTTTGGTTGCAGAATTCGCGCTTGCGCTTTACGATGTGTTTTTTAAACGCCCAGCTCTAGGCTTAGTGTAATGTTACGTTTGCGCTGTATTTAAATATTCTTTCAAGCTATCTGCAATAAAACTGCTTTTATTCAGCGTTGCTTAAATTTTGTGGAAAGGCAAGATATATATCAATTTAATATTGTAAAAAGCATCCTAGTCGAAAACACCTGGTGATTTTAGCAGTCACTTTCAACAGAGAAATTAAGATTGTTAAAAACAATTAAGCTACTGCTAAGAAACAGTTGAATAGAATGTTAGCAACTTTTATAAAACGTTATTGAATCAAGCAACAACAAAACTAACACTGCCCGATACTTTAATAATTTCGTTTATACTCTGTTCCTTATCTGGGCTTTTTAGTGCTTGTTTGTGTAGCGACTGTACGTGCAACTTCATTCCTCCCTTTGTTTTGAACTTTTTTGAACAGTGCTGGAGCTGTTCAATGAATATTGTTAACGCAGGCGCGATAGTGCATATTTATCGCTTAGTTTTGGTGATTAGAGAGTATGCGTCGAACATAAACAGGGTAGCCGGATTTACAAAGCGTAGATCCCTAGGCAAACGGAGAAGAATTAACTATTGAGTTACAGTTTTCTTATTCCAGATAAAATGATCTAAAAAAAAGAAACAGAAAAAAAGGTCACGCGAGAAAGAGCGGGGTGTCTGAAATTTACCAGCTTGCCATACGGTAAATCCGACGCTGGATAAAATAATGCTTTGCAAGTGAAATCAAAACTGGATTATCGTTGTGGTCAACAATGGACATTCAAGTGATTCACTAAACGTTTGAGACGGTCCAGCTTCATCTAGAGCAGAATGGATATGGAGCTCAGCATTGCTTAAAACTTCCACAATATACTCCACACTTAACGGGACTGCGCTGTTTCTAGTCAATTAAAGAGTCATAAATAAAATTAAACCACACAACACCGGACAAATCTGAAACAAAGGCTAAAAGTTTTATTTTATTGCTATTGGCGACAAAAGCGAGAATAAAATTCAGGCAAACCATTGACATAAGAGCCAGTGGCGTTACTGAGAAAGAGGGGGGTCGGCTCAGGGTTTCACCGTCTAGAGGTGACACTGACACCATAATTTAATCTCATCCAAATTTGAAATTTTTACGAAAACTTTTTAAAATCGAATGTTTTTCGATTTTTCGTTGAAAAAGGCAAAATTATTTTGAGCAGCGACCCCCCAAAACAAACTTGGCAGACGAAATTTCACGCAAAAATATTAACGTCATTGTTTTAAAAATCAATAAAAACAATTCAAATACAAAAAAAATCCTTAAAAAAATGAAACTGCGCAAACTAACCACTAACCAAGCAACTAACCATTAACTGTATGCAGCAAAAAACTACGAGTTTTATGACATTATTTATGTCATTTCCAGTCGAAAATTGGATTTTGGATGGTAATTTAGCAGTTGAGAAAAGTTCTTAAGCAAATTACACAAAGCTACTACTTTTAGAGACAACGACTTTTATTTTTATTGCTACCTGCTGGTTGTTAAGCAAGGCTAAGAGGATGTGCAGTACAGTCACTGTCAGCAGATCAGCGCGGGCAAAGACAGAGCAAAAATCCGCATAATAAAGAAACAAAAAGGAAAAAGAGTTGCGCATCATCTTGTTTTATGTCATTGCTTATAGCCAGAGGTGGAGTCCTCGAGGACACATTCTGAAGTCCATGGCCTTGGCCTCGAAGGTCAAGTCCTTGGCCTTGGCCTCGAGGCCTCAAGTCCTCAAAAATTGGCCTGTCTTCGGCTCGAGTACAGCACTATTTTTTGAATTGTTAAAATTTTGTGGAGCGCTTGAAAAATTTTTTGGAAAACGTTTTTTTGTGGAGATCGCTTGAAAAATTTTTGTGAAGACCTTTTTTTTTTTGAGATCGCCTGAAAAATTTTTGTGAAGACCTTTTTTTCTTGGAGAGCACTTGCGCTTGTGTCCTTGGTCCTTAGCCTCGAGCATTCCTGTCCTTGGCCTCGAAAGTGTCTGTCCTCGGAAAGACTGTCCTTGGCCTCGGATTTTTTTGTGTCCTTGGTCTTGGCCTTGGCCTCGAGCCTTGTGTCCTCGACTCCACCTCTGCTTATAGCTACGAATAAAATGGAAAAACTTTTAAGATAGAGTTTTCAGTTTTTTTCTCAAATGTACAAGGCAACTAAGTGAAGATTCGCATTTGCTTGCTTCTGGAACATATTTTAGCGCTAAATATTTATATTCAAACGCAATTAGAGTTGCAATTCTACCTTACTATAATTATGCTGTAATATTCAAAATTGCGATTTTTCTGTAATCCAGTTTTATCTTGTATCGAATTCAGAATATCATAGATGCGCCGATTCTTTCGAAAAATGTTTGAGGGGTTTGAGGTTGTGTTATGAAGATAATCATCAAAAACAGAGAAAAGATAAAACTTTGAATTGAAAACTAGTTTTTTTTATAATGTAGGGATCGGTAGGTTGAAATATCTGTTCCACAAGCTTTTCATTCACGGACAAAACCATTTGTAATTTTAAACACACTATTTTGCTATTCGTTAAATTGACTTCACCTTAATGGAACATCATCGGTGAAATTTTATTCAATGATTTTTATGAGCCGCATAAGTTTGCGAAAATAATTATTTTATTCTTTAATAAATGCTGCTATATAACTTGACGGTTACTGCTAGACGAAAGTATGCTGAAGACCACCATAACAATAACATTTATTTTGCGCGTAGCGGATTGTATTTAGTATATGTACTGTAAATACAATGTGTGCGTTTTAGTGTTCTTTTTAAATGCAGCCTAGTCTTGTGCAAAGACTTTATAAGGTTCGTTTTTAACCAAGCTAAAATTGCTTTTAATGATTAGTATGCACAGTGTTTAAAATTACAGCTGGTTTTGTACGTGGGTGTAAAGCTTGTAAAATAAAGATTTTATCATAAATGCAAAGTTTTTAGAGTTTAATTTTTTCTCTGCTTTTGGTGATTTTTTCCACAACATGGCTTTAACAGTATCTTAAGATTCACCTTTTTCTCTTTTTCAGTTGCTTCAAAGCAGCAGATCAAAACTGCTTTTGCCACAATTTTGAAGTTTTTTGTTTTTCTGTCACGCATCTAGACCTGATTTTTTGTAATCCTAAACAATGAAGCATGGTTTGGGGGTTAAACCTTTTCTTAAAATAACTCATTTTTCAAAAAAATTACTAAAATTTACAATTGCAAAAAAAGTAAAGATTAAACAAAGGTAATAACGCATGCAATTCAGCGCTTCCAAGTTACTGAGCACAAATTTGATCAAAAATGTAACAAATTTTATGTCTACCAACGCCTTGATCGTCATTGCAATGATTTCTTTAGTTGCATCATTTTTTGTATCATTGTAATTACATGTTTATTCAGCAAGTTACCTTGGCTAGGAAATAACTTCAGTAAGACAGAACCTTCTATCTTCAAGCCAAGCTGCCATCAGCCCATTTGTTTACGACACACGGTGGAGGCTTCACACTTTCCTTTTGCTCCAAAACGTCAAGCAGGGAAGCTGCGAAAACCAACTTTTATTGCTTTTGTTTTGACCCAACCGGGAATGGAACCTGAGTCTACGGTTTCAGTAGCAGACGCTTTCTTCATTCGACCACTGATCATCAACCGAAAGCGAATCAAACTGTATAGAGCATTAATACAGCATTAATGATGTAACACTACTACAATATATTGTTCTTAAATTCGATATCACGTCGACTACTTTTAGAAACAAAAATATGAAGAACATGCAGATGAGCAGCTTGCCAATAAGAAGAATATATAATGCTTAAAAAAACACTCGTTAATTTCATATTCTCGAAATTTCTTGACTTCAGGTAAATTTAATCTTGTTAACAAGTTCTCTCATTCCTGGAAAGACTATACTCTTGTTTCATAAGTGGAGGACACGCTTACAGGTGGATTTCGCTTTATTCTAAGTTTCGTGCATGCTTTGCAAATTGTTTCTTTTGTCTCTTGGCGCATTTCACTGCAACATAAAGCGCATTATGTACTATACTTTGTGTGGAAGCTAAAGCAGGGTCCAAAAGACGTTGAACGGTAAAAGGTTGATGAGAGTCATGCTTATGTATATTACCTATAGGCCATTATCTGACGTCACTGCAAGAAAACCAATTTCATTATACACTTATAATCATTATTTTTCTACCAAACCGGTATGTACGTAATGTTACGTATGTACTGTAACCGTCCATACGTACGTATATATTGTTACGTACTCGTTCAACTATTGAACCGATTTTTACCAGCTGAGAACTTTAAAGGCGTTTCTGGTGCGATCAAGACTGCCTTACAGACAGTAGCGTAGCTAGGGGGGGCGGGGGGCTATAGCCCCCCCATTGGCATGCTGACCAAAATGCAGAATGAGAAAAACATTACGTTTTTAGCACTTTTGAGACTGCTTCATGCGCTGGAGTGGACTAAATAGTGATTTAAAACATCTTTTGAAACATATATTTAGGGGGGGGGCTAATTTGCCAAAAATAAAACTAACAAATAAATAAAAAAATTGAAAAATGGTAAGAAATATGCAATCCAATTTGATCGCAAGTGCAAACATGCTAAACATAGGTATCATCAACAAATATACTATAAACTAAGGAATAGGGGGGGGGGGCTATTCAGTATTAGTTAATTACCAATCATTCCTCTCAAATCTCTTTTCATTTTTCATTATCACTACTCCAATTATTTTTCTCTATAAATTGTATACGAAATTGATTACTCCGTGTGAGTTGTATTGAACTAATCGATTTTATAATTTACCAGCATCTAAACAAGAGAACTAACATTTTACCATTAACCACTTCCCAAATAGCCCATTTATGTCACCAGTTTAATTATGTTTGCACTGCCAATTTCTAAGTCACGTTTTAAAAGCATTAATTTTAATCAAAATAGCCCTAAACTGAAGTTATTTGTGCAAAAAAATGCAAAATTTTTGAGCGCTTGGGGCTCCGCCCATAGACCCCAAAGACAGCCCCCCCGATTGCGAATTTCTGGCTACGCGCCTGCTTGCAGAATACAATTAATTTGCATACATACAGGATATTGGTTATGTGGATAACTGCATCGTGACTTCAAGATACAAGCGAAACAAATCATCTTCAATTCTAAGGCATCATAAGGCATTAAGTATTTTTGGCACAGCCTAATTGTTGATGGTGGCTACCATCTGTGTATAATAAATCAAGGTCCTTCTCGTAATCCGTTTTGTTACGCTTGATCGCGTAACAAGTGTTTTACTCCGCTTGTTTGGTTGTGCCATGTATATTCTTTTCCTTTCTGACATCGTACGAACAGAAGCAACATGCCATTTTATCTCAGGAATCCTTGTGTGCCTTTTTTGTCTATTGTAAGCTATACCCAGTGCAGAAAATGCCAGAAGACTTGGAAAGATATAAACGCTAATAAATTGCGTAATAGTGCTCTACTTAATTTCATTGACATCATGTAAATCTAAGCGCAGCGCAAAACAGCAATCTAGAAAAAGTATCTTTTGAGAGACACTTTTACTATTTAAATCAGTCAACACAAAAAATCTGTTTTTAATATTGTTTGTTTTTTAACTTTCATCTTTCTGGTTGTTCTTTGAAAGGGCATTCAAGTCAATTTTTTATTGTTGACTAAAACTGTTGGAAAACGCCTAAAACAAATTTTCACCTACTTTAAACTTTCTTTGTTTTGTCGTTTTCAAGATAATGTAGTTCAAAGTTTTAAGATTTTTCTCCTATTTCAGTGTTGCCATTTAGCCAGTATTTTGACAGAAGATTGACTTGTGATAAATTAGCTTGAATTTACTTGAAAGCAGTTTCCTGACCCTTCACGTTGTTTTGACAGCAGCACTGCCGAAACCACTTATTGAGAGTTACTAACGGGCAGTAACTGTTTGAAATTTTGTTTGTAATTGGCAACCCTGGAAAATTTCTAGGAAGAAAAGCCTTTCTAAGGGTAATCTAAATTGTCATATCTTAGGAACGGAAGGTCGTAGAAAGGTCAAACTTCGTTAAGTTAGTTTTCAGATCTGTCAAAATTTTTCGAAAAAAAAATTCTGATTTAAATGCCCTTTTAAGCTTTTGTGAATAGCTAATCAACCAATAGTTCGATAGCAAATCATTTAAAGTTAAAATAGTCAGATTAACATTTGAAAACAAGACTATAATTAATTACAACCGAATGATTTCAGCCGAACTACTACAATCCGCATAAAATTTGGCACTGTTTTTGTGCTTACCTGGAAGACAAATTATAAAAAATGGGGTTGACACATTCGCTCATGCGCAGTAGGATATGCGCGGTTGTTGCCAAGCGCCAAGTCAAATCCCAGTAGCTTTGATCGGTGGTGTACGTAGCAGCCAAGGCAAAAAAATGAAACGCTAAACATAGATTTTACAAAAACTGAAGAAGTGTCAACCAAACCCAATTAAAGAAAGAATTCTATTGAACACTGGCCAGTTGGTCGAGCGGTGACGCGTTCGTCTCTGGAACGGCAGGTCTGAAGTTCAAATCTAGAGCGGGTCAAACCGGACACAGTGTTGCCAACAGCTCGCCACCGTTGCAGCATTTCTTCGAAAGGAGCAGTGTTGCCCGGAGACGCAATGACGCGGAGATGGGCTCCGCAAACTCGTTACACGCTTCGGCGTAATATAGTGAGTATAATGAAAAATTTGATTTGAATTCTATTAAACTGGCTTAAATCGAATCTTTCTCTCATGTGAATACTTAATTTGTCAGCAAGCAGTTTAACTTCGTTTTTTAAAATTTGTTGAGTTGCTGTGTTTTCACAACAAATTTCTGTGCACTTTACGCGTTATGAAACTTAAATTAATCAAAATACACCATAAATACTGTGATTATTGATTTGGATTAGTGGACGTCAAAAAGTTTAAGAACATTATGGGATAAGGAAAACAGGGCTTGCACTACTTAAAAGTTACTTAACAAACCATATGCAATTTGTCAACCTTGATGGTTTTAGTTCCAGTTTAAAAGAAATATCAGTAGCAGTACATCAGGGCTCAAGATTAGGACCGCTATTGTACATCATATATGTGAATGACTTTCAGCACCCAGTCGAATGTACGCCAAAGTATTAGGCTGACGACACGTGTTTATTGATTCAAAATAGTAATCTGGGCGATTTTCAAAATGCTGTTGACGCTGAAATGGACAAAATTTCAAATTGGATGGTAGTAAACAAAACTAACAATAAACCCGAAAAAATCTTCTATTTTAACAATTCAACCATTAATGAAAGGCACTCCTATACATGTTTGGACTAATATTAATGGACATCAAATCAATTCTAGTGATAAGGTACCGTATTTAGGAATCGTTTTAGACCAATATCTCAATTTTAAACCACATATTGAAAAGGTTACAAAGCAAATTGTGAGAGCAACAGGCATATTATGGAAAGTAAAAAGGTTTCCGCCAGCGGAGTTAGTCACTACATTATATTTCGCATTAATCCAACCTCATGTACTGTATGGATTGGCTATTTGGGGTTCCACATTTCCTTGCGATGCACAAAAGAAGCTACAAATACTGCAAAATAACGCTATAAGAGCCACAGTTGGAAGTAGAAAATATGACCATGTTACCTCCTCATACAAAAGTTTTATGATTCTAAAAAATTACGATTTATATAAATTAGAGATTGCAACTTTGATGCATAAACATGATGATTCAAAACTTCCTTCAGCATTCGACGGCCAATTTGGTAAACCATCAAATGTTCATCGTTATTCAACCAGGAGTAATCAAAATCACACATACTATATTCCCAAATTTAGATCAGTCAGGCTTCAAAAATCATTTAGATATACAGGTGTAAAAATTTGGAATAACATTGTAAAAGAAATAAAACTACCAGCGATAACAAATTCTATAAAAATTATAAAATCTATTTGGTTCAAGAATATTTTAATTAAACTCTAGATACCTTGTTCATCCTATTAGAAAAACAATATAATTGATTTCTAATTCAAAATATTTACATTAATTTTTTAATTAGGAGCTGTTTGACTCGAAGACCTTTACAGTCACTTCCAGCTCCTTTGTTACCAAATATTTTGAAATTCACATTTGAATATCGCGTTTTATTTTTCATTTCCTAATTTTCCAATTATGCCGCATTACATTGTTTAGTTTTTTTGTGCTTATGTTGATTAACAATAAACCTCTGTCTGTGTGTCTGTCTTTAATTGCTTTTGATTTTTTTTCGGGTTTATTGTATTTTAATTTTTACAAAAGAATAAAGCATATAGCTTAAATTACTTTGAAATATAAAGTAACTAACGCGACGCCTATACAATAAATAAACCCTGAATTAATTTAAGATTTGATGAACCTGATAGTGGAAAGTAACCAAAAACGAAAGAACCAACGATTAAAAACAATTGCAGAACAATTTGGTTTTCTTTTCGTCTTCTATCTGTTTCTCTTTCACCGGCGGCACGGTTTCCTTAAATGCAGAAAAATTCAGTTAAAATTAACTGCTCTTTGCTGCAGTTGCTTGCAAAGTTTTAAACAGGCTGAGCAGTTCATGCCCAAACCCAAAAAATTATGTTGTAGCCCCAAACAGTCCCCAAAAAGCACGAGATTCAAATTTGTTTTAAAAAACGTTTATTTGCTTAATTTCTCTTTACCTTCAAGTAACTTTAGTGTGCTGTGACTAAATAAAACTGATAAGTAGTGAAGCAAGAAAAATAATGATTGTATGCTAATAATTGTGTTGATACTTAAATGAAGTCATCATTCAGTGTTGAAAAGTTATTTTCATTATGTTTTTAAAACAACGAGCGTATACCTAAAACACAAAGCACGTATCAGGCCCGATTAAAGCCGTAATTTTGTTAACCTTGCGCAAGCCGACGCAAAAAAAACGACCCGATTTACAACTTTAACTGCCACAGCTGGTTAGTTACCAAAATTATAGCTGTAAAAGGTTTTGAAAACTATGAATGTTCAGACTTATAGCAAAGCAATGTAATGCAGTCCTATGTCCAATCGCTTTGATGAGCGTGAGACTGATCTTGAATTTTGATTTTTAAATCTTTTATTTTCTACTTTATACACAGTGTTGCTGTTCATTGCGCAATTTTTCGATGAATTTAATGCTTTAATAATAAGTCAAATACGATGTTTTTGACGTTTGCAGTCGAGAGTTTTAATATTTAATTGTTTTGCGTACTGTTGGCCTAAAGGCTACCAGCGCAGAAGCCTAGGGAAGAGCCACCAGAACGGCGACTACTTAAAACAAGCAATGCGAAAAAGTTATCCTCCCACTTGATTCGAACCTGCAGCCTTTAAATTACCGGTCCACTGCTCTACCACTTGAGCTCGAGAAGACGCCCCCTCGCATGCTTAATTTTGGCTATTTTCTGGTGGCTCTTCCCTAGGCTTCCGCGCTGGTAGCCTTTAGGCCAGAAGCACGCAAAACGATTAAATATTAAAACTCTGGCCTGCAAACGTCAAAAACATCGTAACTGACTTATTATTAAAATCATAGTACAAGCAAGTTGCTGGGTTCAAATAGCCAAAATTAAGCATGCGAGGAGACGTTTTCTCTAGCTCAAGTGGTAGAGCAGTGGACCGGTAATCCAAGGCTGCAGGTTCGAATCAAGTATGAGGAAAACTTTTTCATTTGCTTGTTTTAAGTAGTCGCCGTTCTGGTTGCTCTTCCATAGGCTTCCGCGCTGGTAGCTTTTTAGGCCAGAAGCACATAAAACGATTAAATAAAGACTTTAATGTTGTTGGTTTGCTTTGCTTCCGGCCTAAACAAGCGCTAGTTAGTGGTTATTTCAAAAAAGAAACACTAAAATTTTGAAAAACTCTTGCCTGATTACGTACCAACTTCTTTTATTTTTGCTTTAAAATGCCTGTCATACAATGTAACAGATAAAAAAATAACTATTATAATAATTCAGAGTCTGAGTAAGTTCTCAATACGGGGTAGTATACTCTGTCCGTCTCGCATGAGCACTCCTGGACACCGCAAAAAACGTCAGAATAAAATCAGGAGTTTCCAGACCTTTCATTGGTAAACTCGATCACTTGACTACTTCGTTACGCATCAGAACTCCCGGACATACGAAAATAAACAGAAAAAATAATAAAGAAACAGAAAAGCGAAAGAGACTTCCTACACTGTAAAGAGAACTCCGTTTAGACATTACTTAATTGTGCAGTGCACCTGTAGCTTCTCACCTGCCAACGCTTTTCGATTTTTACGCGCAAGAAAAACTTTGATTACTATTCCAATAGAAAAGCACACAATTAAAATGCAAGGAATGTAGAAGAAAATCGAATAAGCGATGCGAGTATACCACAAGAGCCTGCCGAGCCTAAACAGAAACCAGATTAACTGATCTTGTCTCAGAAGTAACAAAATGCCCACGATTTATTTGTGAGTATTTGACTGGCATATGACGGGTGTTTATCCGCAGTTCCTGCCCAACACAGTCTACCTTGTTTGAGTTGTTTGAATTCTATTTGCAACACTTTCGTTAGGCAAGGCCACGACAGCGCATAGTATGTTTGGTCCCTTTTTTTTGATTGATTTATGAACACGCAACTCAAATACGAAGTCTAACGATCAATGTGGTTCCGATAATTAAACAACCACAATTTTCGAAAAAAATTTTCGAATATATTGTAGTTTACTTTAGCTCAAGCTTTGCCATTTCTAATGTTTTAGCTTGATTTTTAGTCAATAAATAAAGTTAGTATATGATGTAATTTTATGCCCCAAAGTTGATATTAACATCAAAATTTATGCCAGTTGAGTTTAATAATAAATTTTGTGTTTGTTTTTGTGTCGCATCTTTTATAAAATCTTCTGAGCCTTAACCGCCCTATGTTCGATTAATAAGATATAAACCAAGTGACTGTGGTTTAGCTTTGGTGTAAAAACAAAAAAAAAACTGCTACGGTAACCGTAATTAATTAGGCCATTAAAAGTTGAGAAGCATTTCAACCCTGCCATTTGCTGAAGAAAAAAATTTTACAAAAAAAATCAAAAAATAACTAAACCACTGCATGAGTTACACCCAAGCGCGCTAGAAGAATTTGCTAAAGCGAGGGGGCTTTACCCTATATTACAAACTTTCGTTCGAAAAATGACTCATTTAAGTGGCGTGGCGAGCAAACCGGTACGACTACGCGTACCACAAAAAGGGCCTCAGCGAGAATATTTTTAGGGGTTACGAAGACTGATAATTGTGTTCCACCGGATATTAGGTAAAAACAAACGATAAAAAGGTCTTCGCCGGATTTGGCTACCTACATACATGAATTTATTTGCTTAATGGTAAATAAAACGACTCAGGTATAGACAAAACAATTCGCAACAAAACAATATTACCACTAAGCCACGAAACACCAAAAAACCCTGAAGTTATTCAGTCAAGGTGCTTCCTGATAACGCCGAGTGATTTTTAAAAAAAAGTGAAAGCAAGTTTTGAGAAAAGAAAATAAAAAAAACGGAAAAAAATTAAAAAAGGAGAGAAAAAATTAACAAAAAATAAAAATAATACAAAAAAAATAATGATGATAATAATAATTATAAAAAATATAAAGACGCAAAAGGCTTCAGTACATGAGAAGCAAAATAGAAAAAAATATAATAAAATAATAATAATAATAAATATAAATGTTAAGAAATCGGAAATAATCAAGTGTTAAACATAAAAGGCATGAACGATTTTAATTTAATTTTGACCAGGGTTGCCTCAGAAACTCCAAACTTAAATTCCACGAATTCCCAGAGCTTTTTTACAGTACTTAAAATTTAATTATGACTATCACTCTTTCTTGTGATTGACGAAAAATTCTGATGCATTTGCTGGGTGGTGCCCCCATCCCCCAAAAGCCATTGAAGGTCTGGGGGCAAAAAAACTCAGCGCTCGAAGATTTTGCAATTTTTTTGCAATAATAACTTAATTTTAGACCAAGTTTGGTAAAGATTATTGCTTTTAAAAACGTGGCATAGAAACTAACACTGTAAAAACGTGATTGAACTGGATGCATAAATAGGATACAGTATGTGGGTGATGGCTAAAGCTCGACCGATATGATTTTTTTAGGCCTATACCGATATTTTAGAAATTTTTAGGCCGTTACCCATAACCGATATATTAACTTATTAATTACAAAAATTTTGTCACTATTTTTCAATTAACTTGACACTAAAAGCATCACTAATCCTCCTCCAAAGAAAGACTATCGCAAACACAAGTCATACTAAGCAAACAGATTGCAAGAGCGCTCATGCTTACTCTAAAAAATAAACAGTTTAAGGTAATTGCGCTAAGCCCATATTTTTTTGGCGGTAGATAGTCGATACGATATATCAGCTTGGCCCTTTAATTGTAATTACATTTTATTCGCCAAATTGCCTTGGCCAGGAGACAGCGAATGGACCTTTCGATCTTCGAGTCAAGCTGCCACCTGCCCATCTGTCTACCACGCACGATGGAGGCTTCACGCTGTCCCTTTAATTGCTGAACGTCAAGCAGGGAAGCTGTGAATACCAATTTTTCTAGTCTTTGGTAAATCTGATGTCTGATATATCGGTTAACCAATATATCGGTCGATCTCTAGTGATGACTAATGGTAAAACTTCAGTTCTAGCTTTATATCTAGCCAGTAAACCATAAAATCCAATCATTTGAAAAAGAATGAGGGTGCAAACACGCCAGGGTGCAAACAAAAAACGCTATCCTAGCCCTAAACCCAATTCTAAACTTAACCCAAACTGGTATCCTTGCTCTAATCCTAACGTTAATCCTAACCCAAACTCAAAATCAAAACCCTAACACTAACGATAATATATTACAAATAAAAGATTAAATGAGCAAATGAGCACCCACCCTTGATCTCTTATTCTCAATAAGCAGAATTCAATTGCACGCTAGAGTGCAAAGAGGCGCTTCTTTCGAAAAAACTCACAAGTATTAATCCAAATCGTCTGTATTTTATAAAGCTAGATAAAGAGAATTTGGGAGGAAGGGATAATGAAACGAGATTTGAGAGAGGTGATTGGTAATTAACAGAATTAAATAGTGAAAAGGCCGTAATATTTTTTTACAATGCCTACGTTAAGTATTTTGCATCAAGCGATCGATTTGATTGTTTATTTTTAACTACATTTAGTTAATTGTTACTGATTTTACTTTTAGCCCCTCCCAAAATCATGTTTCAAAAGTGGGTTTACATTACTTTAGAGTCCATATAACTGCAAAAAACAGTCTCTGAAGTATAGTGCGAAAAACGTCGTATTTTTCGTATTGTGCGTTTTGGTCAACGGGCCAATTGAAGGCCTATAGCCCGCTACGCTACTGATGCTAGCAGTAATACTGCTACTAGAGTATCGCATTGCAATTAATTACTGTCCATGAATTCATTCTTTATAATAATATTCAATAATTTATACATACTGTAGTACTGCAAAGTGCAAATTTGGCATTTTAACAAAAAAGTGCTTATTTGCACTGAAGCTTACAAGTAAGTACTGCTCAAAAAGAATAGGAGAGCAAAGAGTAGAAGAATCAGAACTCAATTGCACTTTTATTTTTTAAACTTTCGCTAGGTTTCGGACCGTGATTTTTAGGCACGACGTTTAAAAGCGGGACGTTTACGCACCGCGATTGTGCGCCGGGACTATTATGCGCTTAGACTTTTAGGCTCAGGGACTTCTAGGCCCCAGAGGTAAAAAAAATTTTTTCCAAATTTTTTTGCCCCAAAATTTTTTTTTCTTTTTAGAGTCTACTTTTCAAAAAAAGTTTTTTTCCCAAAGAAAATTTTTTTGTTTCAAATAACAGTTTGTTTTTTTTTCAAAAAAACAGTTTTTTAAATTTTTTTTAAAAAACGTATTTTTGTTATCAATTTTTTTTTCAATAAACATTTTTTTTTGATAAAAGCTATTTCCAAAAAAAGGTTTTTCACAAAAAAAGTTTTACTTTGAGTAAAATGTGAATATCTTCGAAGCTTTTCATCTGACACTTGTCCAGAAAAATTGTCAGAATAAAGAGTGCAGGAAAAGGAGCGGCTATAGAAAAAAGCCGAGCAATGATTGGTGGTAAAAGGATCAAAAGAATCAATAAGAGAGCGTCATTTGTGTAGCTACGCACGAATTCTTTTTGTCGGCACAGTAAAGGGTTAAAAGTTTTGATAAAGGTGACTGCCGAGCCCATTTCTTTCTCTATTTATCGTTGACTTCTGAGGTCTGGCTCAGATCTTCGATTGTTGAGTCTCCCCAATGTCAAGTCTCCCCGATTGTTGAGTCTCCTTAAAGTTCCTCCGAGGTTCCTTCGCGACCTCAACCCTCTTCACAATGAGGTAAAATGACAGGTCGGAGGGTGTACCCTCGACGACAGCACAGTGTGCAGTATTGAGAGAGCCATCGGTGGGCAAGTTAATACAAACCATTAGCTTCGTTAACCATTCGTCCGTTAACAAATTTCACGCTTACGTTTACGTTAATCCATTAGTTTCTGCTTTAATTAACGGAAGTTAATATAGTCCGTTAATTCGTTAACATTTTGCGTGTAATTTACATTTCTTCTTTTTCACTCACTTCTAGAACACGTATTGACGCTGTTGAGCTGATTGCAAGGATATATCTATTGCTTTGGTGGTCTTTTTGTGTTTTGGAAGTTACATTTTACAGTATAATCTAGTTTCAAAATAAAAATAAGTTCAAACGCACTAACGAAGCTGCGATCGGAAAATCTTTGGAAATTCCGAACAGTCATAATTACTAGACCTATGAGGCTGCAGTTTATTATTTGCCAAAAAAAGAGCTCATTTCTTCGCTTTTTTCAATAAAACTAGTGCAAATTCGCAACAGTGTTATCAGTACAAACTGGTTTGTACCGGTACGATGAATGAATGGTGCAAGATATTAACGATAAAAACATTAACGGAAGTTAACCCTGTATCTACCGGGCTATTTTTACACCCCATTTGTACCGGAGGGGGCAAATTTACCCCCTATCTAAAAACTGTCTGATAAGTGATAGAAGTAAGACTTTTTGCTTGTTAAAGCTATTTTTTGTTAAATTTTTAAGAATAAGGTTTTTTAAAGGTTGTGACATTACGAAAGCGACGATGACGTTATCAAAATCACTAAATCTTTATAAAAGCATGCAAATTTGTCCAAATGTGGCAAAATATTATTTTTAGCTTGGACTTTTGCTATTTCAAAGACATCTCTAATAAAGTCACTGCAGATGATGACGTCACATGCATGATGACGTCACATACACGATGGCGTCATCTTTAATATATTGTGTTGATTATTACCTGTAATTTTTTGTTACTGAGATATAGTATAATTCACAAAATTTTAGAATACTGCAGTATTATTTTCGTTATATCATTCAACAGCTAATGAAAATGAATATTTTTTTTTATGTAAACGCAGTTTATTTCGAGAAACAGCAGAAAATGCAATAGTTTTGAATTATGATGTCTTCAATGACATAATGATGAAGCAATGCATTTATCAGTAAATAAAATATTTTATTCCAGCTAAAGATTAGCATCGATAATGAATACGCAGTACAATGAATACAATACACTAACTAATAAGCATGCATGTGCTCAAAACTGTACAAAACTTCATAAGTGCCTCTGACAAAGGCAAAAATAACGTCAATTCCGATTGTCCAGCTGGCCCAAACTTTTTGAAAATGTGTGTTATTAAATTTGATTCAAAGTCAGGGTGCATCAAAGCAAAAAATGTTTTAGTTTAGAAGCTATATTAAAATAACTCAGAGAGGGTGCAAATTTGCTATCCCCTCCCCGGTACAAATAGCGGCAACAGAACTTAGCGGAAGTTAATTTAATCCGTTAACATAAAAAAACTTTTTAACGAATTAACGAGTTAATAAAAAAGTTAGCTTCGTTATTAACGGATTAACGGATTTGTGCTAACCTACGGAGAGAGCTCTTCTTGATTCGTCATTTGTCGATTTTTTAATTTTTGTTAAAGGGAATGCAGTGCACGTTATAGATTTAAACTATTGCACTTGTATGAAAAGTTGTACGTGAAAAATTGTCGAAAATGGTTGTCAAGTCTGCAGCCACTTCTAATTCAACTCACACTACAAAACTAATTCAAAAGTAAGACAATAATTTGAAGCAGCATACAATCCTGTTCAACTTCAAAAGCTCTTGATGCAATTCTGAAGAAGTTAACTGCAAAAATTTTTTAACTTTGTTTTTACTAAAGTGTAAGTGTATTTTTAACAAAGTATAAAGATTAAACTTAAAAATATCCATTTTAACATTGTTTTTACTATATTTACAATAACAAGGTGTAACGATCATTATAAGCGAGTATACACGAATTTTTCTAGTATTTTACTGAGTTGCGAAAGAAACGATATAGGTCGATAATTTGCCTTTTGATTAGCGTCACTTTTTTAATAATAAGCACAATTTTTCCTATTTTTAGAGCATTTGGAAACTTTCCTTGCTCTACACATGAATTGGATAGGTCGCATATTATTGGAGAAATGATTAGATTGCTGTATTTTAGAAATTTAATATTTATATTATGTTTTCGAATCGATATTTTTTTGATTTTAAATTGTTGATGATAGAGCTAATTTCAGAGTGCGTTGCTGGTGCAAAGAAAAAAGAGTTTTTAGGGCTTGTTGAGCTAGGTAGTGTTAAAGATCTAGGATTTAGAGGTGGCTCAATATTATTGGCCAGGTTTTCCCGACGTTGACAAAAAATATTTAGTTCTTCGCCGATAACAAGCAGAGCACGACTAACACCATTTACGATGTCTAGCTCTGTTGGGATTGTTTTATTTTTGCTTTTAAAGTTTGCAATTTCATTTATTGTTTTCCGTGAATCGGATGAGTTATTTTTTTTCTGCAACCGCTTCTTTATAGTGGTTTTCTTTGGCTGCTTTGATTGTACTATAGAGTGTATTGCGATAATTTTTGAATTTTTTGATTATATTTTTATTGTAATTTTTGTGTACGTAGTTTATTGAAAAGAATATTTTTGTGTTGTACTGATTTTAACAGCCGCCTGGTTAGCCATGATTTTGCTTGAAGACGGTTTTCTTTGCGAGAGGCTTTTCTTAGGGGAGCATGTTTATCAACTGCGTTACTGAAGATACTAAGAAACGTTTCAAATTGGTCGTTCACATGAATATTGTGCTTTAAATTAAGTTGGGACAATTATTTGTTTAGTTCGTATAGAAAAGTATCCAGATCGAATTTTTTCATGTCCCAAATACTTAAAAGTTTGGTAATTTTGCTTTTGCTTTCTTTGCAGTAGTAGCAAATGCTCTATAATGATCCCTGAAGTTTGAAATAATATTACTCCGTTTACGTAAGATTCAGTATTTCGAAAACTATTAATTAACATATGCATGATCAAGAAGTGCTTTTAAATGATCAGTAATTCAAGTTGGCAAACCAATTGCACATTTACAGGGCGTGCTAATCATGTTGTTTACATTCATTCTGACACTATTGTTTGTCTGTACTTCCCTTAGGTCAGTGATTCTTAAAGTATGGGTAGCGACCCAAACATGGGCCGCGAAGACTTAAAAAATGGGTCGCGCCAAGTTGATTCAAATCCGTCAAAAACGATTTTTTGCTAGATCAGAATTTTCAAAATCTGCAGAATTTTTTTCTTTGCGTTTATTAAGTCTTTCAAAATTATTGCATTATACACATTTAGTTGGCTTCATCTCAATAAAATAAGATTATTGCATCATAAGTAGTTTTCTAAAAGTTTTAGAGGCAGACCAGCTGCTGCAGAAATAGCCGAAATTACTTTTTATAATAATGGAGTAGTTTGAAACAATTTCCTAAAGTAGCACATTAAATTGCAGGTACTATTGTTAAAAATATTTCCAAAATACTGAGTATTATAACTGGTTGTCTGTCTTATCTAAATAAATAGCACAGTGCTAACATTAAAAAAAGATTTTTTCTACGTTTAAGGTTTCGGTCGCAAGATAATTATAAAACTTAGATTTGGGTCGCGCTCAAAAAAGTTTAAGAACCACTGCCTTAGGTCAATATTATAGTCAGCAAAAGCAAAAAAGTGCTGTTATTTGAATTAAGACTTTGTAAATATATCATGTAATTGATCAGAAAAGCGTTCCTAAGTTTCAGTCGTGTTGAGGGGATGCCTGTCAACAGTTACCACAACCACTGTACCGGAGGTAGTTTTAATTTTTATCCATAAGTCTTCTACATAATCCAAATTGACTTCAATATTTGTTGAAATTTTGTAATGTAGATTTTCTTTTATGTAAAAACCTACTCCCCCAGAGTTTTTGAGTTATCTTTGCGAAAAAAATTGGGCCTTGCATGTCGGTATTGATTGTTAATTGCGTTGGTTTAAGCTTTGTTTCAGATATTTTCAAAACACCAGGGAGTACATTTAGTTCTGAGAGAAAAGCTGATAGTTTGTCGACATCTTTGCATGCTTCTGACTATAAAGTGCATTAAACAAATATTACAATTGTTTGCCATATGGTTTAAAGAATTACTTTCAAAATAGGTGCTCTTATCAACAAATACAGAGTAGGACGAATTGTCTACAAAGAAAGGACTATTTGAGTTAATTAGATCCTCTTTTTATGAATAATTACAATTTTCCTTTGGCTGAAATAGTTTTGAGTTGCAAAATAACAATGAACCTCGCTGTCTGGTTTGCAAAAGTCACATAACTGTCGGCCACACATGTTAAATGTGAAGGTCACGGAGCCACATGGTTTTGCGCAAACGATGCAACTGGCATTGGTAGCCATAATTTATCGATAATAAGGGACAATCCTAATTACCATGATCACAAAAGCATAATATAAATATTAGGATTCTGAGGCTGTATCGCCATCATCATAGTCAACGTTAAACATCAGAGGATGGTAGTTCAGTAGCTTGAAGTCTACGTTACTTTTAAGTTCAAATAAGTCATCTGGTGATGTAACATAAAGCCAGTTTCCAATGTCTTCATCGTTCTCACCTTGCTCCAGCTTGCCGCTTTTACGTGCCGATTTTTTCATCCAAATTCTGCTGTTAAATGTGTGCACATTAACAAACTCACCATTGCAGGAATTCTTCACATAGTTGAGCAGTTTTCATTAAAGCTGAGTGATGTCTTTAGTGATGTAAGCATGTTTAAGTAAGTAATTCAATGTTGGTTTCTTGAACTTGGAACGTTGCTTTTAAAAATTCCATTCTTTTTTTGTACGAGACAAACCTTGCAATGATAGGACGAGATTTGGCTTTTGGGGACATTTTCTTGGCAAACCGATGACATCTTTGAAGATCGTAGTTGTGCAACTCGACTTCCCTTAGCCACTTTTTTTATTACTGTTTCACCGTCATCTTTGTTCCATTTGAATCAGGAACTCCATGTATTCTTATATTTTCGCGTCGCGTGTATTATTGCAGACTATCAACTTTGAAAGTTCTTAAATTTACTGCTTGCTTAAGCAGTTCATTTTCGACTTGAAGATTACGAACTTCTTTTTTGGCTCCTTTGAGCTCATTTCGTACGTCTTGCATTTTGTCCAAAGTTCATTCCGTAGGTCTTACATTTCGTCCAAAGTCCATAAACTCATCTCAAAAAACATTGGCATAAATTTTGTCCAGCTTTTTAAGGTCGTTCGAATTGAAATTGTTGAATTTGCTTTCACCGTTTTTCACTATTTTGATTATTATACAACTCGGCCCAGAAAATTTGCTCTTAACTGCAGCAGTGGTCTTTGACTTGGGGGGAACCACGGGCAATGAGACAAAAACTGGCCCTCCTTAAGCAACATCTAATCTAATTGCTACTGAGATCGTGTAGGATCAGCGCTACCAGGTTGGTAGTAAGCACGAGCCCGTCCCCCTAAAACAAGTTCTTACTTAACCGATGTAGGCACGTAGCTTACCATCAGTTTTAGTAAATCTGAGGGTGAGCATAATTAAAAACTCTCACAATTAGCAGATCAGGATCTGAAAACGTGAAAGTGAATTGAATATTAGTCAACTTCTCTTGCTCACTGAACTAAAGAACCGTGGCAGATACCAGACATATTTAGCAGCGTCATAACACTAAAAAGTTCAACTTATGATGGACTTCCAATTCTCAAAATTTCAGATTTTTGTGGTTTCGGTGTACTATCAAGCATAGACATACCAAATTGATTCATCACAAATCATAAAATCAGACTACGACATATAGTTGGCTTTATTATGGCACAGTAGGCATAGTATCCCACAGTAGGCACTACAGCTTACAATGTCATAGTAGGCGTAGTATGACATTGTAGACATAGTAGTCCTATAGTATTCGAGTGTAGTATAGTTGGCAGCTTGGCCAAATGGGTAAAGGCGTATTGTTTACGACAATCCTGATTGAATTATCTGGGTTCAACCGGCACCTGGTCACGCTCTTTCGTCCTTGAATAAGACGTTTTACGATAATTATCTCTGCTTGGTGGCTTCGAACAAGCAGCAAATTCGATGAGCAAGGATTTGAAGAAATCTACAGGAACATTAGGTCATTGGAAACTCCTAAGCAGGTGTGGATTTCTCCAATCACGAAGTAGTCACTGCAACAAAAAGTGTGCGGATCGTCCAACAAGTTAGTGTCTTATGCTGTCTGTTGACTGGAGGATAAATATGCGCTACAACAACAATACTTTGTAGTCGGCTTATGGCACCATAGGTTAGTGTCAGAGTAGGCTTAGTATGGCATTGTGGACATAGTGTAACATGAAGTAGAATTGTTACGGCACCCTAGGAAGCACAGTATCCCACAGTAGGCACTGCAGCTTAGTATATTATAGTAGGGATGGCATTACACCTTAGTAGGCTGATTATGAAATACAGGAAGCTTGTTATGTAAAATAGGCATAGCATTAGTAAGCATAGTGTGCCGCAACGACGAATGACATATAGTTGGATTATTATGGCCCAGTAGGCATAGTATAACATAGCTCGGCATATTAGACCTACAAGGCATAGCTTTTCCATGAACTATCACCGTAACGAGGTGGAAAAGTCTATGTGCCTCAATGACCTACAGAGCTGTACTGGCTGGAGATTCAATTCTCCTGATAGGGTTACCCATGCCAAATAGGTCTGATGGTAGAAACGAGACGAAGTATAGTTCAAATCAAAATAGTTGGAAAACTTAAAACCTGGGTTGGTTATGCCTATCAGCTGTGGTAAGCTTATAACCAAGGAGAAAGACAACTCTGATATAAAACCTCTCCGCAGTTAGATTAAACTGCAAAACAAATCATGATGAGCACAAATAATGAAAATTACGAGAACGACGTTGATGGGGCCACCTTCACAAGTGGAACCTCGTCTGGCAGGGGAGCGCCTAGGGACTCCCAGGTCGTCATTCAGCGAAACCTCTATGGCGTTCGAGTCTTAGGCAGAGGGGCTCATTCGAAAAATAAGCGACAATCTCCATCAGCCAGCCCTAGTGGCAGCTCCACCAATGTGCCCGCTACATGTTTGGAGAGGCGAATGGAGGCAGCGAAGAGTATTCGTACTCGAGATAATGTCGCACACTCACGGGTCAACCATCGCCAACTGCTGTTGGGCAATTAGAATATCCTCACCCTCACAGGAAAAGAGCTAGAATTGGTTGAGGAAGCAAAGCGGTATCATCTCGATATTATCGGAGTTTCTTCAACCAAACGACGTGGCTCTGGAACTGTGGATCTGGATGGCGGATGGAAACTCTTCTATTCTGGTGCTGATCCTAGTGTGTCTGCACAAGCGGGTGTGTGGATTCTCACAAGCCCCCGTTTGTCAGACTTTGTGTCAGATTGGATTCCTTTGGGATCACCGGTCTGTATTTTGAAGCTCAAGGTATTGAATCGGTCATTGTGCCTATTGCAGGTATATGCTCCCAATGCCACGAGTGAATATCAGGCTTTTGTGGATGAAGTAAATGATGCTCTTCTACGAGTATCACCTACTGAATTTACGGTTCTAATGGGGATTTTAACGCACATGGTGGAACAGACACAGATACGTGGAAGGGTGTGATCAGAAAACATGGAGTCACTGGACTGAATGAGAACGGAAGATATTTATTGCAGCTCTGTTGTAGCAACGGACTCCGCATCATAAATACCTTTTTCCAGCACAGAGAGGTTCACAACTATACATGGTATCGACATAGTATGGATCAAAAATCTTTGATAGATTTTTGCATAGTTTCATCAGATTTGTTTTCTGATGTGCTGGACGTTCGAGTGAAGCGAGGTGCTGAATTGTCAACTGATCACCATCTGGTAGTATGTTCCTTAGGACTTTCGAAACCTTGGCCAATCAAGAGATCCAACAGATCGTCTGTGACCTACCGGATCAAATGGGAGGCTTTGGAGGACAAAGAAGTAAGAAAACAGTTTGCATCCAGTATATCATCTAAGTTCAGACAACTTCCTGATGCATCCGAGGACATCGAGAAGGATTGGCTGCTGTTCAGATTAGCAATCATTTCATCAGCTGCTGAAAGTTGTGGGCGAAAACGACTTAGGGTGGCAGGCGATAGTGAGAAAAGAACACCTTGGTGGAACCAAGAGGTTAAAGAAGCTATTCGAGCAAAGAAAGATGCGTTCAAGGCCTGGCTACAGGACAGATCGTCATCTGATTTGCAATCCCGGTACACTGAGGCACGAAAAGCGGCAACTTCGGCAGTAAAGAAATCCAAGGAGAAGTCATGGGAAGAGTTTGGTCGTCGGTTGGATTCCAACTATTTTTCGGCAAACAAAGTATTTTGGCAGACCATCCGCCATTTACGTGGCAAAAGATCGAGTATCACGTACTCTATCAAGGATTCTGACGATAACATTCTAACGAATGAGAATGAAATCCTTTCACGATGGAGAGAATACTTTGAAGATCTTTTGAATCCTGTAATGGCATCGACTCGTGACACACACGAAGTGACACATCTAGGGGAGGACGAAGTTTTCACTGCAGCAGAAGTGGCAACTGCAATTAAAAGGATAAAATCTGGAAAAGCTGCTGGTGAAGATGAAATCAGACCCGAGATGTTGAAAGCACTGACTGGAGAAGGAATTCTCTAGTTAACGCGTGTGTGTCAAGTTGCATGGAAGTTTGGCAAAACTCCCAGAGATTGGCAAACAGGAGTGATTATTCCGATATTCCAGAAAGGAGATCGCAAGCAATGTACAAACTACAAAGGGATATCACTCCTTAGTTTGCCAGGGAAAGTATTTGCCAAATGCCTTGAAAGGAATGCCGAGAAATAGTGGAATCAAAACTGGAAGATGGTCAGTGCGGTTTTCGTCCGGGTCGCAGCAGTACGGACCAAATCTTCACTCTGAAGCAAATCTTCGAGAAATCTTGGGCGTATGGCAAAGATCTTTTTGCATGCTTTGTCGATCTTGAAAAAGCATATGACCGAGTTCCTAGGGATAAACTTTGGAAGGTTTTGCAGGAATATGGCGTTGATGGTCAATTGTTACGCACTATTAAGTCATTCTACTGCAGACCGGAGGTTTGTGTTGAGGTAAATGGCAAGCAATCAAAGCAGTTCCATGTGGGCGTTGGACTCCGGCAAGGGTGCGTTTTGTCACCTCTCCTTTTCATTGTTTATATGAATTGGATCAACAAATGCTGCCAAGCTGATGAGTGTGCCACGATTGGAAATTGCAAAATTAGTCGTCGACTATTTGCTGATGATTCGGTTCTGCTTTCTTCCACAGAATCTGGCCTCCAGCGCGCATTAAATAGCTTTGCAGATGCATGCAACACCACCGGAATGAAAATAAGCACGGCCAAAACTGAGGTACTTCATCTTTCAAGAAACCCTGATCAGTGCTTATTACAAGTGAATGGTGCATCACTGAAGCAGGTAGAGAAGTTCAAGTATCTTGGGGTTGCATTTACGAGTGACGGAAGGCAAGACGAAGAACTCGATACCCGAATAGGCAAGGCTAGTGCAGTAATGCGAGCTTTGCACTGCTTGGTTGTCATGAAACGAGAATTGTCGAAAAAGGCAAAGCTCTTAATTTTTAAAGCAGTTTTTGTCCCCATTCTCGCTTATGGTCATGAATCTTAGGTAATGACCGAAAGAATGCGATCACAAGTGCAAGCGTCCGAAGTGAGGTTTTTACGAAGAATCGAAGGAGTTACACTTTTTAACATAGTGCGTAGCTCTAAGATTCGAAAATCTCTTAACGTCGAGCCGTTACTTCTCCGAATTGAAAGATCTCAGCTTAGATGGTTTGGCCATGTAAGCAGAATGCCTCAGGAAAGACTTCCCAAACAAGCTTTGCTTGCCAAAGCAAATGGGAGAAGACCAGTTGGACGACCTAGAACTAGATGGACCGATTACATCGAGGATCTTGGATGGAATCGTTTGGAACTTCGCCCAAACGAAATGATGGAGGTGATGGAAGACCGTGAGGTGTGGCGGCTCAATCTTGAGCTACTGCTCCCGCAAACCTCATGGAAAAGCGGGCAATAAAAAAAGAAGAAGAAAGAAGACAAATCATAGAACTTTGCACAAAGTTCTTATGTGTTATATACACACAGTCTATTCTTTCTTATACTTTAATCTGAATAAAAAGATATCTTTAGTTAGCACATCAGTCAGCACTTAAAACTTAGCAGACCTACGGTATGGTTGCTTGTAAAACAAGACTTTTGCTATGCTACCCACAATATTGGCATACCGGCATTCAAGACTAAAAACATTGTCATTACAAATTACTTCTTAGGCCCACCCATACATGCTCAGTACCATGAAACTAGGCGTTTTTATTGAAAACTTTCAAGTAGTAAGCAGAAAACACTTTATTTTACAGTACAAAATGTAGGCTCAAACGTCATGTAATATCTCAACATGACAACAGCCAACATTCAACAGACACTCAAACTGGTTGACATGCAAAAGCTAAATACAAATCTTGAAGATACAATACTGTGTAGTAATAACACTTTGAAAACTCAGCACCTAACTGGCTATCTTGCAACTTAAAAAGAAGAAAAGAAAGCACTTCAAGACTTAATATATGAACAGTGAACACTTTAATCTTAAAAAATACTCAAAGTAAGGGGGTGGTGCATAATGAATCCTACTGATTTGTTTTATACTGAATGAAAACTAAAATAGAGGAATGTGCAAAAATTAGACAGAAGTGACTACTACACGATCTAGCACATCATCAATTAGAGCTAACCACAAACTTACTTCACTACACCCTGAATCCCATTTGGCATCTAGGCTAGTTATACTGGTACAAGCTTTTCTCAAAAAATAAACTAGAATGATAATTACATACCCGTAGAAAATAGAAAGTACAGTAGACTGTAGTAGAGTCTACCCTAGATTTATACAAGTCTTAGTGTGTTAGCATACTGAACATCTGAATCGTAAATGCTTTTGACATAGTACATCTTATTGTGCTTTCCAAAAGAGAAACAAAAAAAACATCAAAAAACAGCTCTTGCAAAAAACTAAAAATAAGGGGAAAATGGTACTAATAACTAAGACCGAAACTGAAAATTAAAAAGTTGAAATAGACAGTAGGGAACACTGGAAAAAGTACAACTTTAGATATAACACTGAACATTGGAAAAATTGCTCAATCTCAAAAAATCTAGGCCTATGTCATCCGTTCTACACCACAAACAAAAAATTTCTTAAATGCAGTTATCTACTTAGAGGACAACTTCTGTTAAGCAGTCTAAATATCTACAGTCCTTTCTAGATGTAGCTTTATAAATATGCAGCAGCTATATAAATATCCTTATAAAGAGCAGTACCACAATAATGATAGACAATTTTGCTGCTTTTATAAGTTCTCCACCGCTGTAAATCGCAAAACTGTACTAAACTTCTTGCACAAGCAAAACTCTAAACATATAAAGATACTGGTAGGCTCCCTTCTCATTCAGCAGCAATGGTGTGAAAGGATTTCCTAACAATATAGATCAATAATATTGGTACTATAATTAAGCAATAAAACAATAATGCAATAAGTATACGAATCTTTTAAAGCAAACGTTGTTAATTCAGATTGTGTTAAATATAGATTGTTGTGCAAATTCGTACCGGTATTTGTTTGATAAGAATATACCTGTTCTAAACAGTTTTTGAAAAATTTTAATCCTGAGTTTACATTTTATAACGAAAGTTTTTCATTGCCGATTGCTTACGCATGTCTGATGCAAATTGTAAACTTTGAAATATGTAATCTGTTGCTTCAATAGGCTTATTGCTCACCATTATCTTAAGGGTTATCAAAATGCAAAACTACGGTCGAGAAATCCACGTCAGCAAATTTCATTGCTTATTAACCAGGCTATTATCAAACTACCAATTAGTATCGGTATTCAGTTTCTCTAAACTTAGTGAAACGTTCTAAAGCGTGAAACCTGCCCAATAGCTAGGAAAGTTATTTTAATGGTCTTTTTCTAGCCTTATCATCAGCAAAATCATCGATCAGCTGATCATAGATTAAGGCTCAACGAATTTCTCTCTCAATGGAAATAATCGCTAACCCATTTAGTCTACTTTGGCGCATTGAAGATTTTGTAGAGTTTTAGATTTTTTGACATTAGTTTCAATTTTGAGAAACTTCTTTCAGCACTTGCAACTGACATAGGCATGATTAAAACAATTCGGAAAGCAACATACAAATTTGAACAGTAATCAACAAATTGGTATTCAACAACGTATTTCAAGTAGTCCATTGGACTGCATTGTTCTCCATTGAATACTGGTAGATTTGAAAAACTAGCAATTTCAATTTTCAGTTCGTGGCCACTAATATCATTAACAAAATTTTCAGTTGAAACATTGCGGTTCTCCGACAATTCAAGTTCATTTAAGGAGTCAGATGACAGATCTGCAAGACTTAACACAACACCAAATTTTTGAAAACAGTTTTTAGTCCGAGTAAAACCTTTCTTTATTTGACTAACAAAAGTATCCATCATAACATTGAAAACTTCTGCTTTAAATTGCTTCTGAGGGTCATCAAATGCTTCGCCAGCTGCTTCATCAAATGCAGTTTTGCGACGTCTTGTTTGTGATGATTTAAATCCAACAGGAATGTCAACAGATCTTCATTGTATTGACGCACAACATCTTTAGCATTATCCACACAATGCTGGAAACCATTTTCGCGAAAATTACGCAGACATTCCAAGAAACCATCAATTAGGGCAACTGCTGTCGTCAAATCAACATCAACTTTTTGGAGATACTTACTGAAATATTGGCTTGAGATAGAACTTCAAGCCATATTTCAGTACATTGCAAAAAAAAACTCAAATGTTCCCATTGCAGTCAAGATACCCTGTATCTCAGCCTAAGAAGTTGCATTTCCAGCAGCTTTATCAAAGATTTCCTCAAGCGAGTAAACTATCTCAAGAAACTCGGTCTTTATTGCCTCGAAACTTGATACTTTGCTTTCCAATCTAGTGTCAGAGGGGTGCTTGACAATCTTCTTACAATTTTTTTCAAGATATGCCAGCGTTTAGTAAAGGAAGAAAATATTGCATAAATTCTTTGTAAATTCCCAACAAAAGTAAAAAAAAATTATGAAACTTTTAGCAGAGTTAAGGTGTGTCTAGACTGGACGCGAAGCAACCAAAGTTTGATGACATCGACAGCTCGCAAAGGGTTGCAACCGGTCGCAATCTTCGCGAGCAGCTGCGCAACAGCGCTTGCTTGCAGGCTGTAGTAAGATAACCTACTAAACACTGATTGGATCGCAGTTTGCTAGAAAATAATGTAAGTAGTATATTTGTATGGTTTAGCGCCTATTTATCAGTCCAAAGAGTAGGTTGTTGGCAGAGTTAGATTCGCGATAGCCCTAGCCTAGCCAAGTTAATTTGGATCTAGACAGCTAAGGCTGTAAATCCTAGAGTGATTTTTCATAGCTATGCCTGATCTCAGAGCTTCATTATATTGAATTCACCAAAGCAGTAGGCCAAGCCCCACGACATCTAGCTTTTAAAACAAAACTTTTTATTCCGTGCAGCATAGCAGAAGCTATTGTATCAGTCCAGTGGTTCTTTTGGATGAGCAGCTTTTGCTTTTTTGTCTTAAAGAAAACTTAAACTAACATGGTGTTGTTGTTTTTTCAGAATATAAAATAACCCACCAACAGGCTAGTTTTAAATGTGTTAATAGTGTTTTACTCATTATTTGTTAGCTTGTTGTTTTAAAAGTAACCACAATTGAACAATTCCTTGAATACCGGAAAACTCGCAAAAGTTTTTTCACTATCTACTTGACCAAGCCAATTTGGTGAATAAAACTGTATTTAGAATTGGTTTCAAGCTACACTGCTACATACAAGAGCTAGATAGATACAAAAAATCGAAAAATTTCTATGAACTTTTGGAATCGCCTAATTTATAGTCACTTCTTTGAATAGCTACAAACATGGACTTTTTTCTTCTGAATGTCCTCTTAAAAGTCTTCTTGTTTCTGAAGGTTTGTGACCTTGATCAAGTTGAACTGGAAGCAATGGTTTTGGACTACCCCAAGTTTTATAATCATGAATATTGTAGTCTGGTCGTGATTTTTCACTCCAGTCCTATGTGATAAAAGTAGAAGTGTCAAGTGTGTTAAATATTCATTTACTGTGTCTTTGTGTAATATCTGAATTTAGTTGTTTGTGAATTTCAAAACATTGTTACTGTCTCTTAAAATTTTAACTGCTTTACATGGTGAATAAAGTGATAAAGTAAACAATTTTAAGTGTAAAGTTCAATCATTACAATTACAGTCAGTGTATTTAGATGAATTAAAAAGCCATTTTATATCCAACTAGTACAAAATAAGTTCTATTTTTTTGCTGAGGTTACTATTATTGGTAGAGAAGTACCCGCCAAGCAAGTCCATTAATATTGTTCCATTCTCATTAGTCACCCACCACTAACCAAAAAAACTTGACACAGCATTTATAACAATAATAATTGGACTAGGGAAGGAAGCGTCAGTTACATGAAAATGAGAACTAACAACACTTTTATTCAGATGCTTGAGTAACAATTTTCACATGAAAAAAATCTAAATTTTTTTTTAGTAGAGGCATTACCAAAAACTTGATAAGAGGGGGCTTGACCTTACAGCTATAAGTTTGTCTGTATCTTACAAACGGTGGTTTGGAGCGAAACCCTTTGAGGTAAACGCGACCGTCGCAACGTAGCCTACTGGTACCGCAAGAAAATGCAAACTAATAAAATGCTCTCTAAAGAATTTAACTTCGCACTAAACATCGATAAGCGCTCCGCTAGCGAGTAAAAAAACAAACTTAGTTTTAGAGGCTGACTTTTCCTCACAGCAACTGCTGGTATTACAATGCTAAATTCTTGTCCTTCGATGATAGTGTCAAATCATGCAAAAACTGCAATGTTTTTTTGCTTTCCCCAGCAAATCAACACAGCAATCCATTGCACAATAAGCAAAAAATCCACTTCATAACTGATGACAAATCCAGCTTTTAGATTCACTCATAGCGTTAACATTGGGAGTCTTCATAAACAGCACTAAATAACACATACAAACAACTGTTTAAGCTTACTACAGGTATCATAACATGCTTGCCTGAAAAAGAAACATCACATCAAAAAAACAACATAGTTTAGGCTTTAAATGTACCTGTAGACTAGCCTATTGGTCTACACTCTACAAAATACCGGTAGATCTACCACTACCATAATGAGACATGAATGGTGAAAGCGTTTAAGGATTTGTTTACTAAGTGAACGCCTAAAGAGAACTTTTGACATCTGCTTCCAGCTTTTGCGTTTCTGCATTAAAACCCAGAACGGTCATCATCAAAACAGATTATGGCAAGTTTTCAGCAGAAGAATCTGAACAAATAATTGATAGCTAGTAAATAGGATAATTACTACTACGTTTTTGAAGAAATGACTAGTTTTTTCATTTCCAAATTCGATCTACTGTACTTCGTTTTTCACTTATACTTTACAAGTTTCAAGTTCAAGTTCGATTTATTATTTGTCGCTTAGATGCAATAAAATACACACTATACATAAAAATAATTTGCAAAAGCAAAACAAAAATAACTTTTTTCACGACCGGAGACTGGAAGGGACCTGTAACGGTCATCTAGTCAAACAGCCCCCGATTATGCACCTTTTTGCTCATAAGAGCTTTAGGCTTACGAGTGTTGGAAGTTATTGTTATCAGAGAGATATGATGAGACAATTTTAGTAAAAATTCTAGTTAAATGTTGTTAAGAAGAACTTGCTTAGAATCAGATTTAAACTTAGAGAATGAGGAATTTTTGATGTTGTGGGGAATAGAATTCCAGATTTTGATACCCTGGTATAAGAAAGATTGTTGCAGTTTTGTAGTTTTCATCAATAGAATAGTAAACATGAGGGAAAAGGAACAGCGGGTAGGGCGGGAATGTCTGACATTGGACTTGAGAAGTATTGGTTTAGGTTATATGGATGTTGTTTATGGTATAAATTATACATTATTTTACCAACTTCATAAAGGTAAAGTTTGTTCTGTTTCAAGACCTTTAGATTGGTATATGAAGAGTTTGCACTGGAATTTCATTTTGTTTGGGTAACAATTTTAACGGCTTTGTTTTGGAGAATAGAAATTTTGTGGAGATAAGATTTATAGGTAGAACCCCATATGGGAATTGCATAGAGAAGGTGAGGATAAATTAATGCATGATAGAGTTGCAATAAAATTTCTTTGGGGAAATAGCATTTAAGTTTATTAAGTATACCTACCGCGCAGGCGATTTTACGCTCAACAAATTTGAGATGAATGTCAAACTTAAGGTTTTCGTCAATCCATAGTCCCAAGTACTTGACATTGCTATTTACAGCTATTGGAAGACCATCACATACTATTTTTGGTTTTTGTGTGGCAGTCTTAGCTCCTGGAGTTATAACTAAAGCACTAGATTTTGTAGCGTTAATTGTTAGCTTATTAGCTTTCATCCAACGATTAGCTATTTCGACTTCGCGATTCATTAAGCTTTTTAAATCTTTTTCTTTTGAAGCTTTGACATATAGACAAGTGTCATCAGCGTATAGCACCGGAGAAAAGTCAAAAATGTTGAACATATCGTTAACATAAATAGAGAAAAGTGTAGGACCGAGATTTGATCCCTGAGGAACACCAAATTGTATTGTTTTAGTTGTGGAACAGCTCCCATTAATATTCACAAACTGTTTACGTTCAGTGAGGTAAGATTTGAGCAGGTTATGTACTACACCACGAACACCATAATGATGTAATTTTCTTGAGTATATCATGCGAAACCGTATCAAACGCCTTCCTTAAATCCAAAAACATTAATCCAGTAAATTTTTTTTTTGTTCATATGGTTATTTATTTTGCTCATGATATCCAGCATAGCATGTGTAGTAGATAAGTTTTGTCGAAAACCATATTGGTTAGGGTGAATGATATTATTTTTCTCAAAAAATTTTGAAAGACGGCTATAGATGAGTTTTTCTAGGATTTTTGAAAAGTTTAATAGCAACGATATAGGTCGGTAGTTATTAATATCAGTTTTAGGTCCAGCTTTAAAATTGGGATTATTTTGGCTGTTTTTAGACAGTCAGGAAAGATACCGAATTCAAAAAATAAATGAAAAAGATAGGTAAGATATGGTGTAAGTACATTACATGCTATGCGAATAAAGTATGAGTCAATATTGTCGTGCACTGAAGATTTGAGAAGACGCAGAGTGTGTATGATATTGAACACTTCGCTATGCCTAGGTGGTTGAAGAAACATTGATGAGGCCACTTTTTGGTTCAGATATTTTGAAAACGAGTTGTTATCATTAGTTGGAATCTTGTCGGCCAGGTTTTTACCGACTGATAGGAAATGTTCATTGAGTTTTTCAGCGATTGAGAAACTTTCATTTACATCTTGACCATCAATTTTTAAGAGATCTATTTTCGATTTGTTAGTTCGGGATTGGTTTGTAGGTAGCGCAGATCTAATTAGTTCCCAGGTTTTGCGAGGATTATTCAGATTTCTCCCAAATTCTTGTCTGTGGTAAATTTTCTTAGATGCGGTTTTTACTTTAGTTAGTGTGTTTAAGTACTTCTTGTAACACCTTTTCTGGATCTCGGTGCCTGCTAAAAAATGGCTCTTGTACAATTTACGTTTGTGACAAACAGAAATTAAAATGCCTTTTGTAATCCAAGGCTTTGACTGTAATTTTTGCTGTTTACGTGACAGCTTTTTAAGAGGCGCGTGGATTTCAATTGTGTTTTCAATCAACGCGACGAATTCTGCAAACAGCTGATTAAAATTGTCAGGTGTAGCGCTGTAGATTTGCGGATTAAAAGCTTGCAAGTTTAATTCTAGTTGGCGGCAAAATTCCTCCGAGTTGAATTTGCTTTTATCTCTGCGGTAGATTTTTCTGTTATTTTCAGGGGTTTGTTGAAATTCATAGTAAGGGAAAATATGACAAAATGGTCGCTTATATCCGTTTGGATTATGCCTGGCAATATAATATTTGAGTCATTAGTTAAAATGTTATCTATGATGGTTTTCGAGTTCTCTGTTACGCGCGTGGGAATTGTTATTGTGGGAAATGCGCTATTACCTAATATCATATTCAAAAAATGATTTGCAGAAGGGTTGGAAGATTCTGGCGAAATGTTAACATTGAAATCTCCGCAAAGGTAAAAAGTTTGATTAGTTTTTGTGATCTTCATAATGCTTTCGTTTAGGGATGAAATAAAGTTTTCGTGTTTCGGTGTGGATGTCGATAAACTACACCTACGATATTTTTCGCATTGGTTCTTACATGAGATAATTTTATCCATAGGTTTTCGCAATCGTCACAGTCTATATCAAATATATCAGTAATTTCAAACTGATAAATGGTTCCTATATAAGCAAGGCCGAATGGGTAAAGGCGTCGTTTTTATGATGACTCTGATGGCATGGTCTGAGTTCAACCGGCACTTTGGTTACATTGTTGCGTCCTTGGATAAGACGCTTTACGATGCTTATCTCTGCGTGGTGGCTTCGAACTAGCAGCAAATTCAGTGAGCAATAATTCGAAGAATTCCTCAGGAATATTGGATTACAGGAAACTCCTAAGCAGGTGCGCATTCCTCCAACCACGAAGTAGTCAAGTTGCAATAAAAGGAGCGCGGATTGTCCAATAGTTAGCGTCTGACGCTGTTCGGGGACAGTAGGATAAGTATGCGCCACAACAACAACAAGAAGATTGTAGATGTTGCTTGCTTTTGTTGGTATAGTAAATAGGCTAGTACTACTACAACGTGACATTGCCTGTTAGTCTTACCAGTAGATTTCCATGAACCATAAAAAAAAAAAAATGCAGAACTAGCAGCATAGCAATATTTTCACAGAACATTATCAAGCCTGCTTATAAACTATAATATCTTACCTACACTTATATTCAGTATGTAATGGTACCCATTATTTATGTTTGTGATCAAAAGCACCGTGTCAAAAGGCTAGCATACTGCATGCTGACAAACCGTTTACTCTTGATCATTTGCTTGACAGACCTATGGCTTATACCATGTACGTGACTGATATCCAGTACCTGTAACCTGCAAAAGTTTTGGGCTAGGCGTTTTTGGACACTTAAAGAGCCACCCTTTGCAAAGTGCCCCTCCACGAAGAGCTCTTTGCAAAATGGCATCCTTCTATAGTCTAAGGAGCTTTTTGTGAAGAAACCATCCCAACAAGGCCCTCTGCGAAGGTGCCTTCCTCAAGAAGGCACTCTGCATAGGGCCTCTTCAATAGCCGAAAGAAGCCTTTTGCAAAGAGACTACACAAAAATGGCCCTATCTCATAATGTGCTTTATCTGTATGTGCTTCCAATAAAACGCCCTCCACAAAAGGGGCCCTTATTCGCACAGGAGTGTACAAATAAGGGCTCTAAATGTTCTTCCAATAAAGGCCCTTTGTAAAGGCTCCCCAAAAGGAGCCTCCAATGGGGCCCTTTACAAAGAGCCCCTGATGCCTCAACCTTAACGCAGGTACAAATAAAGATTCTACAGTAGGCGTAAAAACCCCTATAGTCGTAACAGCCCTTATGTCTACAGCAAACACAAAGGCCCCTATTAGGGTGTTGCAGTTGCCTCGATCTCTTCGGATTTTTTTCTACCTTCTTTAAAATAGGAGATTGCTAAAGAAAATCAAGAGTACAAAGTTTGAGAGAAAAAATTGAGGTTTAGGGGTCGCAGAGCGACCTTTTTTACCCAGGATTTGGTATTTGTTTTATTTTGTGCCGCTAGATGTTACTAATCATTGTTACTAATGAGCCATTGCAAAATTGAATATGTGAATCATTGTTATGTGAATCATTGCTATGTGAATCATTGTTACCAATGAGCCATTGTAAAATTGAATATTTGCTTTTGGTTTTGTTTGCATTTATGTTTTTTGTTTGTTTCTTTCAGAATTTATAGTGGTCAAAATTGATCACCTTTCTGTGCTGGGAAACTACAAGAAAAACTCTATTTGAGTTTGACCTAGTGTATCTATTTTGGCCGATTGTGTAAAACAGAGTGAAACATAACCTGCAATGTTACTTTTTTACGCTTTTGGCTTAGTTATTTAAATCTATTAAACTGCCGTCCTAACTTAACTATAGTTACAGCAGCAGCTTACTAAAACCTTATTTGTTATGTTTTGCTGTGTAAGATACGGAGTTCAGTGCTATCTACTTCGTACAAGCTTTATAAAACATGAACATTAGAAAATCTACAAGCATTATGCTATTACTAGATATGTAAATTCTCGCAGTTGGCTGCCACGAACTGTTTCTAGACCTGATGACAATACTATCAAAAGTACATCTTTTCCCGCCACGAAGCTGGAATTCCTACAATTCGTCAATTAAAAATAATAGAGGAAGTAGAGAAGCTGGTCGATGAAATCAAAAATTTGTATAAATGCAACTTTAACAGAACAAACTGTAGAAAAGCAAAGCAACCACAACCATTAAAAGCTTCAAAGAAAAATCTCTCTTTCTTCATTGTTCTCTTTTCCGTGAGGGTTGCCGGGGCAGTCGCTTGAGATTAAGCTACCACACTTCGCGGTCTTCCATCACCCCCATCATTTAGCTTGGGTGAAGTCCCAAACAATTCCACCCATGTTCCTCAATGTGATATTGATTCATCTTTAGTAGTTTTAGAACGTTCTACTGTTTTTTTTTTCCATTTTCTTTGACTAGTAAAGCTTGTTTGAAATTTTTTTCCTGAGGCATTTTGCTTACATGGTCAAACTATCTAAGCTGAGATCTTTCAATTTGGAAAAGTAACGGCTCTAGAGATTTTCGAATCTCAAGAGATGTGCACATTGTCAATAATGTAACTCTTTTGATTTTTTGGAGAAACCTCATTTTGAATGCTTGCACTTGCGATCGCACCCTTTTAGTCATTACCCTATTTTCACGACCATACAGAGATACAGTAGGTGAGAAGAAACAAAGACTGTTTTGAAAATTGTGAGCTTTGCTTCATTTTCGACAATTCTCATCTCACAACTGAATAGTGCAAAGCTCTCTTTATTTCAATTGCCCTGCCAATTCGGTCATCCAGTTCTTTGTCATGCCTTCCATCACTCGTGAATGCAATCCCAAGATATTTGAATTTGAACTAGTGAACTTGTTTCTGTGTCGCTCCATTCAGTTGCAACAAGCATTGATTAGTTTTTCTTGAAGCATGAAGTGCATCATTTTGACCGTGCTTATTTTTATTCCTGCAGTGTCATAAGCAGCTGCAAACCTATTTAATGTGCTCTGAAGGCCATATTCTGTAGAAACAGAATCAAATCATCAGCACAAAGCTGGCAACTAATTTTTCAATTTCTTATCGTGGCAACCTCATCAGCTTGGTTGCATTTGTCCATCCAATTCTTGTAAACAATGAATAAGAGTAGAAACAAAACGCACCTTTGCCGGAGTTCAACGCGTGTATGAGAAGGCTTGATTGCTTGCCATTTATTCAACCGCGAAACTCCAGTCGGCACTATAGAATGCCTTCATGGCATGTAACAACTGATTTTCAACGCCATTCTTCTGCAGAACCATCCAAAGTTAGAAAGGCAATCATAGTATACTTTTCGGAGATCGACAAAGCATGCAAAAAGATTTTTGCCATAATTCCAAGATTTCTCAAACATTGAAAAAAAAAAACTGAACACAGCAATGAAATTTTGGTCATCACACCAACGCCTCAAAATGATTGAGAAATGAACAAAAAACATTTTTACGTAGCATGATTGAAAAATTTCAGAATCAAAAATAAGGGAAAAACTTTGGCTGTCAGAGAAAAGAAACGGAAATTATGACAGCTTATCAATAAAGTGCTTTTTGTTAACACAGCTGCGTAGAATAATAAAAAAAAAGACTGACATAAGGTAAATAACAATTATGATCGCTTTTCAGTTAAAAATTAGAGCCAGATATGAAATTACTCATTAAATTAGAAAAAAATGCAATAATTTGGCATTAATTATGCTTGTGGCAGTAGTTCCATAATGCAACTTTTGATAACTTTGATTTAAGAAGTTCTCTCGTTGGCTGTGTACTAAACAACAACTCCAAAAACAGTAGTAGTAATCACAAGTGATCATAGGTTCGATTTATCGCCCAAAAACATTCAAAATGAAAAAAGCATTTTTTATTAGAAATTGCCAAAATTTTGATGTGACTGTGCGACCCCTAAACATTGACAAATTTTTACGAAACTTGACCAAAGGGGTTTTTGTGCAAAGCCTCCAACTTGAGCTGAGGTAGAAGTTGCCACGATAAATTTTCAAATTTATTGGGCAACTGCAACACGCTAGCCCATATTTACAAAAGCCCTAAAGCTTTTTTCCTGGTTGCGTCATATGCTTGTCATGATAGCCTACTCACAAACTATAGCAGCTTAGTACAGCTATTGTTTTAAAAAATACTATCTCTAGTAAGCTAAGTTAGCTATGTAAAATGAGTGCTGTGTTACAGAGAGCAGCTTGAACAATAATTGGAGTCATGGATGCTACCTAACAACCAAAACTAGATAAGATGACGCCCCAGACCCCACGAGGAAAATCAAAGAGGAAACTGCTCACAAATAATTAATTGTGTGGTACAAAATTGTCATGCCAGCATTTCCACTAGATTATGATATCAACCAAGGATGGCACTATGGTACGGTACGTTCAAAACTTGCATACTACGTACCTCGCAACTAAACCGTACCCTACCAGTGTACCGTACTTCAGTTCAATTTTTGAAGGGTACCATACCAACGCACAGTACTCGTACCACAACAAAAAAGGCGTACCATACCGTACTTACGTGCCGTACCGTACTACCATCCTTGCTTTTAACTACTCGCAACTTTAACTTACTTTGAAATCACTACCCCATAACTCAGCGATTTCAATTCACACATTTAGCGTCCGCTTCAGCTGTCTTTTGCCTTTGCATGCAAAAAGCCGGCGCAATGTGTGAAAAGCCACGGATTTCTAAACCATTGCGTATTCAGCTAAAGTGTCGCAGTTGTTTCCGATCAAATTTTTAATGTATGACATGTCACGATAGTCCTAGGCTCCAAGCATCTGTAGGCAATAGTTATGACAGCATAATTGGCCATACTTGCGACTGTGACTTGTGACATCGTAATACCGTAGTAACGACAAATTAAGAGGCTATAATGATGACTTATGAATAGCCTAGACTATGTGCACGTCGGGCACGGTCGCACGAATTGTCATTGACGGCCGCACGTTACACATAAAACGTTTAGTAGGCACATTCAAACAGCCTACCAACGTACCGTACCCGTACCATTACAAAAAAGGCGTACCGTGCCAACGTACCGTACCCGTACCACTACAAAAAAGCCGTACCGTATTTCTTAGCAAAAGTTGCGGTGAACCGTGCTGTACCTACTGTACCTACCGTACTGCCATCCTTAATGTCAACATCACCATTGATTTATAACGCACATGGTATTCCATTATTGGGCCCATTTCAAATTGTTTTTTTTCTATTTTTGGTTGTTAAGTCAAGTCAAGTCATTTTTATTTATCTGTCACTAAAATATTACAATAACAGAAATCACAACTCAACAATATACGATATTAACAAACAAGGCTCATGTACCTCTTAAAAATCAGTTTTCACGACAAGGAAGCTGCGAAAAGACTTTATCGGTTATTGAGTCAAGCAGCCACCCAGATGCCAACATATTATAATTTTTGAAAATTAATAGAGGTAATAAAAAATACATGAGAAAGAGTGTGAGTTTTTTTTAATCTAAAAAAATAAAACCGCATAGTGCTAAATGTTGATGTTATCATATGTTAAAGTTACAATGTCAGTTATAGCATGGATAATGGAAAAGTTACATTGAAAACCATATTGCGAGGGGATTAAAATATTATATTTGCCCAAGAATTTAGTTAATCTTTGATACAGTATATCAGTTTTTCAAGAATTTTAGAAAAAGTGGAAAGAATAGAAATGTGAAGATAATTGTTTGGATCATTCTTGTTACCATTTTTATGAATCGGAATAACTTTGGCGATTTTTAAAATATCTGGAAACATTCCACTTGAAAAAGCATGATCATAAAGTATAAGGAGGTAAAGAGCGATTACCAAGTTGGCTGTTTCGATAAAGAAAGCTGGAATATTATCCTGCCCTACGGCTTTGTTCACGCTTAAGGATTTTAGAGAATCAATGATTTCATAGAGGTTAGGTGCTTCTAAAAACATATTAGATGAATTTCGATTTTTTAAATAACTCATAAATTTTCTGTTATCTTGGCATGGTATATCTTTTGCTAAGTTTTCTCCAATTGAGCAAAAAAACTTATAGAAGTTTTCAGCTAATTCAACGAGGTTATTACTATCATTTTCTAAATCATTACTCTGAGTATTTAGTGATTGTTTAGACTTAGGAGGGAGTAATGATCGAATAATATTCCAAATTTTGCACGGATCATTCTTGTTTTTTTCAAGTTCAACTTTGAAATAATTTCTTTTAGATGAAGTCTTAATTTTGGTTAGCTTGTTAGAATATTGCCTGAAAATAAATTTTTGGCTTTCGCTGCCATTAATAAAATGAGATTTAATCATGGAATTCTTTTTGCGGATGGAGATCAAAATTCCCTTCGTGATCCAAGGCTTTTTAAGTAGTCTACGCTGTCGACGGGAACGCAATTTCAGTGGAGCATGTTTATCAATTGTTTGCGACACAATTTTAACGAAATTGCTAAGAATACTATTAAAGTTTTCATCCGTTAATGGTGAGATTCCGAGAAAAAATCTTTGCAGGGAAACGTTTAAATCTTGATCAAAAAGTTCGGTATCAAATTTGGATTTGTTGCGGTAAAAACCAAATTCAGTCTTGACATTATCATTTTTTGTCGTGAGAGTGCCTACTTTGCAAAACATTGGGTAATGATCACGGACATTACATGTTTCAAAAATTCCAGGCAAAATAGGATGTTTAATATCATTGGAAATGATATGATCTATAATGGATAAGGAATTTTCGGTTATTCTGGTTGGTTTAGTGATTAAAGGGAACGCACCGTAACTAATCAACATATTTAAATAGCGCATTAAAAGAGTAATATTTTTTTCAATTTCCAAAGTGATATTGAAGTCACCCAAAATATGATAGTATTCAGAATCTTTGTTCTGAAAATCGAGGCATTTAGAAAAGTCCTCTAAAAATTGATCGGCAGTTTGCGTATGAGGATGTCTATAAACTACACCTAATGTAAATTTGGCGTCAAAATTCTTAATCTTGATCCATAAGCATTCAGAATCACACATTTGAATTGGATTTTCAATTACTTGGTAGATAATGTTTTTATGAATATACATAGCAACACTACCAACATTGGAATTTGAGTTTACATGAGCAAAGCCGTAGTTTGGGATTGAGACATTAATTTGTAGTTGGTATTTGATGCGTGTTTCTGTAATGCAGATGATTTGAGGGATAAATTGAAGAGATTGGACAAATTCATAGAGAAGGTCAAAATTCTCGTTGAGGGATCGAATGTTGACATGCATTAGTATCAAAGCGTCATCATAGGAACCACTTACAATTTGAAAATTTACTTCAAAGTATTCACAATTACTTATGTTTTGATTAAGAGATTTATATAATTTGTCTCACAAATTCTCAGTATCAGAAAATTTGTTGGCATCTTGTGTGGCTGCGGGACCCGGGCGAAGGACGTTGATAAGTTGCTCCCCTTCGTTGGAATTCAGCCGCACCATTTGAGAGCAGTTAGTTACAGTAACTAGTTCAGGTGGGTTGTAATTAGCAGCTGTCGAAGTAACACGCAAGTGCGTATTGCAATACTTAAATAACAGTAATATAGTGCTGGAATAAGATACGCCAACCAGTTCAATCACAAACCAGAATGATAATGTTACTATTTTTTTTTTACTTTAGGTTATATGCTTAGCTAATTATAAAATATAATATTAACATAGTAGCAGAATTACAGTCAAAGCATGACTATTACAGCTCTGCTGCATGATTGTATGAGAGCAGTATCGAATTATCTCACTGGCGCACCTTTCCGAGCAACATCATGTTGTCGAGTCGACGCCGTGCACACACACAAAAAAAAGATTCAAATTAAATTCGAATTGTTATAGTATATACAGAAAACAAACCTGTCAGGTTGTGCCAAACAAAGGTTTAAACGAATAATATCATTACATAGTGACTAGTTTATCGCCCACAAATACACAGTATTCTCCTTTGTGAATTGCCCATCTTGTTTTTTTATGTGATTTGCAGGCAAATTTGAAGGCTGGCATAAGCTTCTTTCTTTCATAGAATTCCTTTGGCAAGCGATCAGTGATGAATACTGAGCTATTTCGATGTGATGAATCGGCATGAAAGTGTTCGTTACCGAAACTAACTTTCTTTTTTAAATTATAAACTTTTAAGTTTTTGAGGTTGCTCATTACGGTGTGTTTATCCATTGCTGTTGCTAGTTTGATTACTATAGGTCTTTTAATGTTACTTCCTGTTTAACAATAGGTTTCTGAGGCAGACCGTGTATGTCTACCAGCGAGATTGACTTTGGGTCAAGGCCAAGTCCGTCGGTCAAAAATTTATTGAATATATCAAGAGTTTGAGTTTTAGTTTCCCACGCAGAGGAACCGAGCTCGTCTAAGCCATGAGTGAGAAGATTTAATCTTTTGGAGTAGGATTCTCGTTGCAATTCCAATTTTTTTGCTTCTTTTTTTTTCAAACTCCAACGTAGCTATTCGATCACGGAGTTCGTGATAATCAGTCAAAGAAACTTTCTCTTCAAGATCGTTGCTGATATTTTTGATTTTATGTTCTTGCTTAGCCAATCTTTCGTTAAACTCAGCAATGTTGTCATCGTATTTGTCTAATTTTTCTTCTAAGCTTGCTATTCTTTCGACAAAATTAACGTTAGTATCAGTCGGATTCTTAATAGCAGTTAGAATATTGTCAATTTTGCCTTCTATTATGTCAACACTGCACAGTATTTATCTCGAAAGCACAGCTTAGTTTGGCAAAACTCGTCAACTGCTGCAATTTTTGCTCTTACTGCGCTCCAAGATTTCAGCTGCTGAAAACACGTCTGAACGCCAGTTTTGCCTGATTCGAGTGGTCGTTTTGTCTGATTCGAATTTGTCTTAAGTGGGTTGCCATGACTCGAATGATTGTTGTAAGGTGCTCTATGTAGCACAGCGGTCATTTGAGAGTTGACAAACATACCCAGCTAGCCTAGCTGACAAGAGGTGATACTCCATCAGGCAACTGCTGAACTAGGCTACTATATTTTCTGAGAGGACTATTACGACAGACATGTGGTATAACTCATGGTGTGGTTCATTTATTTTTTGACTTTTTTTAAGATAAACAATTAGTTAGTGGTTTTGTTTAGCATTAGTTGATTTTGAAAACTGCAAACTTGCTATTCTTAAAACATGGATCAAATGTCAGACAAAAACTTTCAGTATAGCAATTTCTGCTATTTTAAACCAGATAAAAGAGACAATAAAGCAACGGCAACATCTTTTCAAGTTAATTTTTCTTAACAAAACGTTTTAACACACTTAAGTTTAACTCACCATTAGGCCCAACTTACCAAATTTGTGCCACCCCGCAGTGTGCCCAATTTGAATGAACAATTGGTAAGCTTCTATCTCGGTCATACGGCTCAACCATCACCATAAAAGGAACAAAGCCACTGGCGAAGGCAGTTATCCACATCAAGCAAATCGATGTCTAAAAACAACAGCCATTTTCGAAAGAATGTAATTAAACGTGATACCAGTTTACAAGTATTGAAATGTCAAACACCGTTTTTGTGTGTGCCATGATATGATATTTATATTTTGTAGTATCTTTATTTTTTGCATTCATTGAAACGTTTGCTGCGAGATCAATTTCTTTTTAACCTTAATGATGTATTAATTAAAAGATAAACCGAAAAAGCTTGACATCCTTCACAAGTGAAAAATCGTTTATTCTCTACAAAGCCTAACCCTAAAAATTGTTTAATCTCTGTAAAGCTCTATAAAGCCTTAAATCCTAAGCGGGTGCGAGATTCGTCGAAAGGACAGCGCCACCGTCGCTTTCTCGTGATAGGAGAATAAAGATGAATCAATCAATCAATCAAGCCTCTGCCACTCTGCAAGCCATTAAGGTTTGTCCAGTTTGGCCGAAAGGTGGCTGGGGAATACTTTTGAGTTACATATGCTGAGGGCTGCTAATGAAAGCTAAAAGCTTGAAACAGCCCTGTCCATCTCAGTGCAAAAGTAAACCCCCGAACTTTGACCCCTGCTAAATCAGCTGATAATGCTAATTGCTGACTCTTCACCTCTGATCCTTAACACTGATGTAATTATTTAATTACAAGCCATATTAATTTGACCCCAGACTCCTATTCCTAAATTCCTGACTCTGATTTCAATTTGAGATAGATTAGATAGATAGATTGTTTATTTCAGCATACGAAATTGAAGCACACAATACAAGCTGCAACTTGTTCCAGTATATGCTACATAAAGTGTACACCAAAGCCCTACACCGTGGGTGTAGCGAAAGAGCATAGCTCACTCAATCAATTACAACCACATAATAAAAAACAATTTAGTCTATCCGTAATTATATTTAAAAAAAAGTAAAAAAAATAAATAAAGAAAAAATTAAAAATTAAAAACACAAAACAAAACAAAGCACAAAGTCCCCAAGTTAACGGAAATAGGGCTAGAAAAAAAGACAACCAAGAAGTAAGAACCAAAAGACATACTTGAACAGCCCTGGCAATATACTTGAAATCAAACAATGTGAAATTAGCACAGACATTGAAAAATAAAAATTATGGCGAGCTAACCTAAATTTTACTTTTGTTCACCTAACGAGCTAAGGTTCAGTACATCACTTCTAATAAATCACAGTAAATAGAGATCTGCAACTCTGGCACAATCTGTCGTATAGTGACATTCAACTAACAAAATTGTTTTTACTGACATTAGGACAAGCACACATAAAAAAATAATCATTGTAATATTTAGAGTTAAAATTGTTTTAGTTTAATTATATTTTTCTAACAATGTTTTTAATATTCCTTTTTAAAATGATAAAATGAGTAAAACTTAATTTCCGAAGGAATCTGATTCCATATTTGAAAGCCGTAAAATTGTTTCGAGTACCTGCCACGGTTAATATTTACAGGATTAACAAAATAGTTTTGGTTAGATTTGCTTCGAGTATTGTAATTACGAGCTTGCGCAATCGGTAGAAAGTAAGTTTCAAAAATTTCGGGAAGAACTTTGACGTGATAATTGTACATGAACTTCCTTAACTCAAAATTACATATGTCAGATATTATTAGAATCTTATGTTGATAATATAAAGAATTGTTAACAACATGGTCTTTCCATGAAGAGTTATTTATGGCTTTTACAACTTTGTTTTGAAGAATTTGAATAGGTTTAATCGCACTTTTAGCAGCACTACTGCAGCCAAGAATGCCGTACAATACGTATGAAAGGAAAAATACATAGTATAAAGATATGAGGTTTTTGATATTTAAATAGTTTTTTATCTTAGCTATTATTTCTACGCTTTGTGATAACTTTTTTGCAGAGATTACATATGTGGATTCCAGTTTAGGTCTTTGTCTAGCCTTTGTCCCAAATATTTTGTTGAGGAGCACCTGTCAAATTTTATCTCTCTAATAGAAACGTTAAAGTCGTTATACTCAAATCGATTATTGCGAGATTTTACGAGCAAGTATTTCGTTTTAGAATAGTTTAAAGATAATTTATTGTACTTTAACCAGCTTTCTACTTTAATTAGCTCCTTATTTACGTTTTTATTTAGTTCATTTAAATCTGATCCTCTTAACATTAATGCAGTATCATCTGCGTAAAGTCGAGTTTCAAATTTTGAAGCTTTTGTTCGATTGTTAATGTATATAGAAAACAAAAGCGACCCTAATATGGTACCTTGTGGAACACCACAAGTGATAGTCTGTTGAGAAGAATATGTGTTGCTGAGATTTACAACTTGTTTGCTGTTTGTTAAATAGTTGCTAATTAAACTTAATGTGTTGCCTCTAATTCCACGTTTCTCTAGTTTGCTAAGAAGAATGCGATGATTTACCGTATCAAATGCCTTTAAAAGATCAAGTAATGCTAAGCATGTGGTTTGTTTGTTGTATTGCAAACTTTGTAATTTATTAATTACATCAGAAATGACATGATTCGTAGAGTGCTTTGCTCTAAATCCAAATTGTTCCTTTGATATAATACTATGGGTAGTAAAATAGTTATTTAATCAATTCTAAGAACAAAAACATCAACAGCAAGCTCTAAATCATGGTCTACAGTTTGGAATTTTACCAACGAGATTTAACTTTATTGATGTGCAAACTGAATTTGAAAATTTATACCGGCAAGTGAGACCTCGTCTGCAAAATACTAAGCGACTCTTGTTTAAAATCAAATTAATCAATCTGTATAACAAGTACAAATCTACTTATTTCTACAACAAACAACACGGAAATGTTGGCATTTCTCCCGAAGAAATGGAAGCCCTCAATTCTCTGAAAAAAGACAAATCCATAATCATTTGTAAAGCTGACAAAGGTAACGCAGTAGTTCTACTCAACAAGTTAGATTATATCAATAAAATGAACTGCGTTTTATCGGACACGAAACGGTTTAAACAGGTTAATTATGACAATAATATTCATAATTTGGACAAATTTCAAAAGTGCTTATACTATTTCAAACAAAAAGGCAACTTAGAACAAGAAATTTATGATCGCATCAGGCCATCCGCTGCAGTTACTCCAACTCTATATGGACTGCCAAAAATTCATAAAGAGAACTGTCCTTGCCGCCCAGTTTTGGCTTCAACTGACTGCTACACTTATGAGTGCGCATCATGGCTCAGTGAAATTTTGAGCCCGTTAAGGCAACATCCAACAAATCTTAAAGACACTTTTGAGTTTGCAGATCGAATGCAGCAAGTAAAATTCAAAAACAATTCGGTTATGGTGTCATTTGATGTAAAAAGCCTGTTTACCAATATTCCTGTGGACTTCGTTACGGACATAATTTTAAAAGAAATTTATGGCAGTGATTCGACGAAAAAAGTTTACGGTTTGACTAAGCGACAATTCAAGAACTTTCTGGTGTGGACTACGAAACGCACTACTCTAAATTTTAATGGTAGTTTTTATGAACAAATTGATGGCGTAGCTATGGGATCTCCAATCGCTCCGGCTTTTGCTGACATTTTTATGAATTATGTGATTGAAAAAACAAAAGAGTTTAATATGCAACCGGACGTGTTTTTTCGGTATGTGGATGATTGTTTTGCAGTATTTCCAGATTTTGAAAGTGCTACGTTGTTTTATAGAAAATTAAACCAGATTCACAGTAATGTTAATTTTACCTACGAACTTGAAAACAATAAACAGTTGCCCTTCCTGGACGTCAATGTTGACATTTCAAAAGATAAATTAGAGTTATCCATTTATAGAAAACCTACACACACTGGGCTGTATAATAAGTGGAGTAGTTTGGCTCCCACTAAATACAAAATAAATTTGATTAGATCATTAGTCAATAGAGCTATTAAAGTTTGCAGCAATTGACAATTATTGTTTCTTGAGTGTGAGAAAATTACCAAAATGTTGCAACAAAATGAATATCCTACCAAAACTATTCGGAATGTTATTCGCAAAGCCATAAACAAAAATCAAAAACTGGATGCCAAACTCCACCCTAACCAACAACAGTCTACGAAGCATTGTGTCTTTTTCAAATTGCAGTTTATTGATCGTATTTCGATGCAAATTGAAAAAGAAATTCGTGAATTTTTATGTCCGTATGATATCAAATTGATAATGTCTCATCGTAACTTTACCATTGGCAAACTATTTCCGTATAAAGATCGTCAATCGTTATTACATTCGTCAGGTGTTGTGTATCAATTAACTTGTAGTTGTGGTCAAAATTATATTGGCCAAACCAAACGGAACCTAATTACTCGCCTCAATGAACATCGCACGTGTGAAGATTCTGAAGTTTGCAAACATTTGCTCAATAATCCCAACCACGTAATTAATTTTGACTCACCCAAAATTTTGGACAGAAGTAATCACGTAACTAAATTACGCATCAAAGAAACTCTACATATTCCCAAAACAGAACCGCAACTGAGTGTCGACAATCAATCTTTGCCCCTGTATCTTTTCACTGCTTAATTGTTTTAAATTGTTGTTTAAAATGACGTCGCTATTCCGCTGTATTTTCTTGTGTGTTTAAACCTATGACCTGTCGCTCTTTTATTCAATTATGACGAATCTTAAGCCGTGCCGTGGCCACCTGAATTAATGGGTGGCTATTGTATATAAATTCGTGCTTCTTACTTTGCAAATTCATTCTACTGATGATGCTTTAAGTTAAAGCGAAACGCGTCTAATAAATTGTTATGCGTAGTTCTATATTGGCAATCGTTTTTTGTTCTTAGATTAAGCAGAAACTTCGACCGTTATGCTCCAAAGTAATCAATTCTAGATAATTCTTTCAAATATTTTTGAGATAAGAGATAGGACAAATCAGAGTTGTAAGTCGGGCCAGGCTTTTTGGATCGGGTTCGGGTTCGGGCCGGGTTTGGGCCTAAAGTTGAGAAAAATTTCGGGCTTAATTCGGGTCTGAGACGTACTTTTTGTCTTACGTGCACAAAAATATAATCAAAATAAATTGGCAACATTGCTAAATTTTTCAGACGTAACATGACTTTCAGGTTTTTTCGGGCATGATTAGGATTTCAAATTAGTTTTCGGGTTCGGACAGGGTTCTGGCTTATATTTTCGGGTTCGGGCCGGGTTTGGGCCTGGACTAGTCGGCCTGTTTACAACTCTGGGACGAATATTGGTCTATATACGAGGTGTGTTTAAAAAGTAACGGAGCGGGTCTATTAATGTTTTATTTTATTTGACAAGTAAATTTTACAACATGTCGCCTTCAAAGTATGTACAGTAATCTCCTTGGGCTCAAATGCACTTTTCCAATCTCCTCTGCCATGCTTCCACGTACTCCTGAAAGGATTCCTCCGTGATCGCTCGGAGCTCACTCATCACGGCTGTTTTAATGGCTTCTGAATTTTGAAAACGAGTTCTTTTGATGGCTTCCTTGATTTGGGAAACAAAAAGAAGTCACAAAGAACCAGATCTGGAGATTAGGGCGGTTGCTCCAGTACAGCAATGTTATTTTTGGCAAGAAACTTCCGAATTCATAAGGCATTACGAGTTGGAGCATTGTCATGATGAAGCAACCATTACCTCGTTTCCAACAGCTCTGTTCTTTTCTCCCTCTTTGAGCACATCAGATATCGCAAGATATTGTTGTAGACGTACTGACTAATAATTTGGCCTTGTGGCAAGAACTCTGCGTGGACAATTCCATGGACATCAAAAAAAGCGATTAGCATCACTTTGGTTTTGGACTTGAACACGCTCGCCTATTTGAGACTTGGTGACAATTCGCTCTTTTATTCAAGGCTCTGTCGTTTGTTGAGTAAATCGTACTCGAAGATCCATGACTTAATACCAGTAACAACTCTTTTCAGCAAGTTGGGTTCAGTTTCGAGTTGCTCCAAAATGTCTTGACACTTACACACGCTGCTCCTTTTGTCCTTCATTCAGCAACCTTGGTACCATTTTTGCACAGATCTTCCTCATTTCCAGATCTTCCGTAATGATCCTCCATACTCTCTCACTATTCATACCCAGCTCATCTGCTATCATTCAAACGGTAAGACGGCGATCGCTCCGCACCTTTGGTCTCACACGCTTAACATTTTCATCTGTTCCGCTTGTGGATGGCCTTCCACACGTGTGATCATTTTCTACCTCCTCTCTTCCCTCTTTGAACCTCCTGTGCCACTCAAAAAGACGAGTTCTTGACATCGTGTCATCACCATAGACTTCTGGAAGCAACTTTAGTGCTTTAGTTGAAGTTTTTCCAAGACGGACAAGAAATTTCAGGTTGATTCGTTATTCAATGCTTAACCTTCGCAAAAAGAAAAAAAGTCAAAAATTCTTAATTTTAACAAAATTTCACAAAACGGTCATAAAGAAAGTGCTTTGACAGAAAAACGTGCAAAAAAGAATGTAGTTGTCGCAGAATGCTGAAATTTGGTTTTCTAAACCAAAAGACTTTGTGACAACATAGAAAACAATGCTTTTTTCTCTGCGATAAAAGTTATTTGTGCAGCGTGCACAGTCCCGTTACTTTTCAAACACATCTCGTATAATTAGTAGTTTTGTACGCGGAGCCACTTTTAAATAGTGGTGCTACTTTAGCAACTTTAAGTTTTGATGAAATTATTCGTTTCTAAACACATTTATTAAGTAATATTGATAGCATTGAAGATATGCATTGGGCAGTCATTTTCAAAAATTTGACCATTATGTTTTCAATTCCATTTGATTTTTATCTTTTTATGTCGTTATTTGTTGAAAAAGCTCCTTTTCTGTACAAGGTTCGCCGAAGAACAACTTTGGTGGTGACGCGATATTGTTGAAAATTTTGTTTTCAGAAGAGGTATTATTACTACGTAAATGCAATGCCATGTTCGGCCAACGTTAATAAACAAATTATTTCGTTCATTGCATATATCTTTCTTGTCTGCAAGAACAAGATCGTCAGTTATTAGCTTGTTCATAGAATGCTTTTGCTTATTGTTTCTTTGCAAAATTTGGTTAATGAGCTGAGATTGTTTGGAAAGATTTTTTTGTTACTTTCTATCATAGAAGCGTAATAATTTTGCTCGGTAGTTCTCTTTACACTAGTCAAAGTACTGGAATAATTTTTGTAGTTGTCAATCAAAATCGGGTCGTTTTTTTGCAGCATTGCTTAAACATAACATTTTTTTTCTTAATAGATTTCAAAATACCGTTATTGGAACAACCGACGCTCGCGTCGCGTGTTCCTTTGTTTTTACTCGGCCATTTTCTAACTAATGAGTGCGAGATTTCAGACTTTTGCTTATAACTCAAGAACCGTTTGGTCTAACTACATGAAATTTTGACAGCAGTTTGAGATTAATGAGTTTTATGTTTGTACCAAATTTCGAGGCAATCGGTCACGTGACTTCGGGTTTATGACCCGAAAACCGCCCCGAAAGTTTGGCGTAAAAAGCGGTCTAAGTCAAAAACGGCTTAAGTACGGCAAAAAATATTTCTCATGGTTATATGTCTTAAGATATCCTTTCATCCCTACCAACCCACTTTCGGCCGCGATGAGGTTTTTTTCTTATTTTTTCCTTTTTTTTTTCCTTTTTTTTTCCTTTTTTTTCCTTTTTTTCCTTTTTTTTCCTTTTTTTTTCCTTTTTTTTCTTCCTAAATCTTGTACGCTCGAGTTCTCCTAAACCACATAACATAGAAATCTAATTTTTGTGTGAAGTTGTTGAGGTACATACGCAATTGTGTCTCCTAAAATTTTTTTGGGGCAACTCCCCCGGGAACCCCCCCAAAATGGGGCCCCAAAAAATCAAATTTTTGAACGGCTCAAGCTAGGGTGCCAGTTTTTTTGGATATCAGTAGATATTTGAGAGACAAATATTTTGACATAATTTGGGGGTACCACCCCCCCCGGGGACCCCCCAAATGGACCCCCCCAAAAATAAATTTTTTTAACCATTTAACCTAGGGTGCCATTTTTCCTTGATATCAGTAGATATTTAAGAGAGAAATATTTAGACATGGTTTGGGGGTACCACCCCCCCGGGGACCCCCCAAATGGACCCCCCCAAAAATAAATTTTTTTAATCATATAACCTAGGGTGCCATTTTTCTTTGATATCAGTAGATATTTAAGAGAGAAATATTTAGACATGGTTTGGGGGTACCACCCCCCCGGGAACCCCCCCAAAATGGGGCCCCAAAAAATCAATTCTTTGAACGGCTCAAGCTAGGGTGCCAGTTTTTTTGATATCAGTAGATATTTGAGAGACAAATATTTTGACATAATTTGGGGGTACCACCCCCCCGGGGACCCCCCAAATGGACCCCCCCAAAAAACAAATTTTTTTAATCATATAACCTAGGGTGCCATTTTTCTTTGATATCAGTAGATATTTAAGAGAGAAATATTTAGACATGGTTTGGGGGTACCACCCCCCGGGGACCCCCCCAAAAAATCAAATTTTTGAACGGCTCAAGCTAGGGTGCCAGTTTTTTTTTATATCAGTAGATATTTGAAAGACAAATATTTTGACATAATTTGGGGGTACCACCCCCCCGGGGACCCCCCAAATGGACCCCCCAAAAGCAAGTTTTTTAACCATTTAACCTAGGGTGCCATTTTTCTTTGATATCAGTAGATACTTACGAGAAAAATATTTTGACATGATTTGGGGGTACCACCCCCCCGGGGACCCCCCAAAATGGGGCCCCAAAAAATCAAATTTTTGAACGGCTCGAGCTAGGGTGCCAGTTTTTTTGGATATCAGTAGATATTTAAGAGACAAATATTTTAACATAATTTGGGGGTACCAACTGACAAATATTTTGACTCTACTTTTCTGGAGGTTCCATAATTAGATATTTTTGAATAATTGCTGATTTTATGGCAGACAAAAAGTACTTTCGAGCGTCACAGCGTTAGCTATGCATCGGTCGTTCACTGGGTTTGCTGGCAAACTCCCATCTAGTTATCCACGGTTTTGTTTTTAACCAAATTTTTTTCTTGTTAGATGCGTTAAAGGTGCATGGAAGTTTAGTAGCTTAGAGAAACCATTCAAGAATTGGTTAAAAACTACATCTGGGTTAAAATCTTCATTAAGCATGTACCAATTTTTAGTTTTTACGTCTAGTTTGTTAATATCAATTAAAAATTTGGGCTAATCAAAATTTTTCATACTGCGAACTAAGTTTTGGCTTCCTTAGTAACGGATTTAAGCGATAAAAAGCAAATTGTGGGTAGATGATCTGAAATATCAAATGCTAAAATTCCTCTATTCTCTATATGGTTTGACATTTTTGTGTACATGTGATTTAACAATGTTACACTGGTTTCAGTAATACGAGAAGATTATTTGTTTAATATACCACTACAACCTTCAGCATGAATACCACTCAAATAATTACTAATTCTTCAATTACTTTGTTGTTTAAGACACAAATATTGTAGTTTCCAACTAAAATATACTCCTGTTTAATGATTTAGTTTGTTCAAGGTGTGCGTTAATCGCTCTTGAAATTGTGTAAAGTTTTTGCTAGGATGCCTGTAAACTAAACCAATTACAATAGCTTTTTTGGGGTTATATGCAATTCAATAAATATATTTTCGAAATCTTACCATTTAAATTCTAAGTCTTCTGTTCTGGTATATTTCAAGGAATTTAGTATATAAAAAGCTACACCTCCGGCTTTTGTACTTGAATTTGAGAATATGAATTCGTAATTTAGAGTTTTAGAGCAATTAACTTCAATTTTTTCACCATTTAGCTTTGTTTCAGAAATTGCCAATATTTCTGATTATTTACCCAAAACATATATTAATTCTTCTATGATATACTTATTTTTTTTATTGATCTTACATTAAAATGGAGAGTAGAAAGACCATGCTGTTTTTTCGAATTTGATATACAATTTTTGAGCCATTCAACGTTTCGATTTTTGCAATCTTCAGTAATTAGTTCATCTAAGCTAAGTTCATCACTAAGAACATATTGTACTTGTTTAGAGGAACTGCTATATTGGTTCTCAAAAATTTCTTTTAGCTCATTGTGACAAACTAATTGAAAAGGAAAAATGTTATTTAAACAAACTTGGCAAAAGTAGAGCTCATCAGATTTGGGATACAATAGAATTTATGATTTCAATGGTTTAGTGCATCGAGTTTGTTGCCAGCAGAGACAATTTCCACATTGTACGACAGAATGTTTATCATTACTTTTCTCACCTCAGATATTGCATTTTAAGTTTGACATAAGCTTAGCCATTATATACAATAACATTATCTTGATAGCAAGAATAATTAATCAAAACACTGTTCAATATTCAGAATTTACGCATTAAGAATTAATTGCGTGTCTAGTTTGCTTATAAACCAGTAAACTGTGTACGCGCAAAAGTTTTGACTATGATTATTTGACAGGGCACGAACAACCCTTATTTATTCAAGTCAGAGATTGACGTTATATTGACTACTTTGCTTTGTTCATCTCGTCTAAGCTTAATTTTGCCATGGGAAGTCCATAAAAGCTTAAAATCTAAATCCTTTTTAGTTACGTAAACGGTGTCAAAAAGCGTATTTCTTTTCGCAGTTAAATTTTCTCTAATGATGACATTTTTAGACGAAAATATTGATTTGATCTCGTTATTACCCCGAAGCAATTTTTTCCTAAAAATCTGATTTCGTTTATCTCTGTTGGTAAATTGTTCTATGATTGGTCGAGGCTGTTGCCAAGCCTTTCTTCTGCTTTGTTGTTGTAGAGTTATAGGGTAACCTGCAACGGATGCTTTGTCAGATTGGCTGAGTCGATGTGAAGTCGAAATATGACTATCATCTAAATGCATACATTTAATGATTTAGCCACTGTTTTAATGATTTGATTAGTGCTTTCATTTTTTAGCTTTGGAATGCCAAGTATTTCCAAGTTCTCTCTCCTACCATATTGCTCAAGACTGTCAAGTTGTTTTTTAGTTTGAGAAAGTTGAAAATTAAACTTATCCACCTCCTTCGTCAACGTCTGGTTATTTTTCGTTATGTTAGACACCTTTTTACAAAATCATCATATTCACTTGCAAAATCATACGCTGTCAGTTGCATACCCAATCTTTCTTGTTAAGTCCCTAACATTGTTTTGGATTGAAGCTATTGAGGCACTTAAACATTCCAAATCTGAATTCTTTCTCGTAGTTTTGTTGGTCGTAACCAATGCAAACTTCTCCACTGCTGTTAAGCACTTTTCATCGGCTAAACTTCCTTTGTTATTCATTATCTTTGTAGTGATTTTATCTTCCAAATTTTTTAGTATTTTTGCTGGTATTTTCAAGTTATTTTGATGCGGCATTTTGAGTTTGTAATGCAATAGAAGATACTGAGACTGGTTAAGAGGTGGCTTCACAATAATCTAGTAGTTGATTTCGGAAAAGTTTTGATTTCAGAAACTTGTAAATGTAGTTGTACGCAGCAGCTGCACTTCAATCAGATGTTCATTTATCGTCCAGGCTTACGATACCGATATAATTATGGCCTAGATTAAGCCTATTTTATATCCATATGATGAGTGGAGTTTGAATTCAACCGATTTAAAAAAGTGCTCGACAGCGTAGTGCTCAAATTTTTAAATTCAAAAAGTGCTCAAATTTTTAAATTTTAATTTTTGACGTGTTCTGTGTTATGTTGTATTCTTATATCCTTATTCAAATAGAATAAATTTTTGCAACCCAAAAAGTTCTCATTCAAAGAGAACGTAAATCCAGGTATTGTACAGAAATTCGTTTCTTTTTTTTTCATTTTGCACGTTATAATTTTGTTTAAAACGATGCACTAAAACAAAATCAACTAAAATAGCACGGCATCGAACAGATCAAAATAAAATAGCAATTGTTTGAGTGTCTGACAGCATACGGCCGTTTCACACTAATAATAATAAAAACTTATATCAAAAAATGATAAAAAATAAATTATGATGCCATATACTGACTAATTATATCACCTCAAAGGATAAACAAACAAACAGAGAGCAAACCAATTTTATGTACTTATGGCTCAGTAATTACCATCAAAAATCCAAAAATGCTTAAATACAAACGGCTTTTTAAAAAAATTTTAAGAAAACAAAAACTCTTACTTTTCCGTGTTGCTTAGCAAACAGCTTAAAATTATGAGGCCACTGAAGAGAGATGAACCGTAAGATGGCGAACCAGAGAATATGCATGCTTGTGACGTAAGAAGTCAAAAAGTCAAAGCCCCAAATCAACTAAAGTTAAACAAAACTTTATTCAGAATCAGATACAGAAAATATTTAGATAATTTTCATACAATATAAAATTGTATTTAAACGATTATGATTACACAACTGTACAATGTACAATTATAGTACAGTACAGTGAATCCTCGTTTTTCGCGGGGGATACGTTCCAAAAATAATCCGCGATAGGTGAAATCCGCGAAGTAGTCAGCTTTAATTTTTACTGTTATTTTACAATGCAATACTGTTCTGCAGAATGAAACAAAACATAAAACTTCTTTTCAGGCCCAAAATGTGTTTAAGAAATAGAAATATTAACGTTTTCTTGCAAAAAACAATAATAGTTTAAAGAACGGTGTTGTAAAACAATATTTTTTTATTGTGATAAACTTCTAGACAACAGTAATCTCCCTAAGCCAATTAGAATTCACTGTAAAAAAAGCACTGCAAAAAATTCCACGAAACAGCGAAGTCGCGACAGGTGAAGCGCGATATAGCGAGGGATCACTGGACATATTAGCATTGTTTGGTACAGTATGTGCATTGTGCATAAAGTATTTGTGCGATGTTTTTAATGTGATGTAAGGCCTACTCGTTTCAAAATTTTAGTTTATCGTTTTCACAATTTTTTAACTACTTTGAAAAAGTCGGAAAATCAAGCATCAATTAATAATAAATTTTGGAAAATTGCAATACAGATCCTGCAAAGAAGCATTTGTGGAAAAAAAAACGACATAATTAGCCTGTTTACATGTTCACTTTTTGAAACTGGTTCCTGGTTCCGAAAAGTAGTTTTTTTGTTGGCACTTTTCATTCGAGTTTACATGCACAATAGCAGTAAAGCGATATATGTCGGAGGAAGAAGAAAAAAGTCCAAACAATCAAAGCAAATAACCTCTTTTGTTGCTAGCATTATAACTGTACAATAGGTAGGCCTATGATCACACGAACGCTATTTAAGAGCAAAACCAATCCAACAAAAATTGTTTTTGATCTACTTGGTATTAGGTTAGGGGTTAGGCTACTGAAGCTCAGGTCTTCCTTTTCCCCTCTTTATTCTAGACCAAAGCAGACTAGTATACACTACCAATACTAGCATATAAGCCTACAGTATTTGTGGTAGCGTAATTTATTACCAACCCAAGTAGGCTACTAACCTATGTCCAACCAGCCTGCGAATGCAGCAGAACTACTCAACCTAAAACTGTCGGATTTTTTGGAATTGCAACCGGCCCACCTCCGGTAGCAGTTGCAAAAAAGAACCGTTGTTAGACTCGTGCCGTTTAATAAACGCCCTTTGCGGATTCTATTGAATCAGCAAATGGGAAGTAGGAGGTGCTTCTGGCTTTGTCTTAACTACTGCAATCAAATGACACCAATTCACAGATCTACAGCTTTTTATTGGTAAGCAAACACAAACAGCAACAACAAACTAAAAAACCTTAATCACACAGCTGCAAAAAGATAACTTTTCTTAAAGATAGCATTAGCGTAATTTGGCACTTTATATCAGCCTCTCGAACAATTTTAAGTAGGCCTATTAACATTCCAACTATGCTACTGCTCCAGCTAAAACTGACGCAGTTTACCCTAACCTACAATTCACTAAAAAAACGAATTCAGCCAGGTTAAATATAAAAGAAAAAATGTAATGTTGCCAATACGAAAAATAAGCTGTAATTTAAATCATTTTTTGTAAGGGATTGCTCAAACAGAGACGACACGGCCGATCCAAAAGGTTATGGAGGTAATTCTCAGAAGCTTTTCACAAATGAAGGTGCTAAAAGGAAGTTTACAATGCACTACAAAATATTTACAAGCACAAAAAATATTTCTCCTGATACTCAAGATGTGGCATGTATTTCGATTTGCCAAACAGTTTTTCGTAATTACTGAATTCTTAATTGAAGATCTGCTACGACTTGCCAATGAGAACCGCTTTGTGTTTTCTGCACAACAGCGATGCGGAGTTTTATAGCCCAATTCAATAAAGGTGTTGGAGAGCTATGCCAAACTCTTCCAATCCCTCTCTCCATGGACAGCTGAACCCTTGATTTGATGATTTTTTAATGAAAAATTTATTATTATAATGAATAAAGAAAAGTACAGAAAAATGAAATAGTCTCAAATTCAATGTAAAGACCAATTCAGGGTCTTTCTTCCGCTTTATAGGACTGCTTCCTCACAGTCAATACTCAAATCCATATTAAAAGAGGAGTTCGCAAAACACAATTTACCCAAGTTAAGCAGCTTTAACACGCTTCAAAAAAACTGACGCTGTTCACTTGACTCCTTTAAGTCATTACTAAGCTCCCAGGCTCCACGCACGATTAAATAGTTCCAAGCAGTGATAGCACGAGTAGATCGACTGTGTCTAGCATCCAAAAGTTCGGAAATTAAAAAACAAAGGTAGGCAGTTGGCAATTTAAAGTTGTTTTGAAAAACAAATAGTGCAAAAACCTTCTAAAACAAGGTGGCGATTCTCAAAAGATGGCCTTAATAGATGTGTTAATTAACAACTCATTTCTTTACAAAAGGAAAATAATTACTCATTAATTTGACTTAAACACCGATTATACAATGACAAGCAACTCTGCTATAAAGTCGCAGGATAGTGAAAGTCAATAATTAATCAGACACAAATGCCCAAACAAAAATTTAAATTGGGTGTTCAATCACAAGTAGAAATTTAGGACAGGTTATTTTTTTATAATTTTAACATCATGATCAAGCCCATCATGCTCAGAGTTGCTCTCATTTTGGTCCCCAAAATTTGAACTTGCATTGGCCTCAAGCAAACAAACTTTTGCCACTTCTAGTTCAAGCAAACTACCATCAGAACTTCGAACAGCCACTCGTCTTACGTGGCCAAACTTGTCAGGATGAACGTCTGTGACCACAGCCATTGCAAACTGGTAATGAAAAACAGGTTCTTCGTACAGAAGCACAAGATCTTTAATTTTCAAATTGCGCTGTGGTGTGAGCCATTTTTTCTCTTGTTCAGGGTTGGCACATATTCAGCACTAAACCGTCTCCAGAATTCTTCGTCATAAGCTTGAGAGACGATAAGAAGCCCCTAAACCATCCGAAGGAATGAAAATGTCCGGTGGGAAAACATCGTTCACATCGCCAGTTAAAATGCCCTGAGAACATAAAATCCTAAAATCATTCAGGTCCGGACTAGCTATGTCATTGGACGCCGATTCAAAATCATCTGTACTTTGCAGAATAAGGTTCTAAGACCTTTATCAGAAAGTGTTCTCAATTTTTGGTCATCCATCAAAGACGTCATAACCTTTCTCACTAGCTAGATAATAGCTTCCAACTTGAGCCTTGATGACTGGCAAGAGGCGGGTTAAAGCAAAATTCAGCTCTAATTACAACCAATTTACCAATCACACGTTCTTGTTCAGACGTTCCAAAACTTTTCAGTTCACTTGCAGCACCTCTGAAATTTGAACCTTTGTCTGAATATAGGACTTTTGCCACGGATCCAGTAAGAGCCAAGAATCGACGATACGCCATAAGAAAGATTCAGTTGACAAATCATTTACAATTTCCAAGTGCATGGAACGAGTTGATAAGCATGTGAAGATGCAGGAAGAGCGTTTTAGTTCATTACGACCTTGCTAAACTTTGAGGCCTCACATATAATCTATTCTGCAGTGCTCAAAAGGAAAACGCCTTACCGCCACTCTGCCTGAGGGGAGAGGCGCCATCTGATGAGTACAAAGAGAAGCATTACGATTACGACATTCCAAGTATGTCTTCATATAATACTTAACAGGAGCTTTGCCTCCTACTAAGTGATAACACTGGCCGACACATTTTATGATGCCCAAGGTTTTTTAAGCTAATTTGGACTAATTTAGGGGTGCTGATTCCTAAAATGATACCAATTTTTATTCATCAGGTCAAGTTTTTGAAATACTTGCTATTTCATACCATTCATACTTAAAACTTAGGCGTATTTTTATATACATTGTAGCGTCACCATTTTATTTGTAGGTCATTATTGTGATATAAGTTAAATGATTATGACATTACAAACCAGCAAATATCCATTTTCAAATTTGCTATACAAGGAGTTAGGGCCTATGTAGTTGGGAAGGAGTGGATACTGAGTAGAAGGTAGGCTTACCGATTGTGGCATGCTTTTGTTAATCTGCGTGTCAAAGCTAGCTTTATTTTTTGATGTTAGTAATTCATTTATGAGTCAAACAGGAAATAACTAGACTGCATGATTTTACTGGCGTTGCATGTTTTTAAGGTAAAAAAAATTAAGCCTGGCAATATCCTCTTCTAGGCCTCATTGCTTAAACAATCCAAATGTGTTTTGCTGTATTTGCGTGAATACACGTTGCAATCCAACAAAAAAAGGATCGGTAAATTTGTGAAGCGTGTATATTTGTGAAGCTTACTTCAAAGTAATGCTGGGTGATCAAGATAAAGGATGGGCACCCCTTATAGTGTGCATCAAGCAATGTGTTGAGCATCTTCGACAATGGACAAAAAAAAAAAGGTCAGAAAGTCACTCCGCTTTGGTATTCCAATGGTTAGGCGTGAATCGAAAAATCATTTCGATGACTATTACTTCTGTGTTGCCAGCATAGACGGAATCACCAGGAAGAACAGGAATTCATTGGTTTATCCAAACCTTGAACGAGCAATTAGGCCAATTCCACATTGCCATGAAATTCCTTCTCAAGTGTTTGAAGGTTTCCCCGAATTAGAATTGCCTGGTTTTGAAGAAGATCAAGCCTCCTTTTTGTCCACTGACAGTAGTGAAACCACTGTTTCAGATGTCGATTTTACTCTTTCTTCACTACAACAGCTTTTTTTCTCAAAGAGAACTTAATGATCTGACCAGAGATATCAACCTTTCCAAAGAATCTTCTGAATTTCTAACTTCAAGACTCAAAAAAATCTGCTTCAGCCTGGAACTTTCATAACCTTCTACAGAAAACGTTATAGTAAGTTCTTATCATATTTCACTGAGGAAACGACATTGCATATTGCAACGATTTTGCCAACCTGCTGCAGCAGCTTGGTGTCCAACAGTATAAACCTCAAAATTGGTGCCTTTTTTTAGACAGTTCCAAAAGAAGCTTAAAATGTGTTCTTCTTCACAACCGAATCTCAAATGAGACAGTTCTTGGCCAGTCAATAACTCTCAAGGAAAAACATGATGAAATGAAATTTGTTCGGGAAAAAATTTCAAACAAATAGCACAAAAGGATCACATGTGTCGATTTAAAAATAATTGAGTTTCTCCTCGGTTTACAAAGTGGCTACACAAAAATTCCGTACTTCTTGTGTTTGTGGAGCAGCAGGGCAAGAAAAGAACACTGGACAAGGAAAGATTGGCCATTGCGAAGTGAGCTGATCCTTGGCTCACTCAATGTTTTAGCTCCTCCTTTGGTGGAGCGTTCCAAAATTGTATTTTATCCTCTTCACATAAACGTTGGCATTATGAAGCAGTTTGTCAAGGCTTTAGAGAAAGATGACGACAGTTCTAGATACATTTGCTTAAGATTTCCAGGCCTATCTACAGAGGAATTAAGAGCTGGAAATTTTGAAGGACCCTAGATTCAAAAATTAATGAATGACGCAAATTTTTGTAACTTTATGAATCCGAAAGTACTATGCGCCTGGACCGCGTTTGCGAATGCGGTAAAATTCTTCCTGGGAAAAGCAAAGGCGCCCAACTACGAACAGCTTGCTAAAGTATCATTCACAAATATTTATCAACTGGGTGCAAATATGAGCATCAAGTTACATTTTTGCACCGCCATCTTGCCCGTTTTCGAGAAAATTTAAGTGATGTGAGCAACGAGCAAGGAGAACTCTTCCACCAAGACATCAGCGACATGGAAGTTAGCTGTTAAGGTTGTTGGGATACCACCATGTGGCAGATTACTTTTGGTCTATCAAGCGCGACGATGCAGGAGCTTCACATTCCAGAAACTCGGTAAAATGTCGATTTAGGCTGATGATGTCTAATCCTTAGCATTTTTTTACAACGTCACGCCTCATTGTGAACATTTTGGTGTGAACACAGAGCTGGACAGCGCTGTTTCGAGCTTTTAGCTCTCATCGGCAGCCCTCAGCTATCTTTTCAAAGGTATTCCCAGCTGAACAAACATTTTGGCCTAACTGGCAAACCTTATTGGCTTGCACAGAGGCAGATGCTTTAGTAGGGAATAAACGATTTTTTCACTTGTGGTACTTTAGAAACAAGTGAAAAAGTCGCTGGATCCTTGAAGTAAGGACAGCCATAGACTATCCCTACTACAAGGATTCCCCTCTGCGTGACCACGGAAATCAAAACTGCACTAGCTCGAAACAGCGCTGTCCAGCTCTGTGCTTATATGACTTGAGCTACAATGTGAAATATCATTGGAGCTGCAGGGTTGGTGGTTGTTATAGCCACCTAACTGCCAGTGGAAGTTGACAAGGCTTCCCAGGAGTCGACCATGAAGGACATCAAGATAGTGCAATTTTGGTGTGAATCCATGAATATGCATCATAAAGTTACATAAAAATATCGTCTGCTCAATTTATTCATCCTTATTTTAGCTATCAGCTTTCTACAGAGAGGAGTATACCATAGCAGAAAAAACTAGACCTGATAGGCAAAAGTGACTGCATTTTTAGAATCAGCGCCCTCAAATTAGGTAAAAACAGTTAAAACATCTTAGGCACCACGACAAATTTTTTTTTGTTTGCCAGTGTAATTAACCAACAATTCGTTCAACACAAAATTAGAGGCAAAATGACATTTAACGTGAACATTAATAACAATCAGCATTGTAACATGATGTAGTTTTGGTAAAACAATTGGATGTCTGAAATCTAAAGAAAAGTCTGATTTTTGAAAACGTCCGCCAATTCTCATGATACATTTTCTTGCAAAAATGGATAATACTTCCTTTGCTCTAGTTCCATGCTTCCGCATAATAATCTCGTGGCTATTCCCGTCTCTAGCGCCTCGAGCACACCAGGAAAACAACACTCTTTCTGTGCAACATGAATAACTGTTGACAATGACTGCGTGTTCTCAGATAAAGAAATAGGCCCACTGAGCACGGAAACTTCCTTCTCACCCCGTCGGCGACACGTTCGGTTACAAAACAACAAAAACAATCGACGCCACCATGAAATAGCTCCCAAAAAACGAGACAAAACACTGAAATGAAGAAATAACTCGCTAACAAAATTGACAGCTAGCACCGTACTGTCCTGGTGCACATCACCAGTCATAGCTACGGCCTCGCTGGCCGAAAACACGTGCGCGAAACCCTCTGGTTGGGGTGCTATATTGCTTGTAGTTAGACAGCAATTGTAACCTCGGCTAGGAGCCGGCCATTCGTTTTGTTTCTTCAGCAAGTAAGTTGCTTCCTGAAGCTAACTTTCAACTGCGGATGGCTTGGATGGCGAAACACCACGGCTGAAGGCATCGGCGGGATTTTGGGACGTGTCCACCCACCTCCATTGGTCAGGAAAACAATTTGCCAAAATCTTCAATCGGTTGCATTCAAAAACAGGCAAACGCTTATTTCGGTTTTTCAAATAGCCCAAAACAGTTTGTGAGTCAGTCCAAAATATTATCACATGAAATCGTAGTTTGTATTCTCGCACCACAGTGCAAAAAATCTTAATTAGCTCCAAGGCAGCATGAATTCAGCTCGAGGAGTAATGGTGCAAATTAATAAAAGTACCTTGGACTTCCCAATGATGTACTAAAAGTAAACGTTTTCTCCGTCGTGTACCCGTACCTCGTGTACCCATGCCATAGCCAACTTTGCTGGCATCTGCAAACCCATGCAGCTCTACAGTTTTGGCTTTGAGCAGATTAAAATAACAGCGTGGCAATGACACATTTTCGAAACGACCGAAATGTTTAACCCAGCAGCGACATCTCTCTTTTACTTCAACCGTCAAGTTAGCATCATCCCAGCCAAAACCCTTCTCTGCAAGTTATCGTAAAATCAACTTAGCAAAAGATTTGTAGGGATCAATAATGCCCAATGGATCAAAAAATCTGCTTTCATAAGAGAGATAGCCACGCCTTGTCCAGGCGTAGCTACCCTCTGAAGTCTTTACCTGAAGCAGATCCTCCCTTCGACTCCAAATCACACCCAAACTTTTTTGTTCTGGAATACCCCCTCCCTGTAGCTCAAAATCGGCAATGTGTGGGGTAGGGTGGAGTGAAAAAATTTTTTGTTTTTCTTTTGGAACACAATAGTAATAAAAAGTTGCTCCGCCGCAATACTTTTAAAATGGTACAAAAATTAATCAAAAATTTTAAAGTCTTCAGGTGCCCCCAGAGTTGTAAAAAATTGATTTTTTGCTGATTTTTTGAAATTTTTGCATTAACGGAAATCTTAATAAACGCACTTGCCTCACGCAGTTTTTGCTAGCAAACACCTTAAAAAGCTTTTTTGTGATGTTTATTTGCAATCATCGAAAACTTTCAGGTGTCCAAAAAAACATCGGAAATTGGTCATTTTTTCTATATTTTGCATCAGTTTTAGTTAAAATTTAACAATACAATGAGAATTTTTTTGCAATAGAAGTGTTTAAATACTAAGTTTTAAAATGGTGCTTTGAAAAACGTTACTACTTTTAATCTACCTAAACACTGATGTCCGGTGTACTACACTGGACATAAAATTGTGATCGTTTAAAAGGATATTTTTAGTTGATTTTAAGCAATACGTCGGTACGCCAGGCGCACTACCTTCCCATCGTGCAAGCTGTCAATTGGTTATAATAAGCAAAAGATAAGCTCGGTTAAAATAAAGTTTATACATATTAAGGTCTTTCTGTCGCTCGTCAACTTATAGAAAAAGATTAAGCAAGAGCATTTTGTTTGTTAGCACATGATGCGCTAGCCAACGACAAAGAGCTGGTTTCTAATATTTGGATTACTTCATCTATATCTCAGTATTTACTGCTGTTCCATTGCATCCTAGTACTTGATTATGATGCAGTTCAATCGATTTAGATTTCAGTTCTTTGAGTAATTCTTTTCTCCTGTTACTTGAATCATTTTTGGGAGCAACGAGAGTAAAATAAGTAGAACGTGGCTCAAAAAGAAGTGCAATGTATTTTTTTTTAGTAATTGCTGGTCTAACTTGCCAGCGATTTAATCTTTTTTCACACTATGGTGAAATATTTCCTGCCATCAAATTAATATTTTCCTGCAGAAAATGTTGGAAGCTGTCACTGCAACTTGTAAGTTCTGCAATACATTTTTAACAGAACGTCACAAAATACTGTACATGAAAAGTTTTTAAGTTTTTTTGTGACGTTCTCGTATAAATTTATTTTAACCAATTGGCAGCTTGCACAATCGGAAGGCGGTGCGCCTGACTTACCAACTTATTGTTTAAAACAGAGATCGCCAAACCTTATTTTCGGAGGGGTGGATAACTGCGAGATTAACGGCTGTGCGCTGGGTGCGAAATGCAATCAAATAAACAAGTATATAGATTTTTCATTGATTTGAATTGAGCGCAGCACTGTAAAATGTAAATAACAAAGCCAGCGGTGGTATGGCAACTTTGTGATGGAAATCGCTTTTAAGTTGATGGAATAGCTTTCCTCCTACTGTAACGCACTACAGGGCATAGTGTTCTTCGAAAAAACATTTTACACCTGTTTCAAATTTGGTTCATGCTGCCCCACTTTGTGGTGGCTTAATGCTATGAAAACAGCACTTGATAAGCTACCCCTGATATATGGCAAACACAAAACTTGTAGGCGCCCTTTTGAAAAAGAAATGTACAAATTAAACAAGCAACAAATCAACAACCAACTAAGACCGAACGATTTTAAGAAAGGAGTTTCTATTACACAAAAAACAAAGCCAAAGACACACCACGTCGTGCGATTTGAATATTTCAACAGATGTTTGCCAAGCGCGTCTAAGGGGAAGTGATGCTTGAACCAAAAAACAACATAGTTTGTTCAAAAATTGTATCAGGCACTGCGCTTAACAAACTGGTGCAATTAAACCATATCACGCAAGGGGGACTGGGGGCGTATCCTCTTCCGCTTCGCAATTTTTATAATTTATTGGGAAAAAATAGTCAATTTAGCGCCATTTCGAACACATTTCACACGTTTTTAGAGCCATTTGAAAAACTAAATTACTAAAATTTGAAAGTTATTTGGAAGGATTATATTAAATAATAATTTAGTTGTGATGTTTTGACGTTTGCTGGCCAAAGCTTTTATAATTAATTGTTTGCGTGCTATCTGGCCTAAAGGCTACCAGCGCAGAAGCCAAAGGAAGAGTCACCAAAACGGCGACTTCTTAAAAGCAAGCAATGCGAAAAAGTCGTCTTCCCACAGGAATCGAACCTGCAGCCTTCGGATTACCGGTCACATTTACCGTTCGATTCCTGCGAGAAGACAACTTTTTCGCATTGCTTGCTTTTAAGAAGTCGCCGTTTTGGTGACTCTTCCTTTGGCTTCCGCGCTGGTAGCCTTTAGGCCAAATAGCACCCAAACAATTAATTATAAAAGCTCTGGCCAGCAAACGTCAAAACATCACAACTAAATTATTATAAACATCATAGATCAAGCATTAAGTTGCTGGATTTAAATGGGCAAAATTAAGCATGCGAGGAGACGTCTTCTCTAGCTCAAGTGGTAGAGCAGTGGACCGGTAATCCGAAGGTTGCAGGTTCGATTCCTGCGGCTAGACAACTTTTTCGCATTGCTTGCTTTTAAGAAGTCGCCGTTCCGGTGACTCTTCCTTAAGGTGAATTTACACAGTATCCGTTTTTCGTACGTTTTCGTCCGTTTTTTTACGTTTTTGCTTCTCTTTGACAAAGTATGCGCTTTTTCATCCGCATTTTTATGTGTCCATATCCGCACTAACCAGACAGTCACATACTGGACAAAAGTTTTCCGAAAAAATTTTTTTGTAAAGGGGTACAGCTCTATTTCAAAATATCGCTCTTATCGCTCATACACAAAATTTTTGAACAAAATTTTTATCTATATATAACAGTCTACTTAGTGCGTATATGGACTTATAAAAATGCGGATGAAAAAGCGCATACTTTTTCAAGGAGAAAAAAAACGTAAAAAAACGGACGAAAACGTACGAAAAATGGATACTGTGTAAACCCACCTTTAGGCTTCCGCGCTGGTAGCCTTTAGGCCAGATAGCACGCAAAGGATTATATTTTCTCAGCTCCCTCCACTTACTTCAGGTCAAGTCTAAATGTAAGCCGAGTATAAAATACGTTTGAATGCTTGATTTTAGGGTTAAATGTTCTACGTGGTTTGGTCAGCTCCCCTTGATCGTGTCACTATATTGCGCCAACAAAGATTATTTTATTTTAAAACAGCAACACTTTAGTTGCATATCACACAACTAGCTGTACCCTTATTGGCTTCAATAAAAATCCTGGTCTTCCCTTTTTTCTTAAACACCTTGCAATCAGTATCATTCTATACTTTTCTTTTTTAGTAGTCATTTAAAGAGTACAATATTACAACACAGCCTGAAAGTTAATCATTTAGTGCTAGTACTGTCCCAATCATCCTGCTTATGCTTTAATGTCTGCTTAAAACCAGAGATTTTGTACTGATGAAACAATGGTGTTTTTAACAAAATTTGTAGTGTCACAAAAAGAGGTGGAATCAAAAAATTATTAATACATTGCGGGAGGCTTAAAAACGTCAAATTTGTTAAAAAAGTTGGTAAACTTTTCCTATTTTTTTAATTCAGCTTTTCTTTCGGCAACATGTGGCAAGCCGGATGAAGTAGCTTGCTGGCCGTTCGTAGTTTGGTGAGCTCTGATCTAAAATCAACTAAAAATACCCCTTTGTTTGATCCCATTTTTATGTACAATGTAGTACACCGGACATCAATGTTTAGGTAGATTAAAAGTAGTAACGTTTTTCAAAGCACCATTTTAAAACTTAGTATTTAAACACTTCTATTGCAAAAAAATTCTCATTGTATTGTTAAATTTTAACTAAAACTGATGCAAAATATAGAAAAAATGACCAATTTCCGATGTTTTTTTGGACACCTGAAAGTTTTCGATGATTGCAAATAAACATCACAAAAAAGCTTTTTAAGGTGTTTGCTAGCGAAAACTGCGTGAGGCAAGTGCGTTTATTAAGATTTCCGTTAATGCAAAAATTTCAAAAAATCAGCAAAAAATCAATTTTTTACAACTCTGGGGGCACCTGAAGACTTTAAAATTTTTGATTAATTTTTGTACCATTTTAAAAGTATTGCGGCGGAGCAACTTTTTATTACTATTGTGTTCCAAAAGAAAAACAAAAAATTTTTTCACTCCACCCTAGTGTGGGGCCAGCCTTTCCGTATTAATGCCCTCCATCGCCCCAAGTTTTTTTTACTAAAAATTTCATCAGCCAAATCTTCGACTAGTTATAATAAATGGTCAACCTCCCAAACCAATTTTACAGCCTCTTGCACGTTTCCAGCACTAGTCGACCAGTCATCCCCATAAAAATTCGACTTCACATCTTGAATGGCAGTCTCTGAGAAACTTGACTCTTTATCCGTGGCTGTTTTTGCTAATGCATAACTTGCCACTCCAGGACTGCACGTCAACCCAAAGCAATGAACGGTAGATTGGTAAACTTTAACCTTTCGGTCAGGGTTCCCATTTTTCCAAAACAAAAATTGCAAGGCACTCCTATCCTTTGGCCGACATTTTACCGGGTAAAACATGCTCTTGATATTCACCACTACAGCTACCAGGTAGAAACGAAAGCGAAAAAGCAAACACAAAAAGGAGTTAAAATTGTAAGGTCCTTGTAATAAAACCGAATTTAAGGAGACCACGTGATATGCAGCAGCACCGTCCATCACAATACGAAACATACTTCTGTTTGCAACGTAATGATTCGGAATATAAAAATTCTGCCATGCCCGGCACCTACTCTCCGATCAGGGATCTCCACAGCATGCCCCTCATCCTGCATTCCCCGCACCTTTTCTCGATACCTCTCCCAAATGTTCTTGCATTAAGCCGCCTCCCCATACTATCCAGGCGTGTCTTAGCCACTTTGTAGCTGTCCGGTACTTTGTAATCTTCTGAAGCCCAAAGCAGCCCAATCTGGTAATGGCCATCTGCACGAGTGCAAGTATTGTCCAAAATTTCCCGAGTTCGGTCATCATTCAACGAGGGTTCACGGTGATCAGGATGAGGTTTATTCCATTTATTCCCAGTGCCCTCGCAATTTTAACAGTCCCCACTACCCAAGCACACTAAACAAGAATCCAGTTTATGGAGCAGGAATTCGGGTTTTAACCCAGGCCGACAGAAAAATCAACTGGTCGAGAAGTAAGGAAATAAGCATGCTTAATTCCAGCACCCTCGATGTCAACATTACAATCATTATCGAATAAGAACCAGCCCAAAACACTTTTTCCGGCGCAGAGTCGGTCTGGACCCGCCCCCCTCTTGTCATGTATTTCATGTACAATCCTGGCATTCATTTCAATAATTAAATCAATACGATCCTTTTCTATAATGAAGATTTCAATATCCTTCAGACGAGGATTCCTCTCAAGATCCTCCAAGGCTGGGTACATTTGCACTAACATCCGCCAATTCTCTCTTTACTACAATTGATTTGAGGTGGTAGGCGCCAGCAGCTGCAGCATTCCCTATCCCGCTCACCATAAGATCGGTACCAAACGTGTTTTCCACACTTGTCGTGCCATTTGCCAAGCCAATTTTGCTTTGTACTGTCTCACCCTTCAAGCCAAGCTCCTCAAACAGCTCCATTCTAACGAGGTGGCAATCTGCACCACCGTCAAAGAATGTCAAAACCTCCCTTGCCGTGCAAATTTCGGGATGTTACTCATGAACTGAAAGCACCTTTAACCGTGTTCTTGGTCGAGAGGGGACAATGCAATCTCCATCATTGCCCCTTTTCTTCGGTCACAGCTTCCCACCCAAATGCAATCGGTGCTGCTCCCTTCACTGTCTCTTCCGGTGCAATATCTACGCCCTTAGGCTGCACTTTCCTGCCCACATGCAAAAGCCTATAATATGGTTGGATAACTCCTTACATGAGAGCCCTCTAATACACTCTTTGGCCAGATGTCCTACTTTAAGACAGTAAAAGCAATGCTTTTCCGTTTGTGCAACCACCCTACGTTCTGGCACCTTCACCTGGGTTCTGGAGTCACCTACGTTCTGGCACCTACGTTCTGGAGTTAAAAATTTAGGGCACCTTTACAACCCAGGATTTTCTGAAATCTCACAACAAGAAAATTTATTCTCACCAGAAGCATTCGTACCACCCGCCCGAGTACCAATCTTTACCATGTCAGCAGAAGATGCATTGGCCTTTCCAAACTTCGTCTTAACGTTTTGATATCCACGATCTCTTTCTATTCTGCTGCTCGCATTCACCGACTCGAGCAAACGACCTAAGTTGGAATTTGCCACATATTTGCACCCCTTAATAAAGCTTAGCACTTCACTAAAGGGTATCCTCTGATTTGGTAACCCCTGTCTACAGCAAAATGTACAAAAGATTCTTGCAGCTCCTTATGAAGGCGAGCAAAAATCTTTTCCGTAGCAGAAGAAGCATCCAGTTCCTACTCTCCTCCAACAGCTCGAAGTATATTCCAGCAGCTTAGCAGGTTTACATAAAGGTCCTGCAAACTATCATCTTTGGCTTAACTGGAGGCCCATCCCTTAATGCCCTCAAATGAGCATTGACTTGCAACTGAGGGGCTCCAAAAGCCTCCTTCAAATCCCCAGGACCTGCTGCAATGCTCTGGCAGGGGACTGGTCTACCAGACATGCCTCCACTATTTTTCTGGACCGTCCCGTCGTAGTTGCTGCCAACCTGGACAAAGAATGATCAGCATTAGACCCTCCAAAGTGGCTCAGAGCTGTATCCTGGAATTGATGAATAAACCATTGATACTGATACGGGTCTCCCTCAAACCGGTCTTCCATAGCCATAGACGGCGTCTCCCTACATTGCAACAACAGCCGAGCAATGTCATCTGTAACTTTGATACCCTCGCGTGGTTGGCTCTGCAAAGGTGCACTGTGTACTGATAATCAGCCCTTTATATGGTTAGCCGACCCATTCAGATGGTAATTTTGAGGCTTAAGGGTAGAAGCGGTCCTATTAACTGTGTCAGGCTGCTTGACGGGTACGCTCATTAAAGACCTCACACCACTGGAACAACCCCAAGGTTATGGACTCTTCCATTCCGGAGCATCAGCCCTAAGGAAGCTTTTTTGTGCCGCTGTCCCTTGCACCGGTATCTTGATATCCTTCCTCTGCCGGTGAACCATTAAATTATCCATGGCAGAGTTTTCATTCAAAAACTGCTCAACATTTTCATTGTAGGTTATGGCCCGTTCATCCATCTCAGACAAACATTGGGAGGTGCGGTCTTCTTGTAGTTCAGCTTCGACTAAAAACTGTGCCTCTGCAAGTTCTGCTTCTGCCTGCAAAAGAACCCTCTCCAATTCTACCTGGGCAGCTTTCTCCTTCAGCAGTAAATCCCTTTTTACTTGGCCCAAGCGAAGCTGCTTCAGCTTGACACTCAATTGTCTGTTCCCACTTAAGTTGGCAGCACTCAATCACTCAATGTAGAACCAATGGTGGAGTTGTGACTGGAACCTGGCCTTTTCCCATGTTTTGACCCACTAGCACATTGGGAGAAACATGCTACTCTAACAGAAGATTCCACCTCCACCATATCGACCAAAAATTGGTCAATGCGGTCCCGCAACTCAAACTATTCCCGCTGCACTGCCTTTAGCTGGGTATTGTGCTCCAACAGTCTTGGACTGCCATCATCCGATGCCCCATAAAAATCGCTAATGGCTGATGCAGATTTATTGTGAGCACTTTCATGAGCTCGTTGCAAGGTAAAAAGTTCCTTGACTCGCCGGCATAGGTGGGCACAAGTCCGTTAATTGTTAATCCGTTAATAACGAAGCTAACTTTTTCACTAACTCGTTAATCCGTTAAAAAGTTTTTTCATGTTAACGGACTAAATTAACTTTCGTTAAGTGTTGTTAACGAACTAAAGTAACTTCCGTTAAGTTCTGTTAACTTCCGTTAAGGTTTTTATCGTTAATATCTTGCAGCTTCGTTGTGCATTTGAACTTGTTTTTATCTTGAAATTAGATTAGACTGTAAAATGTAACTTTCAAAACACAAAAAGACCATCCTAGCGATAAATATTTCTTTACAATCAGCTCAACTGCGTCAATACGTGTTCTAGAAGCGAGTGAATAAAGCAAAATGTAAATTACACGCAAAATGTTAACGGATTAACGGACTTTATTAACTTCCGTTAATTAAAGCTGAAAATAACGGATTAACGTTAATGGAGGTGTGAAGTTTGTTAACGGACCAGTGGTTAACGAAGCTAACGTTTTGCATTAACTTGCCCACCTATGCTCGCCGGTGATCATTTTCCTCCAAAATAGACAAAATCATTTTTCTCACCTTATTCAACGAGCCTTTAAAACCCCAAGTTCCTGAGTAGTCCCCAACAAATTTTTCGAATCCTACTTTTTATCCCAATTAGTGTCTATTGCCACGGTGTTATTTTGCTCAGACACTGGTTTACCAGTGCTCATAGGCCTACCAGTAACTCCAAAAATTAAACCAGCATTGCCAGTAGGTCTACCTCTATTAGTATCGGTACCTGCATCAATGTCCAGTTGAACTTCAGTTCATGTTTATTCTCCATTTCACTTTCAGACATGACTGCCAAATTCTTCCAACTGAAGATTTTTTAGCTAATACATTCTTGCAGTTTCATAAACGCCTTTTACGGATTCTATTAAATAAGCTAATGGGACGTAGTAGGTGCTTCTGGCCATAGGCGTAGCCAGAATTTTTGATTGGGGGGGGGGGGGTGCAAATCACAAATCACATGCAATGACGTGATCAGAAACTTTGAATGAGAAAAATTTTTATGGGGCAAAGATATCGTAGAATTGAAGATCAGAAGCCGTGGCCCGGTGCTGGCACGTAACTAGGATATTGCTCAAGGGAGAGGGCTCAAACCAATAGTTAAAATGTAAAAAAGTCTAAATTGGGAGACGTGTTGAGTAAGGTAGTGTAACTCAAACGTAATGTGATCCAATGGCATTTAGCATCACAGACGGGAGGAGGGTATGGGTATGGGTATGGAGGTCTGAGGGAGAAGCCTCCGGCTGCCGGGCGATTTTTTTGCACTATTTTGGAAAAAAAAGCTATTTTAATCCCATTGGATCACATTTCGCCATAGGTGGGCAAGTTAATGCAAAACGTTAGCTTCGTTAACCACTGGTCCGTTAACAAACTTCACACCTCCGTTAACGTTAATCCGTTATTTTCAGCTTTAATTAACGGAAGTTAATAAAGTCCGTTAATCCGTTAACATTTTGCGTGTAATTTACATTTTGCTTTATTCACTCGCTTCTAGAACACGTATTGACGCAGTTGAGCTGATTGTAAAGAAATATTTATCGCTATGATGGTCTTTTTGTGTTTTGAAAGTTACATTTTACAGTCTAATCTAATTTCAAGATAAAAACAAGTTCAAATGCACAACGAAGCTGCAAGATATTAACGATAAAAACCTTAACGGAAGTTAACAAAACTTAACCGAAGCTAATTTAGTTCGTTAACAGCTCTTAACGGAAGTTAATTTAGTCCGTTAACATGAAAAAACTTTTTAACGAATTAACGAGTTAATGAAAAAGTTAGCTTCGTTATTAACGGATTAACGATTAACGGACTTGTGCCCACCTATGCATTTCGCACGTATTCAGAGCCATTTAAAAGAACTAGATTTTTAACATTTGAAAACCAATTGATAAAATTGAATTTTTTATTCCTCCTTTTGCTTGCAATTTAAGACCGAAAGAAATTCAAATCTTGCATTTTGGTGTTATATTTTGTAAGTAATTTGGCCCTGACAGAGAAAAGTAAGGTACATTGCCTCCTGCAATATTTTAGCAGAAATAATAATCCACTCGAAGATTTTTGTTGGAGATTATTGTTTTGCCACGAAAACAATTAATTGTAGGAGTACATGTACGGCCAGGAGGCCCAGGCCCTCTCAATTCAAAAGTTCGTTCAATGAGCATTCCTCCCTTGCTAATTTTTTTTCAAAAGCATTTAGTCGCGTAAAAACTGGCAAGGTGTAGATAAATTGTTATTGAGAAAATGTGCAATAGATGGTTATCCTACGCCTACTAAGCATTTTATTTATTGCCCAGGCCGGATTGCATTGCTTGGGACCCCTGGCACTTTGGGGTTTTCGCAACATCTTCCTGCCAAATATAGGTGAAAACCCAAAAAAAGTCTTACGATCGGAGTACGGGGCCCCTGGCACTGTGCCACATGTCAAATCCGGCCCTGGTTATAACTTTACGTTCACAAAAAGGTTAGATGAGGGCTTGAGTTTGCAAATTTTAGGATAAAAATTCTTAATTTCGCTCAGGTTATACTTTTAAATTGATTGGCAAAAATTAAATTGAGGTGGCCCGAGCCCCCTGGAACAATATTTTTGTTGATTACTGCTGTACGCGAAGATGCTAAAAAAACTGAAAATGAAAAAACAGTAGTCTTTTTTGTGACATTTTTATCATTGGTGACATTTCAATTGGTGGTGGGTCCGGGTCCCCTGGCTTTGCCTATGGTACAATAGATGGCTACGCCTACTACTTATGTTATTGCCCAAGCCGGATTGAGATTGCGCAGGCCATGACATTTTGGAGATTTTCGCAATATTTCCTGTCGAGGTGAAACTTAAAATAAAGTTTTGCCATCTGAGCGCGGGGCCCTGGCACTGTACCAAATGGTAATTTTGGCCCTGGTTATTGCATTACATTCATACAAAAGTTAGATTAGGACCTGAGGTAGCAACTGTTAGGACAAAAACGCTTAATTTCACCCGGACTATACATTTAAATTGGTTGGCAAAATTGAATTGAGGGGCTCGGGCCCCCTGGTTGTCAATATTATTGTTAATAACTGTTGTATGCGTGTACTGTTGTACGCAAAGAGGCTAAAAGAAACTGAAGAAGCAATAGGTTTTTTGTCACATTTTTGTCATTGGTGGCATTTCAATTGGGGGGACCCGGGCTTCCTGCCCCCTGGCTATGCCTATGCTTCTGGCTTTGTCTTACCTGCAGCAATTAAAATGACACCAATTCACAGATCTACAGCATTCTATTGGCAAGCAAACACAAACAGCAACAACAAACCAAAAAACCTTAATCACTCAGCTGTAAAAAGATAGCAACTTCTCTTAAAAATAGCGTTAGTGTAATTTGACACTTTATATTAGCCTCTCTAACAATTTTAAGTAGGCCTATTAACATTCCAATTGAGCTATTATTCCAGATAAAACTGACGCAGTTCACCTCAGTGTACAGTTCACTAAACGAGCGAATTCAGCCAGGTTAAATATAAAAGAAAAAATATAATGTTGCCAATACAAAAAATACGCTGTATTTAAATAATTTTTTGTAAGTAATTGCTTAATCAGCGCCGACAACCGTTGTGACGTAATTTGGAACCCTTTTTTGTGTTACTCAGCCAAGGCAAGGCACCAGAACCAAGAACCAGTTCCGAAAAGTGGACATGTAAACTGGTTAAATGAGCTCAAAAACCTATTGCTCAAAATGACTGTGGAGTATGGGCGGTAAAAACAATGAAAAATAATGTCAAAAAATATTCAACAGATTTAAGATTTTTTAGGAAAAAATGCTCTTTAAAATGTTTGATTAAAAAAGAAAATGTGGCCGCATTAAAAAAATCGTTTATCTTGCTTAGTTAAAAAACACGGATAATGGCTGAAAATTATCAGCTAATCCCCTTGTTATAATGCAATGGTAGCAATCAAATTAATTGCACTCTATCTCATCTTTTTTTTTCAATTAGTTAAAAAGTGGTCAATATGTAAAATAGCAGTTAAAGGAAAACATCTGCAAAATTAATGATACAGAGATATCAATAGTTAATTTGTGCAATACTTCAGTATTTTGCAAACCCCATATTTCATGACCTAACTGTTCCAGAAATTCAAAAGCATTGTTCAGTCCCTGATTTTTCCGCAATGTTTACAATTTTAATTGTTCAGTAACCCTGACTGGCGATTAACTTCTGTGCTTGTAGAAACGCATCGTTGATTTCTGCCGTTAGTTTCATTTCAGCGTGATAGCTATTAGTGATGCGTGATCATATGCTGTAGCACAGACTGTAATTACACTGGTGGACATGATTTTTGTTGTTTTAATTTTGAAGACGATATCGGGATAACTTTGGGGCGCTGATTCCAAATCTGAAAACCGTTTTGCTCTACCACGTCAGGATTTTTCGCAATTTACGATTTAATTGGATAAATTTCTCTAATCATACATGCATTTCAATACTGTGCTGCATTGTCTGCTATTTGTTGGCTATTGTGATGTCACACTGCATCAAAGGCTTGAGCAGTAGTACCCAGGTAGCATCAGCAAACAGAGTTAGAAAAGAGAATAGATAGCCATTACTATGCTTGAGTACTTGAACAAAGTCGATTTATTGACCGTTTCAGTATGGGAGTAGAAAATGATCAAAAGTATTAATTGAGTCTGCTAGCAATACTCCCAAATCAGTTACTAATTGGCTACTATGCTTTAAACTCGATATGCACCACGTCATTTGTAATGTACATAGACTAACTGCTGGTAGTTGTAGACACGCACAGTAAAAAACTGAGTAAGCTACTTGTCAGATCATACAGTTTTGTGGACATTATACTGCGGTCATTCGCAAAGCTTTGCATCTGATAGAATACTTCAGTTCGTGAGGATACTAAAAGAAGACTTCATACTCTTAAAGCAAACCTTTCTGTTTAGGAAAAAGAACAAAATTGCTAGTGGTATAAAGTTAGTTGAAAATTTTAGGCTGCTGTGTGAACAGTACAGTAAATACTATGTCATCACGATAAAGAGGCTGTACGAATGATTCTAATATTTTTTGTTATATTTGTGGAGAATATGTTGTAAAATCTCAACGCCAAAACATCACAAATTTTGTTAAAAATGTTTACTATGCCTACTTCGGAATTAAGCTTGGTGACCAAGATAAAACATGGGCTCCACACAAGGTTTGTCGAAGTTGTGTTGAATCACTGAGACGTTGGAGCAAAGGAAAGCAGAAATCTATGTCATTCGGTGTCCCAATGGTGTGGAGAGAGCCTAAAGGCCACGACAATGATTGCTACTTTTGTAGCTGTAATGTTTCTGGGTTTAACATGAAGAATAAGCATAACATTCAGTACCCTAATTTACCGTCCGCTATTCGTCCTATTCTTCACCAGCCAGATGTTCCCGTACCAACTCCTCCTCCAGTTTTGATAGACGTTGAAGATTCAACTACCAGTTCTGATTTGTCGTCTTCAGAGTGCCAATCAGAATATGAATGCTTTGAAGGTGAAAGACCAAGACTTTTCAGTCAAGAGGAACTAAATGATTTGGTACGAGACCTGGATTTGCCCAAAGTTTCTGCTGTTCTTCTTGGTTCTAGGCTAAAATCTCGAAATATGCTGGATTCTGAGGTCACATTCTCTTGGTAAAAGCATTGTGAAAAAGAATATCTTCCATTTTTCACCACAGAAGATGATCTGGTTTGTTGTGTTGATATCAAAGGTCTTATTGAAAAATTAGGCACTACTTACGAACCAAGCGACTGGCGCTTGTTTAATGATTCATCTAAACGAAGCCTAAAAGCAGTGTTGCTCCATAACGGAAACGCTTTTGCATCCATACCTCTAGCTCATTCCATTCATATGAAAGAATCCTTCGAAAATATGGAAATTTTGTTGACCAAATTGAAGTATCACGATCATGCATGGAAAGTATGTGTTGATATAAAAGTATTAAATATGCTGCAAGGCCAGCAGTCTGGATATACCAAGTTTCCTTGTTTGGTATGCAAATGGGATAGCAGAGATAAAAAGAATCACTGGGTCAAACGTGAATGGCCAACAAGGGTATCAAGAACACTTGGTCAAAAGAATATAACCAATCCTGCCCTTGTAGAATCTTCCAAAGTAATACTCCCACCTCTGCATATCAAATTGGACCTAATGAAACAGTTTGTTAAAGCCCTGGATAAACAAGGCCTATGCTTCAAACACATATCTGAAAAGTTTCCCCATTTGAGTGCAGAAAAAGTCAAAGAAGGTGTCTTTATTGGTCAACAAATCAGGATGTTGATTAATGATGAACTCTTCATAACAAAGATGAACGATACGGAGAAAAACGCATGGCAGTCGTTTAAAGATGTCGTGTCTAATTTTCTTGGTAACAAAAAGAGTCCAAATTACCAAACGATTGTGGAACAAATGCTAACCAATTTCCAAACACTAGGTTGCCGAATAAGTGTTAAAGTCCATTATTTGCATTCCCATCTTAATTTTTTTCCTGCAAATTTAGGCCACATGAGCGAGGAACAAGGTGAGCGATTTCACCAGGACATTAAAACAATGGAAACACGGTACCAGGGACGATGGGATTGCTCGATGATGGCTGACTATTGTTGGTCACTGAAACGAGATTGCCTAGTACACAATGAACTTGGACGCAAAGCAAGAAAAAGAAAATTTATGGCTTGTGACAAAGATGTGTAACTTTCTTGATGATTGTGCCAATGCTAAACGAGCTAGCTGCATGTCCGTGTACTCGTATTTATGTTAAATATCGCTATTTTACTTAAAAAGTGTTTTCATGCTTTGTGAAAAATCCTTACATGATAGAAAAATTCTAACTACAGATTCGGAATCAGCACCATCAAATTATTCAGAAACACTTATTGCTATCCAAACAACATAAAATTTTTAAAAAATGTCCACCAGTGTTATTAGCGTCAGTTTCGTAACTAAAATTGTTAATGTTTAGCTAAAGTTTAGGAAAAGACGTTGTGTTTAAAGCAAACTTTTGAACTGGCCAACTAGTACAGGATCAAACCAGGCCCAAATTCAAAACTGTAATCCCAAAACGGCTCGAACCCAAAAACTGATTTACCGAAAAAAAGACTTACAGTTCAGTCTAAAAAACTACGTGGTTAATATTATTTTTTTCCTTCGAGTAACTTCAGGCCCGGTCTACACTAGTCGTAAAATCATGAGCGTTCGAACGTGTCCTCTGTTTATTTTTAACCGACTGGCTGCTTGTACGCAGGCTAGTAAGGTGACACACCAGGTGTAAAAATTTCTGCTTAAAATAAACTAACGATACGATTGTACGCTTACAAATTTACGCACAATGTAGACCAGACTTTGGTCTGCTGTGACTATCTAAAGATCTGCTTAATGATAAATCGTAACACAATAATACTACAGCAAGTGCGTATTAATAATTGTATTGATGTTTTGATGAAGCCTTGAGAAACAGCTTTTTGTTCTAAGTGAAACTATTGTAATTATGTGTTTGTAGCTACCTAAAACACAAGGCACATATCAAAGCCGAATTAAGTCCAAAATTTTGTTAATCTTAAACCTGACCCGAAAATTCTGGCCCGTTATACAACTCCGGTTTGAAGGTGGAACAGTAATTGAGTCAAATAAAAAATATGAGTCAACGCAGATACAATCTAACAGTCTTGCATCGTTAATTTTAGAAATCTTTATTGATTTTGCCTGCTGCCATTCTCTTTGTGTTTTAAAAGAAGATAATGGGTGCTTGTAATTTGTGATTTTCAGTTTGAACCTGACAGTTAGGAATTTTGTTCTTTTAAATATCGTTGAAAAGTGCTATGATTATGCAGCCACAATATAAACGTAATTAAACTGTCTTGTTCATTTTAAAAACTCAATTCTACAATCGAAATTAGGGTAAACCGGTCAGTTGGTCGGGCGGTAACGCATTCGTCTCTGGATCGGGAGGTCTGAGATTCAAATCTCGGCCCGGTCAAATTGCGCACAGTGTTGCCAATGGATCGCCACTACTGCGACATTACTTCGAAAGGAGTTGTGTTGCCTGGGCGCAATGACGCGGTGATGGGCTCCGTAAACTCGTTACAAGCTTAGGGGTAATACAGCGAGTATCATGAAAGGTTTGATTTGAAATTAGAGAATATTCGTTTTTGTATTTTTCAAGAGATTCATCATAAATTAAGGTCTGTATAAATGTTTACATACATGAACATATGTATGAATTTGTTTGCTCAATGGTAAAAAAAAACTAGCTCACGTTTAAACAAAAACATAAACAGCACGATATATAGGAAGCACCAAAACACCCTTGAGTTATCCAGTCAAGCTGCTTCATGATAACGCCGTGTTTATTACAGTAAAAAAGATGAATACAAGTTTGGAAAAAGAAAGAAGAAATATTAAAAAAAGAAAAAATAAATAAACAACGAAAAAGAAAAAATCATAAAAAATATGAAAAGGAAAGATGCTCAAATAAATTAGAAGCATAATAGCAAAAAAAGAAAAAAACGAGAACACAAATGTTTAAAAATAGTCAAACTACATAGAAGACATGTAACCTTTAAACTTTTAACTTGTTTAGTTATTAAAAGATAGTATCTGCTTAAAAACCTGCTACTATTTGTTGCAAAACAGAGATAGATGTAAGTCAGGCCGGGCTTTTCGAGTCGGGTTCGCGCCGGGTTCGGGCCTAAAGTTGACAAAATTTCGGGCTTAATTCGGGCTTGATACGTGCTTTGTGCACAAAAATATAATCAAAATTACTTGGCAGCATTGCTGAAGGAAGACTTCGTTTAAGGATCAATACGATAACAATTGGTGTACAATGATTACTATTATTGCATCACAATGCGTGTGTGCAGCTGATTCCACAATCACAATTAGCAGATAAAAGTTACTTAAGAAAGAAGCAATTAACCAACCGCTGACGTTTTTCGGACCTAACTTATCTTTCGTTTTTTTATGGGCATGATTTGGGCTTCAAATCTCTTTTCGGGTTTGGGCCGGGTTCGGGCTTATATTTTCGGGTTTGGGCCGGGTAGTAGCCACCGAAACAAGAAGGCCTCACTCGTGGTTTGTGACGCCATCACCCGTAGTCTGATTGATTATCCTGCTTTTTTGCGCTGTTACTTTTGTTTGCTGACTGAAGTGCGAAATTGCCTGAATTTGCATTCGTTTGTAGCACGCATTTAGAAGCGTTGCAGTAATAGAGCAGCAGTTTAGCAGTGTTTTTGCTCAGCTTATAGTAGTAAGTTAAGAAATACTTCACGTTGTTAACGTTTACCGTAATTAGCGATGTAGCTTAGTGGTTGGTGTGTTTAGAAATTACCAAATTATTGCCAGCAACTAACTTAATCAGTACCAGTGTATAAATTATTTGCAGCATAAACCATTTCAGTTTAGTATCAGTGGCGTTGCTAAGGATGGTGGCACCCGGGGCGGGATTTCTTGGTGGCACCTTTTTTCGGTCCAAAAGTTGGTGAAGACCAAAAATTTAAAAAAAAAGGTCTTCGCCGTAAACTCAGTGAGTTTTTGGTCCAAATGAGGATAGAGACTAAACAAAATGAAAAAAAGTATGCACCGGAAATCGGTGGAGTTATGTTTTCACATAATAATGTGGTGTCACCCCAAATGTTGTCACCTCGAAATGATGACACCCAGGGCGAGTCGCCCCCCTAGCGATGCCACTGTTTAGTATGTATCCTTAGCAACGACTAAACGCACAGTAGAATTGGCATTGTGCAATAGTTTTAAAAATAATTAGAATCACACTGAAATAATTAGAGATAGCAGAACCGCCAAAAACTGTGAAACCATAATTGTGTAAAAGTTTTCAATCAATTAGATCACGTTTATTATCGTGTTGTGTGAAATCGCTTGCAACAAGAACGTCTACCATCTTTGCCTGCATGAGCATGCACGCAAAATATTAAATGTATGAGTTAAGACGAGAATACAGTAGTGAGCAAATGCTGCTGAACTAAGTTTTGTGCAGATGTAATACTGCCTTTGTTTTCAGTTTACTCCTGTTGTTGTTACAAAAAAAACTTTAATTTATGCAGTTAAAATCTGTCAATCTACTCTCACTGTGAATTTACCTTTCGTAGTGATGCCTTATACATGTATTGTATAGGTTTATTAGGGGCTAAGTTTCAATTTCAAATGGGTTAATTTTTAAACTGCTGGTGAAAAGCTGACAAAAAAAAAAGACTTTTGATGCTTTTATTGTATAGGTTAATTAGGGGCTTAGTTTAGTTTAGTCTTAGTTTAGTTTTTGAATTTCGGTTTGCAGACAAGTTTAGTTTAGTTTTTGAATTTCGGGTCGAACGTCAGCTCTGCCGATGAGCGTTGGTATTACGCGAAACTCGAGTCCAGAGCAGTACGTGGGAAAAAAAATTGGGTCTGCCTTTTTAGCAGCTGAAGTTACGAGATGAAGACGTTAGCCTATACCGATAGCTTGGTTATTCAAATTTACCGTTTGAGTTGGCCTAATTCAGGGATCAAATTTCTTTGCATTGTGTCGACTCCTCTTCACACTGATGATGAAGTCAGTTGACTTCGAAACACGGGAATGCTCCCGCGATAGGGGGCTCCGCCTCACCTGCGTCACGAAGGGTTGAAATGATTACCCATTTCGACGCGGAGACAGCATTAAGGTGTTGTCAAATGAAGTAAGATTGTAAGACGTGATGTCTCTGTGAAATATTAAATTAGTTCTGCCTATTTTACTTCAGGAATAATTTTGGTGCTTTGTTATACCACATTATGGTGTTCACGAAATATCTGAGTATTGCACGTACGAACTCTGAACAAAATGCAGTATGTCTCACTTGGCAAATTCCAAACCAATTAATTAGGATCCGATTTGGACAGTGCAAACAGCTTGCTGGTGGAAAATTGCTGTTAAGGAAGACATTAGCTCTGCTAACGACTCCATTTCCGTGATTGCTTATATTGGCAGTTATTGTTGTTATAACATCAGGAGGAATTAAATTGCGAGGATGTAAACTTCGCACAGTGTTCATCCAGCGATGAGGATGAAACCAGTTTCAATCATTCTTTGGTCAGAAGCATAAGTGGAGGTAATCTTCGATGTCCTAATGCTGACATTATGCACTTAAGACTCATTAGCTACATCGTAATCCAAAAGATTGCATGCTTTGAGGAATTTTTCCGGTTAAATTCACAACGTGCTCTTTCCTTAAATGCATTTTAGCCGCATTGAATGATGAAGTGAAGTGCTGTGGCTCGATTTTTTTGCTCTCTGTTCATCCAATTATGAGTCAATTCAATTGATTAAAATTGAGTCTACTTGTGTTAACATATTGCTAAGCAATTATTGCTTTATAAAAGCTGATGTATAAAGGGCCGCAAAGTTGGCAAAAAAAGAAAACTGGCTACTCTTCAATAGCTTATTTACTGTATAATACCTTGCAAACGTTCGGTATTAATTATTGCGCCTTACAGTAAAGTTTTTTTTTATTAAACTGTTTTTTCTCTCATTCGATTCTATGTGTAATAGCTCCCATCAACTTCTGTCAATGCGTTGGGTTGAAAATCTAGTAGCTAAATTGGAAATGGCATGAGTGTACTTACGGTAGTATTGTACAAAATAATGTATGGTATGTTTTTGTTTTCCTGCAAAAGTTACTGAAAATGAAGGTGTAAATTTGTTTTTAATGTTGTGATCAGCTATACGCAGTACTTAAATTGTAAGGGGGACGCAGGGGGACGCGTCCCCCCATCGAGAGTTAGCGTCCCCCCATCGAGATTTAGCGTCCCCCCATCGAGATTTAGCGTCCCCCCATCGAGATTTAGGCGTCCTTCCATCGAGAGTTGAGCGCTGAATAACTAGCCAAGACCAAAAGATCCTACAAAGTTTCTGCTGAAAATGGTCGCAATTTGCGGCGAAGACCTTTTTTTTTGGTCTTCACCTGATTTCGGGGAAAAATGACTTCGATTCCCGACGAAGACCTTTTTATTGTTTTTGGTCTTCATTCAATTTCGGCGACGGTAATACATCATTTCCACTAAACTTTTTGTAAAGTTGGTCAAGGCTGCAAAAGCATCCCCCCATGCAAAATCTTACAATTTAAGTACTGGCTATACGTATTAGTTAAGTAGTTTCAGAAAGAAAATAGAACTGTCTGGGACTAAGCTAAAATAATAACTTTGCAATGAAGGTTTGTCGCTGCGATCAAGATTTGTGCTGTTGAATACTTGGTTTATTGTTGCAATGTCTAATTTTGCAAATCACAGTATTGTATTACTGTGTTTCTACTGTAACCTGTATTTGGTATAAAAACAGTATTTGTTGTTACACAATAATTATTTGATTTGTGATATTCGTACTCTTACCTGTAGTACTAGTTCAAGTGTGATTAACTTATACAACTGCACAAATTATTACGTGTTTTACTGTGGTAAGATCAAAAACAGAATGAATTTTTTTTTATTTTACTTTTTCAATATTACAAGAGTGTGGTGTATCATTATATGCAACTATAATTTTTTGTCATGTATTGTGTGCACAACATTCTTAATTACAGTACAGTACTTAAATTTAAATGCTGACTAATGCAGTTTTTCACAGCAGCCACCTGCGCTGGCAAGCAAAAAGCTTCGCCAGACGGACTACTCGCTATAACGTCATTGCCTTTTTCAAAACAACGCAAGAGGCCTTGTTGTTTAGGTGGCCACGGCCGGGTTCGGGCCTGAACTTGTCAATCTGTTTACAACTCTGTTGCAATACATGTTCAAAACTATTGCTATTGCAAATTAACTCTCAGGTTTAAATTTAGATGAATATAACAGCTCGGCCTAAAATAAAAACGAACAGGTTTTGTTGAAGTGCTAGTGAAATACACGACAGTTACAACACAAAAGAAAATTTTCAAAACAAGAAAGATCATTAATTTCAAACTGTAACAGTAATTAAACAGCAATTTTGTTTTGAATTGGTTTGAACTCCAGACTCGGCTTCGTAATGCCGAAGACTTCGAAAAGAATTAAAAACAATACCAAAAGCTGGCTGCTCTAACTTTGCGCAAATTTTGAATAACATAACTTCCGCGAGTTTTAAAGCGGCAATTTTGTCCAAAAGTTGTGAAATAACGCTTAGTTTGAAGTTACTGTTATATGTTGAATAGTTCTTGGTTTTGTTTAATTGATGCAATGTAACTGCCAGCTACCTTCCCTGGTTGTTGTGCAGCAAAATAAAATTTTCAGAAAATTCAAAACTCATAAAACCTCTACCACCAAGATTCTCAAAGTTGTTCGATTTCCGAACTGCCAATGTATCGCTGTGTTTTTTGGTAAAAACACTTGACGTATATTTTCCATTGGGGTTGAGCAGTTTACCGGCCGTAATGGTCCAATCTGGAGAAAGACCAGTGAAGTGCAAAGAGACCCTAAAATGAATGCCCTGCGTTGATGTGATAAGACGGGTGATGGGGAATGCTCTTGGATTATGTTTTGAAGCATTACACATCACACTTACTTTGCACAAAGCATCTGTCCATCTCCAAAATTCAAATCCCCACGTGTAATTGTACAGAAGAAATGGACTAATAATTGTTGATATCAAGTCAGAAACTGCCAAGCTGGTTATGAGTTGATACCACGTAGCTCTGAACAAAAGAAAAGGTAAAGTTGAAACAATGCTGCATGGTGCGTACATAACGGAGTGAATTAACACTTGCGTCATTTATTCATCTTTTTTTTGTGTTAACCGAATAAACAAGCTAGTATTACATAAACTAATAATATTTTTTGTCGATTCGTCAAATTTTTTGTTACAGATCTCCGAAGTTAACCGTTAAAAGGTAAAGTTGAAACAATGCTGCATGGTGCGTACATAACGGAGTGAATTAACACTTGCGTCATTTATTCATCTTTTTTTTGTGTTAACCGAATAAACAAGCTAGTATTACATAAACTAATAATATTTTTTGTCGATTCGTCAAATTTTTTTCAATAGAGTATATACTAAATTGACTGACTACGTAGATTATTATCTTATATTCATTCCGTTTGTATAAATTATGATGATATTTGTTGTTTTTTTTCATAAATTTTGCTATCTTGTACTTATATGTATATTGTAATTAAACTGCTTAGGTCATCTTTTTTTTCTCTTTCATCTGGTAGCTGATAAGGTACCTGAAGGTAATAAAGCCCAAAAGATAATAAGGCCCACTACCCAGATCTCCGAAGTTAACCGTTTTTTTTTTTTTCTTTTAAGGTAAAACATGTTTAAAATATAAATCCGGTTCGCAAAATTGAGATTAATCCGTACAAAAACAAGATCGCTAGAGCAAATTGAAATTTTCAACAGTCAATTTTTGACATGCTAATGTAAAAATTGTGACTTAGTCATGCACAAAAATTGAGGGGTTAAGCTTGTCAGTTGACAATTGTTTTGGATGATGCTGTAAAATATTTCTTTGTAATTCGTTTAGACAAATTTAGATGCTGGTGAAAAACTTAGTGATAGTTTTATGATTTGGGTAACGTAATGGTAGGCTTTGCAGCTAGTAAGGCCAAGTACGATTTTTTTAGCCATTTTGTCATACTATGATAAACAAAATTTGTTTGCTTCGTTAACACTCGAATGTCTATTATAAATTGTTTTTAAACAGTATAATTGAGATTATCTGGCTTACAAAATTTGAGCATAGTTTAATGATTTCAGCTTTGTTGATTTTTGGGGGCTCTTTGCCACCCTGTAATTTAGCGACGAAATACTCGTTTTAAAGTTATGTTAAACGGCTTAACAGAGATTTGTACAGAACATTTTTGGCTTCTGTATTATTTTTTCAACTTATACTTGACACAATACAAGTGAAATGCATTAATTGCTGCTTTATTTTAGCTTTTCAGTAGTGGGCCTTATTACCAACATATGCTGGTAACAAGGCCCAAAAAAAAAATGTTTTTTTAAAGTGAGATCACGCTAAACTGTAAAGCCATTGCTCAGTCTAATTTTGATAACAGGTTATACTATGGACCTAAGCTACTACCACGCAAAGTTTCATTCAAAACGGGCGTGTAGGTTTTTGCAGACATCAAAAAGTATGATAGGTGGGCCTTATTACTTTAGGTACCTTATCTAAATTTTGTGTATTAAAAAAAAGAAGAGCAGTAAGTTTGCAGTAAAAAAAATTATGTTTGAATTGAATAATTCTAATATTCCTCAAATTTTTGAAACAAATTAAATTGTTTCTTTTTCTTATGCCGTTATTTTTGTATTTGTATGATTTAGTTTAGTATTGTACTTTGTTTTATTTATGATATTTTTATTTCTAGAAAGACGTAATATCATTCTTCACAAAATTTATCAACAACGGTCAAAGAGACAAGTTGCTTTCACAAATTAATCAAGTTGCTGCATTTGCATTTTATTAAAGCAACCGTTCCGAGCATAAAGTTGTAACGGGTCGACTAGTATAGGCACGAACCCCGCCCCAGCCCGAAAAGTGATTTGAGCCAAAACCAGACCCCTCAAAAAAACGAAAATTAGGTTAGATCTAAGAAACGTTTAAAGTTACTGCTCGCATATGGTTAAAATAAATTTACTAATTGCTGATAAATTGTAACGCAACAGTAATAAATGTGTAATAATAAGCGTATTGATGATTAAACTAGGACTAATCTGTACCATGGGGGTATTTAAAGTTAGGCCAATTGCATTAGTCTAGATTGGCGTTGACTCCAGTCCTTTTGACCCAGCCGTTCCAAAGATATTGTTTAAACACAACATAGAGGCCTTTAATGTTATTATTTTTATTGGCAACCCTGACGTTGATAGCCTTAGCGTCGTTAGCAACGCCATTTCAGTTCTTACCTAAAGCAACGCCGCAATTAGGCTACTGAATTAAAAAAAAGAGTTTGATCTTCCTCATCAGCACAACAGATTCGAGCTGAAGAAAAGAGTAGAATGTTTGGTAGCCTTGCGGCCTCAATAAAAATTAAGCTGCCAGATACATTTCAGTCTAAGTCATAGCTTAGCCTAGCAACAAGGTTTTATTACTAGAATAAAGAGTACAAACTAATACCTGATAATACGACTACCACTACCTGAGTAGGCCTATTGTATTTGCTTAGAGTAATTTGTGACCCTGGCCTAGAAGGAACTTTTCCAACTAGGTTGCTAACAACGGCCTACTTCACTCCCTTTACTATTTTGCTTGTTATTACACGTACGTTATTTAGGCTACCAAATTGTCCAATCTTTTTTCCAGCTCAGATCTGTTCTGCTGACAAGATCAAACTGATCATTGCGCAGTGAAACGACTAAGTACAGTAGCCCAATCGCAGCGTTGCTCTAGGTAAGAACTGAAATGGTGTCGCTAACGACGCTAAGGCTATCAAAGTCAGAGTTGCCAATAAAAATTGTAATATTAGAGACCCTTACGTCTTGTTGAAAGTAGAATATCGTTGGAGTGGATGGATCAAGAAGGATGGAGTCAACGCCAATCTAGTCTTATGCGATTGGCCTAAGTTTAGATACCGCCAATGATTTTACCTTTAGTCCTTGTTTAAACGAAGTCGTCATTCAGTAGCAAAGTTATCTTATCTGAGCTTTTGTAGCTTTTAAAAGACGAAAACACAACACAAATCGTATGTCAAACTCGAATTAAGCCCAACATTTTGTCAATTTTAAACCCGAACCGGATAGACGTCGGCAAGGTCAGGATGGGGGGCGTGGCCCCTCTCTAGATTTTCGCACATGATGCCGTGAGTCCTTGAACAAGCCCTTAAATTGCGGAACCATCTCACCTATCATCGATTGTCAAAGTTTCTCTCTTTGGTGAGCAGGTCTGCGCTTAGCAGGGGTCGTGGTACTACCAGCAAAACGGTAAATTTTGTGAATAGTTTAAATCTGTGTTGCGCGAAAAAATAATTGAAGATTTAAATGTTGTGTCTAATCTCTTGCTGATGTTACATCCTACACGAGCAGTTACATTGTCGAGAGATTGAAAGGCCAGAGCAGACCAAATTGACAATACCTATAAGACTGAAATTTTTTGCATAGATGCCCCCACGAGGTATGATATGTGGAAGCATTCAAACGAACCTGAACATGTTAAAAAGTAGATCGTTAGATGAAATTATAATTGGACACTGTAAGTTCTATCATGGTGTTCGATATGCATTGTTAATTGCTTTAACTTTTCCATCTACTACTTGTACTGTGTAGGGTTCTTTCAGCACTTTGAGGCATGTAAAAACTTGGCTCCGAACAACCTCTGGGAAAGATCGCGCTATTGGACTATGTATGATTAGCCTGCACAAAAACAAAATCAAAAAAACATGCAAGAAATCACAAAGTCATAAACGTTTCGCTTCTTAATCTGAATAATTTTAATTATTGTTTACTCTCGACCAGGTCCTCCGAGGGGGGGGGGACAATGACCCCGGGGGCCATGGGCTTAAAGGGGCCCATGAGAGGACCCAATGGGCTTCATAGGGCTCATCGAAACGAAATACCGAAGACCTTTTCTTGTTTTTTTTTTTTTTTGGAGATCAACTGAATTTGGACAAAAAAACCGTTTCCAATTCGGTGAAGACCTTTTTTTTTGGAGATCACTTGAAAATCCAGAGAAAAGCGAGCCATTTTTCTTGCCTGTTTTGGACCGCACAAAACCAGAGATGCGTATTATTAGAGTTAACCCCAGGCCCACTCTTGGCTCTCGGCGCCCCTGCTCACGACGTTTGACCCTAAAAATCCCGGATTTTTTTCTTCAAGAAAGCCCAAAGGGGTCAATTGACCCCTAGCACGTAATATAGCATTTTCTAGACACTTCGCTGTTGAAGTAATTCTAGTTTATATTTTTTCGGAAATCATTGGCAACAAACGAATTCAAGCATTGTTGAATTAACACTCTTTGCATTTCTAGTGTGACATAAGTCCCGAACAAAGTCGTAATTTAAGAGTTGTTTGCAACATACAGTGGGCAGAGTAAAGTTTCGTGTACCAGAACGGAGTCGTCGAAATGAAATACCCCATTTGCTTGAATTGAAACGAGCTCGCTTTGCACGGCATGAAGACTTACAACCGAACAAAAGAACTAAGTACAGAATTTGCAGATCCAATAAAACACGCACAAAATGTGGAAATTGCTCTCACTATGTTTGTAGCAAGTGTTAAACACCAATCTGCGAAGAATGCGTCAATTGGAATAAAACTACAGAATGTTTTGGAAGCTTTATACAGTACTAACAAGTGACTGTCGGGTCATTTGACCCCTTTGGGCTTTGGCGTATAATTGGAAAAAATTGCACGAATTTTTTATCAAGTTTTTATCTTACTTATTTGGGGTGTGTAATAACCAAAATAAATAAAAGTCAAGAAACCTCAACCTGCTATGTAAAATAAGTTTTGTTTATTTTACAAAAAACAAAGCAAAAAGGGTCAATTGACCCCTTTGGGTCTTCTGTGGTTAAGAGCTGCTTTTTAGCAATGGGTAATTTTGCTAGAGCCTAAACAAGAGTAGTTCAACGGGTACATGCATTCGGCTCTAGAAACGTCGGTAGGTTGGCGTATGGGTATAGACTCAACCACTTTTTTATTAAAAACTGGATTGATTTCAGGCGCATGACTTTTGGTTTTCACCAGCACAAATAATTATTTGTTTTACGACTTTTCTATTTGGCAAAATATTTGAACAAGCTTTGCGGTAGACGAGGCAAAGCCAACTTTTGAAATTTCTTTTTGAAGGTCTTATTTTATAAGCCTGGACCAGAAAACGTAGAGAAACAAAGAGTGAACATAATTCATCGCCTTTCTTAATAGGGAATATGCCGTTATTTCTTTTGTATTGTAAGTACCGGTAAGTTAAAAACTTATTGCTTTGCGTAGTTTTAATGCAGATAATACGTTTAATTGGTATGTCATTATTTAGTTGTTTAAAAATATATTGCAGTAAATAAGGCAAAAGGCACTTTTAGACTCGATAAAATGTTGGGAAAAAATTTTTGTGGGAAGCGAAATAGACATAGTCAGTGCGTTTAGGGTGCTTGAAGTTAAAAAAAAACTTTAAACAATTAAATCGCAAGATTCTATCAAGAGGGCTTCTTGCCGGAGGAGAGCAGTGTAGTACGTTGCCGAAAAATGCCTAAAGAAAATTGGGTTGCTACCACTACAATATCTTATTTTTTTAACAATTTTGCCGAAGCTGTTGTCCAGTCTACATCATAGGACTCATTTTAATAATACGTCAGTTATGATATTTTTGACTTTTGCAGATCAGAGTTTTAATGTTTTATCGTTTTGCGTGCTTCTGGCCTAAAGGCTACCAGCGCGGAAGCCCAGGGAAGAGCAACCAGAACGGCGACTATTTAAAACAAGCAATGCAAAAAAAAGTTGTCTTCCCACTGAAATCGAACCTGCAGCCTTTGGATTACTGGTCCACTGCTCTACCACTTGAGCTCGAGAAGACGTCTCCTAGCATGCTTAATCCAAAAGCTGCATGTTCGAATCCTGCGGAAAGACAGCTTTTTCGCATTGCTTGGTTTTAAGTAGTCGCCGTTCTGGTGGCTCTTCCCTGGGCTTCTGCGCTGGTAGCCTTTAGGCCAAAAGCACGCAAAACAATTAAATATTAAAACTCTGGTCTGCAAACGTCAAAAACATCATAATTGACTTATTATTAAAATTATAACAAGCAAGTTGCTGGGTTTAAATAGCCAAAATTAAGCATGCGAGGAGACGTCTTCTCTAGCTCAAGTGGTAGAGCAGTGGACCAGTAATCCAAAGGCTGCAGGTTCGATTTCTGTGGGAAGACAACTTTTTTTGCATTGCTTGTTTTAAATAGTCGCCGTTCTGGTTGCTCTTCCCTTGGCTTTCGCGCTGGTAGCCTTTAGGCCAGACCCCGTGGGCACAAAATTAGTTAAATAAAAGTTTAAACGTGGTCTAGATTTATGCAGCAGACGTAATTTAGATCGTTTAATTTTTGTCTAAATGTTGTCTATTTTGCAAAAACGCATGTAGTTGAAAAGACGTCGAATATACGTAACTCGTAGACCTTGACACGTTGCTTAATTTTGAGTATTTTTGACGTCTTTGTAAAGACGTATATTCAGCTTTGCGCAGTTTGCAAAACAGACAACATTTAGACCAATTTTCGTTTTAGACGTCTTTTAGACGTTTTGTGCCCACTGGGGAAGCACGCAAACGACAAAATCATAGGACTTGCCCTGCCCCTGCAACTAATAGTTATTAGCAAGGCGGGCTTTGAATAAAATAATACACGACATTTTTGTCTATAACAAGATATATTTATCTGAAAAATTGTGCAGATTAACCGAAAGTTTATCACGTATAATACTGTTACTGCCGATGTAAAATTTCTTTGTTGCTTTCAAATAAATTGATTCTGATTATGGCACTCTATTTCAAGCTTGTTTTTTTGTAAAATGGCTAATGTAATAGTCTATATTGGAAACATTTGATGATGATAGATAATTTGCAGTGCTGACCGTACTGTGTGTCTCAGGTCCTTGCATGGGATCTCCTAAACCTCCCAAATTTCAAAACTCTTTTATTTTTAATTGTTACTACCGGCTTTATTCTTATTGCCCCCCACCCTGAAATTTTTTTCTGCCAACGCCCTTGCCGAATCGGGCCCGAACCCGACACGAAACGCACGGTACGATTTACAACTCCACTTGAGTTATGATATGTTTCAAACCATATTATAAAAACACAAACTTTAACAGAGGGTACAGCAATCTTATTTCTTTTCTTTTTTTTTCATGCATTGTTTCACTTACTTTAGTTTTGATGACTTTGCCACGGTGATTATTGTAAGCAAGTTTGCTATAACACCAAAAACACAGAGAAAACAAATTGTAGACGTGTATATTGCAACATCATGGTCATTGAAGGGAAGGACAAACACGAAACTACTGGAAGAAAAAATCATACATTAACAGTGATAGAATAATAAAAATCGTTATAAATTTAATAACAATTATAATAACTGTAATTATCAGAATCGCAACTATAGGACTTTGTTAAGGAAATGTTTTTTTTTTGCTCTAAAAAATATTCATTGGGCAACGTGTAGAGCAAAATAATGGATCTGAAACGTTTCTCCACCCTTACTCACTAGTCAAGTCCAAAACACGTTAAAAACTTGCATATTTGGGTTATTTTTTTAAGTGACTTGGCTAGAGGCCGAAGCCTTCCGGTTGTTGTATGACGTGACTTGTGCGAATGTTTTGACCTGAAAAGGCTGAGTGAATGCTTAATTTACTTTGATGGCATTTCTTCAATGTGCCAATACCAGCAATTCAGCCCATCAACATTCTTGGTTTTTTGACGTTTGCAGGCCAGAATTCTAATGTTTAATTGTTTGCGTGCTTTCTGACCTAAAGGTTATGAGCTGATTGCCGTTTAACTAAAGTAGTCGCGGTTCAGGTGGCCTTTCCTTAAGCTTCCGCGCTGGTAGCCTTTAGGTCAGCACCACGTAATCGATTAAACATTTTTCGTCTTATTGGAAAAGCAAAAACTGAAAAGACTATGTGTTTGTCGGTCAAGTGGTGTTTGGGATATTTCAATTTTGTAGGTCAAGCGACGTTTTTGTGCAATTCACTTTTGTCCGTCTTTTGAGTAACATTTATTCACAAGCCCAATATATACGAAGACAACTCCTAAATACATGATACAATATACTGTTACATGAAATATACTTTTTATTAAACTTTGAAACGATTTTTAATGTAAAAAATTTTACACTGACTTTTCCGATCAGTATTCGATTTAATACAGCGTCTGCTACTGGAACGGTAAACTCGAGCTCAATTCCCAGTCGGGTCAAACCAACGATTTAAAAACTTCCGTATTCACTGCTTTCGTGCTTTGGCGTTCAGCAATTATTCCTATTAAACGGGCAATGTGAAGACTACATCGTTTGTGGCAGATGGCAGTTTGACTCGGAGACCAAAAAGCCCCCTTCGTTGTTTCCTGGCCGAGGAAACTTGGTGAATAAACATGTAATTGCAATTGCAATTACGATAAACGTGTAACTACAATTACGAATAGCGTCGCAGCTATCATTTTTATCTCTTTAAAAAATGAGTAGCCTCAAAGAAAACCGCTTTTAACTTTTCAAAATAAATGTGGTGGTATAACGGAGGTTGATTGCATTGAAATAGAATAAACAATGGAATGTACTTCGGAGCAGAATAACGGGAAGATGTGAAGAGCTTAGACAAAAAAAACAGAGCCAGGATGATTCATTTTATCCTGGTTCTGGTTTTTTGTCTAATGGAATGTAGTTATTACGTATGATGCCCATGTTATTGATCCAGTTTTTATCTTTTTGCTTCATTTGGCAATAATCTTCATTTGCATTCAATATGCCGTTAGTTCGCATATTTAACTATCTAGTAAAGTTGTGAGTCTGTGGTTGATATCAAGGTTCCAAAAAGTGCTCGATAACGAAGGCTTCGAGCAAAGGTTACAATAGATTTCCACAGTACTAAAACATAAGAAATTAAAAAACCCCAAAACCCAACAGTCTGTTTCACCTGTAAAAGGGATTATCATGGGTAAATCTTAACAACACACCACTAAAACAATTTAAAAGGTGCAGTATAGACAATTAAAATCTGAATTTCAATGCTTGAAAATTAAAATTTGAGAACTAGGTTAAAATTTCCCAGGCAAGCAGTTGAGCTGCACTGAACTGACGCAAATTTGAACAAAACAAGTGGCAACAGATAGGTTCTAGGTTATGTGAAACAATGACGTTAGCAATAAAAACAACAACAAAAGCGGCAGAGCAGAAATAATATTCGTACCTGAGGCAAGACAGTGCGACATAAAAGGAGAGAAAAATTATACAGGCCAAAAAGAACAGTAAAAATGAGAAGCAACATTAAAACCAATAAAATATTATATCATATGTTTTAAATTTAGCTTTTTTTTACATTTGTATTTGTTTTTGTGGTGGCACTTGTTGATGAGCTCACTTCATTTGCTTAGCGTAGTACTGGCGTCTTCAGTGAGGATGGAGTATTTTTCGGACAAGCATACTGCAGAGTAGCTGGCATTGTTTGGCTATCCTTGGTTGTATGGCTGTGCGTGACAAACAATGCTTCATGAAATGTTACGTTTGTTGCCGGCGTCTCTGCAGGACCATATGTATATGGAGAGTTTGGTGGTGTTGTTTTTCGAAAGGTGCTTGAATGATTACACGAGATTGTAGTCGTTCTTTAAATTCCGTTTCGCAGAAGCCAAATCAATTTTTGCCCTCATTATTGCAGTCTACGGTGGCTTTGTAGATGAAACCTTTTCTCACCACCGTTTCAACATAGGAAACAGTGTCTTTCTGCACTTGAACGATGGTGATTAATTCGGCTTGCCTCCTTTCTCAAATAGGATCTTTGTGTCGTGAGAAGATAGGATGCCAGCCATGTTGGTGGTGCAACTGTAGATCAGCTAGATGGTCTTCTTATAGCAGATCTTGAGCAATCGGTGCCATGGCGAAAAATGTTTCTCCAGGAGAAAAAAAAAGAAAAAAGCGTTTTCTCAAGTTAGTACTGACAAAGTCGTTGTAAGGGAAGTAAACCAGCAGATGTTTCACTTCCGAGTACGCCTTTTCCGGCTTCCATTCGCTTGTTGCTGTTGGAATTGCAGTTTTTGGCGGTGACCGCTGGCTTGCAGAGCTTGCTCGTATACTGATAATGCCTTTTGTTACTACTTATTGGATTACTGTTTCTCCTAACCTAAAATCTAGCTGGTGCCACTTGTTTTGTTTAAATTTGAGCAGCTCGACTGCTTGCGTGGAAAATTTTAACCTAGTTCTAGAATTTAAGATTTTCAGCTTTGAAGTTCAGATTTGTCTACTGGCATTATTAAAAATTGTTTGTATTATTTAGATTTACCCCCGATGATCTCATTTAAGAGTAAAACAGATGTTGGGGTTTAGAGGTGTTTGGTTTTTAATGGTTAAATTCTTTGGTAATCTGTTGTAGTTTAACCGTAAAATACTATACATACAATGATACAAACATTCTTAATTTGGTTTTGATGCTAGTTTAGCTAGTCACAGTCTTCTGAGCGTATTGGTTTACACGTTATCTTAGTAATATCATAATAAAGCTTAATCTAATTACTAAATGACCCCCTTTGACACGAACTATTTTTATAAGGCATAATTACGCGGAAGAAGCAAAAATTTCCCTAACTATTTAACTCCCTAACTGAAGGTTATGAAAGCATCACTTTTTACATGTAGATTAAATTTTCCTATGAATTGATTGTTTAAAAAAATGTTTTTTAGCTGGTGGCGTTAACATTGTAATATTACTTCCGATTTTGGAAAAAACGACATCATTTTCAATATTCTCAGTTATTTTTTTTAGTTAGAATTACAAAATGCTTCAATCAAAGTGATGCATTACATAAAAGCTTCGGTCTTCATTTAAGTTGAAACAACGTAACGCAAAATATCCAAATCAAAGTGAAATGTCTCCGATACCTCTAAGTTGGGGTACTTTTTCTTTTCTCGGGGGGGTTTAAATTTTCAGGAGATATTTGTGAACAAATCTGTATCAAATTTAAGTTAGTTTATAGTAAAATCCAACGTGATAAAAGAATCATAAAAAAAAACGAAAAGCGATTAAAGTCATAGGTGGGCAAGTTAATGCAAAACGTTAGCTTCGTTAACCACTGGTCCGTTAACAAACTTCACACCTCCGTTAACGTTAATCCGTTATTTTCAGCTTTAATTAAAGGAAGTTAATAAAGTCCGTAATTCGTTAATATTTTGAGCGTAATTTACATTTCTTTTTATTCACTTGCTTCTAAAACACGTATTGACGCTGTTGAGCTGATTGTACGGTAAAACTTATTGCTGTGGTGGTCTTTTTGTGTTTTGGAAGTTACATTTTACAGTCTAATCTAATTTCACGATGAAAATAAGTTCAAACGCACTAACGAAGCTGCGATCGCAAAATCTTTGAAAATTGTGAACAGTGATAATATAATAGGCCTATGAAGCTGTAGCTTATTATTTGCCACAAAAAAGAGCTCTTTTCTTCGCTCTCTTCTATAAAACCCGTGCTAATACGCAGCAAGTGCTATTAGTGCAAATTGGTTTGCACCGGTACAATAAATGAATGGTGCAAGATATTAACGATAAAAACGTAAACGGAAGTTAACAGAACTTAACGTAAGTTAATTTAGTCCGTTAACGTGAAAAAAGTTTTTAACGGATTAACGAGTTAATGAAAAAGTTAGCTTTGTTATTAACGGATTAACGATTAACGGATTTGTGCCCACCTATGATTAAAGTCATTGCAAACTTTAAAGGGAAAACAGAGTATAGTTCTTTTTTCGAAAGCTAAGGCATAAGACATTGGAGAAATATTGCAGATGTCTCAATAAGTTTGTGTGGAATTTAACAAAACTTGCAATGCATTTGCAAACTGAGGAATTGATAATTATGTTTTGTGTTTTCCAAATATAACCACAAATTAAATGTGTTTCGACGGAAGCTTTTGCAATCAACATATTCATAATTTTAATCGAAATCAAATACCAAGCTTAACATGGTGATTTTTTCTAAAAGCATTATATTTTAACTTGAAATATTTTCAGTCGAAAAAAATGCTTTTGAATAACCTACACGACCTTAATAATAATACAGCCTACATTACTGTAATTAATCGTTGAGTCAAAGTGCTCCAGACTTGGGCAAAATTTGAAGCATTAACAAGATCAAAAGAGAGACAATTAAGCTGTCCATGCAGGCCTGCAATAAAAACAACCAGCGTACACAAGATGATAAAAAAAAAACTTGCCTGGTGGCATTGATTATTGTAGATTCAGACGTTGAATTCATGGCCTGTTTGCATCACCAACAAAACAATTCTTCATAGTCAACAATTCAAAACAAAGATTGACCTTCTATTTCAAAAATAAAGGATTATTGTTAATTTAAGAAAGCCTTCTAAAATTGAAGATATTTGTTGCTAGGAAGACTAAGAATGGCTTCTACAACTACTTTGGTAACATGACATGAGCTAGCTTGCTTCAACTTTTGGTTTGGATGTTGTATTATGTCCTTGAAAATGGCCTCTTACTAGACCTAGTTAAGCTACCAGGAAAAACGTCTAGAAAAGAGATCTCGTGATGCCCATTAAGGTACCTTCTGAAAAACGTTTTATAAATACACTTTTAATGCCTGATGAATGATTGAAATGTCTTCGGTTGCAAACCGGTGCCATTTTTTAGATGTACCGCTTTTAATCAAGCGCGGATGAATATTTTAAAATCATACCCTTGAATATCTTTTTTACTATTAGTGGTGCCGTTAAATAATTCACAAATTTTAAGAAGGATATTTTTTATCTTTCTTTGAATGTAAAAATTAAAAAAAACATAATTTTAAACTGAATAATAAGTCAAAACTTTGCATATTTAGTGTTTGAGCTTGAATTTTCTTGTTTTGCTTTCTAAAACATGGAAACATGCTTTGAAGTCACGTGACCGCCGTCACTTTGCCGCTGATCGTTATTAATGCAAAACTTCAATTGCAATTTTTCAAGACGGAGTATCGGAAACCCTGCCAATTAATAAGTTTTGACCATTTTGACAGTTTATTCTGTGTTCCTTGATGCTTCGAAAGCTTTTGACCGGGTGAATCATGCCATGTTATTTCGCAAACTTAAGGCCCGATCCGTACCTGGGTGCCTTTTACGCTTGCTTCACTTCTGGTATACTACCAAACTATGATGATAAAATGGGGTAATTGTATGTCCGACTCTTTCAATGTCAGTAACGGTGTTCGTCAGGGTAGTGTTTTGAGTCCATAACTTTTTGCTGTTTATATGGATGATCTGTCTAATGAACTGAATAAGGTAAATGCTGGTTGCATTGTGGGAAATCTCAAGCTTAATCATATTATGTATGCTGACGATTTATGTTGTTTTTGTCCTTCTCTAACAGGGCTCGATGAACTGCTAGCTGTTTGCTCGAAATATGCTGTTGCGCATAATATTGTCTTCAATGCTTGTAAATCATATGGCATGATGTTTCGCGTAAAATACTGCAAGGATTTTAAGCCTAAACTATCTCTGGATGGCAAAATCATTAAATTTGTTGATTCTGTAAAATATTTGGGTGTATTTCTATCTGATACATTATCTGATGATTGTGATATCACTCGCCAAATCAAGTATTTGTATGCTGTAGGTAACTCACTTCGCAGTAAATTTCATAAGTGTTCTATTCATATCAAAAATATGTTATTTCGGACTCATTGTTGTGCATTGTAAGCTAGTCAGCTGTGGTGTTGTTATACCCATGAAAGCTATAGACGTCTTCGAGTGTCTTACAATGATTCTTACCGCAGTTTTCATGGTATTCCTCGTTATTGCAGTGTCCGTCAATATCAAGTGGAGGCTAATGTTGATACTTTTGATGCCCTTGTTCGCAAACTTTTATTCCGTTTTATGAATCGTTGCCACAGGTCTACCAATGTGTTTGTTCACTCATTACTTCACTCTTGCAGATTTCGTTCTTCGAAATATGTTGCTCGCTTTATAGACTTGCTTTGTCTAAATGGTTTGGGAGAAGCTTACTGTTCTTCTCTGGCGCTTTATAATTATTAATGCATGACTGTAAACCTTTTTTTTTTTGTGTGTGTGTGTGAGCGTTTCTTTTTTTTTTTTTTTCGTTTTCTATGAGCGCTTTTGCGCTTGACACAAATAAATAAATAAATAAATAAGGAAATTATTTCAAATAGAAAGTGGAAAAACAATTGAAGTACCTCTTGAATTACACCACATGTTTGTTATGACGATAGTCTACCTACAAAAAGCTGCCTATTACAATAACTACTTCTAGTAATACCGATAGGTTTCCCTCCTCGAAACTAACTAGCCTAGCCTTAGCTAGCTGGCTTATCAACTCTCAAATGTCTGTTTTGCCACACTTAAGCACTTGAAACTTTCACCACAGTTAAACCAACCAACAACCCAAAATAAGAGATGGCTCTCAAGAAACTGCTAAAATGTAGCACAGTTTATTTAAGCCTTAGTTTGCTATGTTTGTATAGGTGTGTTGTTTTATGTTGAAACTTCGCAGCAAACTACTGTAGTCTTAAAAAAGTGTAGCTAAATATTTTATTAGAATTCAACCTGTGCTTTGATTCGATTGGAATAAACTTGATGGACTGATTATAGTATCGGTATATCCGTAGCTACCGACTAGGCCTACCGTAGGTTATCGATATTCTTCGAAGCTTATCGGTGTTCCCGAAGCAGTTATAGTATTACGCTGCTTTTTGCGGGTAGATTATCATCATACAAGACATGTGGTGTAATTCATGAGATAGGCTGTTTTAGTTGTTTTTCAATTTTTTTTTTTTTTTTCAAGAAATAATACCTTTATTTATTGGCAGGGTTACCGGTATTCTGTCTTGAAAAATGGCGATTGAAGTTTTGCATTCATAACAATCAGCTGCCCAGCGCGACGGTCACGTGACTTCAAAGCATGTTTTCATGTTTCAGAGTTCAAAACAAGAAAATTCAAGCTCAAACACTAAATATGCAAAGTGTTTAACGAAAAACTAACCCTTGATTAATTATTGCGTTAAAATTAATCGTATTTTTAATTTTTTGCATATAAAGAAAGGTAAAAATATACTTGTTGGAATTTGTGAATTATTTAACGGCAACACTAATAGTAAAAAAAATTATTCAAGTATATGATTTTAAAATATTGATCCGCTCTCGATTAAAAGCGGTATATCTAAAAAACGTCACCGGGTTGCAACCGAGGACATTTTAATTATTGATCACGCATTAAAAGTGTATTTATAAAACGTTTTTCAGGAGGTACCTCGATGGGCATCACGAAACAACACATTTAGCCTTGCGTAACAAGGCCTATACGGCAGTTAAACCTGCTTGGAATCTTCAAACATCCAACCAATTAACTCGGAAAAATTCAGTGAAACAAGAGTAAATTTTCTATACCATCAAAAGCTACTAAACAGACGAGGATTCGTCCCAAACAATAAGCCCCACCGTCGCATCTTCGTGGATGGAATATGTTTAGATTTTATTGGTTAATCAATCAACGTTGCGATGATTCAGTGATCGACAACAATTATGCTTTTATCGATTATTACTTTTTTTATAGAATTATAAAGCTGTACAAGTGTACAAGCTCAAAAGCCAAATTTTTATTTTTGCTTTTCATTCCGAAAGTAAAAAAAAAAAAAAAACTAAAAAACATTCATTTTAACAACCACAGTACAGTAAAATTGATGTTTCCCCATCATAACATATTCGAAACACACAAAACCTACAAAACTGTGTAAAACTTTGGATGAACCGTAAATTAATATGTTTCGTTAAGTCCATTTGAGCTGGACAGCGTTCTTACACTTTGTTTATAAAATCAAATTATGATTTTGATTGTCTTCTTTGACTTTCTGATTTCATTGTCTTGTTTGACTCACTGGTTTGATTGTCTTGAGAAGACTCCCCAAACGCACTTGCAAATATGCGTGCATTACAAGGTTAATGGCGACGAGTCTTAAAAAGCTTTTGAAGGTGTGTGCTGCGCTGCTACAACTGGTGCAGTCAAGAAAACACCAGTTTTGCATCTACCGTAGGTATGAAACGAGTAGACTAGTATTCTAGCAGTTTTGCTTTACTGTTTCATAAAACTAGGAAGTTGGTTGCCGTATATTTCTAACCAGCAGAACTTAGTAATAGCCATATGTTAATTTAAATATTCCTTAGAAAACCGGAATTACGCGGTATTTAAGGTGGAAACTAAAAAAGATCATCAACTCTGGGAAACCGAACTTTTTTGTGGATTTGAGGCGCAGACTAAAAAAAATATTTTCCTCAAAATCTTGCGCGGATTTTGAGATGAAAACCAAAAAAAACGTGTTCACTCAGGCACGTAGCCAGAAATTTACAATGAAGGGGAGGTTGGTTGGGGAGTTTGGGGGCTCAGTCCCCAGCGCTGAAAACTTTTGAATTTATTTTCAAAAATAACTTAGCTTGAGACATTTTGTGATAAAAACCAATGTATTTGAAATGTGGAATAGAAATTAGCAATGCAAAAATATGATTAAACTGGTTGCATAAATGGGCTATGCGGGGTGGTGGCTAATGGTAGAACTTTAGCCGTCCTATTTACATGATGGTTAATTAAAAATCCTACCGGTGTAGTACAAAAAAACTCACAAGGAGAAATCTATTTCGATCGTCAGAAAAAAAGGTAATCGAGGGGGTCTGATGGAACGAGATTTGAGAGAAGTGATTAGTAATTAACTAATTTTAAATAGCTCCTCTCCTATCCATAAGTTTATATTTCTTTACCTATGTTCAGCAGTTTTTGAAAAGGGATCAAAATAGATTGCTTATTTTTGGCCGTTGTCTAAAGTTATTACTGATTTGTGAATCATTTTTGAGGCCATTCCAGAGCAAAAAACTGTCTCAGAAGTGCTAAAAACATAATATGTTTCTTACTCTAACATTCAATGGGGGCTGCAAACCCCAAGGCCTGCGCTACTATGTTCACTTTGGAAAAACATAATTTTCCGCTGGTTTAGTCAGTCAAAATTCCGATACAAAATGGTTAAGCGAAACAGACACCGGAAAAAGGCCTCAAAAATGGGACATTGCAAACAAAAAGATATAAACTATTTCGCGTATATAGTGAGTTCATAAATGTACGTACCTCAACTGTTGAGAAAAATGCAATCTCAATGTTACGTCATTTCAGTTTGTTTTTCTAATCTTGGCTGGTTTTGAACTCTGGCTTTGCTGCGTTTGTATTGTAGTGTGCTATTGCGATTCAGTTTCTTAAGTAAGGCAAATCAACACGTAATAACTATTTCAAATCAAGCGGTTTATTGCGCCTCTTTACTTTATGTAATTATCTGATGCACTATTATTTCAAACTGTTTACACTGAATGTTTGCGCTTTAATTCTTTTTTAGGTGACAGTCGAAATTGTTAGTTGTCGAGGAAGGACATAAAAGTTTATTCTAGATTTCTGAGAATTAATTCAGAATTTGAGCTGTATTCAGATCCACATTTTAGTTGGATATCTTTTCAGTCCTTTCTCGAGACTTCCAAACTTGTCCTGGTTGGCTCCCGTTCTGTTTCTCTTTCATGTTTGTTCTCGGAGCTGTTGTTCGCCATCAATTTTTTTTGATCTACTGTTTTACTGGGGTTCATATTTGTTAATTTCCCGTTCCTACTTCCCGGGGCCCCTATGTTAGAAGCCAGTTACAGTTATTACGCTATTTTGAAGTTACTGCTCTATTTTTGGAAATATTGGATTATTGTCTGCCTTAAAGAAGAAACCATCGAAACCGTTGACATTAAAATCGGATAAAGACGATCAGTTAACGCGTGTAAAGACGTTCGATCAAGGCAGACAGAAATAATTTTCGCGTCGTTTACGTTTAATTTAAATAGCTTGATCAACAAAAACTATTTCTTTCTGACAACTTTTTAGTGCTTAAATTTCTTTTTGTGAACTCTTACAGTTTTATTCGAGTTCAGAAAAATTATTTTTTAGAGTTCTGCAAAACGATCGATTTGTTCGAGTTTAAGTTCAAGTTCACAGCCAGCTTTTATAGCTAGCGTTTATTAAATTTTTTATAGCCTGCCAAGCGGAGATTTTAACTTAGGTTTTCTGCTCAGTATCGTTTTAAACTTATACGAACAAAAACTAAACTTTTAGAATTAACTTGAAGATAAAAATACTCATTTTAGATGGAGTTTTTGCGCTGACTGCGCTAGTAAATGTTGGCCTCGTAATGGTTGCTGCGCATTGCCGCTTCCAGTCCAAGTGCTAGTATTTAGAAGTCCATGACTAAAATGTGCCTTTGGTCGCGAAGTTAATTTCATTCGTAAACAAATATAGATAGTCGTTATAAATTATCCTGTAAAGGCCGTTTTATTTTAGTTTGTTTGAAATTCAAGTTACCAGCATCTAGTAAATGAAAGCAACGAATCACAAATCGGCATGGCATTTCTTATTTACGAGTGCCTCTCAATCTGATAATGATGCATCACCAAACTACAACACAATATGACAGCATGTAAGTACGGATTACTGCCGTGCAGTCACCGACCTGGGAAATGATCGTAGCGCAATAGGTACCTATAGTTGACTTACATACCAGCAGTACTGAACAATTTTACAGTACAGAACAATATTTGATGTCTAGCTTCTCTGGTGTAGCAACAACAACAATCACAACCACACGAAAAACGCATCGCAGACCAAATAAAAATTATATGCTTTAATTTCTTCGGAAAATCTCTCCAAGATGGGTAGTTTCTCAGCACATAGCAATTGTTGGCCGTCATTTGTGGTCGATAGTAAAAACAATTAACGAATAAGCAGCCAAAACTAAAATAAAAAGAAAACGATTTTGGAACCAAAAACGGACATTTTCAGGCTAAAAATCTTGATCACCTCATTTTGGAACCGGATTTTTCCCCGTTGACGGAGTTGGCTGGATTTTTTATGGTCATTGTCTTCACCATGGCTCGCTATTTCGTTCAGTGGAATGCATCCTCCTTATTCATCGGTCCACTTGTCTTCATTTCATTCTCTACATATTTTTTCCAGGTTTGTTTCGGTCGTCTTCTTCCACTACTACCCGGCACTTCAAATTTCAAAGCCTACACTATCACATTTTGATTTTCTTTTCTCCAAACATCACCGTATTACTGCATACTGCTTTATGTAGCCATCCTATCCAAACACTCCTCTATACCCGACATGTCCATCAACTCCTCGCAGTTTCTTCGATCTAATAGCTTCACTCCACACATCGTTCAAATCAACATTCTTTCTGTTCTTCTCAAAATTGCCATCTTTTTTTCTCAAGCACCACGTTTCGCTTAATGATAACTTTCATGCAACATAGCTGATCCTAAACAACTTTTGTTAAATAAAACAAAACAAACATTTAACCTGGAATAGTCAAACCATAGACCCTTTATTAGTAGACTGGAAACTGACAGTTTTGTCTTTTTTTTCTTCACGGTTCACTGACTCGATTTCGCTATCAAAGTCTCAGTTTCTGTCTGCTTTGGTTGCACCATAGACTCTTTACAATCAGTCATAGGCTATCCTAAGTAGCGAAATGTTTATAGACCAAAAAATCGATCAGGTTAATGTTGTGGCTAGTAGACTTCATAAAAACGATATACGGTAGGCTAGGTTGAAATAGACTTTGAAGCAATTAGTGTTAGAGCAGGCCGAAGCGCGAGAAGCGTGATGCTAGCGATTTAGTGGTATCCTTTTCAACGATAGCAGCTCCATGCAAGCAAGAGATAGAAATCTTTAAAAAAATACAACAAAAGAATAAAAACACTTAGATCTCAGAAAGACGTAAGGTGCAGTAAATCGCTGCAAAGTTTTGAAACGCACGACCCACATCAATGACACTTGAGTTAGGTTCCTGCGTCTCGGCTAAAACGTCTATACTCTAAAAACAGACTATGATGACCCCTGAAAAGCTTCGAGTTTAGAATATCGGAACCTCTACTAACATTCTACAGACCTTATACAAGAAAGGGGAAGCCAATTATAGTCTACTACGTAAATCTTTGGTGTTTTGTAAATGTTTTAAACAGATCTGTAACTTAGGGTAAAAAATATCCATCCAATTTTGCCACCTCTAGTTTTTGTTGCATGAGATTCAACTCCATTTATAAGAGAATTACAGTACTTTTTCTAAGATTGAATAAATTTTTCTGAAATGGGTACGCCCTGATGTAATTGTTTTCATATTACTGTACTTCGGTAAATGGCAAATACGAATACGTTGAGCCGCGCTGAATAACCCGTCTGGCTACGGCCCTGATTATACTCTAACTTGCTATGATCAAGTTTCGAGATTATGTGGTCGCAAAATTCCGCAAGTGCATGTACAGTGAGTAGCACAGATAGGGGGGGTATTGTGCCATGGCCCCCCGTTTTTGGGCCATGGCACAATTCAAAAAAATGTGTGAAAAAAGTAAAAATCGCGTAATTACATTACCATAAAGCATGCACGGATTACACGTGGGAAAGGCTTACGCTATACCTGGCATTTTAGCACTATTTTAATTAATCAGCTCGAGGGTAAGAGTGTGCAGATTTCAATTTTTTTGCTTATGCCAATATATTTTTGCTATAAAAAATTTTTCGATTTTTTTTTTTTTTTGAAGCGCATATTTATCCGCCTGTCACCAGATAGCTTCTGACGCTAAATATTGGACGATCCACGCACTTCTCATTACCAGGACTACTTCGTACTTGGAAAAATCCGCACCTGCTTAGGAGTTTCCAGTGATCCAATGTTCCTGTGAATTTCTTCGAATTCTTGTTCACTGAATTTGCAGCTGGTTCGAAGCCATCAAGCAGAGATAATCATCATAAAGCGTCTTATCCAAAGACCCAACAACGTGACCAGGGTTTGGATTGAACCCAGATCATACGATCAAAGTCATCGTAAAAACTAGAGCTTTATTACCATCTCGGCCTCGCTGTCGACTTTACTCAATTCAAGTTCACCACACTCTAAACTGCAACAAAAAAGGCATAGCACTATCTCTTTATATTTAATGATCGAACAACACAATGGCTTGTTAAGAAGTAAAATTTCAATCAGCTGGTGAAGGCACGTTGTATTTCAGATGTTTCGCGGTCAATGCCAATAAGTTAGCGTTTAATGCTTGGCATGTTTCAAAAAAATCTGTCACCAAAAGCTACAAAATTTTTATTTTCTTTCTTGGCTTACGTATAATACTTGTGGAAGAAAATGACTAAGTATATTATTCAGCTTGTGCTTTTAGTTGTTTTTATACTTATTTTGTGTATGTTTTGCACTGTTCAAAGCGATTTAAAGCATACCTTTTAATCCGAAATTTAATCTAAAAAGATCTTAACACTGAGTTATTTTTGTAAAACAACGTAAAAATTTCTGAGCGCTGGGGGTTTCGCCCCCAGACCCCCTTATTATCTCCGACGGCTTGGAACTTTGACCCAGACCCCAAACTTATGATGCCAATTTCAAGTTTTGACTCATGCACACCCCTTTGGAAAGTCTTGCCTAAGCCTACGCCACTGTGCATATATGACAAGTAAAAATTTCCAGGCGGGCTGAGCTCTGCCTTGCCCCCGTCTGGCTATTGCTCCGAGTCAATTTTTTTCTACTGCGCTATCAGCAATTTTTTGTAAGCATACTCTTGCACATTTTGATACCGTTGAAAACAGAAAAAAAATAAATATTTTTTCGAATTTGAAACTCACTTGGATTTCGATTTTCCAGTTACCTTGTCAAAGAGGTTTTTTCATAGTACATATCCAGAGGTATTCAGTAACGAAGTTGTTTTCTTTGGTGATTTTACCATGATTTTACTACGACTTGACGTAAAAAAAAGTTATTCTCATTCTATCGGGCAAAACTGCTTATTGAAAATATGTTCGTATAGGTCTTGAACGTGAAATTTGTACTGTAGATAAATCTTTGAGATACCGGTACGGCAAGTTATTTGAAAAATTTGTTGTTTTTGGTGGGTACAAGCATTATCAGTTGAGGCAGCATTATACTTTAAAACTACTTTTATTTCAGAGAATTAATTTGGACTACTTTCACTACAGTGAAAATAATTTGCCGTACTTCTATTTTCACTTGAAGTGAATTTCAGTATAAGTGGCAATACTTTTGTTTTTCGGCTACTTTGACCACCTCTGTATCTATCTTTTTTTGTGCTGATTTATTAATTCAACCGGAAACTTCTTTTGGCTTTTTTAGTCGGCTGATCTAGCTTCATGGCTTCAGTTGTAAGCTTCAAATTCCTAAGTTTTCTTATGCTTCTGCTTGTACTGTGCATTTGAACTTACAGCGAAAAACTTTATCGTGTCGAATAATTCACGCGTGGCCAAAAAAACTTCACAGCGAGAGGAGCTTTTTTCTCTTCAATTCTCTTCGTTTTTTCTTCGCGCGTCAGTTTCTAGTCTACTAATAAAGAGTCTATGGCCAAACAATCACAAACAATCCCATGCAAGACTAACACAACCAACTCAAAAACTTAAAACTGGCCATCGGAAGCCAGAATGTCAAAGAAAGCTGCAGCCAGAAAAAGGAAAGCTCTAAGTCAAATGTAAAGCCACGTCACTGACCTAGAAACAGGAAAGCAAAACAAATCTTTTTTTTTTAACATCTTTGCTTTTTGCTAATGCTGTTGTTGCTTTTCTCTGGTTTGCTGCATTTACTTTGGCTTTGCGGTGCGCCAAGGCCAGTGGCTGGGGATATTTTCGCTATTCCTTTTTCTGAAGTTCTGGTTATCTGGTCAGTTTCAGCTTTCTGGCCAGCGGCGCCTAATATTAAGTTTTTTGATGGGTAGCGGTAGCTTGGTCGGGACCGTTTTAATTGTTTAACTATTTTAGGTTATCTTTTATTATACTGTGAACTTATGATGGCCCTTTTTTGCCAAAATCTACTTTCTATTTTTTTTTATTGATCGAAGTTTTTGGTCTTGCTGATTGTTCGTTAAATAATCTTAGTTCAATCCTATAAAGGCCAAGGAGAATCGCAACAATCATTACCGTTCACCTATTTTGCAATTTCGTTACGAAGCAAGCAGTTACGCTACTGTCATGAAATTTCCTGACTTTCATAAATTTACTACTGCAACTATTCTTTGCGAGATCATTACTGTATGACAAGTAGATTCGAAGTTATTCACAGATTTTCATGGACAACTCGGTGTTTTTAGCAAGATTTTCAGCAATTTAGTATAAACCTATTAATTCCCCGTGCTCTTTCATAATTAGCAATTTCAAGCGATTTTTTGAACAGTAATTGCGCGTAGCAAAGTAACTGAACGGCATTGTTTAACTCGTTTACTCAAGGAGAACGGAAACGAAAGGTTCAATTTGTATTTTGCCTGGAGCATAGTTATTACTCTAAATTGATTTCTAAATCTTTGAGCTGGATTTCTCATAAAACAGTTTGATGAATGTGAAAGAAAATTATAATAAAGACAATTTGATCATTTTCCCAATGGAATTGTTTGTGTTTTGCTTGGAGAAATTATGGACTTTCGTTTTTGCAAATGAAAGTAGAAGTCTTACGAGATAAACGGGAAAGAAAAGACACGCTTGCTAGTTTAGCATTTGGTGATATTTTTTTTTTATGAAATGATAAACAATCAAAAACGTAACAACAATGCATAAGACTAAACAGAGGTAAAGATATGACGAAAAGTTTGGTGATTTTCTATTCACGTTGTGTGTTGGTTAACAAAATAAATAAATGCAACTTTTTTGTTTTTACTTAGCGATCACTCGCTGTACAGGAAATTAAATCACTGTAAGAAAGTATAAATTTGTGGATGACGCAGTAGCGCACTTCTCTTCAAAGTCTTTCTTGTTCCCACTACATTGCGACATATTTGTCTTTCATTTTCATTCATTCATTTTTTCGGATGCGAATATTCAACCAAGCGCTTTGCGTCTATGTAACCACAACAACACCTAGCAACTTTTTTGGGTTTCGTATGGCAATCTTTTCGTCAGGCAGGGCCACCAAGACAGGAAAATGGCTTAGCCCTGTCAAACCTGTCATCGTAACGCACAAATCACAAAAAATTTAATGTATCGGAAGACTGAAACGATCACGACCACAAGAAAAAAAATCCCTAGTTGCATTACAAAATGCCTATCCAATGATTTGATGACGTCAATGCAAGTTTCATAAATACAAAAATTTTGAAGCAAAAACCACTGCAAAAGATTTTTCTAAGTTCATATCAAACTTGTTGGTGCAATAAACATGAGTATCGAACTAATTGGTAGAAAAATAGCTGTAGGTCTAAGCTTATAGCAGATGTGAGAATTTTTTTTTTGAATTTTTTATCTCCAGATAAAACTGGCAACTGGCAAACAAGTACTTGAAACATGTATATTTTTCAAATCTTTTATTTTTTGGCTTTTTTTCATTCTGCGTAAAAATAGTTGCGCTACAGAGCATTACTACCGGGAGAGAGGAGGGAATAAGTTGCGAAAGAGCAGCGCCCTTTGTATTGAGTTGGTCTAAAACTCTGCTTTTTATTACAAAAACGCGCATTGTGCAATGACATGTACATTCAATTTTTTTATCCAATCTCGCATTCAAATTTAAACGATCACTTATTTTTCGTAACAACCAAACCACAAAAATACTGTGTGTCAAGTAATGTCTTTTGAAATTTATTGGTTTTGCGTGATTCTGGCCGAAATGCTAGAAGCACGCGAATCGTTTGAACATTAAAACTCTAGCCTGCAAACTCTGGCGTGTCAACAGGGAGCGAGCTCCTATTGCGGTTAACCGGCTCGACTGCGCATCCAGTGAAATGCTATGATTTGTTGATTTAAGAAGCCATCGGTTAGAATTATCTTTCGTTTGTGGTTACTTCCATGCTAGTTTCCACATCGCCACTGGATGAAGCAGGAACTGCGACAAAACGTTAAAACATCACAATTAAATCTTTTGGACTGTTGGACACATTTTTTTTTTGTTCTTCGTTTTTTATGAATAATATGCTGTACGTGACACTTTATGCATAGGTAGACACTTTTTAGATGCTAAAGCGCAATGCGAAATAATTTTAAGAGCTTGGGCCTGCATTAGAAAATATTCTTCGCTTGCATAAAAACGAGAATTTTTGGAAAGGTGCTACCGAACGAAATTCTCGCTAAAGGCGAAAGGTTATATTTGCACGTGCATTTGAAAGTCTGTGAGCTGGGTAACGTCATTTTCGCTCGCTAAGTTGCTTGGATCAATTGCAAGATATAACTCGAGTAAAAAAACGTACATTTTTCTTGCTAACTTAACAAAGATTTTGAAGTAGGCCTACTCTTTAACCCTCTGTCTACCATAGGATCCAATGGACCCCAAAATGAAATTTGATCTTGCATTACTAGAAGCAGATAGCAAACACAACTTTCATGTTACCTGACTTTTCCTAAATTTAGTTGATCTTCAATGAGGTAGAGCATCACAAATTTCAGATAATTCGATTTGGCTTAAAAAATAAAAACATCATCTTATACCATGGGTTCCAATAGACCCCAAGCCAAGAACTAACCTGCATTTTTTAGATTAGAACGGCTGAATTTATTTTATACAGTCATTTTTGTTTTGAAACAACAAATCTGTTTTTGAAACCACGACTATCAAAATCATTAGTTGAAAAATACTACCTGTAATATTAAGTGGAAGTCAAATTACGAAATATACCCCTGAAAAGGAAGTGCTAGCTACTAGGAAAATGAGGAGATTCTAGAGTTTCCGGAAGAGAGTGAAGATGAGGAAAGATGGAGTGTAGAAGAACTAATTGAGTAGTCAAACATTTTGGATAGAATGGTTCGAACTTACTACTGCAAGAGGATGATTACAAAATGTCCGGTAGCCCTATTTTACGACATGATTGATGTTAGCGCTGTGAATGCATACTAGGCCTACAGCAGCAATTGCATAGCGAAACTAACCAGATTTTTAGCTAGAAAAAAAGGAGAAATTTTTTGATTTGCTTAGAAAAATAGCAACTGCTCCGTCAATGCAAAAAAAAATGTGCAATTCAGCCTCAAATCAACCGGAAAAGAACTACTGCAAACGAAAACCAGACACCAAGGCGAAAAAAAGCAGACGGTATCATTGCGAAAGAAGCAAAGATCGAAAATGCAACGCCTGCAATAAGGAAATCCGGAAGTTATTTGCATGGGTTGCAATCACTAATGGGCTGAAAGTATTATTTAGCAGTTTTCTAAACGCTTTGAAACTGTGAAGCATTGTTTTAGAGTATTGCAAAACTGTGCGTTTTGGCTTTTGTGTAACCAACCATTGCAGATTTTGTTGAAAAAGTGGTATTTGATTTCTATACTTTTATGTGTTGATATTATCTATTTGAACTTCTAAGATGTTCCTTTTTTTTATAATAGTGATGATAGGGAATAAGCAATAACAAAACTTCACAAACATGCAAATAATGGCATAACCGTCGGCAAACGGTGTAAAGGTAATGGCAGTGCACTATCTGGTCTTTGGACTCCCTGTCTAGCTGAATATACCGTATATAATAAGGCCTAATTAAATCATTTTTGTACTTTTTGGGGGGTTTGTTGCTTGTTTTGGTGTTTATTTGTTCATTTATTACAGTTTTTAACGTTAATTTGTTGATTGGTGTGAAATTTATAGCCAAATACTTTTTTTGAAGCCTGGGGTCCATTGAATCCCAATGGTACAATTTGCTTGAAATTTTTTTGGTAGACGGAGGGTTAAGCGTGTGAGAAATTGTTTTTTGGTTCAGAAATTTAATGGCGAAATATTGAAAACTTCTAAAACGAATCTTTGCTGAAAATTAACTAAGTGGTCGCCATGTATGCTATTAGGTTGTTACGAAGAAGCCAATTGGATTGAGAACTATTTGCTGTACCGCCTGGTAAAAAAATATTGAGTAGCGCCATTTGACAAAAACAGCAAGACACTCTTTTTACATGAACAATTTTTTAAGAACACGAAACTCATTTTTCATTGGTTGAGCGGTAACGCTTTCGTCTCAGGAGCGATAGGTCTGAGGTTTAAATCTCGGCCCGGTCAAATCCGACGCAGTGTTGCCAACGGCTCGCCACCGCTGCAACATTTTTCAAAAAAAAACTGTGTTGCCCGTGCGCAATGACGCGGAGATGGGCCCCTAAAACTTGTTACTCGTTTCGGTGTATTACAGCAAGTATAATGAAACATTTGATTTGATTTAAGACTCATTTTTGCTCCAAATTTAAGAACAAACTAAAAACAACGCCAGCCTCGGCAGCAAAATAAACCAAAAACAAAGAAAAAAAAATTGAAATTAATAAAAACTAATTTTGTTTTAAACCAAAACGATAAAATTTTAGTGATTTTCTTGTGTCTGCCAGCAAAATTGCAACTATTCCAAGATTACAGAGCGCTGTTACTCTGCGCAAGCGATTGAGAAAATTTTTTGATAGTATAATAATAGACTTAATAAGCGCAAGCATAATAATAGACAACGATCTTAATTTTAAACAACATATTAAAATGTTAGAGGGAAAGGTAGCTCGTTCAGTTGGAATATTAACCAAATTAAAGTACATTTTTCCTCAAAAAGTTATGCTACAACTCTATCATGCATTAGTGTATCCATTCCTATCTTACGGTTTAATAATCTGGGGATCCACATATCCTACATACATCAAAAGATTGAAATCCTTACAGAATAAAGCTGTAAGGGCGGTCGCCAGATGTCATTACCGAGATGACGTCAAATCGAATTATTTTAAATTTAATATCTTGCAACTTGATGATTTATTTAAGCATGAAATTGCCAAATTTGTTTATTGCTATTTAACTAACAAAACTCCTAATTCGTTCCGTAAATATTTTTGTAAAACCCTTGAACATTCAAGCCGAGTTACGAGACAATCTAGTGATAATTTTAATTTACACATACCACGCTACCGGACTAATAGATTACAAAGATGCATTAAATATCAGGGAGTCAAAGTATGGAATTCCATTCCCCAAAAAATAAGGGTATTATCATACAAGAAATTTAATGTTGAGTATAAAAATGTTCTGCTCAAGGGATCTAGTCATTAGATTCGCCTGCAAGTCTTGAATATATTATCTATCTTGTATTTACATCTTCTTGGAAGCTTGACAATACGGCTGATCAAGCAAACAAAATAACATAAAATTGGTGCACTTCACTTAATAATTGAAATTTCAATATCATTGACTAACTCAGTCTCCTCGACATATAGGGTGGTTGCTTGACTCGATGACCGCGAGGTCTTTTCGCAACTTCCCTGTCGCAATTCTATCTTAAATTCTATATTATTGTCTTTATATCGTTCCTGAGCGACTAAAATAAATCATCTTGTCTTGTCTTGTCTTGTCTTTTGACAGTCTTTTAATTTGAAAAAAGCTTCCTTTACTCTTTTGCAATTTTACGACTCTGCAAAAGCAGGAAAAAGGCCTTCACACAATCAGACAGAGCAAAAGGAATTAAGCAATTTTACATACATGCAGGCGCGTAGCCAGAAATCACAAGCCAATGGGAGGGGGGCTGGTTTGGGGGTCTTGGGACAAAGCCCCCTGCCGCCGGAGGCACTCAATAATTTTGCATTTTTTTGCAATAATAATTTAATTTTAGGGCTATTTTACTAAAAAATAATGCCTTTGAAAACTTCAAATCAATGAAAACTTTGAAAAAATGCTGAAAAATAAACACTCAAATTTAATCGCTAGTGTAAAAACGATAAACATAGATTTTATCAACAAATATATTATAAACTCAGGAATAAGGGAGGGGGGCTATTCAGAGTTAGTTAATAACCAATCACTTCTCTCAAATATCTTTCCACTAGCCCCCCCAATTATTTTTCTTTATTAAATATAGACGAAATAGATTACTCCGTGAGAGTTTTATTGATTAATAGGATTTTATGATTTACCAGCATGTAAACAAGTAAACTGCAATGTTATCATTAGCCACCTCCCGCATAGCCCAATAATGCACCCAGTTGAATCATGTTGCGCTGCCAATTTTTATTCCACGTTTTAAAAGCATTATTTTTTATTAAAATAGCTCTAAAATTAACTTATTGTTGCACAAAAATGCAAAACTTTCGAGTGCTGGGGGCGGAGCCCCCAACCGCCGGAGGCACGGGGTCTGGGGGCGGAGCGCGCTAGCCCCCCTCCTCATTCCTGAGTTTATAATATATTTGTTGATAAAACCTATGTTTGCCATTTTTACACTATAGCGATCAAATTTGAGGGTATATTTTTCGGCATTTTTCAAAGTTTTCATTAATTTGTGACTTTAATTTTTGACAAATTAGCCCTGCTGAATATATGTTCAAAAGATGATTTAAATCACTTTTTGGTCAATTCCAGCGCAAAAAACAGTCTCAGAAGAGCTAAAAACGTGGTATTTTTCTTATTCTGCATTTTGGTTGACAGGCCAATGGGGGGGCTATAGCCCCCCCTGCGGCCTGGCTACGCTACTGACTAATTATCTTTCATGTACAAGTACAGCCCTGCTATACCTAACAAAACGTTAATGGAAAGAGGCAGCTATTGTTCAGAAAATGCGAGAGCGAATATGGAGAAGAATTTGTTTGAGATAAGAAAAAACGACCCAAATTTTTACGTTTCGATAATTTTGGGTTTTTTAAAAAAGGGCTCCAGGTCAAATGCCTCCAATGCTTTCCTTTTTAATACAGCCCTGCTGGGATTCTAGGTTTTTTTTTTTAATTTTACAAAGTATCTTTTGGCGGTCGAAACGTATGCGCTCATTTATTGATAGCCATGATAGGCATTAGAAGCAAGACTATGGAGAAACATCACTTGCACTAAAACATAAAGAAACGATTGGCTTAAAATTAGGATTGGGAAAATGTAGGAAAGGTAAATTTTTTCTTACGCTAGTTTCTTTTTTCAAATTGCTTTGAAAATCTAAATGTGCAATATCTTAGAAAAGTCACAAAAATTGCTATTTTTCTGACACAAAAAAATTTTCGACAGAAGCAGGGAGACTTCTCTCTCGCACCCAGAACCCAGTATTTACAAGGACTTGAGCTTACAAATATGGTATCTCATTTCACTTCAAAAATATAAATTTACAGTATTTGGCAATACTTTTAGATAATAATATCATAGTCGCTATGCAATATTTAAAAACTATGATAATGATAAACGTGTTTTTTTTGTGTACACTCCCACAAGCGAGCAAAAGAAAACAATATTGCAATAACTAATAGTATCATAATTACATACTCCGAGGGTGTTAAGCAGCAAGGGATAGCTGCGAATGTACCTTTCGGTATTCAAGTCAAGCAGCCACCCAGAGGAGACGCATTTATGATTAGAAAATGAGCAATGTACTGATGGAATGTGGCAACATGTAAGAGAGCAACTATTGAAAAAAAAATATTGGTTCGATAAATAGTTTTTGTAATGACGTTTAAAGTGATTAAAATATTTGTTTTTTATTTCAGTTGAAATATCGTTCCAAATTTTTACTCCTTGATATTTTATGCATCGCTGCAGTCTGGCAGTACGATATCTAGGAATGTAAAGTGTAGTTTTGGATCATTTGATGATCTAGCATTTCTCTGGAAGAAATTTCGCTTGCTTTGGTGAATTTAAAAATGATAAAATTTAAAGATCTCCGTGAAAAGAAAACGTTTAACCAAACAATAAGGTTTGTGTTTGAGAAACTACTAAAACAGTAGATTTCCATAATCAGTGGAAGTTTGCCCTAACTCATGAAATTAAGACTTTAAAATTGACCATTACAACGTCAAGAATTTATAGTTTTTAGTTATTCCCAATTCAGATCGTTACGGAACGTAATCAACATTCCTGCTAACGTGTAAAACTTCAAAATGACAATCGTTATTGCAGTATTAGAAACTGCTATTTTCGAACTATCATTTAAAACGTAACAATGCGCTTAAAAATAATGGAAAGATTACAGACCATAATTTAGAAAAATTGTGACATTAGAAAAATTGTTTTTGAAAAATTGTTAATAGAAAAATTGTTAATAATGAACACTTTTCCGTTAAAAATCAGAGCCAGATATGAAATTAATTATTAAATTAGAAAAATGTGCAATAATTCAGTATTAATTATGCTTGTGGCAGTAAGTCTATAATGCAACTTTTGATAGCTTTAATTTAAAAAGTTCTGTTGTTGGTTATAAACTAAGCAACAACTTCAAAACAGTATATGATCGGAAGTGATCCTAGGTTCGACTTATAGTCCGAAAACATTCAAAATGAAAAATACGCTTTTTTTTGAAATTGCGAAAATTTTGATGTCACTGTGCGACCCCTAAACATTGATAAAGTTTTACGAAACTTAACCAAAAGGATTTTTGTGCGAAACCTCCAACTTGAGCCAAGGTAGAATTTGTCACGATAAAATTTTGAAATTTATGGGGCGGCTGCAACAGCCTAATATATACCCTACGTTTCCACGCTGGTAGCCTTTAGACCAGGGCACAAGCCAAAAGTGAAGAATGGACTAAAATGGATTGAACTTTTGTACTAAAAAATTGATCTTGGCTACAAATTATATGCTAGTTTAAAAATTTTGTGTTCATTTCTAAAACAAAGACATAGACGTAATAGATGTATAAATCTGTCAGCCTTTCTTATTTCTTTTCTTATGCGGCCTATCACCGCTTAGAAAATCTAAAGCAAAGCAAAATAATGCATCTAACCAATTGTATCTCTGCATCTAGAGGTGGAGCTCTCGAGAACGACCTTACCCTCGAGGGCACATTTTGAACTCTTTGGCCTTGACCTCGAAACTCAAGTCCATAGCATTGGCTTCGATACCTACAAGTCTTTAAAAAAAAGTCCTGTTCTTGGCTCGAGCACAGGATTATTTTTTGATTGGTTAAAAAGGAAATTAGCCAAACAAGAATTAGCCTAAACTTCTTGTTTGTCAATTATTCGCTCCTCTCCTTCTTTGAAAAACATAGAGTGATAGTCAACAAATAGCTGATCATTTTTCAAAGGGCATTCAAATAAAGTTTTTCTCTGTTGACCAAAATGTTCGGAAAAACCTAAACTGCATTTCCACTAAATTTTAAATTTCTACGTTTTTCCGTTTTCAAGATATTGCTGTTCAAAGTCAAAAATTTTCCTTTTACTCGATTGTTGCCATTTTGTCAAAAAACTTTAGATTATTTAACCCTATTTGGACCGGGGTGGGGCAAATTTGCCTCCTCTTAATTATTTTAATATAGCTCCTAAACTAATGCAAAGTTTTGCATTGATTCACCCTCACTTTGAATCAAATTTAAAAACACATTTTTTCAGAAAGTTTTGGGTCAGCCGGACAACCGGAAGTGACGTCATTTTTGCCTTTGTCAGATGCACCTAAGGAGCTTTAGGCAGTTTTGAGCACAATGCGTGCTTATCAGTGCGCGTATTCTGTTCATTGTACTGCGTATTCATTATCGATGCTAATCTTTAGCTGGAATAAAATATTTTATTTCCTGATAAATGCATTGCATTATCATTACTTCATTGATGACGTCATGATTCAAAACTATTGCATTTTTGCTGCTTCTCGAAATAAACTGCGTTTGCATAAAAAATTATTCATTTTCATCAACTGTTGAATGTTATAATGAAAATAATACTGCAGTAGTCTAAAACTTTGTGAATTACACTATATCTCAGAGGCAAAAAATTACAAATAATAATCAACACTATATATTAAAGATGACGTCATTGTGCATGTGACGTCATGATGCATGTGACGTCATCATCTGCGGTGGCTTTATCAAAGCTGTCTTTGAAATAACGAAAGTCCAAGCTGAAAATAATATTTATCAACATTTAAACAAATTTGCATACTGTTATAACGTTTTACTGGTTTTGATGACGTTATCATCGTTTTCGTGACGTCACTACCTCAAAATATTCAGTTTTAAAGTTTTACAAAAAATAGCTTCAATAAGCGAAAAATCTTGCTTTTATCACTTACCCTTCCCGGTACAAATAGGGTGTAAAAATAGCCTGGTAGATATAGGGTTAAGAACAATGTACGAAGAAAATTAATAATAAGCTATAGGCAGTATCCAGAGTCTTACCCAGAGTCTTTTGATAGTGTTTCATTTCTAAAGATTGTTCGCCTAGTTTGCTCTAGTCTGAATGTTGGCACTAGTTTTGAGCCTATTAACGTATTGGAGACGTAGCCATTTATAGCGAGGTATGAGGAAAGTAGAGAGCTATCTAGCTAAGTAAAGAGCTTCTGACAAATGTAAGGTAAGATTTGTACTTTAGTCGGTAAACACTTGATATATAGCATAGTCTCATTCAGTTAAGATTTAATTGATAGCTTTTGTTTCAATGGGTAAAGATTTTTCAGTTAAGATTTACTTACTTTGGCTAAAATTAACTGATTGATGGGTAAAGATTTATGTATTATAAACCTAATCGGTAAAGATTCATTCCTTATTTGATAAATTGGTAAAGATGATTGTTTTGAAGATTTTTATCAGTGGGGCTATTTGTCCTTTTGGCCGTGCTAGCCGTACTGATGAGCCCTGAGATTGGGCGAAACAGCTGTCTAAAGCATGCTATTGGAAATTACTTTGAATTGAACTATTATAATTATCTCTTGTAATATTGTGATTACTTAATATTTTAGGAAAAAAAATTATTTTATGTTCTGGTTAGTTTGCGATTCCTTGGCTTTCTACGCTCATGTTCATACCTGTAGCCCTAGCTTTACTGATGAGGAATAAAAGACGAATGTCGATTCCGAAACAGTATGTCTTAGGCTGTTAATCATAGTTTTGATTTACCTATAAGACTCTGAATACTATGTGTAGCTTGTTGGTAACTTTAAATTAACTTTTGAAAAGTTGGCTTGAATTTAGTTGAAAAGTAGCTGATCTATATTTCTGACCTTTTACTTTGTTTTAACAACAACACTGCCGAAAATTATTACTGAAAATTGCAAACATACCGTATGTTTTTGAAACTTTGCTTGTAATTGGCAACCTTGGCAAAATTTTTAAGAGAAAAAAGCCTAGCTAAGAGGAACACTAAATTGTCATATCTTGGAAAAGGAAGGCTTGGAAAGCTGAAATTTGGTGAAGTTAGTCTTCAAATCTGTCAAATTTTTTTGAAAGAAAGCCGAACAAAAACATTTTCAACCTGAATGCCCTTTTAAATGGCATTGTGTGAAACAGAGTTGTAAACGGGCCAACTAGTTTAGGCCTGAACCCAAAAATATAAGCCCGAACCCGAAAACTAATTTGAAGTCCAACTCATATCTGAAAAAAACTTAAATTTAAGTTAGATCTGAAAAATTTAGCAATGTTGCCAAGTTATTCTGATTATATTTTTGTGCATCTAAGACAATAAGTACATCTCTAGCCCAAATTAAGCCAGAAATGTTTGTCAACTTTAGACTCGAACCCGAATCCGACCCGAAAAGCCCGGCCCGACTTACAACTCTGTTGTGAAATCTTTAATCGGAGAATGAGGTAGCGAAACGCGGTGTAAAACCGTTTTTCTATTTTTGCTAATACCTCCGCTGCAAATGGTACAAACAGCCACTAAAACCATCCACGGCCACATAACAAAGAATTTGGGGTCCAGACACAAACGTTTTTTAATTTTTGAGTTGCTAATGCTAAAACATGACCGTGCCTATCAGAGTGTGGGTTCAGAAGAAAGTATGCTGTATGTCTGTTTGTGTTTAATAGTGAAATGTAATGCAGTTATCAGAGATAGCCTATTACACTCGAAACGTTAGTATATACCCGATATAAAACGTATCTTGCGGAAGCCAACACTTCTGAGAATACGCGAGCGAATAGTGCGTAGAATTTGTTTTGAGATGAAAAGGAAAAACCCTAATCAGTGCCAAATGGTCTCGGGTGAAAGCTACAGCCGCTGAACGATTTTTTTAAAAATTTTGAATTAAAAATTTTGAAATTTTTAATTAAAAATTGCCTCTAGTAGTCACAAAAAATAAACTACACCGAAAAAAACAAAAAAAAAACGCTGCATTAAGAAATAAGCGAGTGTGAAATTGAACATAACAATAATTGTTCGAAAGCCCAATAATATGTGCGCTGCTCTTAATCAATTTCATGAAGATGAGGAGACGAAGCTACTGAGAAAAATTTGTCATTTTTAGAAAAAAATAATAATTTATTATTTTCACGCTTCTGCAATTGCGAGCTCTTTGAAGAGGGCCCCTGGGCAAATCGCAAATGCCACCAATGCCTTCCTCCTTAAAACAGCCCGGCTAGGATTCTCAGGCGGCTTTTGCCGTTATAATATCCTATGTTAAACTTCACATATCTAAATTCGTTAAATTTTACAATTCGTTATAATATCCTACGTTAAATAAACATGCTTGCTGTTCATTCATTAATAAGCAATAGACATTAGATGCGAGACTATATAAACACATCACGTGCACTAAAACGCAAAGAAAAAATTGGCTTAAAATTAGAATTGGTAAATGTGGGAAAATTAAAGTTGTTCAAGTTAACTTTTACGGTATGTTCTTTTTCCAAATTGCTTTGAAAATTGAATTGTGTAATCTCCTTCAAAAGTCACTAAAATTGCTATTTTTTTGGAAAAAACTAACTAAAATTGTTTAGCAGAGGCATGGAGATTTGCCCTTGTCCCCAGAACCTTGTTTTTTTAAGGACTTGAGCTTGCAAATACCGTTTACGGTATCTCATATCATTTCAAAAACATAAATTGCTCACAATATTTTGTGATGCCTTTATATATTAATATTATAGTCGCTATGCTTACGGTTTTTAAACTATGATAACATTTTAAAAAATTCTGTGAAAAGAAGTCGTTTAACCCAGTGGTCGGCAATCACCGGTCCGCGGACCAATGCTGGTCCATTGAGAGCTTGTTACCGGCCCGTATAATTTTCCCGGTTAAATAATTTGGAATATATTTGAAACGTTAAATGCAAATGCTTTTAGGCATTTCATGAAAAAAAGATTTGATTACACGAGTTTTAACAAATTGATTACACGAGGTTTAACATCAGTTTACATGTAGTAGTGAAATAATTTAAAAAAATAATTTCAGTTAACGGAAAGTAGTACATTGGTAAACGTTTGTGCTTATTTTTGAAAACTGGTTTGCGAAAATTTTTCACTTTTTAATTGTCTGCATTATGAAAAAGGTTGCCGATCCCTGGTTTAACCAAACAACATGGTTTATGTTTGAAAAGCTACTAAAAACGTGACGATCCGTATTCAGTGAACGTTTCCACTGGAGCCCTACGAGATGAGGGTTTAAATTGACCTTTTCAAATCAAAATCAAATCTTTTGTTATACTCGCTGTATTACGCCGAAGCCTGCAACGAGTTTGCGGGGCCCATCTCCGCCTCGTTTACCCCGGGCAACACAGCTTCTTTCGTAGACCTGTCGCAGCGGTGGCAAGTTGTTGGCGACGCTGTGTCCAATTTGACCGGCCCGAGATTTGAACTTTAGACCTCTTGTTCAGAGACAAATGCTTTACCGTATAGAATTTGGTTATTTTTATTCAAAAGTTACGGCCTTAATTGCTTCATTACCACAATACCGCAGGCTACGGAACGTAATCAATATTAATGCCATACCGCGTAAAGCTTCAAAATAACATTTATTATTTTTAGAAACTGCTATTTTGGAAATCTTATCAAAAACTTAACGAAATGCATTATAATTAAACGCTTTCGCGCAAAAAAATAATAGAAAATTTGCCAATTTGTAGAAAAGTTGTGTCCTTGGCATCGAGAAGGTCTGTCCTCAAAAAGTCGGTTCTTGACTTTGGCCTTGGATTTTTTTTGAGTGCTTGGCCTCGAACGTTAGGTCCTCGACTCCACCTCTTTCTGATATCATGCAACATAAAAGCACTATTTTAGCCTCTAACATATTTAAACAAGATAAACTTGCAAACTAAGTAGTAAGTTGTTTCAGGCATCGACTCCCAAATTGCCATCAGATTTTCATTTGCACATCGGTCTAGTTGCTAGGGCAAAGATATCGTACAATGAAAGATCTGAAGCCCGTAGTCTGTATTGGCACTTAACCAAGATTTTGGTAAAGGGAAAGGGCGAAAACTAATTGCTAGAAAGAGCAAATGTCTAACTAAGGAAACGTGTTGAGTAAGCTAGTGTACTCAAAGTATACAGATGGGGGTCTGGGGGCGGAGCCTCCAGCGGCTGGGCGATTTTTGTAAGTTTTTGGAAAAAAAGCTATTTTAATCCCATTGGATCACGTTTTGCATGTGTTCGCTGCCATTTGAAAGAACTAGAGTTTTAACAGTTGAAAGCGAATCGAAAAAACTTAATTGTTCCATCCTCTTTTTACTTGCTATTAAAGTCTCAAACACGTTTAAAATCTAGCTTTATGGTGTAAAATTTTAATTGTTTTGTGGTTTGGTCCATGTAGGGGGAAGTAAAGCACATTGTTTCCTGCAATATTTTAGTAGCAAATAATAATCCACTAGAAGATTTTCCTTAGAGATTTTTGTTTTGTCATGAAGTTAACCAGTGATAGGAGTATATGTGCGGCCAGGGTGCCCAAGGTCCCTTAATTGAAATTTAATAATTTGTTCAATAAGCATTTTCCCTAGCTATTTTTTTTAAAGTATTTTGTGGGTAAAAACTGGCTAGGTGGAGTTGAATCGTTATTGAAAAATGCTACTATAGGTGGTTACGTTTACTAAACATGTTATTCCCGGGCTGGATTTACATTGCGCAGGGCCCCTGGCACTTTAGGGATTTTTCAACATCCTACTGCCAATTAGAAGTAAAGACCAAACAAAAGTTCTATTATCTGAGTGCAGGGTCCTGGCACTGTGCCATATGGCAAATACAGCGCTGGTTATCGCATTACGTTCATAAAAAGTTTAGATGAGAGCCTGAGATAGCAACTTTTAGAACAGAAGCCCGTGATTTCACCCTGCTGGTTATACGTTTAAATCGGTTGGAAAAATTTGAATTGAGAGGTGCGCCGGGCCCCTGGTCGTCAATATTATTTATTGCAAATTGCAGTTGTACGCGTGTACTGTTGTGCGCAAAGATACTAAAAGAAACTGAAAATGAAGAACCAAGGTTTTTTTGTCAACTTTTTGTCAGTTTTGGCATTTCGATTGAGGGTCCCCGGGCCCCCTGAGCCTCCCCCCCCCCCTGGCTACGTCTATGCTTCACTAGACTGCTCATTAATTTTACCATTTAATTTTTACTGTTTACGAATTTACGTATAGATGAGTTGTTGTTTAATTGATGCTCGAAAATATCACTTCAACGCACACACGCCATCACCAAAACAAGAAAAAAAAGGAACAATATCGATGTAGTTAGGCTACTATAAAAACATTGCATTAGCTTAGATAAACACTATAAAATATTAATTTTGGATGGTTTTTAAATTATTTTTTGTTTAACACAACCACTTTGAAATAAAATTACAAAAATAAGTGAATTACTCCGTGAGTTACACTACATATATTTCATGATAGCCTATCTACAACATATAGCCTAACACAGCTGCAGCTGCTGTTTCAAGAAATATCATTTCTCGTCATCTAGAACCTATCGATTTTGATAAATCATTTTACAAAATTTCACCTTTTTGCACAAATACTTTGTGTTTAAAAATTGTTAGAACCGATGAGCATGTATTTGCAAAAATAGACTGAACTTTTGTACTTGAAAATTGTAAAGTCAGGAGTGCTACAGTAATCGACCCTTAGCCCTATAGTTTTCTCAATATACGTTAATAACATCTTTAACCATTTTGAATCAGCTCCAGTTTTGTACGCGGATAATACAAACGTAAACGTGAAAGCACACAAACCCGACTTACGTGAAACTCTTATGAGTCAAGAAATTAAAATTGAACGACCATGGATGCTTGCAAATAAATTGGCAATGATGTAAATGCATGTATAACTAGGGTTATAGTGATTTCTTCCAAAATGAAAAAATCAATGATTTAATATTTTATAAGATGTGATCAGTCACTGATCTCTGTTCAACAAAGCATCAAATATCTCGGTTTGAATACTGATAATACTGTAAACTTAATTAAAAAAAATACATTAAAATACTTGAACGAAAAGTTGCTTGCGCAGTTGGCATTCTAGCAAAATCAAAGCATTATCTTCTTCAAGATATACCATTGCAATTTTATCATGCCTCAACAAAAGGCCGCCTAATTTTATATGTGGCCTGTTTAAGCAAACCTGCTCTCTGCTAAGTCTTTAGAAAATTGTTGAAACTGACGCGAGTTTTGTCCAAAATTGGCTGTGACGCACTTGCATGTTAGAACGTTATCAATTCAAAAATAATTTTCCTCGTACATCCGTAATTCCTAATACAAATACACTTGCCGAATTTGGTGCTCCCTGCTCATGACCTAGATTCAAAAACGATAGGTAGAGGAGCATTTTTTGGGCTTTTTCCTTCTTCTGTAAAATGCTTTGAACAAAAGGTCAAGTGTAATTTCAAAGTGCTGTGACTTATTTAAGAGCTGACTTAAACTTTTGATTTTGCTGAAATTCGGTCAATTTCTACGAACTTTATTTTTTCACCAAAACTTTTTAACTTGTCTTTTCGTGAGTTAATGAGCTTATTTATTTTTGCGTACACAGTTGTAACTGCAGAATCAATCCATTTTGATAACAAGATAAAAAAGTTTTTTAGACTATTTTGATTCAGATTATAATGACTAGGTCAAGTTTTTGTTCACTAAAAAATTGAAAAAATTGCAAGTATTTTTAACGAAAGTTGCAAAAAGTTGCATTTATTCACAAACACTAAAAACGATAGCGATTTATTTACGTAGATTGCGAAATATTTGCAAACATTACGAAGGGAGAAATGGCGATCTTATGCCAGCAGTTTGCGAAGCATGCTAAAACTTCGCTCCACAGTAGAGATGGCAACAGCGCAGCGTACGCGGCCGCGCGCTGTTGTTGGTGCACCGCGCCGCGCAGCGTGGCAACCAAAATCTATATTACGTCACAGCATCAGCGTAGCGCCGCGTACTATAATTTTTTACGTTTTTTTACAATTATTGCAAGTGAATTATTTTATGTCCAACAATGGTAGGTCATGATGCAACTATAATATGAATTGAAGACAACAACAATATCATGTTGTGACAATACATATATTTAGGGTACTAAAACAGTAAATGGTGCCCTCGGTGGAAGCAATCATTGCTTGAAGTATATTTTTTTAGAATTCGGAGCATCCTAAAATAGGCTATTTTGGCTACAACGAACTTAGTTTTGATTGGCTAAACATGTTTCTTGACACCAAGAAAAAGATTTTGGTTTTGGTAGGCTACACTTGGAAAAGTTTAGAATGTTGGGTGAGAAGATGGAACAAAGGCAGATAAAAAAAATGTTGATGAAGCAGGTTTGTGTGAAACAAGCATCAGAGCAGAGGTACATAGCCTAACCACAAGCATGGCCTCAGAGAGAAAATTTTCCAGGGGGTACAAAGATCGATACCGGGCCCCCAAATCTTATTGAGCCCCCCAAGCCATAAATCAATGACCCAGCACCAAACTTGCGCAAATTTTTTTTTCCGATTTTTTGCCCAAAATTTGTTGAAGAGCAAAAAAAAGGTCTTCACTGAAATTTGGTTTGATTTTTTGCCCAAGGTTGGGTGCAGGCCTAAATACGCCCCTGGGTGCAATAGGGTACCAAAACTTAACGCGAAAACCTGAACTCTTCCGAGCCCCCCTAGGTCTGGGTACGATGTAGGCCCGGGTACGATGTACCCCTTGAAGCCCCTCTCGCAGGCTCTGGCCACGAGGTACCCACTCAGTATGCAATATACCTATGGTATTGGTACAATGCTTGCATTTTAGGGGGACAGAGTTAGTTCAGTGTAGCCTATAGCATTCGTCAACTGGTCATGGCATAAAACATTAGCTTTTAGTCCTACCATAGATGGCTGTATCCTGTCTGGTACAAGGTAAGTAAAAAGACTAGGCTACACAAAGTTGCAATGACCCAATAGCCTATGTTGTGGTAGCGGATGGTTACAGGGTTCTAAGTAGAGTACAAAGACTAGGCTACACAAATTTTCAATGACAGAATAGCCTACGTAGTAGCAAAATTTATTCCGCAATCAAACACACCTGCATACAGCAAAGGTAGCCTATAATACATGGAGTAGTTTCATACAAGTGTAGTAGCTTGTGACAGCATGCAGAGCATATGATACCTTATATTTCATTATTTGAGCTACTGGTTAAGGATTAGTACAGTAGTTGCATGGAATAATCAGGTAGACTGGTAGATTGTTTTTGATTGCCAAAACATGGTGCAGAAAAACTGCTAAAAAGCACACATAAGGCAGATTGAAACGACTGATCTCACGTCACATGTTTTTCAGTTTTTACTTGGCCATTTTCAAAGTTAACGAGTGCGAAGTTTCAGACTTTTACTTAAAACTCGATAATGGTTTGGTCTAGCTACATGAAATTTTGACAGCAGTTTGAGATTCATAAGTTTTGCGTGTGCCAAATTTCAAGGCAACGAGTCCCGTAACTTCAGGTTTAGGACGCGAAAACTACTTTAAAAGTTTGGTGTAAAAAGCGGTCTTATTCAAAAACGGCTTAAGTATGGCAAAAAATATTTCACATAGTTATATGACATAAGATACCCTTTCATCCCAACCTACACTTTTAGCGGCATTGAGTTTTTTTTTCTTTTTTCATTTTTCGCTTTCTAAATTTTGTGCACTTTTCTTCTCCTAAACCACACAACATCCATATCTAATTTTTGTGTAAATTTGTTGAGCTGTAAATGCAATTTTGTTTCCTGAAATTTTTTGAGGCTTCTCCCCAAAACCCCCCCAAAATGGGGCCCTAAAAGCTAATTTTTTTAATTGCTCAAGCTAGGGTGATAGTTTTTTGTTTATATTGGTAGATATTTAAGCAGCAAATAGTTTGACATGGTATGGAGGTACCACCCCCCTCCCAGGGCCCCCAAATGGACTCCCCAGAAATTAGTATTTTGAATGGCTTAAGCTAGGGCATTAATTTTTTTATATTGGCAGATGTTTAAAAAACAAATATTTTGACATGGTTTGAGAGAGCAACCCTTTGGAAAACTCTCCAAAATAATACCCCTAAAATCAATTTTTTTATATGTGAAGCTAATTTTTTTGTGATGTCAGTAGAAATTTAAAGGAAATTTAACTTGCGGTGCGGCGCGGTGCAGCGTGAGCTTAGTTGTGTTTGGATGCGATGCAGCATGCGGACAAGGTTTGCGGATGCAGCGCAGCATGCGGATGCATTTTTTGTTATCCGCGCCATCTCTACTCCACAGTGCACGAAGTTGTAAGCCAACTGTTGCGTCATAATAAACATTGAGACGCAGGTAATCCGTCACATAGCTCTTTGTCATGCAAATCAAAGACAATAAAACTGAACTGAAATAGTTTTATAGCATATTTTTTTAAATTACTCTGACATTTTGCGCCATTCTTAATGAAAATTGCAGAAAAAAACTGCATGTAAAAAAAGAAAAATGTTGCGAAAAATTGCAATATAAAATTCCTAAAAACAGCTTGAAACATTAAACTACATAAATTTTGAGTAGTTGGGAAGCTGTCGGAAGCTGTAAAAAAAAGTTGCAAAAACTTGCCCTGATAATGACATTTGCGTAAAGATAAAAATTACCTTTCTGGCTCGTAGCTACAGAAGTATGAATGAATTTGGGCAATGAAAGCAAATGTGCAGGCTTCGTAACAAAAACATAGCAAATTACAGTAGATTAAAAAAACCAAAACCTCATTGCAAATTCCCACCGAATGAAAAAGTAAACAAAGTGATGTAGATGAGCAATTGAGTTTTAAAACAATATTTTCATTTAAAAATATGCAAGTTCAATAAAACAGTCAAATACACGTAAAATAGTTTTGTGTCGACTTTGGACAATGTTGACGTAGAAAAATCACTATATGATACATTTGGTACAACAAGTAATTTAAGCATAAATAAAGGACTATAGTTGATCAATTACATGCAAGCGTACTCTTTAAGATCCTAATTTTTTTGTGAATTCGGTTTGTATGGGATTGTAGTATTTTTATTACGTTGTGACAAAAATAATTTTAATTTTATCATACGTCTTTTTTGCATGCTTACCATTATCTTAATAAGGAAGCCAAAAATAAATCAAAAACTTAATGAATTACGTCAAATGTTTTTTATGAAAATCGACCAATAAAATACCATAGCACAGCACAGCTGCTGTTTCAAGGTATAAACACATCGTAAACACATCTAGATCCACTAGATTTCACGTAAACCAAACATGAACAATACGCTGATTACGGCCGTCCCAAGAATTACCAGGCAAGTTGTGCTCACCCAAGCGTGAGTAAAGTCTCAATCCAGGACGAAAAGCATAAGTAAACGCCATGCGAAGCCCAAGATTTTGTGCCGAAAACCTTTTTTTTTGTGCTACTACAAGCATTTTGGCTATGCTTGAGGAAGAACTGCATTCAAATTACAAGCATTCTTAATTACACACCTATTGAACAGTGGAACAAGCTGCAACATGCCGTTAAATGTTCATTTATTTTCGTTCGCGGCATAGCAAGCTTCAGAATTGCTTTTGAGTACATAATAATGTATGCAATTGCAGTAATATCAATGACTCGTTTTATGACCTTCATAGATCTGCGTACAAACCTTACGAGTGGAAACAGTTTTTGATTCAAGCAAAGCAAGTTTAAAGCTCTTCTGCTTATTCGGGAAATCATTTCTTGTTGGCTCTTTAAGCACATGCCTCTGTTTTACAAGAAACTTATGAAAAATTGGAGTTGGTTTTACATTTGATAAAATATTTAATCAGTCACTAGAGTGTTTGTAGAGATCACAAATTGGCCTTATCCTTGGTTTAAAAGGGTTGTATATACTGAGCATCAATGCTTCTTATGTTGTTGGGACAACCGAAATGATAAACAGCACTACCGTATATTTGAAAAGATTGGCATTTACCTAAAGAGTTTTTTTAGTAAGATTTTTCATGTTTCTTTACTTGATCCCACCAAAGTGCCAATGCCAATACAGATCAAGTTAGGGCTCTTAAAAAACTTATTAAAGCAATCGATTGAAATGGGAATGGATTGAAGGGTATCTGCATTGGCAATTATCCGCCAAATCTGATGCCAAAATAACTGCTGGAATATGCATGTGAACAGAAATTTGGAAGTGAATGATTGAAGAAAGAAGATTTGGTGAAAGGCTAAGCTTATCATAAACGAAGCAGGGTATCAATTTTCCTTAGTGGTCAAATTTTATTTGGCAAAAGATCTTTTTCATAAGGCAGCATTGTTAAAGATTGTCTATGCAGCTACAACAGCCTTTGTGCAAGCATATCACTGAAAATTCATTTTGTCCATTTCCGCTTCGGATTTCATACCTTCTAATATTGGGAACGATTTCATCAAAAAATTATACAGGTGGAAGATCGCTATCAGGGAAGAATAACTCGGGCTATGGTGGCAGATTATGTACTGCTGGTTTCTTCAGTGAGAAAGTAGTGCTAAGCATATTGTGAGAACCCGGCAAAAAGTGCAAAGTATTTTTAACCGTTAAATGCAACATTCGGTAGATATTTTGGGGGGAGGTTAACTCAATGAACTTTCAAAGTATTTTAGCCGAAATCGTTGTGATACTTGTTTGTTAACAAATACATCGAAGATGTTTTTTGTATATGCTGTGGTAAAGCTAAAAGATTATTATGCCAAATATAATGCATTTTTTCATTTTGATTTTATCAAATAAATAAAAAACTTGATGTCCTAGCACAAAAACAAAGGCAGATTTGAAATCACTAACTCAGCACCCCAAATATACTCTACTGCACTTTTTCACTTCAAAGCAGCAAAATTTTCGTTGCCTAGTGTTGTTGGTGCAAGCAATTTTTTGGGGTAGGGGATGGGTTGTGAGTAAGTGGTGGTAATTTTTATTTTTTGAGGTTGGAAGAGAGATAAAATTACTCTTTTCTACTACAAATAGAAGCATCTCTGGAGAGGTCCGAGTAAAAAATGGATCTGAGTGCTTTGCTTTGGGGTTCAGACTTCCTCACCAAGAACAATAGCTCTTGGTCCAATTAAATCCGCAACTGCTAACTGTTAGTAAAGAAAAAGCAGAAATGCCAGAAAAAACCTATCGTTCACTGTTAAAATTTTTGGGTCCAGCTGACCCAAAAAATCCTGGTCAAAGGCCTTTGACTCAAAATTTTTGGGTCAAAATTTTTGAGTCATTGTAAAATTTTGGGTCGCCGTTAATTTTGGGTCAAAAAATTTGGGCCAAAGTAAAATTTTGGGTCAACGTTTTTGGGTCATTGCAGAAATTTGGGTCAGCGAAAAATTTTGGGTCATTGCAAAAATTTGTGTAAGTGAAAAATTTTGGGTCAAAGAAAAATTTTGGGTCAAATTTTTGGGTCATTGCAAAAATTTTGGGTCAGCGAAAAATTTTGGGTCAGCGAAAAATTTTGGGTCAAATCTTTGGGTCATTGCAAAAATTTGGTTAAGCAAAAAGTTTTGGGTCAAAATGTTTGGGTCAGTGCAAAATTTGGGTCAAAAAAAGTTGGTCTAAGAAATAATTTGAGTCAAAGTTTTTGAGTCATTGCAAAAATTAGGGACAGCAAACAATTTTGGGTTAAAGTTTTTTGGTCATTGCATAAATTGGGTCAGTAAAAAAATTGAATCAAAAAACACTTTAGGTCATCGCAAAAATTTGGGTCAACAAAAAACTAGGGCCAAAGAAATATTTTCTAAGTATTTGGGTTAATACAAAAATTCGGTACAACAAAAAATTTAGTCAAAGCAAAAAAATTTGGGTCAAAGGCACATTCTAGTCAATGCAAAAATTTGGATTAGCATAAAATTAAGGATCAAAAAATTAAAACACATTACAGAATGAGAAGTGTTTCTATTGTGGAATGAGTTTCTATGTGGAATGTTTCTGTGTAATAAGTGTTTTTTGACTAAGGTCTACATCTGCATCTACCCCAATAATTTGACTGTGGTCTGCATGTGAATCACTTGAATTCGGGAAAAAAACCTTTTGAAATTTTGGTGAAGACCTTTTTTTTTGGTCTGCACTTAATTTGCTGACGTGAAAAAAATCGTGGTCGAGGTTCATCCCAGCAGTGTTGAAAATAGGGCAAAATTGGGGTAAAATCGCAAATTATTTCCCCTCCAATGTTCAACAAAGATCGGGCACCCCTGCAAGTAAGAAATCTACTAAGATTCAAAAAGCTACTAAGATTCAAAATTTTGTTCCAGTGAATTTCGTTAATACCAATATCAGCAAGGTTTTTATTTTTAGTGCTTTTTTAAAATTGTTTTGAGACTATGATAAAGTTTTTGATCGTTTAAATTTGTTGACTAAGTCTATTGGGTTCAAAAAAAGTTTGATATTAGAAATATTTAGAGTCAGTTGTATTTGTTAACTAAAGTTTATTGACAATCTTTAAGAAAATTGAAACCAAAAATTTAGGTTCGGTGACATTTACTAAACTGACTTATTTATTAAGGTGTTACTGTTCATCTCGCTGAGTTAAATGCGTGGATTGTAACGCAATCTGCGAAGATAATGCCTTGTGTGCTAATTATCACCCTATATTGTTTGCAATTTTTATAGCAAGATGTTCTAATGCGTATAATGCGTAGTGCTGTTCAAAACTTTTGTTGTTTAAACTTTTGTTGTCGATTCGCGATAAGTCATTTTGGCGAACGGACGTGTTCATTAGAAGAGAGAAAAACAGACATTTTGCTGCAGCGGTTGCGCAGAAAAAGAAAAAAAAAAAGGTAAATTAGGAATTTGCTCAAAATCACGCCTGGGAAAACTGGAAAAAACACAGTTGAAGCTAAATTAGACAGTGTATTGAAGGCGATTGAGATAATGTCGGAGAGATTAGATAATTTGGAGAAGCATTTTGCCAGTTTCGAAATTCAACTTAATGAAATTGACAAAAAATTTTCTGAAAAATGTGGCAAGCTAGAAGCTGACGTAACCGCACTAGACTTAAATATCAATCGAATTGGAAGTCTGGCCTCAGAAATTGAAACGGAAATGGTCTCTAAATTTGAAATACTTGATGAAAAATTGAAAGCTACTGAAGAAAAGAACAACGCGCTTCTACAGAAAATTAAAAGCATTGAGCTTGAGAACGTCATGCGTGAATCTTATGACAAACGATTCAATATTCTGATACATGGGTTAGATGAAATCGAAATTAAAACCAAACCACAAACTAAAGCTATTTTTGAAACTTTTCTGACGGAGGCGCTAGGATTGGAACCCGATGCGGTTAGAATAGTGGATTTACACCGATTTCCTCAACACCCTGTCACAAAAGCAGATAAAAAGTAACGCGACCAATTATAGTCAAAGTTCTAACTGCCTTCGATAAGAGCATTGCCGTAGGAGGCGGGGGGCAGGGGGGTCGGTCGCCCCCCCATTCGGTTCAAAACGTCGAAAATTTGGGCAAATAGTCTATTTATTTGGGCAGCTATTTTGTTTATTTGGGCACATGATTGGCAAAAAACCGTCTCAGTTTCAGTGATGACCTTTTTTTTTTTTTTTGGAGAACACCTCAATTTGGACAGAAAAACCGTTCAAATTTCTGTGAAGACCTTTCTTTTTTTTTTTTTTTTTTTTGGAGAACACCTCAACTGGACAGAAAAACCGTTCAAATTTCTGTGAAGACCTTTTTTTTTGGAGAACACCTCAATTTGGGCAGAAAAACCGTTTAAATTTTTGTGAAGACCTCTCAATTTTGACAGAGAAAGGCAAGTTATTTTTCGGGCAGAAGTTTGTTGCCCCCCCAAATCATTTGGAGCTCCTACGGCCATGGATAAGAGCATCATTTACGAAAATGTTAACAACCTTAAAGCTTATAATGATGGAAAAGAAAACTCTGCTTATATAACTGACCACTTGCCAAAATTATTTTATAAATAAAAGCAGATGTTAATGCCCGATTTTAAAGCAGCCAAGGGCAAAAAGCGTACATGGGGTACTTACGACGAAAAGTACTGTTTATACATCGAAAATAAACGTATATTGCCACCTGTCGGTGCAGATTACGTGTAAACAAACTTTAAGAAAATAATGTGTTGTGTGCTTTTGGTGACTAAAATACCGACTTAATTTTGTAATGAATAGGACTCTGTGCATCGCAATAGGACAAGTACTCCGATTCTGTGCAAGAATAGGACTCCGATTCTGTGCATCGCAATAGGACAAGTCGGAATAAATTTTTTCATAATTTATTATTATTATCTTTCAACATAATTATTTCAATCAGCAACAATTTTATACAAATAACATAGTGAGCAATAAACGAAACAACATTTGACTGTCTTCGGCCTTGCAACAGAATGCGGACCCCTATTCACCTTATTATTCAATGGAGGAACAGCATCGCGTAAATTGCGAAAACTTAGATTATTGCGTTTTCCCTAATATGATTCAGCATATTTTGGAGTATCCAAGGGATAAAATGAAATGCTACATGCTTTGCATCAAAATGTATCAGTTGAAATTGGTGTTTTTGGTACTGGAATTTGATGTATAGATTTTTATAGACATAGATTACTGGAATTTGATTGTGATTTATAGATTTTTTATAGACATAGATTACTGAAACCTCTTATCTGTTTGTACAACGTAGTGATCACGTAGCAAATTGAGAACAAGTATTGGTTTCCTGTCCTGATCCGATTAACTAAAAAACTATTTGCTTTTTCTTTACTGTAACAGCACTATTGGTTGAGCAATTTTTTGAATAGCTATCACATTGTGAAATGTTTTTATTAGACAGTAAACTAGGAACACTAGGGTATATTGCTGTTTTTGATCAAACTTTTGTAGCAAACCAAATGATACAACAAACCTAATTTATTATTTTTTGTTTAACAGCAGTAATAAGTAGAGCAAATTGCGCAAATCTCCTGTCTCTTACATTGATGGTAAATTATGTAAACTGTTGAACCGCTGCTTTTTAAAATGTCTGTTGACAAATTGGATTTTACTAGTGTACTAACAATGGCTACATGTGACGACTTAATTATAAACAACAGGAGGTTGTTTGAATTTCTCAACACGAGTCGATCAGAGCTAAACCATGAAACAAAAACTTGTGATCTGAATGACACATTTGACTCCTTGCTAAATAATATTAAAGAATGTCATTATATTGATTTTCCGATGAAAGAATTTTTACCATCCACAAATCCTAATCAGACTACAATGTCTATAATCCATATAAACATAAGATCGTTAAACAAACCAGAAAATTTCGAAGCACTTCACGAATTTTTGACCTTACTACCATACTCTCCGGATATTGTGTGTGTATCGGAAACGCGGCTTAAAGGCAATCCATTAATCAATATTTCATTACCAGACTACAACTTTATTCACTCCGATTCTTAACAAACGCTGGCGGGGTTGCAGTATACGTTTCAACTAAGTACAAATTTAAACTGGATTGTGACCTTGAGATGAAACTAAACGGTTGTGAAGAACTTTGGCTAAATATAAAAACCAATGATATTTCTAATCAAAAATTTACAGTTGGCGTGATTTACCGACATCCAAATTATTCTAACAGTGCAGTAAATGAATTCACTGAAGCCCTATTTAATTCCAGAAAAAAAAATAACCAATCGAAAAGACACCTTTTACCTGCTCGGAGATTTGAACATTGATCTAACAGTGAACAAAAGAAGCTTAAGTAGTCTTGATTTTCTAAACAGCTTAATTAGTTGCGGTTCCTTGCCAATCATCACTATTCCGACCCGGGTCACAGAAACATCCGCTACTATCATCGATCATATTATAACTAACGATTCCTTACTCGAAATAAAACCAGATGTAATACGATATGATGATAAACTATCGGACCACTACCTAATATATTGCAATGTAACTAATAATTCTCTAACGTCACCAAAGCAAACCTACTTAACAATCAGAGATAAGTCTACCTTTAACGCAGATTCTTATCGCGACGAAATGAATACTGCAGTTTACGACTACCTGAGTAATATAGGGGAATTAACAGAACTCAATTTTGATCGCGCATTCGATGAATTTGTGTCACTCGTCCAAAACGTAATGGTAAAGCATGCCCCTCTCAAAAGATTATCGCGCAAACAACAGAAATTAAAAAGTAAGCCATGGATTACAAAAGAGATATACGCAATGATTTGTCGAAAAAACAAGATGCATAAATCTCATTGTATTTTGGGAAATGAAGCTATGAAACACAAATATAAAAGTTATTCGAATAAATTAACTAAAATTAAAGCATTAGCCAAAAAAGAATATTATTCAGCAGAAATAGAAAAAAATAAAACAAATCAGCGAAAAACATGGGAACTTTTGCGAACTTTACTGCCTAGCAATTCCAAAAAACGAAACATCTTTTCAACAACTGTAAATGTGGATAATGTTACAGTAACAGACCAGCAAAGAATTTTGGTCGAATTTAACCATTTTTTCTCAAAAGTCGGAGAAAATCTCGCGAGTGAATTTAGCACGAATGAAGAGGCAGCATTTGAACTATTTCTACAAAATAGAGTAAGTCCATCAATTTTCATGGAACCACCTCGGGTGAATAAAGTAATAAACATAATAATAAACTCTTTAAACTTGAATAAATCTGTAGGTCATGACAACATATCGCCGTATTTTCTGCGAGTGGCTTCTGATACATTAGCTCCAGCTTTATGTTTTATCATTGACAATGCTTTTCGATTGGGAATATTTCCAACAAGTTGTAAAATAGCTAGAATTATTGTCCCTCTGCACAAATCTGGAAAAACTGATAACATTACTAATTATTGTCCAATATCCATAGTAACATACTTCTCTAAAATTATTGAAAAACTAATACATAAACGAATGTCAAACTTTTTTCAGAAACATTCTGTCTTGGTTACATCACAATATGGATTTCAGAATAACATGTCAACATCTCATGCTATTATGGACGTGTTGACCTATACTTATGATCACATTGATAATAACATGTATACTGGCTTGATATTATTAGATTTTAAGAAAGCTTTTGATACTGTCTGTCACACCACATTATTGAAAAAGCTTGTGCACTACGGAATCCGTGGCGTTGCACATAAACTATTGCACTCTTTTTTGTCTGACAAACATAACTTCATTATGACATATGTTCTGAAAAAGCTCTCAATCGCTTTGGAGTGCCTCAAGGGAGTAACTTAGGGCCATTGTTGTTTTTAATATATATAAATGATATTCCAAATGCATTAACTTCAACACCGCGATTTTTTGCTGATGACACGTGCTTAGTAATACACGCTGCAAATCCACGTACTCTACAAGAAAAAATAAATATTGAATTACTAAATGTTCATAAGTGGACAAAAGCGAACAAAATTACCCTTAAGCCAAAAAAATCTTCCGCCTTGATAATTCCTCCTAAAACAACTCTTCCAGTTCCTGCAATTGATTTGATTTTCGACAACAATGTGATTACTATTAGTGATTCCGCAAAATACCTGGGCATTACAATCGATGCAAGATCAAATTTTGACGAACAAATCAATACAATATCAAATAAAATAGCGAGGTCCATAGGTGTTTTATCTAAACTAAAGCATGTCTTATCTTTCACTGCTTTACGAAATTTATACCATAGCATGATTCACCCACATTTACTCTATGGCATCTCAATTTGCGGAAACACGTCTGGCAGATCCTTACAGCAATTGATAACCTTACAAAATAAAGCTGTCAAAATAATTTCGGGTGGTCAGTGGCGAGACCACGTTACACCTTATTACGAACAATCAAAAATATTAAAATTAAGAGACTTATATACATACGAGGTTGCAAAAATAATGCATAAACACTCACGCAAACAATTACCTAGCAGTTTCAACTCATACTTTGCTACCGTGAATGCGAAACACACACGAACTACGAGATTAGCTTCGTCTGATTTTAATTTGTTTCTCCTTAGATATAGAACCAAAAATTTACTGAGAAACTTCAAATATCAAGGAGTCAAAATCTGGAACTCACTATCAGAAGCATTAAAAATTTTATCGTTCAATCAATTCAAAGTAAAATATAAACAAAAATTATTGTCAAAATATAAATGATAAATTGCATAATAATATTTTTGAACAAAACTAAGCCAGAGGAAACATATTGCAAAAAAAATTTTTTTATTTTTTAAACAGTCAGTACTCCTTGAAATCTACGAATGCTAATATAAAGGTGGCTGCTCGACTCGATTACCGTGAGGTTCCCTCGCAGCCTCCTGTTGCAATTCAAGTGACTGCTTTTTGAATAATATATTGCCTTGCTTACTTGTTTATTTGTGCCTTAATTGCATTTGTCTTGAATTGTAAATAAATAAATGTTAAATGTTTATTTTAATTACTGGACGCGGTTGATAATCGCACCTCAGCAGACAGTTTGCTTTTTACCACGTGATGACCTAGATAGAAACTGGTATAATAATAGTAAACCGACTTGCTGAGTAAACGATTTTAGCAGTGGCAGAAAAGAGAGAAAAAGTGCTAAGCAGTTATTTTGATCAAATTTGGAAAAATTTTGATATGTAATATTAGCATAATCCTTGTTTATGTTAAGTTATTGCAGCTTCTACTTAAGAACTTTTATTAAGCTTTTATAAAAATTTAAAAAATTAAGCGTTGGCCTAGGAGAAAAAGAGATAAAAAAAACTCGAGAATAGCTTCTCCACAACAACGACTGTGAAGCCAACAAAAAGATATTAAATCAGCAAAAGTTTGACAAAAAAGAGAAATTGGGATTTCGTTCAATTAATGATGCCCGCTGCATTGTAAATTTGTGAGTTAATATTAATCGTAAAACAATTTTTGTCCATAATTAGTGTTGATTCTTCACAAAAATGTTTAACAGATTAGGTTCAATTGCAAACTACACTGTTTGATTTAAAATTAATTGAAGTAAATTGCCAGCACCTATATGAGTTTTTTTAACGAACATGCGGAAGTAAAAGTCTTTTGTTTCCTTTGAGCATATGCTGGCTTAATGGTAAGAAGGTATCAATTATGGTCAAGCAAGCGATGTGATTGGGCAAAATATTTTTGTTCAAAATCAATATAATAGTTGTGGATGCTGGCTATGGCAATGGTAGAAACATGTCAAGGTAAGTGAATTACACTGTCTTCTTTTTCATAAGAACCAGTGAATTTTTGATTTAGGCAGCTCTTAAATTTTCACGAAGTTTTAGCTTGATTTGTTCATGAAAAGTATTGGAAATTGAAGTGACGCACCATTTACGGCGAGCTATAAGGAAGGAGATTAGAGGGTTAGCTAGCTTATCGTTTTCAGAGGTACGCACTTGCGCTGCAACTATTTTACTTGCGACAGCACTTGCGCCGCAATTTATCTTTAAACGTTTGCGCCGCAAGTATTTGAGCAATAATAAGCGCAATTCAAATACGAGTAAAAATGATTGTTTTTAAATCAACTGAGATTAAACTTTAGAAAAGCATTGATAAGGTAAGTTCTTAAAAGCCTTGTCATGCCAAATTGTTTTCGTCTATTGCTTGCAAAACTTTGATTAAATTTACAACAAGAATCTTCTTTTGCTGTAACTTTTCTCTGAAATATTTGCCGATTTTTCAAATTTTCCAATTGAATATTTCAAAGAATGGTATAGTAAAATAAAATTTCTAACAGAAAAATTAGTGTGTTGTTTTGACGTTTGCAGGCCAGAGTTTTAAAGCTTAACGTTTTGCGTGCTTCAAGCACGCAAAAGAATTGAAAAAAAAATTGTTGTAATTGTCTTTCTGGAACTACGCAATTAGTTCCTAAAAAATCTTAAAATTACGTTGGGCAAAATGTAAACGCGTTGCTTGCAACAGCAATAGTCTTACATCTTATACCGTAATTCAAAACAAGAAACAACAAAAACTACTATTTACAACCTTTTTGCTAGACCGGAAAGATTTAAAAGATATTGCTAACAAAAGTGACAGCTTCAGTAGCTTTTAACTATTAGATGGTTTAACATTTTTTAAACAAAAAATACCATAATTTTTTTAGTATGCCCCATTCGTCAGAGTGAGATGCTAATTACTCCAGGAGCACAAATGTATCGAAGCTGGTCACCAATTTTTTTGACGGGCCATTAGACAAAACAACGACTGCGAAGTCGTTTTCTTGCCAGCACATGACGACTTTATTAGCGGAATTTAACACCCCAATTCTCTGAAGTGTAGGAGTTAAGCGTCTTTTTTTATTGGTTAAAGAGGCTATTCGCTCAATGCGAGCGGGGTTGAGCGATGCGCATTTTTCCAAATGTTAGTATTTTTGAGAGAAAATCAATAATTTTATGTTTACTGATTGGTATCGAGATAATTTGTTTTAAATAACGTATCTTATTGGTTTCGTACCTTAACCGAGTGCAGTTTGAGCATACTGGACCAACTAACTTCGATTTACACTGTAATCCTTTTTCGCCTGCTTTTGTCTGTTTTCGTACATTTTTGCTTCTCTATGAAACATAAGTATACGCTTTTTTCGTCCGCATTTTCGTTACTCCATATCTGCACTAAGTAAACCGTATAACATGGTGATAAAAAATTTTGTTCAAAAATTTCGTGGATGGAAGATGTAAGCGAATTTCAAAATAGAACGGTACCCCTTTACAAAAATTTTTGTTTTGAAAACTTTTATCTAAAATGTTACGGTCTGGCTAGAATTTAGACATGCAAAACTGCGGACAAAAAACAACATACTTTTTCATGAAGAAGCTAAATACGTTCGAAAACAAACAAGGGCAGAAAAAAACGGATACTGTGCAAATCCACCTTTTAAAATCATACTTTTCAAAACGTCACACTTGCGCATGCTGTTGCGCTTGCGTCGTAATTACTTTTGGGGGCTTGCGAAAACGCTTGCGGCGCAACTTTCATGCTTACGCTGCCCACCTCTGATCATTCTTCTGCGAGATGTAAGGTACCAGTATGATTTGTAGATTAGGCGGTAAAAGATTTGATTTATAGGCTAGCTCTTTCACATTTTTTGAAATTGTTGGAGCAGCAATAATTGCTAAAAAGTGACTACTTCACCCAGAAACTTTATGTTAAGTAGAGGAAAACGTGAATGAAGATTATTCACTAGCGCATTTTAAGGTCAAGATTTTAGTTTTAGAGCGTGGGTAACAGGTTTGAACTGGTTTTAAAATTTAGAGAATCGATTTAAATTTTCCGTAAAAATTTCTAGTGCAGTAGTCTTCCTAATTGCTTTAATTTTACATGCACCATCAAGTCACTTCGAATTCTGTCTGTCTGACAACATTTTCTGTGTTTTTAGTTTTAATAGGCGCAGATAATGGTTACAATTTACATATTTTAGTGTTTTTCTGGTTGTGTTGTATTTTTTAAGTATTGATTACTTCGTTACATAACTTTAGTTAACTGTAGTAATGCAATTTTGTGATTTTCAAGATATTATATTTTATAGACGCATCTGAGCATAAGATGCATTATCAATATATGATCATTTTTGCTTTTATTTTTTTTATATAAGGTGCACTACATTAAATCATGAAAAATATATTCTTATCCATACAAAAGACGCACCTTCATTTTCTTACGAAATGAAAAATACTTTAGGTGTTCCTTATGATACAAAAAATATGTTACGTTGACTGAGTAATGTGATTTCAGTGTTTAGTTGAATTGTTGATACCATTGATTATACTGCTTTTCTGATTTTCGGCAATCTTGTTTTTCTCTACTTATAGCACAATCGTACAATCCCAGTTTTAAAAACCAATACTAAACTAAGTTATTCAACTTTTGTTGATTTGGTATTTATTTTTTTTAGAAGATAATGCAATTGTGAGCTTATGGGTTACTGCAAGAACCTACGTTTTTTTACGTACGTTGAAGTGCTCAATTGTTTAATCCATATATAAAAAAAAACTGTACCAGATGTCTGGTTTTAAAATTTGTGGTTTTCAACACAGTTTTATTTTGTTAAGTCTTTCTGTTTTTGCTATACGCTGGCATATTTAACTGATTCTCAGAAAACATCATAATGTTGGTATGCAAATTAATAAATTGCTACAACCAAAAAATAATTTGGGTCGTGGCGACCTTAAGGCTTTGGGTCATGGCGACCCAAATTGTTTGGGTCGCAGCGACCCCAATTTTTTGGGTCGCGGCTACCCAAATTTTTTGGGTCGCGGCGACCCAAATTGTTTGAGTCGCGGCGACCCAAATTGTTTGGGTCATGGCAAACCAAATTGTTTGGGTTGCAGCGACCCAAATTTCTTGGGTCGCGTCAACCCAAATTTTTTTTGGTTGCGGCAACCCAAAAAATTTGGGTCGTGGCAACCCAAATTGTTTGGGTCACGATGACCCAAGTTTTTTGGGTCGCGTCGACCCAAATTGTTTGGGTTGCGGTGACCCAAATTTTTTGACCCAAAAAATTTGGGTTGGGCGCGTCTGTACCCAAAATTTTTGGGTCGTCTTTGACTAGATTTTTTTGGGTCGTCCTGACCCAAAAATTTTTACAGTGTTGAAGGACCTGACTCTTACTCCCTGCAGGTCTGAGGGCCGGTGGCAAAATATTTTTAGGTCTAAAAAAAACTACCGGTGTATGGTTATTTTGAAGCTAGTTGAACAACAGAGTAGGCCCAAAAAAACTTCACGGTACTGTTTTAATTGGTCATATTTCCCACAGTTGATAAAATTTCCCTGCAAACTTTTTCGAAAGGTAATGTATCACTAAAAGTTTTAGCAGGTAGAGGCATTTGAAAAATGTTCAGTTTTTTCCCTCGTATCTTTTGTAATGCTATTTCGGAACAACTAAGATTAGTTTGAGGTGACAATCCTGCTACCTTTCATAAATCATTTCCTAACTTAAATTGAGTAATCGAGAAAATTTTGTTGGTGTGAGCTACCAATTTGGCATCATAAAGTTGTTGTTGTTTTTTTTGCATTGTTTGGTAAGACCATCATTAACATTGACTTTAATGACTTACCGGTATTTATCATAGTATCAACGCAACAGAAATGAATGGAAGCAAAGAGCACTAAACATTAAACAAAACCCCTTAAATTTTGACATTTGATGCAAAGATGCAAGTACATAGTTTGGTAAGGATAGCATACCACTAGTTTTGCTTTAAAGTGCACCTGTTTTTGAAGCATACATTATATAACACATTAACAACATTCAAAAATAAAACACTCAAGATCACCATGCACGTATCTTAAAATTTCGTTCACATTTTTTAAAAACTTTCATATCTTAATTACAGTCTTTACATCTTGATAAATTTGGAAGCGATAAAATAGTGCATTGTCATAGGTTCATGAATTTCTGCCGCAGAACCCCCTAAAAATTAACTGTTTTAAACAAATATTTTACAGAAAAGGTTTTCTATATACAAATTATACCTATTAAACACAGGTTAAAAGAAAATAACATTTCTGTGGCAAAATAAGCACCTTAATAAAAGTATTAAGATTCGTTTTTTACAAAAACTTTATTTGATATCTGTTTATGCATATAAACCAGGCTTTTTGTGTCTATCTAACCATACTAACACACAGGCGCGAAGCCCGGAATTTGCAATGGAGAGGAGGCTGTTTCGGAGGTGTGAAACCAACGTAAAACGGTTTTCATTTGGACTTGGAACGTTTTGGTGCCCGAAATTAGGTAAAGATCAAAAAAAGGTCTACACTCAGATTTTCAACGTTTTCATGCCTGAAATTAGTTAAAGACCACAAAAAAGAAAAAAAAAGGTCTTCACCGAGGCTGGAAGCGATTTCTCTAACCGAAGTCTCTTTAAGTTCAGGATAAAACAAGTCTTTCATTGCCAATGTCAATAGTGGGAGCTATTTTTCCTTTTAGTGCAAAAAATTGTCTCAAAAGTGCTAAAACCGTAGATAATTTGCAAACTCTGCATGCCAATGGGGCAGAACTATAGCCTCCCGCCCCGCCTGGCTACGCGACTGTTAACACACAGTGGATTATAACCAGTGTGAATTTTGGTTGGAAGTCTTGTATGATGCTTGGTTACCGCCACAAATAAGCTACTTGGCCTCAATAGTTAGCATGCGTAATTTTGCAAGGACCCAACAACTTGTCACAGTTTGAAAATCCAACCAGGTGCCAGCAAGTTTTAGTACAGCGCTTTACCACTAAACTTTGTATGCCACCTCTTTGATTTCTGCGAGAGAGTGAGATATACTTCACATGATATTTTTACGCAATTTATTAGTTTCAGATTTCGGGTTACTGACACTTTCTCTGCTATTTAAAAAAGCGATGGAGAGATATTTGTCTTCCTATTTGGTAAGTTATAATCTACAGTAGTTTCAGCTACTTTTTTCCTAGTTCAATAATTTATTTATGACTTTAGCCTACCATTTTTGATTTTGTGTATCACATATTATGCAAATGGGTTATATACTTAAATATTACAATTTAAATTTTTTGTGGTCCGCAATACTTTTTCAAAAGTGATAGTGGCCCTTCAAATTTTCGGTCTTGGGAATATCACCCTGTTTTACATGAACGCTTTATGACGTGGCAGTTAAAAGTTCAAGCTTTTTTTTCAGAATTTTTTAAATTTTGTTGTTTTGATTTGTAAGCAGTATTATAAATGATTTGCAATAGTCAATCTATCACTGAACCAAGTCAACTGACCACAAGCATTAGGGTTAGTAAAGGTCAGTTTGTTCGCTGACCCGCCTATTAGATCATTGGCAAAATGGCACCACTTCAGCAAGATTAGGATTGTTTAAAGAATACAAAAGTTCAAAAAAGCTTCCATCAAACTCTCTTATGGGCTAATGTGCGTACTTATTCAATAATGATGTCTTTATTTTATCATTTCTCTTAAACAACAACTGACATCACATTCATTTTTTTCAGGAGAAAGACAGCGTGAATGTACCTCCATCCTCAGCTTATCCAGCATGTTTGTTACTAAAGTTACTGTTGCGAGATTTACGGTATACAGTAGTGTACACTCAGGCAGAGGCTATTATCAAGAGCGTTGCGACACCCAAAATGGTGGTAATTGGTGGAGTTTTACAACCTGCGGTAGAAAAGTGGTAGAGTTTTACACTTACAACCTAAGATGGAGAAATGGTGGAGTTAAGGGACCACCCTGAAGGGTGGTAGTTTCCATCTTTTTCATTTACAGTGAAATATCAAATTTTGTGGGCGTACGACATGGGGTGATGATGAAATCGGACAGACATAAGGTCATTATATTCAAACAGTAGTAAAACCTTCCCATACTATATAACTATACTGAAACATCAAAGCGCAAACTGTTTTCCAAACATTCTTAAAAGATCAAGTGCAAAGGAGCAAATTACCCATCAGAAATCTCAGCATAAAATTGCAATCAAACAAATTCAAGTGATAGTTACAAAAAAAAGGACCTCAAGTGCAAAAGATTCATTTTTTATATCGGAAAAATAGCGCGTTGTTGAATTACTGTGGCATGTCAATTAACTTGGTATAAAATGTCACCAACTTTGCTTATTTTATTATTAATCTTTTGTTTTCTCGCTTCGTCCAGAAAAATGATTGCGTGCAGTAATTTCATGTGAAGATATGAGGTCAAACATTGTAACTAGCTGAGATAGACCAATTAGCGTTACCTGCATAATTTGATGATCTTAACGTGATTTTGTACATGATTTGTGAAAACAATTTTTTGGCATACTGCATAAACTGTGTGGTATAAAGTTTATTCCTTCATTTCGTAGGGTGTTTTAGGATTCAATCGCACGTTAAATGGGGTGAATGAAATTGGGAATAAATTGTTTTCATAATAGCAATGTTACAAAATATAGGATACAGTGATTCATCACATTTTTTTGTCAATGTTCATCTCACGTTCGCTTCTCACACCTTTTCATTAAAACTAGTATTAAAAGCACAAATAGAACCTGAAATGACATACAGTAATTTTTATATTTTCGGTTTGCTTATTTACAAGAAAATTTGTTGTAGACTACTACCTGCAGACTAATGTAAACGACAGCGTTGTGCTTAAAGTTAGAAATTCTACTACAAATACAACGACGAAAAACAGCATGCAAAACCATTAAGAATGAAAAGTTTGTGCAACATGATTTGGGGCATTCCGAAATTACCAAACAATTCTAATAGAATCAAAGTTTCATCTAAAATTTGGTTTCGGCAGTTGCAACAGAATTTGCAGAATTGGCCAATTGCTTTTGTAGTGAATGGCATGTGGCATTCAAACGTATCTTCTTCAAAAAAATCAGGGTTTCTCGGCGCATTTCACTGCAAAAAAGTGAAAGCAATTAAAACAAAAACGCTTAAGTATTGATCAATGTCATTTTATACATTCAAAATCAAATGAAAATATGTACTAATGACAAGAATTAAGATTTACTCACCAATATTTTTTTCCAGTTTATTTAGCTTTTATACTGGGGGTCGAGTGGGTAAAGTTAGATTTTTGTGGGTAGTGGGAAGACTCAATTGTGGCCGTAGGTTGCATGCAGTTTGGAAAAAAGTTAATACTGGTAACCGATTACTGATCAAGTGGGTTAAACAAAGTTTTTTTTCAGCCAATTGAGTTTAAGTCAAACGTTATCAAAAATAACCCCCCGTAAACCTTTGAATTTTGGTAGATAAGTAGAGGGGCTTTAAAGCTTAAAGTTTTTTTTTTTGGAGTCAATACACAAAATTTGAGCAATTTTGAACCGACAGAGCGATTACAATAATAAATGACGTTAATTAACAATTTTATAGCATCATCATTGTGACAAAATCATTTCACAATATTCATAGTTTAAAACAAAATACGAAAAACTCAAATCGCCTGTGGCAAAAAATTATACGTGACGTTGTTATCATGACACATCATCAACTCCAAACCTTTTTTTTATAGTTTCATGGCAGTCTAGAACAGACGCCTACTTGTTTTCGCTAAACTGAGTTCTAGAAGTCAGAAAGTGGGGTGAGCTTAACTTAAAAACTTGCTATGGAAGAGCGATCAAAAACCAGATAGAAAATACTAAAAAATCATACTTTAAACATTTATTCCAAACATTCAAATAAATAGGCGTAGTTAAGTTTAATGCAGCAATCAATAAAACTGGGGATGTAAACATTTGGGAATCGGGAATCATGATGCATTTCACTACAGTATATTAGAGAAAATGAACTAGACAAAAATAATTTTAGGCAATTCTGTATAGGAATATCTTTAATTAAGTATCATTTATTGACTGTTTCACATTTTACTGGCTGTTTATCGGGATGTATTGAAAGATTGTTTTACAAATTATAGTTCTGCAAAACCACAATTGGATGTTAAAAACAAGACCTTTAGCGAGCCAATAGCTTTTTATTCCACTAACTGCTGTTGATTCACTACTTTAACTCTTTTAGCCAAATGAGCAATGAATTTACTGAGTATGCTATTCGCTAAAACTTACCTGGATGACAAATTGTACAAAACAGGATTGAGGCATTCACTAATTCTGAGCAGCAAATAGCCTGTGCTGGACAGCTCCCATAGCAAATTCCTGTAATCCTGGTTGCCAGTGCTGTCGGCACGCAAGATGAAAATGTTGATAGCTGCAACATATTATTTTCACAACGAAACATGAATCGCCAAAGACTGAATTATTGTTAACTCCATGTCAGTTACGTTGCAGAAATCTGGCAGAAATGAAAGCAATTTTTCTAAAGTTGACTAACCCTGTTTTACACGGAAAAGTGGGCAAAAATGCTCCCCACTTTTTTTTGTGATAGATCCTTTCAGAAAAAAAAAAACCTCTTTACTTCAGATTAGCTTGACTTTGAGTTAAATTTATTTATAAGTAACTCTTGAAAATTTGAGTTTGCGTAGCTGAAAGAAAGTTTCCGAATTTTGATGTTTGCCGAAGTTACTCATCAAAATCTGAGAATTTTTTGTCTATCTTTAACTTATTGTTGTGACAAAACCACTTTGACTTAGGCGGTTTATGATTCAATCTGAAAAAAACAAACGATTGTGCAAAATTTGATCAACTTATGACGTTATTAAAAAAGGACGAACTTCTTTCCAAAATATGGTCGTGACGACGTTGACCTGAACAATGATGACGTCATTAACCCTAAACCACTTTTTGGTAAACACCAATCCGCATGCCAATTTTGGTGTTCCCATAACGTTCGGTTTAAGACTGCAACATCTTGACGTCCTTCGGTTTAAGAGTTAGATAAGATGGGCAAAGCCATTTAAAATAAGTTATTCATGTAGCCCGGGTAAAATAGAGCTGACTGACTCAAGATCTAATGCACTTGAAAATCATTGGGTAAAAAGTTAAACCACAATTACTAGCAAATGATCGATTGTGGATTTGGATTTCGTTCTTCAAAAGGAACTAAATCGATATTGATATACAAGTATTGAATGACAAAAATTACAAGTTTCTCAAGTTTAATGAAAGCGCTTGATTGATTAGCAGTAAGTTATTATCAAGGGGAGAGAGGAGTCCTTGTAGTAAGAATAGCCTATGGCTGTCCTTACTACAACAGCCCAGCAATTTTTCACTTGTTTTATAAAGTACCATAAGTGAAAAATTGTTTATTCCCTACTAACCCTTTGCCACTGTGCAATCCCTTACGGTTAGTCCAGGTTGACCGAGAGGCTAGTTTAGCCAGAAAAAAAATTGGGTAGACATGCTGAGGGCTGCGGATGAAAGCTAAAAGCTCGAAATAGCGCTGTCCAGCTCTGTGCTAGAAGATATTACCAGTAAATGTGGGTTTACACAGGACGAGAAGTGAAGGTTGGGTTACCCCTAAGATTATTCGTCACTCAATCATTTACTAACAATTTTGTGTAAGTGAAGTTAAGCAACTGCTCACAAAGTTTTGCGAACTGTTGCAATCTTTCGCAATTAAGTTGTCAATGACCTTGCATTTTGGCTGCTTTACGTCTAATGTAAACTCACTTTTTCTCTTGGGTCACATTTACTGCAAATAAATTGAGCAGTGATTACTCGCAATAACATCGATATTGATATCGTAACGTTTTTTTTTTGATTTTTGCAATCCAAAAGCAGTATGCAGTTTATGGATGCTTTGATCAGTCACGAATCATAAAAAAGATTGAAAAAGAACTTTATGGTAAAAACATGATTGACAGTAAAAAAGGAACAGGCCTCGTTTAAAATTTACTGCGAATTACAGCAACTTCAAAATTAAACAGGTTGTAAATAAACATTTAATTTTAAGGTGAGTCCGTCACATCAAAAACAGGCTCTTTACCACTTCTATCTTTACCAAAATTAATTTTCAGCTCTAAAAGAATTTAGTTCAATCCAGAGCATCAACATTAACATTAAAATTGCAAATAGACAATTAATTTTTTGTTATCTGATTGTCTAGCGGTCTAATTACATCGTTATTCGCTAAGTTGCATTGGCTAGGAGACAGCAAAAGGACCTCTCTGTCTTCGAATTACGCTGCTACCTGTTCACATGTCAACCACACATAGTGGAGGATTCTCACTATTCCTTGTAATGCTGAACGTCAAACAGGGAAGCTGTGAACACCGATTTTTGCAGTATTTGTTTTGACACAACTGGTGATTGAACCCAAGTCTGCCGTTTCAGTAGCAGACGCCTCTATCCATTCGATCAAGACCGATTATCCCATTGATAACGTAGCTCAGTTTTTGTTTTACTAAAATAGTGGTCGAAAGCTTTCTGCGATTTCCTAACTGACAATGCAGCATAACAACGGCAAGATTGTTGAATAACAACGACCAACCGGCCAGTTGGTCAAGCAACAACGCGTTCGTCGCTTGAACGAGAGGTCTGTGCTTCAACTCTCGTGCAGGTCAAATTCGACACAGTGTTGCCAATGCCTCGCCACCGCTGCAACATTTTGTTCGAAATGAGTTGTGTTGCACAGGCGCAATGACGCGAGATGGGCTCTGCAAACTCGTTACGCGTTTCAACGTAATACAGCGAGTATAATGAAAGATTTGATTTGACAAAGCAGCATTGTTTTTGTCGAGAAAGACCCTTGAGTTTTATTTTCGACGGGGATAAGCACCGGAGGCCTATCCAGAAGGAAGTTTGCAGCCGAATTTGAAATAGGTGCTATTATAATGGTTTTGTAGTGTAGGGTGGTTAGGCAGATACAAATAGAAACTTGGTTTGTACACAATCAAAAAACAGACCATCGCCGTCACTCAGGCTTTAGTAAAGTTTTGCAAAAAACACTCTTCTTCGTCACCTGATAATGGGATATATCCAAAAAGAAACGATCCTACAATGAGCACCAATTGAAGTACAGTTTGGTTTTCCTTCTTTCTTCTTATTATCTCAGTTTCACTAGCATTCTCGGAATCTACACCAGAAATATTTGTTAATAGTAAAAGGCTGCAAGGTGATATTTTCAGTTGCAAGCAAATTTCCTTTTACAAACGCAAAAACAAAAGCTATCTATATTATAGGGTGGTCCTTATTTAGGCTAAACTTTATTTTGCTAAATTTTAATTGCAGAGGTTGTCAAAGGTGTTCAATTCCTATAAAAGAAATATTTTCTACTAAATATTGTTGCAATATTTTGATGTTTAAAGGTTGCTCAAGCTTCTGGAAGTTTTGGTAATTTGTGTATAGGCAATAAATGGGAGCTGTGCAAATGATGCAATAATCCAACCTAAAAACTTCTGTATATAATTGTCCTCAATATAAACTACTGAAGAAATGCAAGAGTTTAAATGTATTTATTCATTTTATTATTGAGTTCTCATGATCGGCACATTAAACAATACTATGTTAATTGCCTATGCCTTCATTTACTGGTATAGCTTATGTTGGTGTAATCTAATTTTTTGCAAACTGATAAAGTTAAATGATGATGAGTATTCGTTTGCACAGTGGTTTTAATTGTGAGCAGTGGCATAACCAGAAGGGGATAAGGGAGTTTTAGCCCACCTTCGCCAAGTTACTCAGAAATTTTCATCCAAATTGCAAGCGTATAAAAATGTTTTGGCCTTGACCTGACAGTAAAATGGGGCTTGATGAGACTGGGTGATTTGATTCGTCAATAAGCTTTCAAATCATAGCTTTGAAATGGCTTTCAAAGCTATTTCTTATTTTAAAAGGCTCCAAAAAGGTACAAAATTTAATTCGAAGGGCGCTAAAATAGCTATTTATTTTGAAATGCGTGATCATGTAACATCTTCCTATTTAAAGCTACAAATCCTAAAGCTTAATCATTTGTATTTAAATGAAGCTGCTTAGCTAATGCATAAGCACACGCGTAAATTTGTCTTTCCAAGTGATACACACACAAAGTAATAGTTTATCATCATCCCAATTAAACCTTTACTAACCCACATACAAATTTCAAAAATTGCAAAAAACTTTTAAATATCAGTGAGACAAGATATGGAATTCGGTAACGCAATAAAAAAAATTTTAAAACCGATCAGTGGTCGAGTGGGTAGAGCGTCTGCTACTAAAGCGGTAGACTATGGCTCGATTCCCGGTTTGGTCAAACCAAAGACTGTAAAAATTGGTATTCACAGCTTTTCTGCTTGACGTTCAGCAATTAAAGGGACAATGTGAAGCCTATGCCATGTGTGGTAGACACGTGGGCAGGTGGCAGCTTGACTCGAAGACCGACATGTTTTTTAATTTGCTGTCTCCTGGCCAAGGCAATTGGTGAATAAAATGTAATTACAATTATAATTACAATAGATCTTAAACAATTACCGTTTTATGGATTTTTTGGTAAAGTAAAAAAATATTTACTCTCGAAATATAAATGAACATGTTAATTACCAAAAACGAATTGATTTAAAATTTGTTATAAATTATAGCCATTGATAATGTTTTCAAAGACAGCAATTTTTAACTATACTACATTAAAACAGCAAACCTCAGTAACTGATTTAAAAATGTAAGGTCGCTGCTCGACTCAATGACCAAAATGTCTTTCGCAGTTTTCAGCTACATTTCATTTTAAACAAATGTTTGAGATGTCTGAAGTGATTTTCTAGTACAAACAAACATCTATATACCTAGACAAAAAAATTGCAAAAGTCGCCCAGCGGCTGGGAAGTTTGCCCCCACACCCTCCTAATGATACATGTGAACAGCAACAGCTTGCCCAGCACGCTGCCCAAATAAGACATTTTTCAATCAAAAACAATTACCTCTGAGTTTAAGCTCTCTCCCCTAACAAAATACGGGTTGCGCTCCTGAATATGAGGGTTAATTTTTTGCTTTTATGGTGCTGATCAGATCTCATAAACATTAGAATATTTGGGTATTTAGCAAAAATTAACTCTGTTTCAATAAAATCTGTTTTTCTTGGTGTGACAAAATCAAATTCATAATAGAAAATTAAATCATTACGGTCAGAAGAATTTTTTGTGTGAATTTATTTTTTATATAAATCTGCAGTTTTGCAGTTATATTTTAATTTACTAGTGATCATCAGTTCTACTGTAGGCTTCTAGTGTCAGGTATAATTGTGATCATTGTATTATACAAAATGCTCTGTTTGGAACTATGCAGAAGATGATTGGCTCAATTTGTGGCGCAACCAGATAAGGCTACGGTGATTGAAGCCCCCATCCAGGCTAAGTTAATGAAATTAGTTTCAAATTATCAAAATTACCAAATCAAAATACCAAAACACATAAGCATGTTAATAAGCATAACATTAAGCAAGAGAAGTGTTGCTAGTAGAAGACTGTGAATAAATCGTTAGGTCTTTGAGCTAAGCACAAGCACCATTCTAAACTGGTGTGCAACATTTGCTAGTTTATTTGCTAATAGCTTTACTATGGATGCCACCAGCAACTTGTTTCACGCGATACATTGACGTATGCTATCCAAATTCATTTGCATAGTTGATCGTTTAGTAATCTGCTATTAGCCGAAGCTATAATTATATGGTAAACATTGCAAACATAACTTTGCTACTAATTAGACATTAGATAGCCAACTTAAAAGCTAAACTCAGAAACAGATTTTCTCGAGTTCCAAACAAAAAGCTGACGTAAACGATTTATGCCGATACTAAGTTTTCAAGCATCGAAGCTGACAGCCGAATCTTAGCTGCAAGCAATTACGCTGAGCGAGGAGTATTCTCTGCTCAAAAACTACCGACGATAAAAAAGAAAGAATTAACCTATTTGTACCAAAGGTTGAAATACTTAAAATATTTTTATAAAAACTTGAAGATTGCTTAGTGAAAATCTATCAAATTTTTTTCCAATTAATTTTTTTATTTATTTATTGCGTATTGTTTGAGATAAAAGCTGTCCGACATGTAGGACGCTAGGCAAATCCATTTGCAAAGTTTCGAGATATGTAAACGTAATGCGTACGTATTGCGTAATCAGGTTTTATTGTTTGCTTTGTCTGTTTCGTTCGAAGCAATCATGTTACAACTATCAGCGTATTTGATTCAAGTCTGATTTCGATAAGCAACCAAATAAGCATAACAAAGTTTTTACTGGACATGAAATTGATAAAAGCATTTTAGAGTTCTAACCACAGTTCTCTATGTACGAAAATCACGAAAAAGACATTACAGAGTATGATAATCTTTGAAGCATTTTAACATGCAAGCCAACATAGCACTTTTCACATCTTGCAGTTTTCATGTGACAGTGGCGGCATTTTGTTTGTCCACTTTGCGGTATTACTGGATGCTTATATTCATCATACCGAATGTCCGATAAAACATTTTAAAGTTTTAATATTGAGACAAATACATTTTTATAATATATCGTCGAAATTAAAGCATATCCATTGGATTTTCATTATTGCAAATTTTTTGTATTTGCCAGGCGTTGTTGATGGAAAAATCGAGCTTAAATGAAATCAGACATCAGTACCACTTTTTACCTCTCATAGCAATTTGATATTTTGAAACATTTTGATCCATTCTATCGACACTCCCCACATGTTCATTGTAGAGCTTGATCAAAAAAGGTTGGTCAATTTGCTCCCACTTTTTTTCAGAAGAAGAATATCAAAAGGCTTTAGATATGGGATGGACCCCAGCAGCATTTGAGCTTAAATTTACCACACTATTGACATTCCATTTTCAAATGAGGACGACGTTTTAATGTCAGTTAAGAAAATCGATCTTTCTACGTCCTTGCTTTTTTAAAGCATTGTTTGAGGTCAGTGAACATTTTTCAATCCTGTTTTCGCGAATTGCTCCAGTTGCTTTTACTAATTTGTCTTTTAGCGTAGTAACGAGTTTCACACTATTGGGAGTTATCATAGCATAGGTGGAAAAACTTTTTACCACATCAGAATAGAACATTTGCAAAATGGCTGACAAGATTTCCTCCAAGCTCTAATCTGTTATCTTGCAGTCGAGATGATGCTGATTTTCCTTGATACAGATCAAACCAAATCAAGTATCCCAGCGGCGTAGTTCCACACTAAATATTAAAACCAAAACGTATCGGAATACCTCTCAAAAACTACTTACATCCATGGCGCCCGTAATATTTACGCATTGATTCGTCAAAACTGTAAAACTCTTCGTTTGGTGAGTAACGTTGGAACTTTTGATTCAAAAGTTGCATTAAACTTAGAGGTCTGAGTTTTGCAAGTTTATTCTCTTTATCTAAGCAGTTGTTATCAGCTAAATAAAAGTTGGAAAAAATTGCCTCAAATTTGTCTCTTCTCATAGCATTAGTAACAAGGTCGTGATGCGTGTCGCTAGCATTTTCCCGGTTAAGTCTTCGTCTTGCTGGAGCAAGGTACCCAGATAAAAATAATATGCCTATAAAACATTTTTTTTCATGCTTATCAATAGTCAAGTTTCGATTTTTTGGGGAAGCATACCAATTGGTTTCATGTACAATTAAATTCATAACTTCATCATCAAAAAATAGATCAGAATATCCTTTGGGGTCAAGTTTTTGTTTTGTAATTCTTCAATTTTTTTTATCATCTGACGTCCACTCTGGCTACTCACTTTTTAGATCTGTTTTGACCCTGTCTCTTTTTGGCTTGTCAGTTTGCTTCTTTCGTTTGTTTGGTGGCCCCTCTGGCTCTTCAATATCTTCGACATTGTTACAACTGCTATCATCAATTAGAGTTGGGGCTAAAAGCATGCTCCCTGGTAAATTGTTAATCGTTCCTGCTCCATCCTCATCTCCTGAGTCCTCGTCTGTAATATACCCTGCGACGTTTGTTGGTGAAAGTACAGTTACCGAAAATTGGTCATTTTCATTGCGGTAGGACAAAGCATTTTCCTCAGCTAAATCTAATATTCTACTCAATGATGTAGGGGTTTTATTTCTACAATTACCATAAAACGTGAAGATTTCATGCAGAAAAAAAATGCACAGTATTACATTCTGGTCACCTACATTCGTACTCGAAATATTGAAAACAATTATGCACCATAACTTATCTTCAATAAACAAAATTCTGCCTTTGTCTACGGTTTTTCTGGCTAAAACTTTTCTGTTCAAACGTTTTTGTCTCAAATTTTCTAACTCTCATTGCGAAAAATCGTAAACTACAAATAAAAGCAAGAAGACCGAATGTGATATGTAGAGATTCATATTATATAGGAGAGCTGATTAGACGAGTAGGTGTCAATGATCAAGGTTAGATTGATGGCTTCTATGGGGGAAAGATGAAAGGCGGTGCTATCTTTTGCAAGACTGATAAACTTGTTGATGCTGAGCGCAAGTGGGATTTAAAACAAAGGAGTTTAATAGCAGAATCAGATGAAAGAGTTTGATTAGAAGACTTGCAAGCACGTACTTGCACGTACTTGCAAGTCTTATTTATCTATTTAAAAATTTATTTATCTATTTGATTGTTTTAGTAAATACAATAGCGTGGGATCGCTGCTGGAAATTATTTTTTGTAGTGCGTGAGAATCGCGACTTGCAAACTCTACTTGATCATATGCTGTATCACAGCGACGCACATATTGCCATCACGTGTGCCTAATGACCTATATGCAGTGCTAAGCACTTCCGCAAACCGGTACGCAAGTCCGCAAATCCGAAAATTGTGGACTCAAAGTTTAGGTTGGCGGATTTGCGAACCGATTTCTTACCGCAAATATTTGCAGATTTGCAGTAAAAAATTGAAATCTACCGAAAACCCGCAAATCAACAACCAGTAGCATAGCCAGGCGGGGGGGGGGGGGGGGGTTATAATCAGAGCTGGGCAAGTCCACAAGTTAGTCCGCAAGTCCGCAAATCCGCAATTGCGGACTAACGAAAAAAGTTGCGGACATTCGGACTTGCGGTTGAGGACTATTTTTAATTTTGGTCCGCAATTTTGTAAGTTTTATCCAAATATTGAAATTCCTTTCTATTTTCGTAAAATATTTATCTTTTTACCCAATCAAACAAAATAAATCAATTTAATTTTTTCTAATTCAAGTTCGGAAAAAAATATCAAGTTTTTCGAGTTCAGGCTGACAAAAATACTAAGTCTGCTTTTCGACTTAATCGCTTTCTTTTTCTTGACATGCTGTTTTTCCGAGTTTGGCAAAACAACCGACTTTTTCAAGTTAAAGTTCGAATTTGCAGCCCTGGTTCAAAGCGTGGCTTTGCTGTTTTTTACAGTGAGTTCACACTATTAGCCACTGGTGTGGAGTATCATTTTTTTACTGGTAGCCAGAGCCGTCGCTACGGTGGGGTCAGGGGCGCCGTACCCCCCTAACGACTGCTTGTGCCCCCCCCCCATTTCGGTTTACTCTAAATGCTTTTTTGGAGCATCACGTAACTACAAGACAACAGGCAATAATGGAAAAGGGAATAATATTTTCAAACATATTTCTGGTTTGAAGTTTTCTCGATTGTTTCCAAAGTTGCTGGCCACCAACTGCTTTACTTAAATGTGACCCAATAATCCGTTTTGTTAACAAGCCTTTACGGATGTGTCGCGGAATAGGAATGCATTCCAATAGAAGCGTTACCGGTATTTCGTTAGTGATTATGACCTGAAACTACACATGAAAACATTATTTTAAAAGACCAGCTGTTTTTTTTTAAAGCATACTCAAGATTTATTTTAGGTCGCAGTCAGTCGCGCAACCAGGGGTAAGGGGCTAAAGGGGCATCAGCCCCCTTTAACCAAGTCATTTAGAAAATATAACCAAAAAAAGAATTAGCGTTTAAACGTGTTTTGGACCTGACCTGAAGAATATAGGGGTCTAGAGGCTAGACAATTTAAATCTTTCAATGACTTCTGAATTTCAGCAGTTTACTGTAATTATTGATATGGTTTTAAAACGTGCAAAATGTGATTGAAATGGCGTTGAAATTGCTATTTTTGCCGCAAAATTACAAAAACCACGCAGCAGCGGGGGACTCCGCCCCCTTTGTGACACATTTGAGTTGCAAAGGTTTGTTCAACTCGGGACCAAATTTAGACAATTTTTGTGCAAAAAACAATTACTTTTGGTTCAAGCCCCCTCTCTCTTACCAAAACCCTGGTTGCGCTTCTGGTCGCATTCACTCCTGCAGGCATATTTTTCAAGCGATTATACAGGGTGTTTCAAAAGTCACGCCCGATTTTATACAGTTAAATGCGTACAATCGGGCGTGACTTTTGAAACACCCTGTACAGGCCGCATGCGAAACGAGCTAATTAACGCTGTGGGGCGTATATGTATCTTTTTTCAAAGATGAATGCAAATTTGTAGCTTTAAAATCTCAGGTTTTACGTGCAAAACTTCAGTCAATTTTATAGTGCCCCCATTTTCGGCTACGGCCCTCTCACTTCGTTTGATCTATCGACGGCACTGCTGGTAGCGTGCGGTTATCTTGTTCCAACAGTATTTGTTGAAACTAGGGACTAAAAATTTAGTAATATGATTAGTGATATGAATGTTTTTTGTCTTCTACTGTTTTTGCCTTTTCCTGCGTCGAAAAAAATTGTTTTCTTAGAATATGTTGTTGCAAGCGGAAATGCGGATGGTGCTTTGCTATTTGATGGCTTCTCGCTGTAATCCAATGGCTTCTAATCTCCGAATCCCTAGCTTCATTGTAGCATTTTTAAGGGTTCATCGGTGGGTTGTGCACTATGCTTTCATGCAGTTTAGACACGTACTGTATAAGCAGTAGCGTAACCAGGAGGGCTGGGGGCTACAAACCTTTAGCCAAGTCACTTAATAACTTTAACCAAAATTACAAGCGTTTAAATTGGTTTTGAGTTGGACCGGAAAGTAAGAGGGCTGGGCAATTCTTAAGTTTGCCATGCAAAAAAGCAGCTCAGTAACAAGTCATGCTGTAGTACATTTACCACATTTAACGATTGTGAGTAATTCCTTCTATTGCGCGGAAGGTATCCACCATAAGCTTGCTATACTTCCCACAAGTCACAAATTTTGACTTATTTTTGCTAATCAACTTTGAGCAGATCATTTCGGGACGTGGTTGATTGCAAAACTCTTCTACTCGATTCTTAAAAAGTTGCGGACTTGCGGTGTGGACTTCAAATCTTACGAAGTTGCGGACTTTAATTACAAAGTTTCGAACTTGCGGTTGCGGATTCAAGAATCCTGAAACGTCGTTGCGGACTTGCGGTTGTGGAATAAGCTTTAACTGGCAATTGCGGACTTGCGGTTGCGGATTAAGAAAATTGAAATTCGGTTGCGGATTTACGGACTGCGGACTTAAAAAAAAACTTGCGGTGCCCAGCATTGGTTATAACCTCCACAGTGGCATGTCGACCAAAGTGCAGAATGAGAAAAACACTACGTTTTTAGCACTTTTGAGACTGTTTTATGTACTGTAGTGGACTAAATAGTGATTTAAAACATCTTTTGAAACATATAATCAGAGGAGAGATAATTTTTCAAAAATAAAACTAACTAATAAACGAAAACTTTGAAAAATGGTTAAAAATAAGCAATCAAACTTGATCGCAAGTATAAAAATGCTAAACATAGGTGTCACCAACAAATATACAATAAACTATGGAATAGGGGGAGGGTGGGGGCTATTCAGTATTAGTTAATTACCAATCATTTCTTTCAAATATCTTTTCATCAGCCCCCACCCCAATTATTTTTCTCTATAAACTGTATACGAAATAGATTACTTCGTGTGAGTTTTATTGAACTATTTGATTTTATAATTTACCAACATCCAAATAAGAGAACTAAAATTTTACAGTTAGCTACCTCCCAAATAGCCCATTTTTACATCCAGTTTAATCATGTTTGCACTGCCAATTTCTAAGCCACGTTTTATAAGCATTATTTTTTATCAAAATAGCCCTAAAATTAAGTTATTTTTGCAAAAAATGTAAAAACCCAAAAACAGCCCCTCAACATTGCGAATTTCTGGCTACGCGCCTGTCAACAACATCACTGGGATCGTTTCTGCAATCCAAAAAAATTTGTTTTTACGATTCAAAGTATCGACAGAATTGGGTGGATGTTATTTCTAAAGTACACCACGCTCTCACCAAGTTCCTCTGCTATGGAACGATTATTTCCCAGAGGTGCTGCTATTGTTACAGTAAAATGAGTTGGCTTAAGATCAAGAAACTTCCCACGGCTTGTTTTTGTGAAGGAAGACTTTGACTTTTTGAATTGGCAACGGGTTGCACAAGGCAACTTTGATGACATGTCCAGCACGTTTAGTAAATAGATAGGCTGCAGGCCTACCAATAGTTTCAATCTTAGCTTTATCAAAGTTTTATCGTTTTAGTCTTTTTGTTTTTTGTTTCGTTGATTGTCTTCTTGAAAGGCATGCTTTAGACTAGATGCGCAGGCGCTCAAGAAATTTTCAAAGATTTTGGGGATTAATATTACTGCCCGCTTTAGAATCCTGGAAAAAATGTTTGTATCTTGAATAATTTTGTAGTATTTGGTGATGTATACATATTACTGTATTTTGCCTTTTTGATTTTCTCAAGTTTGTGTAGTGTGCAAATGATGCGTCAAAATGCTTAGCCTATTTTTTATTTAAGAAATGGCATAAATTTCTGAGCATTTCCAAAATTTTTCCGAAATTCACGAGCAAAGTTAATCATATTGATAAATTTTGGACGGGTAAATTACTTCGGCACATTGATCTTGTATAGGTTTTTGGCACCACCAACAAATTGGCCACTGTCGAAACAAATTTCTAATTTAACTGTGGCCCTTAATTAAACCTAGATTACATTCCGAAATGCAAGAGTTAAAATCCAAATTTTCTATTTTTGCAATTACCTTAGATGCTGAGTGCTGACTGCTCAGCGCTAATGAGAAACATATACTTTTAAATGAAAGCGAGTTTTCAAGCAAAATTAATACCTGCACCAAGTGGCAAACACGAAAAGTTTCCATGAGAGGCCTAAAGTTTTGGCGCACTGATGTGACGCCACCAATCAATATCGTGGAGAGTGCCGAATGCAAGACCATTATAAGATTGTCCGGGAGCATGCTCCAGAAAAAATTTGCAAAATTACGCTAAAAATACGCGTTTTCGTGCATTCTGGAAGCACGTTTTAGTATAATGCTTTTACGAGACTTACTAAAAGAAAGAAATCGTAAGCATTACGGAATTAAAAAGATAGGTCATTTGTGAACGAAGAAAACAAACCAAAGCAAAGATCGATTTATTTTTGCATTTACGCAGTAATAACGTTCATCCTCTTAAAACTGCTTCATTTTGCTTTATCGTGTTTCATTTTTAGGGTCTGAGGGGAAGGCCATATGGTACAGTGGCCTTCCTTTTAGGTTCGCTAGGGTCTGCACCGTAATTATATTGTATGCAATTTGAAAGCTTTTAAAAGACTGCTCTTATCCAAAGTTCGACTAGAAGTTCAAGCGTTAGAATTTCATGTAATCCTTAATCAGGACTGTACTGTATTGCAACTGAAATAAAATAAACAAAGGAACCAAAATTTTGGCTTGTTCTTCTTACACCTAGCACATTTTCATTTTTCATTATGGCAAAAGTTTGCCTTCACATGAACATCTCTCAAAACAATTTAAAAATTTTTTGCTCCAGTGCAGAAGCAAAAATGACGCTAACTGCAATTATCACGTTTGAAAGTAAGTTATTTTAATCGTGATTTGAAAATTGCCATGTGTGATAAAGAGAGCAGGAAAAGACACTGACTGCGACCCTCCCCCATCCATTCCGTCACTGAAGCAGTAAATAGTAGGCTATATGCCTGTAAAGTATCATTTTCAAGAACGCAAAAACCCAAGCTTGTTCGTCTCGAGTTTTTACTTTTCCGCGACTCAATAAGAATTTTTGCATCTCTGTTTATCCTATATCCGACAAGTACATGTACTGTACAAGTATGTAAATTAAATAAGAATTTTCAACTCAACACACATACTGTAGATAGAAGTAAGAACGAGCGACGAAAGTGACTGACAGGTGAAGTTACTCTCTTCCAAGTGTCTCTTCCAACCACCAGAGTCGCAGCCGTAATCCAACTGCGGTCGCAGTTTTGTTTAAACAAACCTGCTTACATTTCCATTCGGCCATGCTGCTGACATGTATATCATAACTAACAAAAACAGAATATTAAATAAACCGAAGAAAACTTACTGGTGCTTATTACAGATCAGCAGCCGATATGGAAAATATCAAGCATTGTTATATTGCTATAGGTCTCTTCTATTCATCAAACCAGGAAAACAAAACAGCAAAGTTTATGGTCTAAGTTTGTGGAAGTGAAAAGTCATGTGCGGTTGCGGAAGTGCAAAAAATTACCGCAAATGTACCGCAAACTTGCTGATTTTTGGTTGTGGACCACCTATTGCTATTTTTCGGAATTTGCGGTTGCGGAATAAAGTTTAAATTAGCGGTGCTTAGCACTGCCTATATGTAGGACTCCAATATTTCAAACACAATTTCTCGAAATCCATAAGTTTACAAAAATTTTAACATTTACCATAGAACAGAAAAAATTACTAATAAATAAATAAACTTGACAATTTTTTCAGTACTTTTGTCGAAATGCGTAGTTATTGGCTCAACTCCATATGTACTCTCAAGCTTTTTAAAAAACCAAAATCAGGCGAATTTCAAAATGGCGTCACGTCTCACCTGATAAAGCAGTTTAAAAAAAAAAACTACTGTCATATGTGTCAAATTTACTCATAAACGTAATCCAACTTCAGCTTTATTCAAAAATATACTATATAATGAGCAATCCTAAATTAAGCAGGCGTCCTACATATAGGTCGCCATGCACAAATGGGTTAATTTGGTGTTTTACTGGCAGCAAGTACGACATTTAATATAAAACCTGATTTTATGCTGTATAAAGCATATGGACATTTGAGCTCTGTCTAAAAGCAACTTACTGTAGTCGGCATCTAGATAAAGAAGGCCAAAGTATAATTATTGAAGGACTCGACTAACCAAGTTAAATTAATGAATCTAATAGCAGCTCAAAAGTAAACGAGCTACAAGCACTATAAAGGATAAAAATTTAGCATGTTGAAACAAAAACCTAAATTATATTTTGATGCCAAATATTTGCAAGAATAAGAATTTCGAAACATGCTATGCAGTTGCAAATTAGCAACTTCATTTAACTTAAAATTCCTGAAAGTTTTCTGCTCATGTAGGCTCTAGTTTGGGGAATTCACCAAGCCTTTTTCCGCCCTCCTAAAACAAAGTCTTTGTAAAAGCGTGGCAAGAATAATTGTGATATCAGGCTATACAAAACAATAATTTAATTTTGTGCTCTCTAGTGCTCAACTAAAACTGCTGATGCGCATAGCTATTAATTTGAAACGAACTTTGAAGAGTTAGCTGGCTGAGCTGCAACTTGTTTTATGTATCTGGTGTGTATGTAGACTTGGGGCTTGTTCCTTTTTTATAAATTAGATGCGGTAAAACAAGTAAAGTAACAGGTTACGTGAATAAGTTTACAGTACGGTAAAAAGTTTGCTTGCAGTGTACTGAGGTTGGCTAACCTCTGTACTGGTGTAGTGAGGTTGCTGATTTTACAGTTTTATTAAATAGTGCCAGTCGGATTTTTACTTATTTTACCCGCTTGCCGTAATTAACTTTGTTTGGCCTAGGGGGGATCAATTAGCTCCCCCCTTCGTTTATTTCGAAATTTTGTTATAAAGCAGTCAAGCCACTATAATCAAATTTCTTGACTTTTCCTAAAGTTTACTGCTTTAACTTTCATTAGTAAAACCATTGTCGTATGATGACTAGATTCGGAGTTATTAAACGTTTCTCAAAGTCGACTCTGTGTTTTTGGCAAAATTTTTGAAAAATCAATTTAATCCTGTTAGTCCCAATTGTTCTGTTGTAATTAATAATTTCACGCTTTTTCGTACACTGGTAACGTAAATAAAAGAACGTAAATCCAATGACTTCTTGAACGGCTTTTGTTGCTATCGATGTTCAAAAAGAGTTATGACAATAGATTTTTATTTACTATTTTGCCTGAGGCATTAAATTTTCATTATGATTTCAAATGCTCACAGTTGAATTTCTTGACAATTTCGTATAATTTTACCAAACTTCAAACTAAGTTTCATTTTTAGCATTTCGCAAATAAATAAGAATTGCGATTTAGTAATATAAACGCATTTATCAATAAACCAATTAGAGTCCAACATAAGCGCTAATCTTTTTGTTTTTTGCCAATATATATTTTTTTCACGTTGCTGATATACAGTAGTCAAAAATTACTATAAGTTATCAAGTGTGTGGCGCGCAGCATGAATTTCGATAGTCTTTATGTTCCAAATTTGTTTATGGTAGCTAAAAAAAAGCAAAAAAGAAAACACAAGTTATAAATAAATTTTTACTTTCTGCTAAGCAGCAATGTCATAAACATTTACAAACTAAGCTATGTCATAAACATTTACAAACAAAATGCGAATGATAAAAAATAGTGATTTGATTCTAGTTCTTTTATTAATTTTGTACAAAAAATACCATATTTTGTACTGTTTAGCAACAAGAACTAGAACAGTAACAAATATTCAGCTTGCAATTAATTTACGCACCAAACTTAAGTTTTAGATATTTTAGCGCAATAGTGATAATCATTTAATTTAGTCCATATATATCTCTGAGTTACCAAATAAAACTCCAGCTGCGATGCCGCGTCACGGCAATCAAACCCTTATGAACATTATGCGGATGAAAAGCAAACCGATCGAAACTAATAGTCCTTGACTTATGTTGAAATTATTTGAAGATCAAGGTTACAAATATAATGATAAAAAGTTTGGGTTTTTGTCAGAAAATTGAGCTTCTCGTGGAGCAAAAACGGATTTTTTATCTTATGTAATTTGGGAGTTATTAACGTCTGAATTTGTTGTGTCGAACCGATCCTCCCCTGGGCCATTAATCAAAAAAAATTGCCTCGTCCGAATTACGGTTAAGAGCTACTGTTGCTGTTTTAATCCCTTTGTTTGAGTCTTTTCCGGTACTGCAGTATTTTGATCGTAAATTATAGTTTTACTAATATATCTGGCTGTTTGAAGTGTGAGCTGAAAGTTTTGTTAGTAGCCTGGGCTCACTTAGATGGCTGTTGTGTACGGTCCCATCTTGCGCTTCCGTCGTTTTCAGATCCTTGGAGTCCGGTCTCTTAGACTACCAGCCTACTAGTTCCGAAACAAGCCTTTGGTCATTGTGGCTTCTGTACTGATCAAACGCAGTCCTACAGTGAGAACTCTTCTGCTAAATAAGGGTGTATTCAGGGAGGACACACGATTAGCTATCTTGTTATGAAAGCATAGAATAGTTTTTTAGACTATGCACCACCAGGTGTGCAGATGAGTTGTTCTGTGCACATAGGCTATAACTTACTATTTTTGGCGGTATTTCTCTTTTTTCTCATTCGAAAAACTTTGATTATTATTCCAATGGAAAAAATAATAATCAAAATAAATGGGAGATAAAAGAACAAAGAATAAACAGCCACGACATACCAATAAAGTTCTTCTATCCTGAAACAACAAAATGCAATTTTTCCACTGATCGGGATCGGATTCTCTCGCTTTAATTGTTTTCAAACCAAACCAAAGACTGTAAAATTGATATTCGCAGCTTTCCTGTGTGACATCCAGCAATAAGTTCTTTTGGTGACCTTTAATCAATAATCAGTAACAAGAAAGATATGAAAATTAAAGCGCGGACAACTAACATGTAATCATAAACTGTTCGTTCAAGTCGTATAATACTTTGTAACTTCAAAAATGGTCTCAGTCATTCAAGTAAATCAAAGCATTTTCTATCGTTAGATGTTGCTTAATTAAAAAGCTTTAGTATAAAGTTCAAACTTTAGTAAAACTGAGCGGGCGTTTTGAGATGCCACAAAATTGCCAAATTCAGGGTTGCCGATAGTACGGATTCACACGGATTAAATCGCATTTTTGCGAATACCGTATTTGCTCGTTTTGTAGCCCTGGCCCAATTTTTTTTCAAGCAAACTCATCACCGGGCTCTTATTCAAGCAAGGGCGCTTGTTATTCTCAAAGTAAAATTAGCGGTATACACAAAAATTACGGTATCTTTGAAGACAAATATTTCACGACATTAATCCTTTTTCCATGTCAATTTATTCCCGTCAAACACAAATTATTTACATCTTACGAAAATTCCCTCATATTACCCGTAGTTTATATGATTAACAAGAAACAACAAATCATGAGGCGTGAGTGTTATCTACCAGCGCTTAAAATTCAACAGCGTTGTGACAAAAGTGCTTCTTATTTCTTATTGTTCTCTACCACAGAAAAATCAGCTTTTACATCGGGCGGGTATTCAAGCACGGGTCCTTATTTTTTTTTCTGGTCTGTTCACACGGGCGGTTATTCAAACTGGCCCTTAATTAAGATCGGGCGGTAAAACGAGCATGTACGGTAAAAGGAATCGTGGAAAGATTTGGGGCACCTTTTTATTACCTCAAATACTTTTAATTTTTTCGATAAAACCGATTCCGAGAATATCTCTTTAAACATTATATGATTTAGTATTAAAAAATTTAAGGACGAAATTTGAATTGATTATGACGTCATCTAAAAATGTCGTAATTTCTCGAAAATATAGCTCTGACATCTTTGTGATGACGTCATCAACTCAAAATTAGTATTTTTCTTAAATAAGGCGAATGTCAAAGTAGAGTGTTGTAGATTGAGGTGGTTGTGTCCTAAGCGGAATGCCAAGGTCTTCACTGTCTGGTCCTTGCGCTGAAGAGGCTAACAAAGGAGATTCCAAAACAAACTTGTACAAATAAAAAAGCAAATATAAAAGACCAGTCCAGCAAAAATTTATCGAAAATTATTCGGCTGGGCAAAAAACACTTAAAATTAAAATGACTAAATTTAACAGCAAAAACAAAATCCTCTTTACGCTACTGTTCAAAAATAAGGCTGATTTAACTACCGTGCTAGAATTAAAACTTTGCTACAAAAAGGTGATCAGCAAAGGCAAAACGGCGCGTCTTTCAACCAACTTTGCAGAGTTTCTACCGAGCGAATTATGAAAGACGCGCAACTCAAAAGTAATATGCAAATAAGGTAAATGGACGTGTTAAAGACAGAACATACAAAACCTAGTTTCGAATCTAAATAAAAGATCGTGCTGTATCACAGAGCCTCTACCATGTGCGACAAACAGTTTAAAAGAAGGTGATCAACTAAAAAGACTAACAACAAAAATGCAATTGAAGTAAGTTTTCTCAGCAGCAGAAGCAACAACGGCAATTAAAGGGATATAATCTGGAAAAGCTGCTGGTGAAGAAGAAATCACTTCAAAATAGACCCGAGATGTTGAAAGCTCTCACTGGCAAATCTCTGGTTAACGCGAATGTGTCAAGTTAGGTGGAAGTTTGACAAAATTCCCAGAGATTGTCAGTCAGGTGTGATTATTCCGATATTCAAGAAAGGAGATCGCAAGCAATGTACAAACTTTAGAGGGATATCACTCTTCAGTTTGCCAGAAAAAGTATATGCCAAATGCCGAGAAATAGTGGAACCAAAACTGGAGTATGGCCAGTGCGGTTTTTGTCCGGGTCGCAGCGCCACGGACCAAATCTTCACTATGAAGCAAACCTTCGTGAAATCTTCGGAGTGTGGCAAAGATCTCTTTGCATGCTTTGTCGGTCTTGAAAAAGCATATGACCGAGTTCCTTGGGATGAACTTAGAAGGTTTTGTAAGAGTATGGCGTTGATAGTCAATTGTTGCACGCCATTATCTACTACCGACCGAGGTTTGTGTTCTGGTAAATCGCAAGCAATGAAGGCCGGTCCATATGGGCGTTGAAATCCGACAAGGGTGCGTTTTGTCACCTCTCCTTTTCATTGTTTACGTGAATTGGATCAACAAATGCAGCCAAGCTGATGAGTCTGCCACAATTGGAAATTGCAAAATCAGTCGTCTGCTATTTGCTGATGATTTGGTTGCTGCTTTCTTCCACAGAATCTGGTCGCAAGCGAGCATTAAATAGCTTTGCAGATGCATGCAACACGGCCGGAATAGAAATAAGCACGGCCAACACTGAGGTACTTCATCTTTCAAGAAACCTTGATCAGTGCGTGTTGCAAGTAAATGAAGCGACAGAGAAGCAGGTCAAAAAGTTCAAGTATCTTGGGATTGCATTTGCGAGTGACTGAAAGCAAGACGAAGAATTGGATACCCGAATGGGTAAGCCTAGTGCAGTAATGCGAGCTTCGAACTATTCAGTTGTCATTAAACGAGAATTGTCGAAAAAGACAAATCTCTCAATTTTCAAAACTGTTTTTGCTCCATTCTCACTTATGGTCATGAATCTTGGATAATGACCAAAATAGTGCGATCCAAGGATGCGGAAGCGGAAGCAGAAGCTTTAAGCTGAAGCAAAAGCTGTGGAAGAGGTTAATTTTTTGTGGAAGCGGAAGCACTTTGGTTGGAAGGTTGGAAGCGGAAGCAAAGTTGGAAGCGAAAGTATTAAAAAGGAAGCAATTTTTTTAAAATCAGAGGCTTCTGGATTTTTAAACTGGCTACAACCGTTGAGGTAAAATGTAACAATAATAAAAATAATATAGAATCGACAACACAAGTCAAATAAAACAGCTTACAAAGTAAACTTGCCAGTTTTTTTTTACACTAAATACAATTAGCAGTTTCATACTTAGCAGAGATGTGGAAGCGAAAGCCGTTAAATTTTTGTGGAAGTGGAAGTGAACTCGGAAGCGACTAATTCTATCCGGGCTGGAAGCGGAAGCAAAAAACTGCAAAGGTGAAGAAGCGGAAGCGAACTAGGAAGCATAAAACTTCAAGAGGAGCTGGAAGCGGAAGCATTAAAAATTTACTGCTTACACATCCCTAGGGCGATCACAAGTGCAAGCGTCCGAAATGAGGTTTTTACAAAGAATCGAAGGGGTTACAATTTTTAAAAACGTGCGTAACTCTGAGATTCGAAAATATCGTAACATCGAGCTGTTACTTCTCCGAATTGAAAGATCTTAGCTTAGATGTTTTGGCCATGTAAGCTGAATGCCTCAGGAAAGATTCCCCAAACAAGCTTTGCTTGCCAAAGCAAATGGCAGAAAACCAGTTAAATGACCAAGAACTAATAGAATCAATTATGGAAAAGGAAAAAAACAACGTCGATCAACAGACATGTCCAAGATCACAACATCACAGGAATTGCACTGGTGAGCATCCGCGACCGGTTTCGTTCTTGCTCAAGGGACTCATCAGGCGGAAGAACAACGAGAAAACCAAATTAAGCAATGCAGCGACGGAGAACAGAACGTGCAAACCGACATCATGCATAGGCATCACGCCAAGCGAGTGTTCCTTGTCAAAAGAACAAAGCAATAGGGACACCAAGTAGACTATCAAGAACTACAAAAACCACCAAGGGAACCACAAGGGTACCAGAGATATCGCACCTCTGGGCGGGGAACCATAGCAAATCAATGGAAAAGGAAAAAAACAACGCCGATCAACAGGCATGTCCAAGATCACAACATTACAGGAATTGCACTGGTGAGCATCCGCGACTGGTGAACTGGAATTGCACTGGTGAATCAATTATATTGAGGAAATTGGTTGGAATCGGTTGGGACTTCACCCAAACGAAATGATGGATGTGATGAAAAACCGTGAAGTGTTGCAGCTTAATCTCGAGCTGCTGCCTCCGCAACTCTAAATGAAAATCGGGCAATGAAGAAAGAAAAAAAACAAAAACGAAGAAACAATCCAATGCTACAAACACTTTTTAAATTTCGAGAAACGTAATCAATTAGATGAGTTTGATTTGAGAAAAACTAAATGCAACCAAAATTCGCAAAAAAACAATTTTTGCACAGAGCTGGACAGCGCTGTTCCGAGCTTTTAGCTCTCATCGGCAGCTCTCAGCTATCTTTTCAAAGGTATTCCCAGCTGAACAAACATCTTGGCCTAACTGGCAAACCTTATTGGCTTGCACAGAGGCAGATGCTAGTAGGGAATAAACGATTTTTCACTTGTGGTACTTTAGAAACAAGTGAAAAATCGGTGGATCCTTGTAGTAAGGACAGCCATAGGCTATCCCTACTACAAGGACTCCCCTCTGCTTGACCACGGAAATCAAAACTGCAATATCTTGACGTCCTTCATGGTCGACTCCTGGGAAGCCATGTCTACTTCCACTAGCAGTTAGGTGGCCATAACAACCACCAATCCTGCAGCTCCAATGATATTTCACATTGTAGCTCAAGTCAAGTATGCACAGAGCTGGACAGCGCTGTTTCGAGCTTTTAGCTCTCATCAGCAGCTCTCAGCTATCTTTTCAAAGGTATTACCAGCTGAACAAACATCTTGGCCTAACTGGCAAATCTTATTGGCTTGCACAGAGGCAGATGCTTCTGTGCAAGCCTGCCTCTGTGCAAGACTGCCTTCTGTGCAAGACTTCTTTGTAAGACTGCCTCTGTGCAAGCCAATAAGGTTTGCCAGTTAGGCCAAGATGTTTGTTCAGCTGGTAATACCTTTGAAAAGATAGCTGAGAGCTGCCGATGAGAGCTAAAAGCTCGAAACAGCGCTGTCCAGCTCTGTGCATACTTGACTTGAGCTACAATGTGAAATATCATTGGAGCTGCAGGATTGGTGGTTGTTATGGCCACCTAACTGCCAGTGGAAGTTGACATGGCTTCCCAGGAGTCGACCATGAAGGACGTCAAGATATTGCAAAACAATTTTTAGCAATTTTTTCATTATTAATCAATGCAGCAAATCATGAAAAATGTGTAACTTATTACAACCCATTGTCAACATGCTGTTACTAATTTATTTATTTGAAACAACGTTGGCATATTACAGTCATGAACTAACAACCATAATAAAATTCGTCTTAGAAAAAAAGTTTTCAAAATTGCCGAACGAAATCACCAAAGTTTATCCATGCTAAAAGAGCTGGGGCAGCCATCTTGTGTGTCGCATTACAACATAGAGTTAAAACCGTTGTCATCCATTTTCGCTTTTTATGACTTCAAACATTAGTAAATGGGATATTGGAATAAAAAAAGGTATATTCTGTGCTTTCAATGGCTGACAAAATGCTGTAGCATACAGCATACGCTACACTGGTTAATAGGTTTGACAGATTCAGCACTACCTTGAACAAGCAACATAAAAAGCATTATTTACCTAAATAAAAACAGAACTTTTTTTAACTGTTGTAGTTTAGCTAATTAAAGAGGACAAAAATTTGATGTAAAAACTTTTTGCAACACGTTCATTCTTTAACCAAATACATAATATGAAAAGTAAATTTAGCTTGAAACTTGTGTTCTTGCCTGGAGGGATTTGCAGCGCAGTGAGCCCATTTGGAAGCAGCATTTGGAAGGCTTCTATTTCGGTCGTAAACATCCACACTCACTGAAGTCGGAATAGCTCCAATTACAAATGCACTTATCCATATAACGAAAATAGATTTCTGAAAGTACTGCAAATCAGACGTATACTCCCAGAACAGAAACATAAATCAATGTAGACAACGTATTCTAATCACTCAATAAACAAAAATAAGCTCACAAAACTTTATTATAGAACTTTGACATCACATCCAATCTACCAGCTTAGCCACTGAAATGATATGTTAACCCCATTTTACTCAGAGTTTTTAACTAACGCATTTTACACGGGAGGGAAAGTCAAAAATGCCCCCCTATCTAACACTAAACCAAATGCCATTGAAACACCATAATGGCATGCGGTTTGATGTTCACTAAAATTTTTTAGAAAAATCGGTTTATTAAGTTGATGACCTCATCACTGCGACGTCGCGGCCATATTTTTGAAAATAATGTCATTTTTTGATGACATTACAGGCACTTCAAATTTTGTACATACGCGTGGTTTTTGATACTGAACCATAAAACGTCTAAGTCAAGTTAGTTACAATACGAAAACGTCTGGTGACGCCATTTAGGTTAAATATCAGAGGTGGAGTCCTCGAGGACGTCCTTGGCCTCGAGGACGTCCTCGAGGACATATTTTGAAGTCTCCTTGGCCTTGGCCTTGGCCTCGAAGCCTCAAGTCCTTGGCTTTGGCCTCGAAGCCTCAAGTGCTCGAAAATTGCGCTGTCCTCGGCTCGAGGACAGCACTATTTTTTGAACAGTTGAATTTCGTTGGAAAACGCCAGAAACCTCGCGGAAAATTTGCGAACACCTTTTTTGTTTTCCTCACTAAGAGCATAGGCCTGCCCTCAACTTGAGGCCTGCCCCCCCCCCCCCCAATTGAAATTTCACCAATGACAAAAATGTGACGAAAAAGTCTATTGTTTCTTCAGTTTCAGTTTCTTTTTAGCATTTTTCGCTGACAACAGTATAACTAATTAACAACATTGAAGACCAAGGGCGCAGGGTGCTCTTTCTCTTTCAGGCATCAAAAGTTGCTCTTTCAGGCCCACATTCAGCTTTTTTGTGAACGTAATGCATTAATTAGGGCCGGATTTACCATATTATGACGCAGTGCCAGCTAGGGGCCCCGAGCTGAAATTGTGATTTTTTTGGTCTTCACCTATATTTGGCAAAAAGATGTTGCAAAAATCTCCAAAGTGCCAGGGGCATAGCGCGATGTAAATCCGGCCAGGCAATAACATGGTTAGTAGACGTAACCATCCATTGTACCATTTTTCAAAAACAATTCAGTATTTCACCTCCAACCTCGCCGGTTTTTACGCACAAAATACTTTTTGAAAAAATTAGCCTTGGAAAATGCTGATTGAACGAATCATTGAACTTCAATTGAGGAGGCCTGGGCCCCCTGGCGAACGTGTACTCCTATAACTGGTTATTTTCATGACAAAACAAAAACCTCTAAGGAAAATCTTTGAGTGGATTATTATTTACTGCTAAAATGTAGCCAGATACAATGCACCTTACTTCCCCCTACCTGGACCAAATCACTTACAATCAAAATTTAACTCCAAAATGTAAGATGTTAAACGTGTTTTGGACTTAAATTGCAACTAAAAGAAGGATTGAACAATTCGGTTATTTCAATAGGCTTTCAAATGTCAAAAATTTAGTGCTTTCAAATGGCTCTGAACACTTGAGAAATGTGATCCAATGGCATTAAAATAGCTTTTTTTTTTTTAAATTGCCCAACGGCTGGGGGCCCCGCTCTCAATCACGTTCCCAAAGTTAGTTATTTGCATTTTTCAACTATTAGTTTAAGCCCTCTTCCTTTGCAAAATCTTGGTTACGGGAAAACAGGCAACAACGATTTCAGATCTTCCATTCTACGATATCTTTGTCCCACAAAAACTTCCTCTTTGGAAAAATTTTGATGACGTCATTTCATGTGATTTGTAGTTTAGGCCTCCCCCAATCAAAAATTCTGGGTAAGCCTATAAATTGGAGATTGTCTGAAAAAAATTTTTGCGAAGACCTTTTTTTGGAGAACGCTTGCGGCTATGTCCTTGGTCCTTGGCCTTGGCCTCGAGCATTCCTGTTCTTGGCCTCGAAAGGTTCTGTCCTCTGAAAGGCGGTCCTTGGCCTTGGCCTCAGATTTTTTTTGTGTCCTTGGCCTTGGCCTTGGCCTCGAGCCTTGTGTCCTCGACTCCACCTCTACTAAATATTGTCCAAAAACTGCTCATATTTCGGATAGTATGACTTTCGAAAACTTTAAGAATAGGGATACTTCATGTTACTTCAAATACTTCAAATTTTGAGAAGTTATTTGTCATAAAATTTGAATCAAACTTAAGTTAATTTAAATAAAAACCGTTTTTCTGAACGTATTTATCACAAAAATTGAGAGAGGGCATTGTCTTTAAAAAAGGTTAAGGCTGCGAACAGTCATTAATAGACAAGAAATCAAATTGTTTGTTGCATTCAAAATCTGAAATTTTGCATCAGTTATGCAGCAAAATCCATGCTTATCAAATATTTTGCACACTGCAAAAAGAAGTGCATAGTTTCGAAAGCAGCCGCTTAAAGTTTTAAAGCATAGAATTTTAGCAGTTTTTTTATTGTATGCTGCTTCTATTTTTACAAGTTTATTTTTGATTAAGAAATCACAAAAACAATGAACAAAAAAGGTCAAACATTATTGTAGTGTAAATGGAGTTAACTTGGTAACCGTCCTATTGGGCCGATGGGAAATGCCGGTACTGAAAATGACAGTACTGGAAAATGCCGGTACTGCAAATGCTGATTCTGGAAAATTCCAGTAATAAAAAATGCCAGTACTGGAAAATGCCGGTACTAAAAAGTGCCGATGGTGGAGTGTTTCCATTTGATTTTTTGATTGGCAGTGAATCATTTTATTTTGAAAATAAGCCATAGACCTTCTTGCTGTAAAAAAATCAGCCTGCGTTAGAAATAGACCAAGAGAAAGGTGAATTTTACAGTAAAGATAGGTTGAGAGGTACACAAACTGCAAAAGTGTTTAACAAAATTGGGGTATTTTTTTCAAAATTTCAGACTAAATAGAAGACCTAGATTTAGTAAGTTACCTAGTTAGGTAAAAGTTAGGTCCGCAATATACACGGTTGCCTACAAGTCTGGTTAGGGTCAATAAGGACACACAACCATACAACATAAATTTTTGCCAAGTTGAGTTAGGTACATGCTCTGCTTTTACTGTTTTTCTTTTTCAATCACATAGGCCTACTTTTAAACTAACTAACTGCACAATTTTACTCCTAATGGCATTGTTTTATATTTGAGATGCTCAAAATTAGCAAATTTAATTTATTAGCATTTTTCTCATTGAAGGTTTTATGATCATAAATAATACAGAGTAGTGTATGTTGATTGTTGATTTAGATAAAAATTTTGTTATTCGAGGTCTTAATCTCTTTATCACAACAACTACATATAGACATGGTAATTATTTTAATTAACCGGCACAACTACCAGCAACATGAGCTTATGTCTGATGTACTGCTGACGAGTAACCTACAAAGATTATGAGCCATTCACATAGCAAATTTCATTTTAAACAGTAGATATGCAGTATATCAGATATTTGATCTACAAATAGGTAATAAGGCAATCTATCATAATACTTGATCTGCATAAGGAGGAAATTTTATTTTTTAAGGAAAAATTTTAAGTTATTTACAGTTTAGGCTTGCCTTTATAGTCCAAAAAATATTAGTCTATTAGAACTGCTGTAGACAACATACAGTAGTCTGCAATGCAAACAATATAAAGTTTGTAGTTGACAAAATGCTGCACTGAAATATTTGCAGTAGGCTATGGTAACATCCTTGTCAAAAGGACGCGTCCCAATGCGGTCGACGAGCTCGCTTTAGCAACCTATCGAGCTACTCCACGAGTTGACTTATTAATCCAATATCCATTTGCACTTTCACTTTTGGCTACGTTGGAGCTGCTGCTACATCATCCCCCTCCTTTTACGCTGACAATAGCACTTCATCGTCTCGAGCCAGCGCAAGGAAGAGCATCCACCACTCCAAAGTTCTGTCGTGCTTGCCATTGTAACACCCGTGAGAGAAGAACGTCTCAATGTGGTTGACCGCCTCGGTTGAAGAACCTATCAAGCTAATCTCTGGGTTAACTTATTAATTGATAGATTCATTTGCACATTCACTTACGGCTACATTGGAGCTGACGCTACACTATCAATAGTGGCTTCATACCATATCAGAAATCATGCTTATTTCAACAGGCTACGTAAGGGACACTTACCAGACAAACAAAAGTTATAAAACTTCAACAAAGCTATTAATCTGCAATAATTTTACGAAAAATGCATTAAAATGGGCAAAGAGTAATCACAACCATAGCATTTTAGAAGAACACAAAGGGGACTCTAAAAAGATGTGAGAAATTGTAAATGAATTAACCTACGGCAAAAAACGTAGCCGGACGTTACCTTCTAAATTAATCAATAAGGATGGCACTGTAATCATTAATCATCAGACTATTGCAGACGAAATCAATATTTTGTTAACGTGGGGAAATCAATGGCTGATTTAATAGCACCAGGAAGCTCGAATAAATCTTGTTCAAACAGCTGCGTCTGGTCATCAAAAAAAGCGAGCACCTCGATATTTCTATCCCCATGCAGTTCCCAAGAAGTGTACTATGAAGTAGCAAAGTTGAAAATAAAAAAGCTACAACGACATCCGACATCCAAATATCAAGTCTGCAAATCCCATAATATCCAGATTTCTGAGTGATCTTTTCTACTTCTGCCTGAGAGGTGTGTATCCTGACTCATTAAAAGTAACAAAAGGTAATTTCTATTTTCAAAAAAGGTGAGCAAGTCAAAATTGCGAATTACCGTCCATCATCACTTCTTTCTCAATTTAACTAAATCTTTGAAAACCTGTTGTATTCCCAAATTTATTCTTTTTTAGTTAGACATGATTTATTAAGTGGTTGCCAATTTGGCTTCAGAAAAAGTTCCTCCACAAACTTTGCAATCAATAAGATATGCAATAAAACTCGTAGCAATATTGATCAAAGTTTGTACACTTGCTATGTTTTTCTAGATTTAAGCAAGGCTTTTGACATGGTAAATCATTCAATCTTTTTGCAAAAACTTGAAAAAATGTTTGGATTTTGAGGAAGTGCATTAATTCTTATAGAAAGCTTTCAGACCAATCGCCATCAATATACAAAAATTAGTGATTCTAAATCAAGAAAGCAAATAATTGATTCTGGTGTTCCTCAAGGGTTGTCATTAGGCCCACTTTTGTTTTTACTTTATGTAAATGACTTACCCCAAAAGTCACAACTTTTGACAACCTGATTTTCGGATGATGCGCTACTGTCGCTGTCTAATGCAAATTTATCAAGACTGGAAAACAGAGTCGATACGCGATTGTAGTACATTGCTCAATGGTTAAATAAAAACAAGTTTACTTTAAATTATACTAAAACAACGTACTTACTTTTCAATAAACGATCGCACGGACAGATAAGTTCAAAGCTTTCGTAATGTATAAATCAAAAAGAAATTTTTAGAACCGAATCAGTGAAATTTTGGGGTGTGTGGTTTGATGACAAATTCTATTGGTCGGCTTATCTTCAAAAACTTTCGCTTTATTTGGCAAGGTGTTGCAATATGTTGTATCATAAACGTGACTTTGTGAATGCCCATGCTCTAGTTATGCTTTGTTATTGTTTTGTTTATAGTCGTTTAACTTATGGCATTACCGCTTGGGGCACAGCCACCCAAAACCAATTTTGTGTGTTTGATGTCAAATTAAACAATATCATACCTACCATGACTTGTAACAAAAAATTTTCTCATGTAAATCAACTGTATAAGAAAGTAGACTTTTTAAAACTACACGATGTTTACAAATTGTAGCTTGCTAAATTTATGCATAACCTTTTTCAGAACAAACTACCAAAATTATGTAATTATAGCTTCACCGCAATGGACAAAATTCATGATTATGCAACTAAAAAACCAAGCGTATCTAAACACTTTTTACCTCGAGTCTCTAAATTAACTGAGCAGAATAAAATCAAATTTAGTGGTGCTAAAATGTGGAAAAAAATTAGTGAAAATTTAAAAAATAAACCCTTCAGTTCTTTTAAAAAGCTCTTTAAAGAAAATTCACTTAGAAATTGCTGGCCACACTGTTAGGTATCGATTAAGCATTGTATGTACTGTACCCGCACGCATTTGAACATGCGGGAGCTTCGCTACAAACAACATTGTCTGCACGATTGGCAGTACTTCAACATTTTATAACATCTTTGTGCGATAATGTATTGTTCATACGTTTTAACGAGGAACATCTTAACTAGGAAACCTTAGGGTTATTTGGTGCTCCTTGTGTTTCAAATGTGACCTCTGACTTGTTTGTTAAACCTTTGTTACTAATAAACCGCTACTATTACAAAAAAAGGATAAAAAAAGAAAGTAGGCCATAACCTTATCCATGCATAAAAAACACAAAAGTAGGCTCATTAATGTTCAATTTTTTCAGAAAATTTCAGTGAATAGATGTCCTATATTAGCTTACTATATGGTACCATAATCTGAGCAACAAAAATTTTTGGCATTGGCAAAACTGCAGTACTTAAATTTTCCAGTACCGGCATTTGCAGAACTGGCATGTTCCAGGACATCGTCCAAACATCGTATTGCCTTAACCCTATTTCTACGAGGCTATTTCACACCCTATTTGTACCGGAAGTGGGGGGCGGAGACAAATTTGCCTCCCTAACCAGAAAGAGTTTAGTGAGTGATAGAATAAAGATTCTTTGCTTGTTGAAGCTTTTTTGTAAAATTTTTACAGCAAAATATTTTGAGGTTGTGACATCCCGAAAACGTTGATGACGTCATCAAAGCCAGTAAATCCTTATAACAGTTTGCAAATTTTTCTTCGTGTTGCTAAATATTATTTTCAGTTTGGACTTTTGTTGTTTCAACGACATCTCTAACAAGGCCACCGCAGATGATGATGTCACATGCATGATGACCTCACATTCATGGTGACGTCATCTTTGATACATTGCGTTGAATATTATTTTTAAATTTTGGTGACTGAGGTATATAGTTGTATCATTCACAAAATTTTAGAATATTGCAGTATTATTTTCATTATATCATTTAACAGCTGGTGACAATGAATGCTTTTTTAAAGTAAATCCAATTTATTTTGAGAAACAGAAGAAAAGCAATAGTTTTGATTTATGACGCCATCGATGATGTAATCATGATGTAACACATTTATCTGTAATTAAAATATTATATTCCAGCTAAAAATTAGCATCGATAATAAAAACACCGTAGAATGAATACAATAAGTGTGTTGATGAGCATGCATTGTGCTCAAAACTGGACAAAACTCGTTAGATGCCTTTGACAAAAGCAAAAATGACGTCATGGCTGATCCCATACTTTCTGAAAATGTGTGCTTTTAAATTTGATCCAAGGTTAGAGTGCATCAAAGCAAAAGTTTTTTTTTAGTTTAGGAACTATATTAAAATAACTAAGGGGAGAGCAAATTCGCCCTCCTCCCACCGGTACAAATAAGGTTAAACTTGTTTTACAAGAAGGAGGCCAAAAAAATGCCTCTTTGTTGTTGCTGTTCTTTTTTTTGTCGGAAAATTTTCTTCAGCAAAGTATATTTTTTTAACCTATATAAACTAACGTCAAATTTATTCATAAATAAATTATTTAAAATTTAAAACTACTGGTTTTCGGAGAGTTATTTTCTTTAGTTAAAAAGTTTGCCAAAGCCACTTCAGAAGATAAGACAGTTTTGTCCATACATTACGTCAAAAGACATTTTCGTAACGATGATCACTTCGAATTAAACACTTTATGATTAAATTAAAAAAAAATTATTGATAACATTTGAATCGCTTATGCCGTCATTTTTACCAAAAAATGGGCTTAATATTTTAATGGTGATGTCATCACCCTAAAACCAGCATCTTTCAAAAAAAAATTTTAACACCAACCCATAAGCGAAGTTTGATATCTCCGTAACCTCTGGCACAAAAAAAGTTAGCTAAAAGAGATCTTTTTGCTCTTTCGGCGTAATTTTGTTGAATAAAAAGCTAAGGTAAAATAAAGTTAAAATGCTTAAAAAATGTCACCGAATATTCTCTAAACTTTTGCTTTAATCCTTTTCGGCCCAGGGGGTATAGATTAGCCCCCCCCCCCCCCCCCCCCCCTTTGTTGATTTCGAAATTTTGTTATAGCAGTCAAGCCACTATAATCAAATTTCTTGACTTTTCCTAAAGTTTACTGCTTCAACTTTCATTAGTAAAACCATTGTCGTATGATAACTAGATTCGGAGTTATTAAACGTTTCTCAAAGTCGACCCTGTGTTTTTTGCAAAATTTTTGAAAAATCAATTTAATTCTGTTACTCGCAATTCTTCTGTCGCGATTAATAATTTCACGCTTTTTTGTACACTGGTAACGTAAATAAAAGAACGTAAATCCAATCACCTCTTGAACGGCTTTTGTTGCTATCGATGTTCAAAAAGAGTTGTGACAATAGATTTTTATTTACTATTTTGCCTGAGGCATTAAATTTTCATTATGATTTCAAATGCTCACAGTTGAATTTCTTTGACAATTTCGTATAATTTTACCAAATTTCGCTCTAAAGTTCATCTTTAGCATTTCGCAAATAAATAAGAATTGCGATTTAGTAATATAAACGTGTTTTTTTGTAAAAGAATTAGAGGCCAACATAAGCGCAAATCTTTTTGTTTTTTGCCAGTATATTTTTTTCACGTTGCTGATATGCAGCAGTCCAAAATTACCATAAGTTATCAAGTGTGTATCATGCAACATGAATTTCGGTAGTCTTTATGTTCCAAATTTCTTTTTTTGGTAGCTAAAAAAAAGACAAAACGAAAACGCAAATTATAAATAAATTTTTACTTTCTGCTAAGTAGCAATATCAGTAAAAGGATGTTCATTTCATTTTTCAAAAAAGCATATGCATAAATTTTTACTGCCTGAGGTTTTTTTATTAAGTTCAAGTGATAACATCCAAAACAAAAATTTGCTCGAGTGTCTTTGCGCGTGACGTAGCAGCACACCGATATTTTCATTGTGAGAATCCGCTTTGCTTTCACTAACTTGCAACATTTCATATGCCTTTGCGATACTTAATAACATTGCAAAAAGTGGAGAGTTTTTGATAATACTTGTTTCGGAATCATTATTATCAATTTTTACCTTTTTTGTTATTCAAGGTTATTATTGCTAAAAGTTTTTCGAAATAAAATGCTTTTCCAAGCAATACCCAATAGCTAGTGTAAAATATCATTAGCTTTTACAAAATTCACATCAAACTAAACAATTATGGGGTATGTACATTGTAAAATGTGTTATGTGGTATATATTGTTACCGCATTTACTAACTTCTTATTGGATGCTACTACAGGCCTACAGCATGGCGTACTGTTGAAAATATTACTAAGTTTCACATTGATTTTTCATTTGTGGTCTATAATTATAGGTGGTAACCGTGGCGTGCTAAATTTTGAAAAATTATGTTGTTTCAGTACTTTTCCATGTTCGCTTTTATGTGAGTACATTCACAACCAACAAAAATTATGTTTGTATAGGCGAAATATAAAAACGGAAAGCAAATTCTCTAACTAAGAGACTTTGCAAGTAACAATCCGATTAGCTAACCATTTGGTAAATAAATTTATACTGGATTTTTTTGTAATCATAAATAATCAAGATATCTAAATTTACAGATATCGTTGTCAAATTTTTAATATTTCTAATATACTGCAGCTATCTAACAGCGTTATCGCATACAAACAATATCGCTGGTTTTGGATGTGAAGACAATAGGAGTATGGAATAGCTTTAATGATTTTGATCAAAGATAAAAAGCGGAAAATAAATTTCTACTTTTGGAATTTTTTCTATTCTTTTTCTACTGTTTTTCCAAACTTATTCAGCACTAACCCCAGCAATAACCAAAGCCTGCAACAATTTGCTATAAAGCCACCTCTGAAATAAAATCTGAAAGATTATCAAGATAAAATCGTTACGTTTGAGAATTAGACTGTTTTTGTAAAATAATACAAATAGTGATTAAATGGTATTTCGATTAGTATAAGAATTCATTGTAATTAAAATTTAGGAAACAACTGTAATTTTTGCTGTAATTTTCTGAAATCATCTGTGATAATACACTAGAAGGTAAGCCCAATGGGCATTATATAAGATTTTGGAAAATCTAATGACGAGCAATGACCAAATTAACGAAGGGATTCTTATATAAACTACATAAAAACTGCAGAATTTTTGAATTTTTGGGAAAAATTACTCTCCTATATTAGAAAACGTAATCTTTTGCAAAGTAAGCAAAAAAAACAACAAATTATTCCGACGCCAAAACTTGTTGCAGTACTCCAAATTGTCCGAACTATTATTCTAAACGAGGAACCAAAAATCCGAGTATCAAGTTATACCAATTTCTTTTTTTCTTATGATTCAAAAGTCAGTGAAAAATCGTACAAAAATAGTTCAAAAACATTAACATTCACTACACTCCGTCCGACACATTTTGAAAGTTTTTTTCGTAGGTTCGAAGTAATTGCGTTTTTTATTTACCAAGTTGTCTACAGACAGCGAAACAATTGTTCATTTTTCGAGAAAAGGATGTCGTTTGCCCACCTGTCTACCACACACGGTAAAAGCTTCACACTGCCCATTTTATTGCTAATATCCTGCCGGGAAGCTGGATGTGAATACAAACTTTTTTCAAGTTTTAGTTTGACCAGACCGGTAATCGAACCTAAATCTACTATATTAGCAGCAGACACTTTATCTACTCGACTAATGATAAAAAATGATAAGATTGGTAAGATAAACAGTGCTGTTATACACAGAATGCTACGCTGCACTTTTTAGGTTTAGCAAGAGCAGCAACAAATGCAATTTTTGCATTGCCAGATTTACCAGTCTGAGAATGAAACTCATACAGGGGCGATTTAGGGGAGGTGCATTGTGTCCCCCCTTTGGGGTGCCAGTAATGCAAAATACCTAAGAATAGTGCAAAAAATTGAGTCATAACTTCCTCCTTTTGGAATTTAGGCAGAAAATCTGGGCAGCAAAAACGGGCTAAATCTGATTAACGTCTTATTTTTTGTTTTTGGCCTTCACCTAAATCTTGGCAGAAAAACGGTCTAAATCTGAAGCCTTTTTTTGTTTTGGTGTTGGTCTTCCCTAAATCTGGACAGAAAAACGGGCTAAATCTGAATGAAGACCTCTTTTTTTTCTTTTTTTGTTGTTGTTGGTCTTCCCTAAATCTGGGCAGAAAAACGGGCTAAATGTTAGAGAAGACCTTTTTCTTTTGATCTTTAATATTTTCAAATTTCCTGCCCTCCTTTTGAAAATTCTGCGTACGCTAATGATCCCATAGTACGAGTTTTCCAAGTGAAAACTTTTACTATATTATATTAGACTACGAATTCTAAGCATACTAAAAATTACGTCAAAACTCAACCAATTTTATTGACGTTTGTTAGAGCTATGTCATAAACATTTACACACAAAAAATGAATGACAAAAAAAGGTGGTTTGATGCTTCTTCTTTTATAAATTTTGCACAAAAAATACCATATTTTGTAGTGTTTAGCAAAATGAACTAGAACGGTGAGAAATATTCAGCTTGCAGTTACTGTAATTTAGATCTTTTAGCACAAAAGAAATGATCTTATAATTTAGTCCATAATTATCTCGGAATTACAGAATAAAATTTCAGCTGCGATGCCGCGTCACGGCAATCAAACATTAACATTATGCAGATGAAAAGCGAACCGATCGCTTCTGATAGTCTTTGACTTATGTTGAAATTAATTGAAGATCAAGGTTGCAAATATAATGACAAAAGGTTTTTTTGTCAAAAAACTGAGCTTCTCCTGAAGCAAAAACAGATTTTTAATCTTTTGTGATTCGGGAGTTATTAACGTTTGATTGTGCTGTGTCAAATCGATCCCCTATTGGGCCATTAATCAAAAAATTTTGCGTGGTACAAACAGGGTTAAGACCCAGTCTACTCTTTGCCTAAAATCGCCCGAAAAAAAGTGCGAGCGCAATCTTAGTTTATAACAATTAATAGTTTTCAGTTTGTACTCTGTTAAAGCAACTGGGTGGGCCTACCGAATTTTGTTTTAAACAAAACCAACGATACGCTCTTATATTCTACCTTCACAATTTTCCGCACAGGGCAGAATGTACGTAGACCGCATCTAAGGCTCTGTCTACACTTGGCGTACAATCGCAAGCGCACAAGCGAAATCTTTGTTTCTTTCAACTACTTTAAAGTTGGCAAGATGGTATTTATTACGCTGGAAAGTTAGCTCATCATACGTACGTTAGAGGTTATAAACTAAAAGCAGTACATTTATATGCTTACAATTTTTTTGCCAAGTATCACAGCTTTTTCTACGAAATGCTGCAAAAATCCGATAATACCAATTCAACATTATTTTACACCGGGGTATTTGACCAACGCATCATACACGAAGGGGTAAAAAAAAACATATCCAACTCCTAAACCAAATACCATTGAAACAACAAATTAGGCTTGCGGGTTGGTGCTTACCAAACTTTTCGGAAAAATTAGTTTTGAGTTGATGACGTCATCATCGTGACGTCTCTGCCATGTTTTTTTAAAAAATGACTTCCATTTTGTAATGAGGTCACAAGCGATTCAAGTTTTGTATATAGGCTGGGCTTTTAATGCCGGATCATACTATGCCTAAGTCAAGTTAGTTTTGTCACAAAGCGTCTTATGTTAAGTATGGGCTAAAAATACTCAGATTTCGGAAAGTCTGATTTGGGAATACTTCAAAAATTGGGAAACTTTCGGATACCTTAGCAAGTTCAAATTTTTAGAAGTTAATTGTGATGAATTTTGACTTAAATTCAAGTTGATATGAAATAAAAGTCTTATTTTCAAAGGGACTTGATACAAAAAAACGAGAGGGGGCAAATTCCATCCCTCCGCGTAAAATAGGATTAATAACAATTACACGTATTAGCCTCAACTAACCAACTCACTTTTCCGTATTTTTCAGAAAACGATTTGAAACGATGTGGCCAGTGCAAAGATATGTACCTCAACATGGAAAACCACATAATGTGCAGGATAGTAACGTAATTAGTCAACGAATCAAATCCATACGTAATCTGAAAATTAGAATACTGCTTACTGAGAAATTTTAATCAAAAAAATTTTTTTGACATTCAAAGCAAAAAAATTTAATCGAGAATATTTAGATTAGTGTAGATTATTTTTGTCAGTAGAGCTACTGTATTCTGTTGAAAAGTTATATACAATAGGCCAAACACACCGTTCGTTTGGCCGCTCTCTCCTTCGTTTTAGCGCAGCAGTATTGACGCTTGGTGTGTAACACTTACGCTAATTAATTGCGTGACTCTGTTTATTGTCATGCATCGCTGAATAATGAAAGCGTTGTGAAGCAACTGGCAGCAATGAGTTAAATTGGCTTCGACGGTAAATTAAACGGTGTTTAGAAAAACCATCGACGTCATAAGTTGTACAACACAATGATGACTGTGTGTTAAAGAACTGTAGAATATCTCTGGAATAAGTAGGTAAAAAATTAGTTTTGATTTGATGCCGTAATCACAGTGGCGTCAAGATCAATTTTGGCTATTCAACTCAATTTATCTACATTTGTTCAAGCAAAAATGACCTCATTTTTGCAGTGACGTGATAAGCAGTTTAAATTTTTCACATAGATTTTTTATAAATTTGAATACGTAAGTCGAAGCAATTACGTTGCGAAACTGTCTTGCGACGTCATTTACTTTAATCATGAGTCAAAAACCGACCAAATTTTCGCGAAATCAGTTCCGCACACCTCAAGATTTGGAAACTTTCCCTTATTTCGGCTGCTTGATTCAAAGTCGAGCTAGTTTGAAGAAAAAAAGCAAAAAACAACAACGGTACTTTAGGGATTTATCGCAGGTAAAACAAGAGAGTGGTCATTTTTGTCCCCCCCCCATGTAACAAAGAGTTAAATTCCTCTTTCATTTAAGGCTGTCTAGAAAATATATTCAAAGACATGCATAATCAAAAAATCATTATACTGCAACAGCCACACAGTAATATGTCACAAATCTGTTATAGTTGGGTGTTTAAAAGAACAAATATACACAATGCAGGAAATGTTTACCTTGCAAAAAACTTTCGGCCAGTTCCATTTTTCAAATCCCAAAGATCTAGCATACATGATGAATGGGCTTATAATGGTCGAGATTAAATCAGAAACTGCCAAACTAGTTATGAGTTGATACCAAGGTGATCTGGATAAATACAAACGTCATTGCAAATAAACAAAAGTTAGAAAGCACTTTACTTTGTGAGCAATATCATTTTTTCAACACAAAGTAAAAGGCCCTTAGACAAACAACTTTGCTTAGCTTGTTTATTTAACCACATGATTTTTTGACCTACACCACTTCTCGGGCTGTGTTTTGTTTTTCTTCAGCACATTAAACAATTCAGTTATTTCTTAGTTTCACATGTTACTTCCGCTACTATAATGTCAAACTACTCTTAGCAAAGGCAAAAATCAAAGCCAATATTAAGCTATTACTTTTTTCAAATGTCCATTTGACTGCTTCGATTCTTCTTTCGATTTCAAAAGTGTAGAAAAAGAGAAAAAAATAAAAAGCCAAATAACGAAAAGAGTAAATTGAATCGAGAATCAAAACCAAAAAATTAACAAGAAAAATGCGCATGTAATAAAAATTCTAAACAATACATTCTAGCTAATGCATTTCTCCAATAACAGTCTTCGCGGTTGGTTTTCGTATTCGTGCTTGCTAATAATAACTGCAACTTGCTTGAAGTTTGATGCTTCGGTTTATGCTACCGCGAAACTCTCGCAACGGACACTTCAGAAGCAGCTGCGGGTTTACCAAGTCAAAACCTTCAAACTTTCAATATCACTCTGGTTAAAAAATGTTTAGAAAATGCGATTACAAAGAATGTGTTTGCAATTTGTATACCTTTTCACTTGAGGTTTTGCAAAAGTTTTGATGAAACTTTCCACCAAGATTTCGTCTTATAGTAAGTATTGGCTATTGCATTACAAAAGCTGGATTTAAGAATATTATTTCCATATAGAATTTCCAATATAATTGTGATGTTAACTTTGATGACAAAATAGAGCTGATTTTTTTCATGTGCAGTTTGTCCACCAGGACGTCAAAGCCTCGTGAAAAAATACCATACAGTGTTTTTAACTGCTGCTGCCTTATTATTCTGCTGCTAAATCATTGCGTCATGCAAAAAAAGATAAGTGATTTTGAATGATTTTCAATCCTTCTTCGATCACTTAACCCTATTTTAAGCATGCTATTAGCCTACGCAGTTCACACGAAGGGGGGTGGCTTCGACAAACTTCAAAATTGGAAATTTACCTTTTTTCAGCAACTTAACTTTTTAGATATGAATTTGGTTATGTTTTTGAAAGGAAACACAAAGATTTAACAAGTTAGCTAGTAACTTACAGTAGGTGAACTGAAGACATGAAAAATGGCACTCGCTGATATAGTAAAGTACGCGGCAAAAATACTGCAGCAAAACGGAAAGAAGTTGAAGCAAAAAAGTAATAATTATTTTAGCAAACGGCACACTAGTACAGAAAACACCGATTAAAAGTTAACGCAATCGTTCACGAGGTCACAATAATAGCATAAAATTAATCAAACGCAAAACTCAGGTTCGAATCCCTAGTGCGCAATATAAAATGAAATAACACAACACCTCCTCTAACAAATAAAACAAACACGAAGAAAGTTTTAATAATCAGTCACAGCACAATTATAAAAAGTCCTTTGCTTTCGGGGCCTCTTCGATCGTCAGGGATTAGAACGGCCATAAACCGGTGAATGTGGTAAAGTGTTTGTAGATTTTTGGACAGAAGATTCTGGGTCATCTTGAGTGGAAGGTTTTGATACAGTATTGTTCTGCTCAGAATTCTGGGTGTTGTCAATTTCAAAAGTGTAGTCCTCGCCTGGTTTCTCATCTACGGTTGAAGGAAATCATGGACGAAGTTTATCAATGTAACTTTGGCATTTGGAACCTTGGGAAACTGTTCGAACTTGAATAATACGAGTGCTCGTTAGTTTTACGACCACGGGTGGAACCTATCTCGGATCTTTAGTTTGTTTAGGACCAAAGTAGAGTGCGTAGCAATGATCACCTACTTTGAAGTTGTGAATTGAATGACGCGAATCATCATTTGAAGAAATTGCTCCTGTCTGCTTGCCTTGCAAAATGTAAGCAAGTAAGGGTAATATTGCATCCAATTCAGTGCGTATTTGGACTGTTAAGTAGCTGGCTGGGAGAGAACCCACAATCTGTCGGTGTGCGTCGATATTGATGCAGAAAGTGTAGCAAGACTTTCTTTGGAAGTTGCGCAGATATTTGTCGAGCTTGCTTGGAAATCTGCGCTGAACGTTCAGCTGTTCCATTGGTTGATGGATGGTATGAAGCTCCTGTCAAGTGGGTGATCCCTATCTCTTTGCAGAACTTTTTGAATTCTTTGGATGTAAAGCACGGAGCATTTTCAGTAACGATGGTATGTGGAAACCCGAAATGTAAAAAGTCCTGTTCCAGTAAGTCAATGGTACTCTTCTGGGAAATGGACTGGATAGGATGGATACAAGGGTATTTGGAGTAAGCATTAGGGCAATAATTAGAAACTTTTTTGCGGAGTTTTAACTAGCCTGCTATGGCATTGGATGATTTTTTTGTTGTGTATGAAACCTTTAAAAACAACGTTTGAAAAATTTACAAAAACGTCCCCCACCAACCCATTTTTCTGACCCCAATTGCCCAAAAATGTTAGTTTTCTGTTTTATGGTGCACGGCAGCGATAACTTTGAACTTAAAATCATTTTAGATGGATAGGCCTTACGATTACACATCGTTTGAAAAAAATTTGAACGAGATTGACTTAAAGGGTCAAAAGTTGTGAGCAATAAAGTGCTAAACTTGTGAAATGCTACCTCTAGCGGCAGAACTACAAAAAGTACCAAAGTTGGCTTATTATAGTGTAAAATTGATGTCAAATTCTATGTTGAATGGTGAGGAAACTATTGAAAAAAACACTTCAGTTAAAATTTGTCATTTAAAAGTAATACACATGATTTTGTGAGTTTAGGTTAACATGCTTTTAATTTGCTTAGGCCTATTATTGTTTCAAATTCCAATTTTGAGCAGTGAAACTGTTTACATTGAACTATTTTTCATTATGTCATTACAATCTTCTTCACAAAATTTACTGTAAACGTAATACCTCCATTTTTCAAATTTGTACGCAGAAGTACTTCAAATACATTTCAACTAACAATGATATTACGACAGATTGTTGTGAACTACCATACTACATTGTTTTTCTTCCTCACAATAACACATCTTGAATTGTATCTAAAACTTCAATGTTGGTGGGTAAACTAGCTAAAATCTTAAAGTTTTTTTCTTTGGAAAGTACCACGATGTATAATATTTGAAGTTCGCGAATTAGCAATTCAAGTAGATCCATATTCAGCGAGGTTAATTAACATTACTCAAACTTTGCTATTGGGCCCCTCCCCCCCTCGGTTGAAAATTTAGTCAAAATACGCTGCAGTGCGCAATCAAAACCAAAAAATAAGAGAAATTTAAACTTCATCACAAGCAGAAATTAAAAACACTTGCTTTAGCGCTTAGTACAGCAAAGATATACCATTTTTGCATAAAAAGAAAAAAAAACGTTAAAGAGAAACAATTGTTGCCGTTTACAAGTTTCAAACCACCGTTCAGCAACTTAAGAGATTTGTTACAAAATTGTCGTTGAAAAGAACCACACCTACAACTCTTTGGAAATTGATTTGCACGATATGCTTTCCCTTGAATGAAGTTAAAAATTATGACAATTCTATCGGCTTCTGGTGACGAAAGGATCACTCTCAGATATATTCTACTCTAGGCCGTAGCTTAAGGGAGACCGGCTGGGCCAATCCCCTATCTGGAAATGCTTTAGCCTCCTTGGCAGTGTAGTGTCGTTATATATACTAGTAACTGTACTCATTAACGATTTGCCTTTTTCTCTTGCTTTATATTTACGTGCAGGCTTTTATTTTTATTTATTCTTTGAATAGACTATGCAATAGTTAGATTTGCGGTGTTAGACACGATAACAGGAGTGAGCAAGTACTACAGGCTGTAATGCAACTAGTGTTTTAAGCCAAAAGGGGCTAGCTTCACTACATTTTGCTACATTTTTCTATTAATTTTGGTAGAGAAAACAAAGGTTTTTAGTTTTTTACCGTATATTTGATGATCTTTTCTCCCAAATGAAGGTAAAAACTAAAACACAAAAATAGGCCTTAATCGAAAATTCAATGTTTTTATTCATGTTATTTCTATTAAAGTTTTTTTTTTTCACGGCTGTGAGGTAGCACTTACCTCACATATCTGCTTTCCCATTAGGCTAGTGTTTCATCAGCATCTGAATTCACACATAGCCTATCCTGGCATCCCACCCGAACCTTCAAACCACACACGAGGGCAATTTCTACACTTGCCATCGTACCCTCTTCTCAGATTACTCTGATGTAAGTCTGACAACAAGGTCACCAGAAAGAGGATTATTGTGGTAAATTGCTAATGTGATGTCATGTATGGTGTCCATGCTTAGTGATGCTAGCGCAATGCGGTTGAGCTAAGTGAAGTGCCAGTGTGATACTGGTCGAGAATCCTCTTTCTGGTGACCTTGTTGTCAGACTTAGATCAGAGTAATCTGAGAAGAGGGTACGATGGCAAGTGTAGAAATTGCCCTCGTGTGTGGTTTGAAGGTTCGGGTGGGATGACAGGATAGGCTATGTGTAAATTCAGATGCTGATGAAACACTAGCCTAATGGGAAAGCAGATATGTGAGGTAAGTGCTACCTCACAGCCGTGAAAAAAAAAACTTTATTTCTATTATTAGGTGAAAATTTTCCCCATTTTTGCCGCTTACTTTTTTCCAGAATACAGTTGTAGTTTAGGGCCAACGTCAACGGGAGCCTCTGTGGTGCAAGAAAAAATAAAATAAAATAAAGCAAAAAATAAAGTTTAAACAAAAATTTGGAGCATTTTGATTCTTTTTCATATCTCTGCACATAAGATAACGTGACGAATATCTGTTTAAATGTTGCAACCCCCCTTCCCTCTTTAATAATGTACCCTGAAAATTGTCGCTAGCCACGTGGCTGAACCCAAGCAGTCGTCTTTTTAAAGCAGTAGTTAAACTTGGTGTCTTGAAAGAAAATTTTGAAGCATTTAGCAAGTCCACCATCAACAGCAATTGCTACTGTTTGGCATATATGATTACGTTCAATTTTTTTTTTTTTTTAATTTGTAGTTTATTTTTCAAAATTTTCTTGTTTGAACAAATGTTTTGCTCTACAGTATAGGAGCAACGTTTTATGAAATACTTGCAATAAACAAATCCTTACCATAAAAAATAGTTGACATCAATTTTACACTATAATAAGCCAACTTTGGTACTTTTTGTAGTTCTGCCGCTAGAGGCAGCATTTCACAAGTTTAGCACTTTATTGCTCACAACTTTTGACCCTTTAAGTCAATCTCGTTCAAATTTTTTTCAAACGATGTGTAATCGTAAGGCCTATCCATCTAAAATGATTTTAAGTTCAAAGTTATCGCTGCCGTGCACCACAAACCAAAAAACTAACATTTTTGGGCAATTGGGGTCAGAAAAATGGGTTGGTGGGGGACGTTTTTGTAAATTTTTCAAAAGTTGTTTTTAAATATTTCATGCATAACAAAAAAATCATCCAATGCCATAGTAGGCTAATGTTTTTTTTCTGTAGTCATTAACCTAACCTATAGCTCTGTCATGCAGCATCCCATCATCCTCGCCAATGAATCTGTTATTTTTTTACAGGGATACTTAGAACTTCGCAATCGCTTACTTTGCGTTTTTCGCACGTTCGTGTGACAACAGGTGCTACGTAGTAGTGCTCTTAGATTTTCGGACGCTTAAATGATCACATGCTTATTTTGTTTTGCAAAACTGCTTGTTTTGCGCAATACGCGTAGGCAAAATCACTAGCACGTGTGGGGTTGTGAGCAGTTATTGGCACTATCAGGTTTAGTTACTTTCAGTAATTGCGATTATAGTTAAAAGTTAGGGAAAATATTCATAATACGAAAGGCGGTAAATCATCCAGCCAATTCGGGTGGTTTTCAATAGCTAAAATTGAACTATAATTTTTGATATTTTTTGTTTTAATTTTGGGACTGCGGTTGCAAAGATATTCAAAAAATACAAAAAGATATCCCCAAAAAAGTTTTTGAAAACTCTGAGTTTTGTTCTTCCCGCCAAAACCACAGTAGGCCTAATAGTTTAGAGAACTATAATTTTGGCGGGAAGAACAAAACTCAGAGTTTCCAAAAAACTTTTTGTCGGGGATATCTTTTTGTATTTGTTGAATATCTTTGCAGCCATAGTCCCAAAATCAAAACAAAAAACATCAAAAATTATAGTTCAAGTTTAGCGATTGTAAACCACCGGAACTGGCTGGATGATTCACCGCCTTTAAGATAAGGTGTAGATTAGAAAAGCGCTGTTTACAGGACAACAGTCAACAATGCTATAGTTACTAATCTGCAATCCTGTACTACAGTGGCCGACTGCAATCTTTGCAATTTTTTCAGTGACTTGGTAAATGCAAATGTATTGACTACTTTTTGAAATTGTAGCTGTTGAGATCAAGTACAGTAAATTTAACTCAACAATTCTTAGCTATTTTGCACTGAAGTTAGTAGTAAAACTATTCTTGGATATTCGTGCTTGGGACTATTTGAAGATATCAAACAGCTTTATGGTTTGGAAAAGCGTAAAAGCTTAAAAATTGCTAACACTTTAAACAAAGAAGTAGTCGATAAACTAACGCAATGTAGCCAAGACGTCACCCCAACGTGTGATCTGTAAGTTATACAATTTATTTGTTTCTACACATACTAGTAAATGAAATTATTAAATTTGCTTGTTCATTGCGGGCATTCTTTTTAAGTTTCTAGTATAGCCTGTCATTACTTGTTAATTATTTCAACTAAAGTACACACACTACACGTATATACAGGGCCTCAGAGAGAAAATTTTTCAGGGGGTACGAAGATCGATGCCGGCCTTCAAATCTCTTCGGGCACTAAAGTAGCGCAAAATTTTTTTTCTGAGTTTTTGCCAAATTTAGTCCGATTTTTCCCCAAAATTTGGTGAAGACCAAAAAAAAAGGTTTTTACTGAAATTTAGACCAGTTGTTCCAGCATGACAATTGGCCTTTAGCAATCAGTTTTGCGTAGTTTGTGATTTTCTGCATTTCTGTAAAAATTGCACGTTTGTAACAAGTTTTAGAGCGCCTTCCGCTCTTAATTCGCGTAATTTGCATAGAATCGAATCACGTGATACATTCACCACACCTAGTTGCAGTTTGGTTAGTCATTACTAGTTTCTCGTTATACCTGCTAGCCATAGATGGGCACAAGTCCGTTAATCGTTAATCCGTTAATAACGAAGCTAACTTTTTCATTAACTCGTTAATCCGTTAAAAAGTTTTTTCATGTTAACGGACTGATTTAACTTCCGTTAAGTGCTTTTAACGGACTAAACTAACTTCCGTTAAGTTCTGTTAACTTCCGTTAAGGTTTTTATCGTCAATATCTTGTAGCTTCGTTGATCATTTGAACTTGTTTTTATCTTGAAATTAGATTAGACTGTAAAATGTAACTTTCAAAACACAAAAAGACCACCATAGCAATAAATATTTCCTTGCAATCAGCTCAACAGCGTCAATACGTGTTCTAGAAGCGAGTGAATAAAACGAAATGTAAATTACACGCAAAATGTTAACGGATTAACGGACTTTATTAACTTCCGTTAATTAAAGCTAAAAATAACGGATTAACGTTAACGGAGGTGTGAAGTTTGTTAACGGACTAGTGGTTAACGAAGCTAACGTTTTGCATTAACTTGCCCACCTATGTTGCTAGCAAGGCATTTTAGTTTTTCTTTTATTGAGTTAAAAAGATCGGATTCAATACAAAAGTTAATTTGATGTTTTGTTAGTGCTTAGTTACTGTTCTTCTGCCGTTTTGCCAAAGCTGCGCTACGTTTTTACTGTGATTGAGTTATTTTATTTGAGATCCGATCGAATTTACATTTTGAAGAACAAATATACTTTTTGGACAGAAAATTGAGTTTTTTAGCACAGCGAGACAGTGATAATCCATAGGCTCCCTCTGGATTGGAACTCCGATACTCATAATTGTAAAAGGAAGACTTGAATCTGTAACACCAGTTTTTTCCCCAAAATTAGGTTGAGACCAAAAAAAACAAAAAAAAGGTCTTCACTGAAATTTAGTCCGATTTTTTTTCACAGAAAAATCTTAACGCGGGGACCTAAACTTTTCCGGGCCCGGGTACGATGTATCCCCTGAACCCCCTCTCGTAGGCCCTGCGCATATGTTTAGCAGCATCATTGCAACAACAGGTAACATTTCTTTTACTTGTATCTTTATATGTTTGAAAAAGAAATGTTGCAGTATATCTACCCAGAAATTACCTGGAATTACTTTACTGCTAAATCATGTGCAGTAACTGCTGTACAAAAATATTCTTAGTCGTTCATGGATGAATATCATGTTTAACGCATTTATGTGCCAATTTTCAGTTTTTTTCTGTGAACCCACAGCCAGAGCGTGGTATAGAATGGAACGGAAAATCGAATGGAATAGAAGGGAAATTTTGGTATGGAATATGGGAGATGCCAGAATGGGAATGAAATGGAAGATTTGAAGAATGGAATGGAAGGCAATCTTCCATACTTCCATACCAATTCCATACTAGATTTCGCACGTAGAATTTAAACTAAAATATATATGAATAGTGATAACTAAAAATATGTGACGCGTTTAGCAGCTAAATTTGTAACTCTTGATTTAACTAAAGCTTTCGATACGGTCTGTCATGAAAGATTATTAATCAAGCTCCATCACTACGGTTTTCGAGGAAAAGCACATAAGCTAATTGCTTCTTATCTCTCGAATCGAACACAATATGTTAGTTTAGGTGATATTAGCTCCTCACTACAGTATATTCAGTTAGGAGTGCCCTAAGGCTCTACATTAGGGCCACTTCTTTTTCTACTATACATTAATGATCTTCCTAATGCCACTGATAGCCTCCCTAGATTATTTGCAGATGACACATGTTTAATTCTCAGTCACCATCTTTTGCCCAGTTGGAAAAAAACATAAATCAAGACCTAGCCAATGTTTCCAGATGGGCCAAAACTAGTAAATTAACAATAAATCCAACCAAATCTCACTTACTTGTTGTTTCACCATACTTAAACAAACCATCACCTGATGCACTTATCACACTAGATTCATCTGTTCTAAAAGTAGAGAAAAGCATAAAATGCTTGGGTATACATGTTGATAATCGGCTCCTTTTCGGTAATCATATCAATCAACTTAGAACTACTCTTTCTCGAGCAGTTGGCATTATGACGAAGATGAGGCAATTTGTTCCCTTACGAATACTAAAACAAATTTATTTTACCTTCATTCATTCTCATCTCACATATGACATTATAGTGTGGGGAGCAACATATGCTTCATATCTAACTCCGCTAAAATCTTTGCAAAATAGAGCAATTAAATTACTTTCTGGTGCAACTTGGTTTCAGAGTGCGCATTTACTCTACAAAGATCACAATATACTTAATTTAAATAGTTTATTAAGTCAAGAAACAGCCAAATTTATGTATAAATTCATTCACAAGCAACTTCCTGTTCAATTCGATAACTATTTTAATAGTGTCAAGGCAATTAACAAAAGAAGTACGAGAGCTTCACAAAAGAAAAATCAACTTTATATTCCTAGATTCCGCACAAACAGATTACAAAGATCCATCAAATATAGAGGAGTTAAAGTATGGAACGATATACCAAACGAAATTAAGAAGAACAACGGTAATTTATCAACTTTTAAAAAAATCCACAAAAAGCACTTGATCTCACAAGTGATATGATTTCTGCAAGGATAAAAAATATATGTATTTTTTTTTCTGTTCAACTTTTCCCTCGACAGTATGCAACTTGATTTAAAATTATTGTATAAAATCAATTCCGTTAAATTAACATAACATGAAGTAAAGCACGAGCTAATGGTTATTAAGCAATAACTATTGACCCACAAAAGTTAGGTGGCTGCTTGACTCGAAGACCGGCAGGTCACTTCGCAGCCCTCCTAGTCTATTTCACTTAAATACATAATAACTGATCTCGTGTATTATTGTTTTAATTTTGTGACAAAATAAATATGATTGATTGATTGATTGATAATCATCTGCGACAAATTAACAGGGTAATATGGTTGTGAGCATTGCGCAAACAGAGTTGGCATTGCATCATCAGATCATTGAATATGTTCATTGCAATTTGCAGTTGCAGTGATGCTGACAGGTTTAATTTTTATTTTGAGAATTACGCTTTGCCAAATGACCAAACTTTTCAATCGTAACAAAGATTTGTATTTAGTTTTCTCTCCTCGATTGAGCTTATTTTTTGTTTGTTGTTGCTTTTTTTGTTTTGCGTTTAAGCTTTTTTTATAATGTGTTTAAAATGTTTTTGGCAGTTTGGCTACGCAAGTTTCATAGTGGTGTAATTACAAACTTGCAATCATTAAACCATGAGTATACGGGTAAGCGTACTGTTTGTTTACTAAGTCGTTGATATAGGCATAGCCAGGAAGGCCAGGGTGCCCGCTCCCCAATTGAAATGCCACCAATGATGAAAATATTGACAGCAAAACCTATATTGTTTCTTTAGTTTCACTGTTTTTTAGTATTTTTGCGTACAACGGTAATAAATCAACAATAATATAGACAACCAGGGGGCCATCTTAATCCAATTTTTGCCAACCAATTTAAACGTTTAACCCGGGAGAAATTTAGGGTTTTGTCCTAAAATTGGTAATCTCAGACCCCTATCTAACCGTTTTATGAACTTATTGCATTAGCATGATTACAAACCATCTATTGCACAAAATTATAATAATAATAGCCCTGCACCTCGCCAGTTTTTACCCGATAAAATATTTTTAAAAAATTAGCTAATGGAGATGCTTATTGAATAAATTATTAAATTTGCATTCAGGAGCTTGAGCCCCCCTGGTCGTACATGTACTCCTAACACTGGTTATTTTCAAGACAAAAAATCTCCAATTCATATCTTAGATTGAATTATTATTTACTTCTAAAGGTTTTGCAGGAGGCAATGTACCTTGTTTCCCCCAACTGGGCCGAGTCACTTACAAAATTTAATCCAAAAGTGCAAGATTTTAAACGTGTTTTGGGCTTGACCAGTAAGTAAAAACAGGACTGAACAATTGGAACTTTTCAATTGGCTTTGAAATCTTAAGACTGTGATTCTTTGAAATGGTTCTAGAAACGTGCGAAATTTGATCCAAATGGCTTTAATTTTGAAAGAGTTATTGTTTCCAAAGCATTACAAAAGATCGCTACAGGCTTCGCCCCCAGATCCTCACATTTTTCTGCGGCTGGTGACCCTGCCCCAAATCCCGTATAGTTAGCTCACCACGTCTCCCAATTTAGACATTTCGGTAAAATTTTACTACTTTTTGTTGAAGATCTCACCCTTTAGCAAAATCATGGTTATGTGCCACACACACAGGCCTCGGCTTCTGACCCTCCATTCTATGGCATCTTTGTCCCAACAAAATCCCACCTTTTGAAAATATCTGAGGTTGTCATTGCATGTGATTTAAGTTTTGAGTTTTGCCCCCCCCCAATCAAAAATCTTGGCTATGTCTACTGTGTGGTTGATATGTTTATGCTGAGTGAATTTTTATAGTAGATCATTGTGATAGTGCTTAAATATAGGATGAGATTATTGTACCATACTGCTTACCTTCGTGAGCGACTATACTTGCACAAGAACGCTTAACGTTGCAAAAGTACAATACAAATTACGCGTTGCTTTCGGTCTAAACTTACCTGGGTATGGAAGTATGAAATGGAATATGGAAGAAAAATTTAGTATAAAATGGAAAAAAATTTCCACTATAAAATATGGAAAAATAGTCTTCCATTTTATACCATGCCCTGTCCACAGCCCATGTTGTGAATCATTATAATACTAATTATTCAAGCTTTGTTGCTACAGGAAACTTTGTGACTTTTGTTAACAATAGGTGGAAAGTGATGTCTCTCAAATATCCATCGAAAGGTGCGACTTCTCTTTTGTTCAAAAAAATTCACGATGTACCGTAATTTGCTTAATCAACTGCAGTTTATATGTGAAATTTATGGTGTTTTTTGAAGGCTTAATGGTGGAGTTAAAATTTTGATCTTATTTAAATGCTGAGTAATTCGCAACCTTTAGACTCGGGCTAAACCCTACTGCATTTAAAGGCGGTGAATCATCCAGCCAATTCTGATGGTTTACAATAGCTACAATTGAACTGTAATTTTTGATATTTTATGTTTTGAATTTGGGGCTGCGTTTGCAAAGATATTCAACAAATACAAAAAGAAATCCCCGACAAAAAGTTTTTGGAAACTCTGAGTTTTGTTCTTCCCGCCAAAACCACAATAGGTCTAATAGTTTAGAGAACTGTGGTTTTTGCGGGAAGAACAAAACTCATGAGTTTCCAAAAAACTTTTTTCGGGGGATATTTTTTTGTATTTGTTCAATATCTTTGCAACTGCAGCCCCAAAATTAAAACAAAAAATATCAAAAATTATAGTTCAAGTTTAGCTACTGTAAACCACCGACATTGACTGGATGATTCACCGCCTTTAAACGCCTGAATCTAGCAACGTTACATTTCATAAAAAAATATTGAAACCTCAATATTACTGGCTAAATCACTAACGTTTCTTGACAATTTGGGTGGTTGTTAGACTGGACCGCAAAAGGTCCTTTTATAACTTTCGTGTCGCAATTCTAGTCTATTTTTTTGACTGCAATATACTGTTAGTGAGAGCCTAACTAAAAATTTGTCATGTCTTGTCCTGTGCTGGCTGTTATTGCAACCAAAATGTTATTTTTTCAAACCAATATCTGTTCGTATGTTCATGCCTATGTAACTGAAAATCATTAATAACCTTTTATACTTTTCAGGATTTCGAAACAACGATTCAATGTGTAGACCACTTTGTCTCGATGAACATGGATCTAGCAACTACACTTTGCAGGTTTTGCTAAAAGCACGTGCAATTTTTAAACAAAGGAAAGCATCTGGTCAATCAGGCGTAATAGCTGAACGTTGTTTGCCTGCGTATATCACTGGAGGCACGGGTGCCGAAACCCGGGGGGATGGGGGAGATATATCCTCCAATACCTGTAATTTGAATGTATCCCCCCCAATAATTTTAGTATGGTCTACATCTTCATCCCCTCCAATCATTTGACTCTGGTGTGCATCTGAGCGCAGGTCTCCACCTAAATTTGGGAAAAAAAAGTCTTCCATTCAGTAGCGTAGCCAGGGGGTGCGGGGGGCTATAGCCCTTCCCCCACTGGCCTGTCAACCAAAATGCAGAATAAGGAAAATACCACGTTTTTTTATCTTTTCTGAGACTGTTGTTTGTGCTGGAGTGGACTAAAAAGTGATTTAAAGCATCTTTTCAAACATATATTCAGGGGCGGGGGGCTAATTTGTCAAAAATAAAAGTCACAAATCAATAAAAACTTGAAAAATGGCCAAAAATAAGCAATCAAATTTGATCGCAAATGTAAAAATGCTAAAAAACACGTTTTATTAACAAATATATTATAAACTCAAAAATAAGTGGTAGGGGGGGGGATATTCAATATTAGTTAATTAACCATCACTTCTCTCAAATATCTTTCCGTTAGCCCCCCAATTATTTTTTTATAAAATATAAACAAAATACATTACTCCGAGTGTGTTTTATTGAATAACAGAATTTTGTGATTTACCAGCATGTAAAAAGAAAACTGCAATGGTAACATTAGCCACCTCCCACATAGCCCATTAATGAAACCAGTTGAATCATGCTGCGCTGCCAATTTCTATGCTACGTTTTAAAAACATTATTTTTTATTAAAATAGCTCTAAAATTAAGTTATTTTTGCAAAAAATGCAAAATTTTCGAGCGCTGGGGGCTCCGCCCCCAGACCCCCGTGCCTCCGGCAGATGGCCTTCGGCGACTGGAGACTCCGCCCCAAAACCCAAAAATTAGCCCCCCCATTGCGAATTTCTGTCTACGCGCCTGGTTCCATTTTTGGTGAAGACCTTTTTTTGGTCTTTACCTGAATTCAACGAAAAAAATGTTCCACTTTTGGTGAAGGCCTTTTTTTTGCTATTTACTTAATTTGCTCACCTGAAAAAAATGGTGGTGGAGGTTTATCCCCCCAATGTTGAAAATAGGGAAAAATTGAGGTGATATAGCAAATTAACCCCCAATGCTCAACAACGATTTGCACCCTTGACTGGAGGCAATGGTGGCAGTGACCTTCCACCTCATTAACAAGCATTTGGATTTAGGCAAATATCTTGCAAATTTACCAGTGATCTAATTGAAGGACGGTTTGGCTGGTACAGCCAAACAAAATTGTAGCAAATTTAATATGTCAATTCCGTCACTATTTTAAGCTAAAAAAGAAATCGCTGCCAGAGTCTACTCCGCCAAAAATGCTTTGCATACCTTGGCTCACCTAAATACGCAGCCCAACAAACTCAACAGAGGATGACATGAAAGCTTTGGACTGTTGCAGAAAAGAATTTTTTTCAAAAATGGACTTCAAAAATTTACTTTGACGAAGTCAGTTATGAAGATGCCGCCGCTGTCATCTATTATGTTGCTTGATGCATAGGAAGATGCATATCTCGATAAGAAAATGCATTGGCTGCAAAGAACTGTTGATTTTTACTGAACCAATTTCGGAATTGGAGAGCAAAAAACGTTCTAGCATCATTGGCAAATCGTGGTGGCCTATCTGCTTTTAAGCAGTAATGCCTATGCTATTTGTGTTTTGGTAGTTCAGATTGACTACGCTCGTACAAACTAGCCGTCTATGAGAGCGCTCGACAGCACTTTTTTTGTTTAAAGAACCAAATTGCAGCTTTTTGCTGCAATGCTGAAAGAGATGTTGTTGAAAGAAATCCTCAGCCCCAGTTTTTAGTGACTCAAATTTGCGAGGCAGCGTATTGCAATTTCAATCGTAGCCTGAAAGCTTTATTCAAATGCGTTACCAAAAATGATCTATAGCGCCTCAGTCAATGCGAGCTCTAGCGTCTTGCAAAGATGAGCCGTGACATAAAATACCTTGCCTCCAAATCCGCTCCCAAAAACTAATGTTGCATGTCGTGCCTATTTGAAATTGACTTGATTATGTTTCGTTCTTATTGTTCGAATTTGCAAAATCGTTTTTTTCCTTGTTAACTTTTTAATCGTTTTTTTTTTGTTCGAGTGATGTCATATTATTTCAGTACTGCAACAGTTCGATTAAAATTTTGGCTTATTTTCAATCTTCATAATTAAGAAATGACTCTGGAATTGAACCCAGGGCTATAATTTCATCATAAAAATAGTACTTTTTTTAATGTAGTATGGTTTTCGTATTTTCGCAACTCTGTCTCTAGTCTATATCTACAAAATGTAAAAAAAAAATCAAAGCACCAGTGTTGTCAGTACATCATTATAGTGAATGATTGCAATGTTTTTAATATCCCTGTGTATTTAACCGGAAACATAAAGATTTAACGAGTTAGCAAATAACTTAGGTGAACTGAAGACATGAAAAATGGCACTCGCTTATGCAGTGAAGTACACGGCAGAAATACTGCAGCAAAACGGAAAGCAGTTGAAGCAAAAAAGTAATAATTACTTTAGCAAACAGTACACTAGAACAGGAAATACCGATTAAAAGTTAACGCAAGAGTTTACGAGATCACATTAGCAAGAAATGAAACAAACGCAAAACTCAGGTTCGAATACCTAGTGCGCAATACAACTTGAAATAACACAACAAGTTGTGAATAAATTTGACTCAGAGCCAAGTTAGTCTGAAGAAAAAAGCTCTTTCCTTAATTGATTTATCACGAAAAAACCGAGAAGACGACATTTTTGCCCTCCACCCCGTCTCGTAAACGATGAGTAAAAATAACAGCGACTGATATAATTAGGGTTCGCACTTTGCGAATTCTTTCATTTTTCTGGTAGACCTGTTGCTTCATTTTGAAACTGCTGTGTAGTCCAAAGCTCTGTCGACACTTTAAGCCGATTATATTATATGCAAAATAACAATATTAATTTATGTTTAATTGCTAGCGTGCTTTTTAATTAAATTAAATCAATATTAGTAATTAAATTTTTATTGAGTTAAATACAATAAACCATTATTAACATCATAGAACAAGCAAGTTATCGGGTTTACTTAGCCAAAATTAAGCATTCGAGGAGACATCCTTTCTAGCTTAAGTGGTAGAGCAGTCGACCAGTAGCATAATTGCAAAGTGTACCCTCTTTTTTTGCACTTCGATTTGTTTTTTCTCAGGCGGGCATCGCTGCCCGAACCCTAACTCTAATGAAGAAAAAGAATGAAAAAACGCAGCACGATTCGATCCCGAGCTCAAGACTAGGCCGACGCGCGTCTTAATCACTATGCCACAGTGGCGACGCTATCGAATCGTCGAAGTGCCGTGTTTAACTTGAGTTAATGAAAAAAAGCAATAAATGGTAAATATATGGGTACACTTTTCTAAAATGCGGACCGGTAATCTACAGGCTGCAGATTCAAATCCTGTGGGAGGATAACTTTTTCATATTGCTTGTTTTGAGTAGTTGCCGATTTGGTGGCTCTTTCCAAGGCTTCTGCGCTAATAGTCTTTAGGCCCGAAGCACCAAAATGATTAAACATTAAAAACTCAGGTCCGCAAATGTCAAAACATTTTTTGAACCGTTTAGTTTCAAAGCAGCAACTAAATGCGATAATGCAAGAGTGCAATAAGCGAATACTGATTTATATAATTTCCACGTACTTCAAGCTGGATGACGTAAATATGGTTGCTATGGTGATAGAATTTCCAACAATGCCAAATGCACATAGTACTAGAACGATCGCACAATAAGTTACCATTTGAGAGAAGGTGAATGGCAGCATGAAGAAAGATCTGAAAATCGTATTTAATGTGATGTCATAAAAAGTAATGACATTTTCGTGCATGGGTTGGTTTCAATTCTCTTAGCAACCAGCAAGATCTACGCTGTTACGCCCTGTATCCTTTGCTCGTAAAATTGTGAGCGTGCGAAGGTATTTTTAGTTTATTATGAAAAGAAATTCAAAACGCTCGGCGTATTCCTTTACTAGCATACAAATTGCCAGTTTCTTGAAACTATTTAAGAGTAAAATCGTATGATCACAATTTTACGCAGAATGCAGTCTGGGCTTATAGCTGTTGTATTTTGGGCTCATTTTTATGTCGCTCATGAAACAGCTTCTGTCGAAGAAGTTTTGCAGGCTGAAAGACAAGATAATGGCCAAGTTTTGCTCAATTAGGCGTTTCAGCTACCGATACTGGACCCATTTTTGAGAGCAACTTGTGAATGCAACCCCAAGATACTTGAACTTCTCTACTTGCTTCTCTGTCGCTCCATCCACTTGCAACTCGCACTGATCAGGGTTTCTTGAAAGATGAAGTACCTCAGTTTTGGCTGCGCTTATTTTTATTTCGGCGGTGTCGCATGCATCTGCAAAGCTATTTAAAACGCGCTGAAGACCACATTCTGTGAAAGAAAGCAGCAACCAAATCATCAGCGAAAAGCAGACGACTGATTTTGCAATTTCTAGTCGTGGCACACTCATCAGCTTGTCTGCAATTGTCGATCCAATTCACGTAAACAATGAAAAGGAGAGGTGACAAAACGCACCCTTGTCGGATTCCAAAGCCCACATGAAACGGCTTTGATTGCTTGCAATTTACCAGAACGCAAACCCCCGGTTGGCAGTAGAATAACTTAATGGCGTGTAACAACTGACTATCAATGCCATACTCCCACAAACCCTTCCCAAGTTTATCCCTATGAACTCGGTCATATGCTTTTTCAAGATCGACAAAGCATACAAAAAGATTTTTGCCATACTCCCACGATTTCTCGAAGATTTGTTTCATAGTGAAGATTTGGTTTGGTGGTGCTGCGAACCGCACAAAAACCGCACTGGCCATACTCCAGTTTTGGTTCCACTATTTCTCAGCATTTTCTTTCAAGGCATTTGGCATATACTTTCCCTGGCAAACTGAGGAGTGTTATCCCTCTGAAGTTTGTACATTGCTTGCGATCTCCTTTCTAGAATTTCAGGATAATCACACCTGTTTGCCAATCTCTGGGAGTTTTGCCAAACTTCCATGCAACTTGACACACTCGCGTAAACCAAAGATTTGCCAGTGAGAGTTTCCAACATCTCGGGTCTGATTTCCAGAACTTGCGGTTGCGGACTATTTTTAATTTTAATCCGCAATTCTACAAGTTTTATACAAATATTGAAATTTCTTTCTATTTTTGTAAAATATTTGTTTTCATTCACTCAAATATGACAATTCAATGTAATGTTTTCAAGTTGAAGTTCGGCAAAAATATTGCGTTTTTCGAGTTCAGGCTGACAAAAATGCAAAATCTACTTTTCGACTTAATCGCTTTCTTTTTGTTGACACACTGTTTTTTTGATTTCAACAAAACAACCGACTTTTTCGAGTTTAAGTTCGAATTGTTCAAAGTATGGCTTTGTTGTTTTTTACCGTGAGTTCACAAAATTAGCCGCTGATGTATCATTTTTTGTACTGGTAGCCAGTGCCGTCGCTACAGTGGGGCCAGGGACGCCGTACCCCTCTAACGACTGCTTGAGTCCTCCCCCAGTTCGGTTTACTCAGAATGCTTTTTAGAGCATCAAGTAACAACAAGACAACAGGCAATAATGGAAAAAGGAATAATGATGTTCAAAGCTAATTTTCGTTTGAAGTTTTCTCGACTTTTTACAAAATTGCTGGCCACCAATTGCTGCACATAAATGCGACCCAATAATCCTTCTTATTAACACGCCTTTACGGATATGTCGCGGAATAGGGATGTACTGTATGCCTATAGAAGAGTTACCGGTATTTCGTTAGTGATTATGTCCTAAAAGATTTGTGAAAACATTTTTTCAAAAGATCAGCTGTTTTTTTTAAAGCACAATCAAGATTTATTTTAGGTAGTCAGTCTCGCAACCAGGTAAAGGTGCTGAGAGGGCATCACCCCCCTTTAGCCAAGTCATTTAGAAAATTAAACCAAAAAAAAAGAATTAACGTTTAAACGTGTTTTGGACATGACCTGAAGTATATGGGAGGCTCAAGAGGTTAGAAAATTTAAATCTTTCCCTGACTTCTGAATTTTTGCGTTTTTCTGTAATTATTCATATGGTTTAAAAACATGCAAAGTGTGATTGAAATGGCGTTAAAATCGCTAATTTTGCCTCAAAATCGCAAAAATCACCCTGCTTGAGTTGCATCGGTTTCTTCCGCACGGGACCTAAATTAGACATTTTTTGTGCAAAAAACATTTACTTTTGGTTCAAGCCTGTTCTCTCTTACCAAAACCCTGATTGCGCTTCTGGTCACATTCACTTCTGCAGACAAATTTTTCAAGCGATTATACGGGCAGCTTACGAAACGGCTATAAAGGCTGCCGAGCTTATACGTCTCTTTTTTCAAAGATGAATACAAAATTATAGCTCTAAAGTATCAGTTTTTATGTGCAATAGTTCAGTCTATTTTCATAGTGCCACCCATTTTCAGCTAGGGCCCCTGCACTCATAGGCGTAGCCAGGGGGGAACCAGGGGGCCCGCCCCCCCCCCCCAATCAAAATAACACTACCGACAAAAAATTATGACAACATTGCCAAGCGATGTTTAGTTGCGTTTTTTTTTCAGTAAGTACGCACATAACAGTAATTAACAATAACATTAATGACAACAAGGGAGTCCCGGGGCCCCTAACTAACAACCAGGGGGCCCTTACTAACAACTAATGGGCCCTGGGGCCTTTAACCGACAATTAGGGGGCCCCAGGACCCCTAACTGAAAACCATGGGGCCCATAACAGATAACCAGGGGCCCCCGGGGCTCTACCTAACAACCAAGGGGCCCCTAACCAACAACCAGGGATCCCCTAATTGACGAACAGAGGGCTTTGGGGCCATTAACTGATTACCAGAAGCCCCAGGGTCTCTAACTAACAACCAGGGGGCCCCGGGGCCCCTAACCTATAACCAGGGGGCCCCAGAACTCCTAACCGATAACCAGGGGGCCCCCTAACTGACAAACAGGTCCCCCCCTGGGGCCCCTAATTAACAACCAGGGGGCTCTGGGGCCCCTAAACAACAACCTGGGGGCCCTAGAGTCCCTACCTGACGACCAGGGGGCCCCGGGGCTCCTAACTCACAACCAGGAAGCGCCAGGGCCCCTAATTAACGACCAGGGGACCTGGGGCTCCTAACCGACAACCAAGGGGCCTCAGGGCCTCTAACTGGCAACCAAGGAGCCCCAGGGCCCCTGACTGACGACCTAGGTTCCCGGGCCAGCGGCTCCTTAATTCAAATTTTTAACAATTTATATGCAAAACCAGTGAGAAATCTAAGAGTTTTGACCTAAAAGTTGCCACCCCAGGCCCTCGTTTAACGTTATTATGAACTTAATGCTATAGCACAGGCGGTAATGCAAACCCCCCAATTGAAACACTACCAATAATAAATATAATGAGAGCATAGCCAGTATGTTGTCCATGTCCGGAATTGCAGTTTCTTTAATTTAAGATGTAAGCGTACAAAAGTAAGCAATAATAATGAGGACCACATGTCCACGTCATTATAATGTCATGCTATTCTTGGACGTTTCAAAAAACTGTTAAATGACTTGACTTGAGTCTTCCACGTTTTGGAAAAAAGTTATTTCAATTTTGATTTAAATGTTTTTTTTTATGAAAGAACTTATTAGGGGAGCGATCTTGCCTCAAAATCATTGGCGTAGCCCGGGGGTGGCCGAGTAAACCCGGGCCTCCTCAATCGAAATGCCACCAAAGACAAAAATTTGTCAAAAAAGCCTTGTTTCTTCATTTTCAGTTTCTTTTACCATCTTTACGTTCATCAGTACACGCGTACAACAGTAATTAACAATAAATAATATTGACGACCAGGGGGCCCGGCGTACTTCCTTAATTCATTTTTTTCCTACCAATTTAAACGTATAGCCAGGGTGAAATCAAGAGTTTTTGTCCGAAAAGTCTCTACCTCAGGCCCTCATCTAACCTTTTTATGAACGTAATGCAATAACCAGCGCAGTATTTGCCATATGGCTCAGTGCCAGGGCCCTGCACTCAGATAGTAGGACATTTTTTGGTCTCCATTTTTATTTGGCAGGAAGATGTTTCAAAAATTCCCTAAGTGCCAGGGACCTTGCGCAATAAAAATCAGGCCCGGGAATAACATGTTTAGTAAGCGTAACCATCTACTGTACCATTTTTCAAAAACGATTCACCTCCACCTCGCCAGTTTTTACGCACAAAATACTTTTAAAAAATAGTAGATAGTTACGCTTACTAAATGTTCATCAAACAAACTACTAAATTTCAATTGAAGGGGCCTAGGCCCTTTGGCCGTACATGTACTTCTATAACTGGTAAATTTCATAACTAAACAAAAATCTTTAAGGAAAATCTTCGAGAGGATTATTATTTACTGCTAAAGCATTGCAGGAGGCAATGTGCCTTACTTCCCCTACATGGACTAAATCACTTACAATTAAAATTTTTACATCATAATGCAAGATTCTAAACGTGTCTTGGGATTTAATTGCAAAAGGAGGATTGAACAACTAATTTTTTTCGATTGGTTTTGAAGTGTTAAAAATCTAGTTCTTTGAAATGGCTGTGAACTCGTGCGAAATGTGATCCAATGAGATTTAAATAGCTTTTTTTCCCAAAAACTTACACAATTCGCCCAGGGCAAAGCCCCCATACCCCATAGCCACCGGCGGCTGGGGGCTCGGCCCCCAGACCCCCGTCAGTGATACGTTTAAGTACACCAGCTTACTCAATACGTCTTCGAAGTTAGACATTTTCGCTTCTAACTATTAGTTTTTGCCCTCTCCCTTTACCAAAATCCTGGTTAAGTGCCATCAGGCTACGACTTCAAATCTTCCATTCTACAATATCTTTGCCCCACAAAAAGTTCCTTTTCCGAAAAAAATTGATAACGAAAAGCCTGGCTACGCTTATGCCTGCACTTCGTTTGCTCTGGCAACGGCACTGCTGGTAGCGTTTGGTTATCTCGTTCCTACAGTATTTATAAAATTCAGGGACTAAAAATTTAGTAACACGATTAGTGATATGAATTTTTTTTCCTTCTACTTCCTTTGCCTTTTCCTGCCTTGAAAAAAATTGTTTTTTTTGATAATATCTTGTTGTAAGCGGAAATACGGATTGTGCTTTGCTATTTGATGGCTTCTCATTGTAATTCAATGGCTTTTAATCTTCAAATTCCTAGCTTCATTGTAGTATTTTTAAGGGTTCATCGATGGGTTGTGCATTATGCTTCCATGCAGTGCAGGCACCTACTGTATAAGCAGTAGCGTAACCAGGAGAGCTGAGGGCTACAATCCCCCTTAGCCAAGTCACTTAAAAACTTTAACCAAAAATACAAGCGTTTAAATCTGTTTTGAATTATTGGACCTGAAAATTAGAGGGTCTGGGCAATTCTTAAGTTTGCCATCCCGAAAAAGCAGCTCAACAATATGTCATGCTGAGGTACATTCACTACACAATCAACAATCCTGTGCAATTGCTTTTATTGCGAAGAATGTATCTACCATACGCTTGCTATGCTTCCCACTAGTCACAACTTTTGACTTATGTTTGGCAATCAACTCTAAACAGATCACTTCGGGACATTGTTGATTGCAAAACTCTTCTACTCGGTTCATAAAAAGTTGCGGACTTGCGGTTGAGGACTTCAAGATTCCTAAAACGTTGTTGCGAACTTGCGGTTGCGGAATACGCGTTTTAACGTGCAATTGCGGACAAGCGGTTGCAGATTAAGAAAATTGCAATTCGGTTGCGGAGATGCGGACCGCGGACTTAAAAAAAAACTTGCAGTGCCCAGCACTGCTGATTTCATCTTCACCAGCACCTTTTCCACATTTTATCTTCTTAATTGTCTCTTAATTAAAGTCGTAGCCACTTCTGCTGCAGTGAAAACTTCCTCTTTCCCTGAAAGTGTTACTTCGTGTGTGTAACGAGTCAAAATTTTTACAGGATTCAAAAGATCTTCAAAATATTTTCTTTATCGTGAAAAGATTTCATTCTTATTTGTTAGAATGTTAGCTGCAGAAAACTTAATGTAGTAAGTTACATTCGATCTTTTGCCTCGTAAACGGCGGATGGTCTGCCAAAATGCTTTGTTTTCCGAAAAATAGTTGGAATCCAACTGACGACCAAACTCTTCCCATGACTTCTCCTTGGATTTATTTACAGCTAAAGTTGCCGCTTTTTGTGCCTCAGTGTACCTTGATTGCAAATCAGACGACGATCTGTCCCGAAGCAAGACCTTGAACGCATCTTTCTTTGCTCAAATAGCTTCTTTAACCTCTTGGTTCCACCAAGGTGTTCTTTTCTTACTATCGCCCGTTATTCTAAGACGTTTTTGCCCATGATTTTCAGCAGCTGATGAAAGGACGCTAATCTGAACGGGAGCCATTCCTTCTCGATGTTCTCGGATACATCATGAAGTTGTCTGAACTTAGATGATATACTGGATGAGGCCGGCCAGTTGGTCGAGCGGTAACGAGTTCGTATCTGTAGCGTGAGGTCTGAGGTTCACATCTCGGGCCGGTCAAGTTGGACATAGTGTTGCCAACAGCTCGCCACCGTTGGAATATTTCTTATCAAGGAGTTCTGTTGCCCGAACGCAAAGACGCAAAGATGGGCTCCGCAACTCGCTAGACGCTTCGGCGTATTACAGCGAGTATAATAAAAGAGAGATTGTAATTAGAATATAATTCATGTGCAATGTTTTCACCTCAGCAGGCCAAAGTTTTAACATTTCATCGCTTTGCGTGCTTCTAGCCATCCTCTCTAGCTCAAGTGGGAGATACAGTCGAAGAGACATCCTCCCTAGCTCAAGAGGTAGATCAGTGGACCGGTAATCCATAGGCTGCAGATTCGAATTCTGCGAATGAACAACTTTTTCGCATTGCTTGTTTATAAGTAGCCGCCGTTCTGGTAGCTCTTCCCTAGACTTCCGCGCTGGTAGCTTTTTGGCCAAAAGCACGCAAAACGGTTAAATGTAGTTAGTTTTATATGAAATAATTCTTCATTTCATTTTATCCTGTACCAGGATATCACAAACACTGAATCAGATCAAATTAATAAGAAATGCAAATAATAAACAACAAAGGTCATCATTTATCAGTCAGGATGATAAAGAATGCTTTCTCAGTGTGGTACAAAATTTGAAAAAAAATGCTCGGTACATAATCGTATATATCTTTACAACCAAAACAATTCTACAATAAAGTGAGAGCATAACATGTTAATAATAATTTGTTTATTGGGTGTAGATCTATCAACAACAAAAGCAACACTTTTTCAGACAGATCTCTAAATCTAATTTTTTGAATTCAACTACTGCATTAGTGTATGCATATTTGCACATGCAGTAACTAAATAAAATAAAATAAAAATACAAAAAGTTAGAATTACTATAAACAGAACTAAAACTTGCTTGGTAAAATCAAATGATGAAGCAGTGGAGGTACTATTTAAGTTCATGACAACGTTTAAGGATTTTGAATGATTCAAAAGTTAGCGAAGATTTGTGATCTTTGAAATTTTCTGTGCTTCTTTCGACCTTCACAGTTTTGGCTATAAGAGCGGCAGCTTAAAACCTATTGAACAAAATTAAATTGACTTAAATTCTGTAGAGATAGTAATTAGATACTGTATTAGCCGATTGTACAGTTAGCGCGAATCAAAAGTTACCGGTACCATAATATGTCTGAGTGTCGTACTCAAAATTGTGCGGCTGTCTCTGACAAAAACCAACATATGTTTTCTGCAATATAATTTGGCTGATAAGATTTATTTACCTATTGATATTTTTATCTTTGAATTTGAATCAAAACTTTTTACAAGAAGGAAATCTACAACTAATAGAGGTATTGCTGAAAGCGGATTTGAAAAGTTAGGGTCACTCTTTCTCCAACTGTGCGATCGTCAAAATTAACTATAGTACCGTATAGTTCTGATCTGCATAATTTGATGAGTTCTTTTTCTACTCGAAAGCTATTTTCAACTCAGCGACTTCAGTTTGCAGCCGTATGAACTTGGAGTTTAACAGAGAACAGTATAACCTTGAAAAAAGGTGGCAGAACTTATTTTTTATTCATAAGCTTAGCAGATATCGCACAGCGATTAATTCAGATTGCATCTTTTGCATTGAAAGCTAGGTATAAATCTGATAAGAAAAGGTGAGGCCTTTGCAAAAATTAAAGCCTGACGCTGACTTTGAATCTTGATCAAAACCCTATGCTTCTTTACCAGCATAATCATTGGGCTACCGATAAAATTTTATTGATTTGACGCATCATCGTACAATAAATTTTATTGGTAAGAGAGAGTGGGATAGTTGTAAATCGAGCCGGGTTTTCACGTTGGGTTGGGGTTTCAACTTGAGATTGACAAAATGTCCGGCTTAATTCGGGCTTGATATACGCATTTGCTTAGTGTTTTGACCTTTTAGTTGCGATAAAAGCGCAATAAAAGTAACTTTGCAACACTAAATGAAGACGTCGTATAAGCATCAATGCGATCATTGCTAGACAATAATTTATTGTTATTATTATTATTGCGTCACAATTGATCAACAGTAAGAAGTTTTATTTTTATGCATACAAATTACGAACAAAAGCCGTTGTTAGGCCTACACATTTTTAGACCTAATTTAACTATCGGGCTTTTTCGGGCCTCGTTTAAGCTTCGAGTCACTTTTTGGGTTCGGGCCTATCAAATACTAGTCGGCCCGTTAGCAATTCTGGTAGTGGTTTTGGTTCGAGGCAAACGCAGCACGTCCGCTACTTTGCTTGTATAATGTTCAATTTGATTATCACAAATTTTGGCATCAAAGCTTCCATTGAATACTCTGACGCACTTTGACATCATCGAAAAATAATGAGTCAGACTAACCGTATTGAAAGTGATTAAATACGATTATATAAAAAAACAAATCAGGATTTTTTTAGTTTTAATTTTAACAACAACAACTTTTTTCCTGCATTAACACCGAAATACTGGCACAGACGTACTTTCAACAACCAAGCCTGTTAACGTAGGCAGTTTTATTCAGTCACTAGAGAGAGTAGAGAGTTACTAGAAAGAATAGAGACCTAGACAGGCTAAAGAATTATTATTTCTTGATAAATGATGGCAAAGTACAGCAATTTGCTAATTACAAAATCATTTAAAATGTAGGATTTAACCTTACCATCAAAAGCGTGCTCTGTAGAAAATCTAGAGCAGAATAATACAAAGTGCAAAAAAGCAAAAGTAAAAAAAACACCTGCAGCCTGTTTCCCCGTTATGTGATGATGCACAGCGGATAAACCAAAGGCAAAACAACAAATTACGACTCTGAACTCTTACTGTAGCAACCGTGACCTTGCAAACCTTCCTGCTCCAGCCTGTCACTTCGCCTTACTTTTCCGTCCTTTCGCATTTTAACCCAACTGTTGTGAATGATAAGCACAGCTGACCGGTTTTAGTTTCGGTTGCACACTGTTCGTTAGTAGTTGGGCAGCTGGACGGTTTGCAAGATTACTGCAGGTTGTTAGTACCGTAGTAACAATACTTGACTAATAATTCCATTTAAAAAACAAAAAACAAAAAAAACAAAGATCTATTAAATACTTTGGTGCTAAAATTGGGAACCCAATTCCAAGTTCGATCAAACAAGATTTAATTGCTACATGAATTGAACAAGATAACAAAAATTTTTTATTTGAACTCATGAGTATCGCTTTACTCCGCAATGCAATTTTGCAATCTTTGGTCTTTGTTCTCATAAGTTGATCATCGCTGTTTTTTGTGGTTGTTTTTTTCCATGCTTGATGTTTTAAGTCGTTTGTTTTTCATTTTCGTTTTTTTTTTTCTGGGTGTCTCACCACAATGCCCTATATTATTTAGTCTTTCCAGTGTCACTAACGAGGTGGATGCTCAACCAGATTACTTTTCAGTCCGTTCACATTCACCTTGTCGCTAGACTCAAATGTGCTATTTTTTGTTAATTTATTTTAGAATTGCTTTGTTATTTACTAATTATGAATTCTTAAACATTGACTTTATTATCATTTTTCACTTTTACTTTATTTTCTTGTTTTTCCACCAGTAGTGGATTCAATTTAGTAGACTCTTTGCCCAAACCAGAAGATTTTTTTCGCCGATATGCTGCGACTAAACCTACCAAACAATGCTTCATGTCAATGTAAAGCAAGAGATTAAAGAATGTTGCAATTTGTAGCATTCCTTTGTAGTCTTCCATGCTTCCATTCTGTTAGTCAAAAGTGTTATCTTTTTATTTAGTTATCTAAAATTTTATACTTTGTGTTACTTTAGTCTTTAATTGATATCAGTGTTTCAAATGGTCAAGATTTTAGAATATGTTGTGTTACTTCTACAAGTTATGTTCGTTCAGTGTCATTGATTGTAGCAATAAAAAATAATATGAAAGCACAAAAAATCGAATCATAAATCTGTTAAAGGTGTATTACTGACGAAATGGTTGGCAGGTTGAGAAAGTTTATGTTTGGACTTGCTAAAAAGGTGCGTTTCTTTGTAGGTTAAGACGGCACCGTGTGCGAAGAATGTACCAGCAGTAACATAACCAGTGCCATCGCCAGAGCAAACGAAGTGAGAGGGCACTAGCCGAAAGTGGGGGGGCACTAAATTAGACTGAAGTTTTGCACGTAAAACTGATATTTTACGGCTATAAATTATGAGCAATTTTAAACATTTTGTATTGATGTTTGAAAAAGAGACGTAGAAAGCCGACAGCGTTTGCTAACTGGTTTCGCATGCGGCTCATATTATCGCTTGAAAAATCTGTCTGTAGCAGTCAATGCGACCCAGAGATGGAACCGGTCAGGATTTTCTCGACCCGACCGATAAATTTCAAAATCTATGCCGATTGACCAGTCGGTTTCTGACCGGCCCGGTCGACTGTTTTTTTTTTTTACAAAAGATTCTTGTTCACTGTTTAATGCATCTAATGAAAAAATTTCAAAAGGGTGCCATGGTGAGGAATTGAAATTTATGATTTCGGGCGGAGATCTCAGAAAAAAACGCAAAAAAAATTTGCGTCTTTTGCAAAAATGACTCAATTTTAAGACATTTTTAGGTTAAATTTTGGTTTGAAAGACCTGTTTTGAGCAGCGTAAAGCGTGCAAAAAATAAGCATAAGAAGAACTGGAGGGCACAAGCTAAATTATTAGACGTTCTTTCTAATGATATTATGCGTAAGGTCAACAAGAAAAGAAGTTAAAATTTTTTAGCTATTGGTGACAGATTATTTGCAATTTACCGAGCAGCAAACTCTAAACTGTTATGACATTGGCTGGAAAATATTTGAAATAAAATGTGCCCCAGCAGTTTCTAGAAACGCTGCTACTTCAAAACAAGCCATGGTTAGTTAGATATAAAAAAATAAGAGCTATGTCTTTCTTACCTAGTGTAGAGTATGGTAAATTTAAGTTGAAACAAGCTTTTTAAAGCGGCAAGATTTTAGCATGTACTAAAAAATCTGAAATCTGCGCCACTTCTGCTTTTAAGCTGAATAAAATGATGATATAATGCCAGGTAGCGTAAGCCTCTTCCACATGCATGCTTTATTATAATTTGATTACGCGATTTCAACGTATATTTTGCACTTTTTTGTTTTTGCCGAGGCTCAAAGGGGGCGTGGCACAATGTTCCCCCTAAAAACGCCCCTGGATGTACATGTTTTAATGGTTGCAGCATATTAGTCACAGCTTGAAACCATTCAACAAGTGTATTCAAAAGGTGTGGTTTGTTAATACTGTTTTTTTTATGAAAAGTTTTATTTATGGTAAAATAGATAAGTATATTTCGGTTGGTGCTTGATGTCTTTTACTCTTTTAGTCGCAAGAAAGAAGAATTTGACCGGTATTTCAACCGGCTTGACTGGCTGGTTGAAGAATCTCGACCCGACTGGTAACCAGACCGGCCGGTCGACCCGAGCCGTTTCCATCTCCGTTGCAGCTGCAAAGCCCTCGTTTCTTTTGTACTCCAATTTATAGCTTTAACAAGCATTACACAATCAACCAAAATGAGGTATAATAAGAGTGATAAGGGAGTTTAAACGTCAATTACTCGAAAGAAACCAAACTTATAAGCAAAGTACACTAGAGTTGAACACAGGCCGACTAGTCGAAACCCAAACCCAAAAAGTGATTTGAAGCCGAAATCAGGCCCGAAAAAGCCCGAAAGTTCAGTTAGGTCCAAAAATGCGTACCGTTATTGCTCATATGCGGTTTAAATAAAACTATTGCACACTTTCGACGAATTGTGCGGCAACAATAATACTTGAGTCAAAATATAATCATACTGATGCTTAAACAAAATCGTCTTTAAGAGTTGCAAAGTTATTTTAATTACTCTTTATAGCACCTTCAAGGCTACAACACTAGGCAAGTATGTAATTATATCAAGCCCGAATTAATTCCTACATTTTGTCAATCTTAAGCTCGGCTCGACTTAAAAGTTTAAAGTGCTCAGTGATGTGTTTCACGTTCTGGCCCTTCATATTTGATGCATACATCCTTTAAAACCGCAAAATCAATCCACATTTTTTGAACAATGTTGGTGTGATATCAATTTGCAGATATCGTGCAACGAACGTTCAAAATTTTGTTGAAATTGAATCTTTGTTCAGTATGCCTTTGCCAGCAGGAGACAACAAAGAAAAATATTTGCCGTTATGATGTAAATTACATTAAATAAGTAGTGAGAGCTATTTATGGAATACTTTTAGAGCCTTTTGAAATCATTTTGAAACAGCCATTAGCTACGACTATGCTATTAATACATATTAGTTAATAGTTGCTATTTACAATACATTATGATGACCTCAGCGGTAATTCTAAATTTGTTTTAAAATCGTACGGAAATTTCATATACTGTAGATGAGTATGAAAGATCAAAAGCCTACAGTGCATTAGCCAACATATTTTTTGATCTTTTTTGAGAAGAATTGATTGCTGAGAGATTATTATGGATAGAGTCACTTTGCATTCATTAGGTTTGGGATTTAAAACTCAAAGCGTAATCAGGTATTGATTTGACTTCCTTTTCATGAATTTGTTTATACTTGCGGCAAAGTATTGTGTAGTATACTTACTTAAACTTATGTCATTCTTACTGTGTTAAAATTTTACATAAAAGTCTACATTACATTTTAATATTCAAATCGTTTTGGTCGGCTTGTTACAGTATTCTAATTCAATCAGCGGTTTTTCCCTTTTTTCTGATGGGAAGCACATTCACAAACGGTCAAAAATATTGAGATATAACCTGGCGATTCAATACAACTGCGTATAGTCTACTTTGTGTAAGTAAATGCCTGAATTCCATTTTCTTCAATTTGTTACGGAGGTTGGAATGAATGAAAAAACGACCAAAAACACGAATACTATTGGTTTCAATGCATTCACCTAATTTGAATCAATCTTGTTTTAAACAAGAACTAATAGCAAACTCATCACGGGTATTTAGAGTTATGCTAACCGTATTTGACTAGATTGGCGTTGACTCATCCTTTTTTACCCAGCCGCTCCAGAAATATTCTACGATCAACACGATGTCGCAGCCGTTAATAAAATAATGTTTTTTCAATAATTTTTATTGGCAACCCTGACGTTAATAAACTTAGCGTTGTTAGCGACGCCATCGTAGTTCAAATTTAAAGCAACGCCGTTATTAGACCACTGCATTGCTTCGTTTCGCTGTGCACTTGTTTGATCTTGTCAGTTACATCTTGTCAGCTTGATCTTGTCAGCACAACAGATTCAAGCTGGTAAAACACGTAGACTGTTCGGTAGCCCAACGATTTTAGTAAAAATCCAAGCTATCAGATACATTTCAGTCTAAATCATAGCCTAGCCAAGCTATGAGGCTCTATTACTAGGCTACAAAGTACAAACTCGTACCTGATAATATGACTACCAGTATTTCAGTAAGCCTGTTGTATTGGCTTACAGTATTTTGTAACCCTAGAATAAACTTTTTCATCTAAGTTGCAAACAATTACCTAACCGCTCTAATAACTCAACTAACCTTACTTTCGCTTGTTCTTAGATGTTTGCTACGTAGGCTACCAATTAGTCTACGCTTTTTTTCAGCTCGGATCTGTAGTGCTGACAAAATTAAACTGATTAGCGCGCAGCCAAACGACTCAATGCAGTAGCCTAATAACAGCGTTGCTTTAGGTTAGAACTGGGACGGCGTCGCTAACGACGCTAAGGCTATCAGCATCAAAGTTTCCAATAAAAATTAAAAATATTTATAACATTAGAGGCCCCGGCGTCGTGTTCAAAGTAAAATATTCTGAAACAACTGGGTCAAAAAGGATGTAGTCAACGCCAATTTAGTCTTTTGCGATTAGTCTAACTCTACATACCTTCATTGATTTGCCTTTAGTCCTCGTTTAAATAATCTTGATTTACATACAGCTTTTCCTAATAGCGGTTCGAAGTTGCCTCCAAGGATGGCAGTACGGTACGATACGTTGGTACGGTACGGTATAGGTTCAAAGAGCTGTCTGTACTGGCCATCTTAACAACTTGCAAGGTAGCTTCAAAACTATACCCTTATTCAAATAAAATACACTTAGATAATGCTCGATATTGAACTGCCTGGTCCCTTTTCCTTCTGGATATCATTAAATTCTAATGTACCACTGTGGTGCAACCAGGAGGGATGCTAATGGGCCTCAGCTTCCTCCCTCATCAAGTCACTTAAAACAATAATTTAACCCCAAACTACATGCGTTTAAATGTGTTTTGAACTTCACCTGTAAGTATGGGGGTTGAAGTGGTTGGGCAATTTAATTCATGCAACCTGTAATCCAAACGTGCAAAATGTAAAAAACCACAAAAATCGATCAGCTGCTAGGGGGCACCAGTTTGCTTGTTTCGCCTCTTCCATTAGAAACATCTTCCACACAACGATTTTCTAATTTTGGGTCCAAGCACCCATCCTCCTTAGCAAAATCCTAATTGCACCTAGTGTACAATGCCAATATTTAAAAGCAGTCGATCATATGCTTAGTTTATTTTAACATGCTTGACGCTAATGCAGAAGTCGCTAAGTCGATTGCACCGAAATTCTGTTGAAAAAAGCGCCCGTATGCTCACGTTTTTACGCTAAAAGTGACTAGCTTGATTACACATTCAACAGTTTTTAGTTTTTTTGTTAGTGCTAACCCAGTCTGAAAATATAGGTTTAAATTTTTGCTGGTGAAAACGAAATATAAGCTTACGTAGTTTTGTCGAGTTTTTGCAAACATTGTAGCATCAAAATCACAATTGATAAATATCAGAGCTGGGCAAGTCAGCAAGTAAGTCCGCAAGTCCGCAAATCTGCAATTGCCGACTAACGAAAAAAGTTGCGGACTTGCGGTAGCGGACTATTTTTAATTTTATTCCGCAACTCCGCAAGTTTTATAAAAAGATTGAAATTCCTTTATATTTTCGTAAAATATTTATGTTTTGACCCAGTCAAACATGAGAAATCAATTTAATTTTTTCGGTTTCAAGTTCGGCAAAAATATCAAGTTCTTTTAGTTCAGACTGATACAAATACTAAGTCTGCTTTTCGACTTAATCGCTTGCTTTTTGTTGAGATGCTGTTTTTTCGAGTTGGGCAAAACAACCGACTTTTTTCGAGTTTAAGTGCGAATTTGCAGCCCTGGTTCAAAGTATGGCTTTGTTGTTTTTTACCGTGAGTTTACAAAATTAGCCACTGGTGTATCATTTTTTTGTATTGGTAGCCAGTGCCGTCGCAACGGTGGGGCCTGGGGAGCCGTAACCACTTAACGACTGCTTGTGCCCCCCCCACTTTTCGGTTTACTAAGAATGCCTGTTTGGAGCATCACGTAACGATAAGACAACAGGCAATAATGGAAAAAAATAATAAGTTTCAAGCATAATTCATGTTTGAAGTTTTCTCGATTGTTTGCGAAATTGCTGGCCACCAACTGCTTAATCCATCTTATTAACGCAACCAATAATCCGTCTTATTAACACGCCTTTACGGATGTATACCTACGAATGAGTCGCGAAATAGGGATGTATACCTACAGAAGTGTTACTAATATTTCGTTAGTGATTAAGACCTTAAACAATACGTGAAAACATTTTTTTGAAAGACCAGCTGTTTTTAGAGCACATTCAAGATTTATTTTAGGTCGCTGTCAGTCGGGCAACCAGGGGGAAGGGGTTAAGGGAGCATCAGCCCCTTTTAACCAAGCCATTTAGAAAATATAACCAAAAAAAGAATAAGCGTTTAAACGTAATTTGGACTTGACCTGAAGTGTGGGGGCTCAAGAGGCTGGACAATTTAAATCTTTCAATGACTTCTAAATTTTAGCAATTTTTTGCAATTATTGATACGGTTTTGAAACGTGCGAAATGTGATTTAAATGGAGCTAAAAAACGTCATTTTTGCCGCAAAATCGCAAAAATCACCCGTCAGTTGTGAGCTCTGCCCCTTTGTGACACGCTTGAGGTGCAACGTTTGTTCAGCACTGGACCTAAATAAGACAGTTTTGTGCGAAAAACATTTACTTGTCGTTCAAGCCCCCTCTCTCTTAGCAGAATCATGGTTGCGCTTCTGGTTGCATTCACTTCTGCAGACAGATTTTTCAAGCGATTATACGGGCCGCACACTAAACAAGCCAATAAAAAATGCCGGGCTTATACGTCTTTTTTTCAAAGATAAATACAAAATTGTAGCTGTAAAGTATTAGTTTTTATGTGCAAAAGTTTAGTCTATTTTTAAGCACCCCCTATTTTCAGCTAGGGCCCCCTCACTTCGTTTGGTCTGGCAACGGCACTGCTAGTAGCGTGTGGTTGTCTCGTTCCTACAGTATTTATAGAAACTAGGGACTAAAGATTTAGTAATACGATTAGTAATACGATTGTGTTTTTGCCTTCTACTGTCTATGCGTTTTCCTGCCTTGAAAAAAGATTGTTTTGTTGTAAGCGGAAATACGGATTGTGTTCCGCTATTTGATGGCTTCGCGCTGTAACCCAATGGCATTTAATCTTTGAATACCCAGCTCTATTTTAGCATTTTTAAGGGTTCGTCGGTGGGCTGTGTGTTATGCTTCCATGCAGTTTAGGCTCCTACTGCATAAGCAGTAGCGCAACCACGAGGGCTGGGGGCTACAAACTCCCATAGCCAAGTCACTTAATAACTTTAACCAAAAATACAAGCGTTTAAATCTGTTTTGAGATGGACATGAAAGTAAGAGGAGCTGGGCAATTCTTAAGTTTGACATCCCGAAAAAGCAGCTCAATAGCAAGTCATGCTGTTGTATATTTACTACAATCAACGATTGTGAGTAATTTCTTTTGTTGCGTGGAATGTATCCACCATGCGCTTGCTATACTTCCCACAAGTCACAACTTTTGACTTATGTTTGCTAATCAACTCTGAGCAGATCACGTCGGGACATGGTTGATTGCAAAACTCTTCTACTCGGTTCATAAAAAGTTGCGGACTTGCGTTGCGGACTTCAAATATAACGAAGTTGCGGACTTGTGGTTGCGGACTTCAAGAATTACGAAGTTGCGGATTTGCGGTTGCGGATTGAAGATTCCTGAAACGTCGTTGCGAACTTGCGATTGCGGATTAAGCTTTTAAACGTGTAATTGCGGATTTGTGGTTGCGGATTAAGAAAATTGAAATTCGGTTGCGGCCTTCCGGACTGCGGACTTAAAAAAAACTTGCGGTGCCCAGCTCTGATAAATATGGTTGAGCAGTCTTTTGGGCAATGGTGTTGTTTCACTGGCGATATTTTCCTTGAGACAAGGTACGATTTTTTTAATCGTACATTGTTGCGTGTTGTCTAAACATGGTTGTAGGCAGACGTAGAATGCTGCAACCTTTTCAAATGTTATTATTGCTTTCATTTGTTTTGGCCATGTCAAAGAAAATCAATGCATAATATTTCGCATAAAGGCTAAAATCTAGCTAAAAAAACTTCTTTGTTAACATTTTAGCATATAAAAATGCAAAACCAAGAACAATAAAATTGACATATTTTGTATCTTTTTGTTAACTTGTAAATCTCTACGCCTTTAAATAATGTACCTTAAGTTAACATCTGTTCATGACATTGTTAACACCTGCCCGACAGCTAGACAATTAATTGAAACATGCCACCTGTGCGAATAAAATGCGATACTTAGGAACAAATTTTTTTTTCTCTTTTTTGGTTGTATATTATCACAGGTGGAGTTCTTAAGGACGTGCTTAGCCTCGAAGACGTCCTCAGCCTCGAGAACACATTTAGAAGTTTTTGGCCTAGAAGCTCAAGTCCTTTGCCTTGGCCTTGGTCTTGGCCTCAAACCTCGCAAGTCCTCAACAATGTCTTGTTCTCGTCTCGAGGACAGCATTGGTTTTTGATTGATTGAAAGGAAAATAACCAAACATAAAAGTTTCTTGAATTCTGGCATAGGCGTAGCCAGTATTTTTGGATTGGGAACCCCAACCCGCAAATCAAATGCAATACGACGTCATCAGAAATTTTCAAACGGAGAAACTTTTTATGGGACAAAATAATCTCAAATCAGAAGCTTTGCGCCTTTGTAGTGCGTGAACAGAATGTTGCTAAAGGGGGAGGACTTAAACTAAAAGGTAATGTTTTCAAATTTGTGTTAAATTTTATTGTGGAGTTGCGGTGAAGAAACTATTGTAACTCAAACGTATCACAAACGGGAGTCTGGGGGCAGGATCCCCACTTCCCAGCCGCCGAGGCTATGGTCAATTTTTTTGAAAATTGTTGCTATTTAAAAAAAATAGCTATTTTAATGCCTTTTGGACCACATTTTGCACGCTTTTAGAGCCATTTAAAAGAACTAATTTTTGAGATTTGAAAGTCAATTTTAAAATTTAAATTGCTCATTCCTATTTTTGGTAACAATTCACATATAAAACTTAGCATTTTTTGGACACATTTAGTAATTGACTTGGTCCAGGAGAAGGGAAGCTAGGTACATTGCCTTCTGCTATATATTTAGCAGTAAGTAATTTTTCACTTGAAGCAATATTTTCCTTGGAGATCTTTGTTTTGTCACAAAAATAGCCAATTTTAGGATTACATGTACAACCTGGGGGCATGGGGCACCTCTATTTAAATTTAATAATTTGTGCAATAAACATTTCCCCTAGCCTTTTTTAATATTTTGCCTCGTAAAAATTGACGAAGTGGAGGTTGATTGGTATTTATAGTTGATATGATAGATGGTTAATACTGTAATTTTGTCATTGCATGAAGTTTATAAAAAGGTTAGATGAAGGCCAAACGAGTTTGCAAGTTTTAGGGCAAAAACCTAGAATTTCTTCCAAGTTATGCATTATAATTGACTGACAAACCTTTGAATTGAGGAGGACAGGTTCCCCCAATCGTCAGCATTAATGTTATTGTAAGTTATTGTTTTACGCAAAAATGCTAAAAGAAACTGAAGCTAAATAAAAAATAGGCTTTGTTATCACCCTTTTTATAATTGATGGCATTTAAATTGAAGGCGCCCCCCTCCTCTTCTTAGCAAGGCATTTGACTTCAGGGCTGTCGATTTGTTTCCTTTTCGTATTTGAAAAATTATTTAATGTGGTGGCCAAGTCATAGTAAACCTTATTTTCAATTGCATCGTGTGAAAGCTCTAATCGTAGAATGAGTGTCCGAAACGCAGTGTAGATAGTTCTTTTTATTTCTGCTAATACTTCTAGTGCGGTTGGTACAAACAGCAAAGCATTAAAACCATTTCGGGCCATAGCAAGGCTTCTGATGATCCGGACTTAAACATTCTTGAGTTGCTCATACTAAAACATGACCGTGCCAATGCGAATGTGGAATCAGAAGAAAATACACCATGTGTCTGGTAATGAAATGCAATACAGTTATCAGGGATGGCCTATGATATTCCAAATATGTTAAATGAAGAATAGCCCAGCTACCACTGATTAAACATTACTTGAGAACGGCAGCTATTGTTCTGAAAATACGGAAGCGAATATTGTGATGACTTTGTTTTAAGATAAGGAAGAACATCTCTAATTTTTCGCTTCGACAATTTATGTTTTTTCTGAAGGAGGACCTCGGGGTAAAAGCCTCAAAAGCTTTCCTTCTTCTTAATACGGTCGTACTGGAATTCTCGGGTTACTTTTTGCGGTTAGATAAGGTTCGTTAAATTTTAGAAAGTATTTTTGGCGGCCGAAACGTATGCGCTTATTCATTGACAACTATGATAGGCATTAGATACAAGCCTACGGAGAAATATCGCACGCACTGAAGCGTAAAAAAAGATTGGCTTAAAATTAGGATTGGAAAAATGTGGAAAAACTAAACTTTTTCTAACTTTTACGGTATTTTCTTTTGAAGAGTTGGTTGGTGGTACAGAACTTGAGAATTGCCTTGATTAAAATGTTTATATCTTCGAAGCTTTTCGTCTGACGCTTGTCAAGAAGAATCGTCAGAATGGAGAGCGTAGAAAAATAAGCGGCTATTTATAGGAAAAAGCCGAGCTGTGATTGGCTGGAAAAGGACCAATGAGAAAGCGTCATTAGTGTACAGTCTTTAAGCTGTATACAAATTCTTTTTGTCGGCAGAGGGCGGGGTTAGAAGTTTTGATGAAAGTAGCTTCCAGAGCAGATAGATGAAAAGGTGAGCGGCCTTGGGCAAGAATAGAAAATCTGCTGTCATCATAATGTTGAGCGCAGGTAGGATTTTGTAAAAGATGAAGTCCAATGGCTGAATCAGAAGCAAGAGACTGAGTAATAGTCTGGGTGGAAGATTTGCACCGACGAGCAGGAAGTAAGCGTTTTTGGAAAGAAGAGCAAGAACGGATAGATTTGGGGACATGTTGTTTGATTTTGTCCTGCAGCCTTTGGAAAGTACGGCCTACATACCGACTGTCACAGTGGCATGAGAATTGATAAATCTCGTTGCTTTTCTGTAAAGCAGGCAGTACATCCTTGTTGGTATCGGGGAGAAGCTCCTTGGTAGAGTAAACAACACGTGGTTCCACAGCGGAAAGGCACTGTTTGACAGCAGATATTACTTGCTTTTCAAACCGGGTAGAAACAGAACCGAGCCATGGGAGACGTAAATAAACAGGGCATTTTTCGGGTCCAAATTTGGGCAGAGCGTGAAATTGCTTCATCTTCGTAGCCATAAACGACTTGATCACGTGCTCAGGGTATCCATTGGTCAGTAGAATGGACCTGATATTGTTCATTTATGTAACAGCGGTACCATAAATAATTATGCTTAATTATTTAGACGACATATTGTATTAAGAAAAAAAAGTAGTAGGTAGACATGTTCTCGAAAGATTACCGCATTGTGTAAAAATTTAAAAATCAAATAAGAGTATTAGCATCGGATAATCCCAGGCGATTTTTATAATTACTGTGTACTACGTGTAAGTCACATGGAAGACTTCCTTTGAACTTTTATGAACTGTGGCTGCATTCGACTTTCAATGTTTTCTTACCTGGATGAATATTTTGATTGTCTGTGCTGTATTGTCCTATTGCTTTGTACGACTCAACTAAAGTATTTGAATCATCTAACATTATGCTATGCTGTAGTTGCTGTACTTCTGACATAACTAGAAGTAAAGTTTTGGCTCCGCATATTCTGTGAGAATTGTTGTGATTGTGGTAAGGGGAAGTTGGTAGAATGACGTCGATCTTTACACAAAATCACATACTGTAATTATTTTGGGTGCGTGATTGGAATTATAATTTCAATTATGATTACAATTATAATAATTACAATTATAATTATAACTTCAAACCATATCACGTTAAGCATTCGCTTTGAAATTCAGAGTAGGAATGGCAGCTTTGCTTGTTTTGAAAAGATCACTTCAACATTTGTTTGCAAAGCTACATACGAGCGGGAAACCTTCTATGCTTTGTAGCAACATAGCTTAAACTGATTTGTCTTGACCAAAAAGAGAACTATAAACCATGTAGCACAAATCCATCCTATTTCCTTTGTCACTCAATTTAAATAACTGGCATTCTTGTTTGTGAGGCATGATTGTGTAGTAAAGTGCGTTTGAAAATAATCACGCTCTCTCTTTTTCAATTTGCAATGTGGTTTTTTATCCTTTGCCTCAGTAGTCTTCAGAGATAGCAAATTGATGCGAAAATTCAAAGAAAATTATATACGTAATTTGAATATGCGGTGAGGAATACACATGTTGGCCTTTTATTAAAACTGCCAGATTTCTATTACTCAAACTAAGCAAAAAATTAGTGTACTATTCATCAAGAAGCTCTCGCGCGGGATCAAAACCGGAATGCGATTATTCAGTGCAGTCAAAAAAGCAAGAAGCTATAAATTAAAACAATCTTAGCTTTCATATAATATTCAAAATAATAGAAGACTATGGGTCGTACGTTACAACGTGAATTAACTTTGATCCCTGGATAACCAATTTTCTACTCTTTACACCGATGAATTTCTTGGATTAAAACAAGGCTGCTCAAATCACATATTGCGGGCCGTGGCCTGCGAGCGGTTTCGAGATGACCTAGCAGAAAAATTTTCTAAGATACCGCATTAAAATTCTATAGTTTCGTTTGATCACCACATAAGATTCCAGCAAAAAATCACGTCACAATACAGAGAAAGTCTTTTTTTGAGAGTCGAAAAGCCACCAGCTGCACAGTTCAAATCGCTTGATTATGCTGTTGAAGTTGCCAGAAGTAATCACTAATCGTATTTACAGTCTTCGCTGCTGTTTTGAAGTATTAGGAGAGCATCACATGCTAAACCATCTCAAAATACAAACTAATTACAGTACCGAGTCCGCGCAGATGCTCCACAGCGTCGCCGGTCATTAATATCTGTAATGAACAACTAATTACTTGCCTAAGACCGGCGATTTAAATGAAACTATTAGGATTTAAGCAAGTTCTGCTTCGCTCGTTTACCTTTGGAAACTTTCATTGAGTTCTTTTCTCTGTTTTGGAGCCAAACTTTTCAGTTAGAATCAGCGGGAAGAGCTTTCGCGTTTTTTAATTAAATAAAAAAGTTAGCATGACTTTTTGCAGCGGTGATCAAAACAAAACTTTTCATCGGTCGGTGGCGCTCAAGAGCAAAAAAGCTTTAAAATTTTCACAATGTCAGAGTCAGTCGATGCGTCATTGTGTTTTCGAGAAAGACGTTATGCTTATTTTCCATTGCAACCAAACCGTCCAAGTGTCGGGGTGCTCCAGTCTATCAAAGGACTTGTAAACAGGACCCTTAAATGGTGCTTAGCGTTGGTGTGGTTAGACAGAGTTCTAGTTCATTCTCATGAATGAATCATAAACGAAGATCTTTTCAAATTTTTGACAACACTTTTCTAAATAATAGTTGTATCTTGTTTTTTTATTTTTACATCATTCGCGATGGGTTTTGTGGTTGTAAAATGTTAAATAGTTTGCTTAAACCTGCAATGATAGCATTGCCACTGCATTTTCACAAACTACTATATGATACATTATACTGTCATCCAGATGCGTTCATTTTCGTCGCAAATATTGCGCTGCAACTATTTTACTTGCAATTGCGCTTGCTCCGCAACTACAGTATTTTTAAACGGTTGCGGTGACGCTTGCTCCGCAAGCATTTTAGCAATTTTGAGTGCAATCGCGCAAGCGCAATTCAATTACGATTACGAATCGGAATAACTCTTTTTCAATCAACAGTGATTAAAGTTTAGAAAAAACATCGAGGAGGAAGATTCATAAAAGCCTCATCATAGGAAATTGCATTCGTATACTGCTTGTAAAACTTCAATAAAGGATTCACAGCAGGAGTTTTCTTTCGCTGAAACTTCTTATCTGAAACACTTTGACGATTTAAAAATTTTTTTTTTTTAAATTTTTAATTGCGTATTTCAAAAAATGGTTGCAAAATCAAATTTTAAGGAGAAAACCTAGTTTGTAATTGTTTTTACAGATATACGCACCTCGTTCCCAAAAAATCTTAGATTATTGTTTCGGGCAAAATTTAGCTCGTTACTTGCAACGGTCTTACACATGACTGCAATATCTTGACGTCCTTCATGGTCGACTCCTGGGAAGCCATGTCAACTTCCACTGGCAGTTAGGTGGCCATAACAACTGGCCATAACTGCCAGTGGAAGTTGACATGGCTTCCCAGGAGTCGACCATGAAGGACGTCAAGATATTGCAGTTTTGATTTCCGTGGTCACGCAGAGGGGAGTCCTTGTAGTAGGAATAGCCTATGGCTGTCCTTACTACAAGGATCCAGCGATTTTTCACTTGTTTCTAAAGTACCACAAGTGAAAAATCGTTTATTCCCTACTAACCATCTGCCTCTGTGCAAGCCCTTAAGGTTTGGCCAGTTAGGCCAAGATGTTTGTTCAGCTGGGAATACCTTTGAAAAAGATAGCTGAGGGCTGCCAATGAGAGCTAAAAGCTCGAGACAGCGCTGTCCAGCTCTGTGGTCTTACACATCTTACCGGTATTCAAAAACAAGAAACAACAAAAACTATTAATTGCAATTTTTGTTGCTAGTCCGGAAAACCTTGAAAAATACTGCTAACCGGAGTGACAACAGTGGTATTGCTTTTAATTAAGATTCTTAGATGGTTCAATTTCTTTAAACAAAACATGATTATTTTTGTAGCATGCTCCAGTCGTCAGAGAGTGGAGCTAATTGCTTGAGAAGCATAAATTCACAGATGCATCGTTAACTCTTAAAAAAATAGAAGACATGCAGTAAATTTAGAATTTGGATCAGCCTCTGGTCGTCAAAAAAAAAAAAAGACCACGGAAGGGATTTGAACTTATGCTCGCAAAAACCAGAGACATACACTAGTTATGAAGTCACGGCAGACCTTCAAAGCAGGACAAGCTTAGACCATTCTGGTATGTTTTGAAACGAGCATGTTAATATTGACCGGCTGCATTGAGATTTGAACGGTCACACTCGGGTTCCGATGCTCACGCTGTACAGGTGACGAGTGCGTAAGATTGGTGATCAACATTCTACTCATCAGTAACTCTTAGATAATTCAATTTCTTAGTACAAACTACACGATAATTTTTTAGGATGCTCCATTCTTCAGGGCTGAGTGACGGTAATTGCACTAGAATCACAGATGTATCGAAACTAGTAATCGATTTCCTTGACGAGTCATTAGAAAAATAGAGATTCCAAAGTCATTTGCTTGCTACCACATGAAGACTACGGTGGTGGAATTTAACACCCACGATTCCTTTAATTACGAGTGCTGAGCGTCATTTTTCATTGTTATTTGCCCATAGCGAGCGGAGTTGATCGATGTGCATTTTCAAATACCTGTAATTTTGAAAGAAAATCAATAATTTTTTTTGTGTACTGTTTAATATTGTGCATAAATTTTTGGAATATTGCTGTTGTACTGTATTGTAACTTATAGTGCAGTTTGAACATTAAGTCACTCAATATTTTCCAAAAAATTTTTTTTTCCAAAACGTCACACTTGCGCATGTGCTTGCGGCACAATTATGTTTTGGGGATTGCGGAAACGCATGCGCAGCGAGAATTTCTAAATAGTTGCGCGTGCGCTGTTGCACTTGCAGGGCAACTATTTTGACTTGCGATACCCACCTCTGCTGGCATGTGGTTTTGGACTACAGAGATCAGAAGTGGAGTCCTCGAGGACGTCCTTGGCCTCGAGGACGTCCTCGAGGACACATTTTGAAGTCATTGGCCTTGGCCTCGAAGCCTCAAGTCCTTGGCCTCGAAGTCTCAAGTCCTCGAAAATTGCCCGGTCCTCGGCTCGAGGACAGCAGGATTTTTTGAACAGTTGAAATTTCGTTATAAAACGTCAGAAACCTTGCAGAAAATTTGCGAACACCTTTTTTGTTTTCCTTACTTGGAGCATAGGCGTAGGCAAAGAGGAGGGGGAAGGGTTCCCCCCCAATTGGCATTTCACCAATGACAAAAATGTAACAAAAAACCCTATTGTTTCTTCAGTTTCAGTTTCTTTTTAGCATTTTTTGATGACAACAGTATAACTAGCTAACAATATTGAAGACCAAGGGCGCCGGGTCCCCCTCAATTCAATTTTTGTTAGCCAATTTAAACGTATAACCCGGAGGAAATGGAGAGTTTTTGTCCTAAGAGTTGCTATCTCAGGCCCACATCTAGCCTTTTTGTTAACGTAATGCATTAATCAGGGCCGGATTTATCATAATATAGCGAGGTACCAGCTAGGGGTCCTTAGCTGAAATTGTAAGATTTTTTTTGGTCTTCACCTATATTTGGCAAAAAGATGTTGCAAAAATCTCCAAACAGCCAGGAGCTCAGCGCGATGTAAATCCGGCCCGGCAATAACATGGTTCGTAGACGTAACCATCTCTTGTACCATTTTTCAAAAACAATTCAGAGTTTCACTTGCAATCTCGCCTGTTTTTACGCACAAAATACTTTTTAAAAAAATTAGCCATGGAAAATGCTGATTGAACGAATCATTGAAATTTAATTGAGGGGGCCTGGGCCCCCTGGCGAACGTGTACTCCGACAACTGGTTATTTTCATGACAAAATAAAAATCTCTAAGGAAAATCTTCGAGTGGATTATTATTTACTGCTAAAATGTAGCCAGAGACAATGCACCTTACTTCCCCCTACCTGGAGCAAATCACTTACAATCAAAATTTAACTCCAAAATGTAAGATGTTAAACGTGTTTTGGACTTAAATTGTAAGTAAAAGGAGAATTAAACAATTTAATTTTTTCAATTGGCTTGCAAATGCCAAAAATTTAGTGCTTTCAAATGGCTCTAAACACTTGCGAAATGTGATCTAATGGCATTAAAATAGCTTTTTTTTCCAAAAAATTACTAAAAATCGCCCAACGGCTGGGGGCTTTGCCCCCAGACCCCAAATCTTCCGAAGCCCCCAAAACCCCCGTCTGTGTTGCAAAATCCTGGTTACATGCAAACAGGCAACAACGATTTCAGATCTTCCATTCTACGATATCTTTGTCCGCCAAAAACTTCCTCTTTGGAAAAATTTTGATGACGTCATTTCGTGTGAATTGTGGTTTAGGCCTCTCCCAACCAAAAATTCTGGGTACGCCAATAAGTTGGAGATCGCCTGAAAAAAAATTTTTGAAGACCTTTTTTTTGAGAACGCTTGCGCCTGTGTCCTTGGCCTCGAGCATTGCTGTCCTTGGCCTCGAGAGGTTCTGTACTCGGAAAGGCTGTCCTTTGCCTTGGCCCTGGATTTTTTTTTGTGTTCTTGGTCTTGGTCTCGAGCTTTGTGTCCTCAACTCCACCTCTAGTGAGGTCACTATTTTTTAGGCCTTTGCCGTCTCTGCAAGTCTTTGTACTAAGGTCATTTTCAAGTATTTATATATTGTTTATGTCATAAACCTTTCCAATGTTTACGTTTATTTTGTGTTTCAAATAATTCTACTAAATAGTTTTGTAATTTTTACGCAAGTCTGTACATATCCCACAGTTTCAGAAATTCAAAGTTTTCGCATAAATCATTAACGTTTGGGTAAATCAAACCATATTTAATTGCTTTCAGTATATCATTCATTCATGCTGTGACGCTTTTTAAATAATGCAGTCTTTGCTGCATTTTCCTCGTAATAATACTATGTTTAACTTTGCTGTGAACAAGGCTGTAATATTAAAGTACATATTTTTTTTATTATAGGCAGTAATTGCGCTGTCGGTAAATTACTCCAGAGTATTTGGCAATTCTTTGAAATAAAAATTTAGTACCAATATTTGCGAAGATAGAGAGGAAACAGTTTATTCGTCTAAGCAATACGAAAGTATACAAAACGAACACACATTAAGCAAAATTAATGTCAGTTTGTTCAGGCAATAAAGCATCGACGATTCCAAAGATTTTTTAATTCAAGATGCTTCCTGAACCAATAATGACCAATGATCAAATAAGGGAAAATTTCATGCTTTCAAATTGTCAATGCTTGTACCCCAACAATTTCAAAATCAAACGTGCAGTTGGCCTATAATTGCACGTTGGATAAAAACTCCCAAATATGAATGAATTTAGGTGCAATCAAATATCGATTAAATGCTCCGTATTTTAGGGTCAGAATTTGCATTAGAAATCGACGCCATTTATTTGGAGTTCTTCGAATTGCTTTGGTGTCCATGATGCTGTTTATTGAAGTTGCTTAAATTTCAACTCGTCTGCATCAAGGAAAACCATTGGTGAGTTGGAAATGTTTAAGGTTCTGCAATGATGTCATCATATAGTGCTTAGTTGTTGGTTTCTATATATGCAATGCACTGCATGTGGTTAAACTAGCTTCAACCTTTTTCAGAACATACGTTGACATTTGTCAACATTGATTTTTTTTATTTGATTCCACTCGCCCCCCATATGCTAGGTCAGTGCCATTCACACTCGAAGGAAAACTTCTTATTTGCTTCCTGATGCAGTGATATCAAATTCCTAAATTGTTTCTACAATGAGTTATTTGCGGTTTATCTTAATCGGAACACCTGTGGACAAATGTCAACACATAGCAACAATAGAAAATTAAAAACGATATACGGCTTTTGAGATTTAAAATTACAATAAATGACTGTTGCTACTGTTTTAACTAAAAAATTATTCTTACAACTTATAGTTAGTTTTCAATGCAACTGCCAGCAACTGTAAGAAATTTGCGAATGCATTTAGTAAAGTGATTTTTGGCTGAAAGATGTTAAATTATTTCAACAGTTCTTGTGTTTCATTCGTAGTTGCAGCCTACGTAGTACAGTACGTACATTCCAAAATACTTAGCTAGACGTTAGTTCTTGTCAGAATTCAGAGCATAAAGTCAATAGCAGTATATTTTCATACACTGTACTAGGCTTGAAGCACTAACTAATACAACCTCTGCTGCCGTCGAGGCTACCTGCCTACCCAGGCTCGGCTTACCTTCCGTTATTGGCAGGGTAGGCTCTAGCAGGCCCTAACCCACTGAGCGTGGTGGCAATTAAGGAAAACTTTCGAAAAACGCTATTGAATTTTGATGAAGACTTTTTTTCTCGAAATTTGACGGAAGAACGCCACTTCTAGGTTCTGAGAAACTCCGGCCTAACCTATACTTGAATTATCTAACCTATTTAAAATACACCCCCTTTTAAGTCCGAGTCTACCCACTTCTTGTTGTCAGAGCCCAACCCACTTCCATTTAGGTGGAGTCTACCCACGTTTTTGCTTAGGAAAGCAGCACAGAATGTAACTGCTCTATATACGATTGCTTGAGTAACATTGCTAGAATTTTCTCAATCTTTCAATTTGCTCGACCACACGTAAGCAAACGAAAATTTAGAGGTGAGACAAAATACTTGCCGAAAAGATGTGGATTATTGATGCTACTTCTAACACCATAAACCGAGCAGCTCAAGGCATCAAACGGGGAAGATGTTAAAAGAGCGAAAAGAACACTTGCCAGGCACGCTTGCTTTGCCCGCAGCATAAAAAAAATACCAAAAAAAACGTTTTGCTTCGAATGCTGAACAATTTGTAGGTGCACTAAATGTTTGCATATTTTTGTGTTTCAAATACACTCTTCGTTTGTTGAAATTTTGTTGTACATCAGCTAAGACCTAAACAAGCTCAAATTATTCATTGAGTGGGAAGCATACCCAGGATTTTTGATTCAAGATTGTAATGCTTTATTAAATTCAATTAACTGTACAATCAATGAATTGGGATCAATCGCGTATGTTCAGTAGCGTAGCTAGGGGCGGAGGGGGATGTAGCCCCCCACATTGGCCTGCCGACAAAAATACTGAATAAAGAAAATATCATGTTTCTAGCACTTCTGAGACCGCCTTTTGCACTAGAATAGACTCAATAAATGATTTATGGCATATTTTGGAACGTTTATTTTGGGGGGAGGGGATTTGTCAAAAATAAAACTCATAAACAAAAAAAAAACTTTGGAAAATGGCCAAAAATTAGTAATCAAATTTGATCGCTCATCAAAAATTGCTTAAGATAGATTCCATCAAAAGATCTATAAGCTCAGGAATAGGAGGGTGAGGGAGCCATTACGTATTAGTTAATTACCATTTACTTTTTGTAATCTTCCTTCCATAGGTCTCCCTGATTATATCTTTTACTATAAAATATAGCCGAAATAGATTATTCTTTGAGAGTTGTATTGAACTACCGGGATAGGAGTTTATGATTTACCATCTTGTAAATAGCAAAACTGAAATTCTAGCAATAGCTACCTCACACATAGTCCATTTATGCAGCTACCACAATAATATTTTTTCGCAGCTAATTTTTCTGCTATGTTTTATCAAAAGTTTTGTCTTTTATCAAAATAGACTTTATCAAATTAACCTTTATCAAAATAGGCCTAAAATTAAGTTTTTTTTTTGCCCCCCAAAAGTTTGTTATACAAAAAAATCAGATATTTTTTGAAAAAGTTTCTTATACAACCTGAAGTATGCTTTGTCATTGTTGTTGAAATTTCGTTTGTTGTTAAAATTTTATTACAGTCACTGTCAAATTAAGCTGAACGCTCAGTTGCATCATTGATAACTTTCAATCCTGAAACAAACTGTCTGATTTGTTGAAAAGAAGAATCTTCTTTCTAGCATACAGCAGAATCGATTCTTGAAAACGCTTGTTCAATTCCATCTCCTGGTTGATCTTAAAATAGCCACAATTCATTATTGATGAATCCTTGCAGAATGCTGTCTTCGTATACTTTTGTAGTTCTGGCTTACCTATTCGGAAATCTGTTTTGGGATATTTCAACACGGTGGTAGCGATGGCTTTTTTGGTTTCATCACGAACTAAATTTGAAAATAGTGTAAGTGGTATGTGCCTTGGTGGCAGATACCAAGTATGCAAGTCTACTTTGCGATTGTATACTGAGCATAAAGCTTCATCTCTTACCGACCACTCTTTTACAAATTTTCGAAGCATTAGTGTCAAATAAGGAGCATCTGCAGCAACTGGTGAGGCACCCCACTATCATGCATCAATCACCAAGGCACATACCACTAGCACTATCTTCAAATATAATTAGGGATGAAATCAAGAAAGTCATTTGTTACTACCTTATTGAAATATCCCAAAACAGATGTAGATAAGCCAGAACTACCAAAAGTATATGAAACCAGTACTCTGCATGAGTTCATCAATAATAAATCATGTATATATAATTTTTTAATCTAATTGATGTCGAACCAACGTAAAAGAGATACTGCTCGAAATAGGTTTTTTAGAAGAATTGAGTACTTCTTGCGCTAATAAATAGGTGCCCAAATCTTTTTCAACAATTCCCTTTATTCACAAAAATACTTAATCCATAAGACTCATTCCATTTTGTAGTTTTGTGACATTACAAACACGCATAATTTCGCAAAAATTAAGAAACGCTATTGCCACGCGTAGCAGTGAGTTGTCTATAACCAAGTCTGAAAACTTGGCTACTACTCTTGAAGCATGTAGACCTAGGCTACCAGTACTGCTACACAGTATGTCTTTTGTGATGCCACAAGATTGCAAGATGCAGGGTTGCCAATGTACACAGTCAAACGGATTAAAACATTTTTGCGAATGAGGGGAATTGTGGAAAAAGGTTTGGGCACATATTTATTACCTCAAGTAGTTCTCCTTTCTTCAATAAAACCGATTTCGAGCATTTATCTCTTTAAGTATGGATTCAGTAGTATATGGAACGAAAATTCTTCTTTTCAACATATCAGCCAGTTTGTTTCAGGATTAAAAGTTATCAATGATGCAACTGAGCGTTCAGCTTAATTTGACAGTGACTGTAATAAAATTTTAACAACAAACGAAATTTCAACAACAATGACAAAGCATACTTCGGGTTGTATAACAAACACGCAGGACTTTAACTAACACAACAAACCTTTTCAAAAAATACCAAATTTTTTTGTTTTTAATTGGTTTAAAAACCTATGAAATTTCCTGAAGTTTGTTAGCTCTATTCTGTTGTAATACAATATTCTGCAAATATTGATTTGAATTGCATTTTTTGTTAATCAAAGGAGCTTTTCAACTTTATTGAAATTACCGTACGGTCATTGTAAATCAAGTCAAAATATTACCGTATTGTACCAGTGTACAGTAATACTGTAATTACTGTATATTTATGCTGCAATCAGTTTGTGATGTTGCTGCATTTTTACATCAAATGCTAGCATTTTCACATGATCTAGGTCGATATTTAAAAACAAACTATAAAAAATCGCGCCGTGTCATAATTTATTCAAATTTTGCAGTGGCGTTAACTTAAGTGGTGTATATTGCTGTAATCAATACACAATTTTGAAAAAAATTGCGAATTACTACCTCTAGTGGCACTGCAGCAAAATCTCATCTTTAAAATTAAAGTCTCTTTCACTAAATAGACACAAATTTAAAAAAAAATTATCAAAAAATAAAGAAATTGCATTTAAGCCACTGAAGGGAGTTTTGCAAATAAAATCACTAAAATCGTCATAACTATTGAACCAGAAGTCCAATTCGCTAAGTTTTTTTAAAGATGCAAAATGCAGAGGGTCATTTAGTTGAATTACTATTTTAAGCATATTTTAAAAACAGCGCCCTCTAGAGCAAAAAACTTTTTTTTTCAAAAGTAGGGTCGGAAATCATCGTGCAACATGAAAACCGTTCAACCAAACAAAAAATTTTTTTTTAGTTTTGGTATCAGAATGAAAATCTGCTTCAAAAACACTGTAGAGCCATATCAAAATCAAAAAAAGTTAAAATATGAACATTGAACAGGTTTAATGAACAATTGACCAAAAATCATTGTATTTAAGCAAGCCTCTGTTTTGTTTCGAGTTTTTTTATATTAAATTGCAAATAGAGATACACAAAAATTAAGTGAATATTTTTCGCATAAGTTATATAAAACGCAAAAATTTTCACACTAAGCCAAATGCTTAGGTTGTTTTCTCCTGTTGAAGTCAGTTATAATAACTTTTTTCAATAAAATCACACAGTAGAAATTAAGCGATTCGTAATTTTTGCTGCAAGCCTAAAACAAACTATTATTACGTACTGAAAACGTTATATGTTTTTTTTACTTACGGTATTTTATTTATTTATTTTTTTCAATATTGTCGCCCGTCATTTGTTCGGCAGAACAAAACTGCCCTAAATTTTTCCATTCATTTTACCACTTTATACGTACCACTTTAACTCGCTTAAATAAATAGAAACTCAATTCATTTGTGAAATTAATTCAGCTTTTGCAAGCAGTTATTCAACAACATTTTGGCTTTTTTTTATTGTTTACTTTGGCAAGTAAGGGGGTTTAAGACTATACCCAGATGTATCTTGCATCTACTGAAATTGTTCTTTGACTTGGAAAAATAGAGACTCGATATTTAGATATTTTTGAATTGACACGTACCTCCTTCAATCCATCGTAAAATTCTTATACAAGCAGTTTATGTTTCTTCGGCAATTATTCAACACTCATAATTATGAATAAAAATGGAAAAACGTTTAAAATGGAGATTTCAGTTTTTTTTTTCTCGAATGTACTCGGCAACTGAATGAAGACTCGCATATGCTTACCTCTGCAACAATTTCTAGTGCAAAATATTTGTATTCAAACGAAGTTAGAGTTGTAATTCTATCCCAATGGAATTATGTTATAATATTCAAAACAGCTATTTTTCTATAATTCAGTTTTATTTTTGTATCGAGTTCAGAATATCATACTGTAGATGCGCCAATTCAATCGAGAAATGTTTGAGCAGTGTGAGGCTGTGTCATGAAGATAAACACCAGAAGCAGGAAAAGATGAAACTGTGACTTGACGACTACTTTGTTTATAATGCAGGGATCGATAAGTTGAAATTTTGATTCCAAAGCTTTTCATTCACGTAAGAAACCATTCGTAAAATTTAAACACAATATTCATTAAAATTGATATAACCAATGGTACATTATCGATAAAATTTTATTCGATGATTTTTTTGAGGTGCATAAGTTTTTGAATTTTTTTTTCAATAAATGTTTTTAACTTGAAGATTGCTGCTAGACGAAAGTATGTTGAAGACCATAACCATAAAATTTATTTTGCGCGTAACGGATTGGGTTTTGTATATGTAAATAAATTGTGTGCATTTTTTTCTCTTTTTTTCAAGTGTAGCCCACTCTTGTACAAAGACTTCATCAGTTTTCTTTTCAAGCGATCTAAAACTGCTTTTTATGATTAATATAATACATACAGCGTTTAAAATTACAAATGGTTTTGTACGCGGGAGTTAAGCTTGTGAAATACAGATTGTATCTGGCCCATATTGATATAAATGCAAAATTTTTGGAGTTTGATTTTTTTCTTTGCTGTTTCCACAACATGACCTATTGTTCTTTAAGATTCTTTTTTTTTGTATTTTTCAGTAGCTTCAAAGCAGCAGATTAAAACTGCTTTTGCCACAATATTGAAGTTTTTTTCCTGTCACGCATTTAGACCTCATTTTTTGGGGTAAAAATGAAGCTTGTTTTGGGGTAAAAAACCTTTTCTTAAAATAACTCATTTTTTCAAAAAAATTACAAAAATTTAAAATTGCAAAAAAAGTAGAGATTAGACAAAAACTAACAGCATATGCAATTTAGCTCCTACAAATTACTAAGTACAAATTTGATCAATAATGTAACAAAGTTTTTGTCGAGCATTGCCTTGATCGTCATTGCAATTGATTTCCTGATTTGCATCATCTGTGTCATTCTAGTTGCCTCTTATTCAACATGTTGCTTTGGCTACGAAACAGTCAAGACAGACCTTTCTATCCTCGAGCCAAGCCGCCATCAGCCCACTTGTTTACGACACACGGTGGAAGCTTCACGCTGTCCCTTTTATTTCTGATCGTCAAACAGGGAAGCTGTGAATACCAACTTTTGTTTTAACCCGACCTGAAATGGAACCTGAGTCTAACGTTTCAGTAGCAAACGCTCTCTCCATTCGACCAGTGATCATCCACTGAAAGCGATTCAAACTATATAGAGCATTTAAACGGCATTAATGCAACACTGCTACAGTATATTGTTCATTAATCCGAAATCACATTAACAACTTTTAGAAACAAAATACGAAGAACAAGCACATGAGCAGCTTGCCAAAAAGACGAATGTACAAGACTTGAAAAACCACTCGTTAATTTCATATTTTTGAAATGTCTTGACTTTGAGGTAAATTCAATCTTGCTAACAATTTCTGTCATAACTGGAAGATCATACTCTTGATTCATAAGTGGAGGACCCTCTTGCAGGTGGAGTTCGCTTTATTCTAACTTTGGTACATGCTTTGCGCATTGTTTCTTTTGTCTCTTGGCGCAATTCACTGCAACATGAAGCACATTAAGTATTGTACTTTGTGTGGAATTTAAAGCAAAGTCCAAAAGACGTTGAACAGTAGAAGGTTGATCAGAGTTATGCTTATGTATATTATGAATAGGCTATTATCTGACGTCACTGCAAGAAAACCAATATTATCATACTCATTCCTTCTCTGCTAAACCGGTATGTAAGTATTTTTACGCTATTGTTACGCATGTACGGTACGTATGTATTGTTACGTACTCGTTGAACTTTACAACCGAGCTTTGCCTAGGAATTATACAAGCGTTTCTGATGCAATGACGACTGCCTTACAGAATGCAATTAATTTGGCATACATGCAGGATATTGGTTGTTTGGGTGACCGCATCGCGAGTTCAAGAGACAAGAAGCAACAAATCATTTATCAATTCTTGGTATCATTTGGCATCGAGTATTTTTGGCATAATAAATTACGTAAAAGTGCTTTATTTAATTTCATTGGCATTGTGTAAATCTAAGTGCAGCGCAGAACAGGAATCTCAAAAAATTATTTTTTGAAAAGCAATTTTACTATTTAAACTGTCAACACAAAAAAGCTGTTTTTAATATTGCCTGTTTTTAAGCTTTCATTTATTAGATTGTCCTTGAAAAGGGGATTCAAATCAAGTTTTTCACTGTTGACTAAAAATGTTGGGAAACCCTTAAAACAATTTTCATCAACTTCGAACTTTCTTCGTTTTGCCGTTTACAAGGTAATGCCGTTCAAAGTTTTAAGATTTTTCTCTAATTTCAGTGTTGTTTGCCAGCATTGTATTTCAGTGTTGTTGGCCAGTATTGTAAAAGAAGATTGACTTGTGAAAAGTTGGCTTGAATTTACTTGAAAGCAATTTCCTGACCCTTTACTTTGTTTTGACAACAGCACTGCCGAAACCACTAAGCTAAGAGTTATAAACATGCAGTAACTTTATGAAATTTTGTTTGTATGTACAGTAGTTGGCAACTTTGGAAAATTTCTAAGAAAATGCCTTTCTAAGAAGTAATCTGAATTGTCACATTGTAGGAAATTTAAGTCGCAGAAAGGTCAAGTTTCCTAAAGTTAGTTTTTTGAAAAAAAAACTCTGACCTGAATACCCGTTTAAGTTTTCACTGATTGCAAATCAACTAATAGCTCGACAGCAAATCAGCTAAGGTTAAAATAGTCAGGTTAACATTTGAAAGCAACACTATGATTAATTATTACCACATGCTTTCAGTTGCACTACTTGTTAACGCACGCTGTTTTATTTGTTTTCATTTTTTCATTAGTTGGCGGGCCCTAGAATCGAACTCATTCTTTTTTTATTTTACAAATTGCTCACCTGATGTTGTTGCCAACTTTAGTTGACCTTTTACGTTGCACTTCCTTTACCAAAATTATATATAAGGCTATTTACGATTTAATTTTCAAAGTCCTATTATATATAAGACTATTTACGATTTAATTTTCAAAGTCCTTACCTCCTTTTAGCAAGTTGGCAACACATAATTAGTTTTCTGTTTTAACATTGTTGGCCTTTCGACTTTATTTAAAATTTTCTAGTCAGTTTTTAGTTTACATTCAAGCAAGTCGGAGGCAAATGATGTTGTTATTATTTTTGTAAAAGAAACTAATCCTCAGTTAAATTCTGCCTCCTGGTTTTAATTTATTTTATCTGTCAATGAATTTAAGATTTTTTCGAATCTGGGTTTGGTTGACAGCTATAGGAAATCAGTTAGTGAAGGCCCTTAAGTTCCTCGGAGCCAAAGTTAAGAAGATTAGGTAATATCGTTCTGTAACACTACTATGCGCATAACATTTGGCACTGTTTTTGTGCTTACCTGGACGAAAAATTGTAGAAAATGGGGTTGAGACATTCACTCACACGAAGTAGAATATGCGCGTTTGTAGCAAAGCGCCAGGTTATTTCCCAGTAGCTTTGATTGGTGGTGTACGTAGCCTTCAAGGCAAAAAAATGAAACGCTAAATGCAAATTTTACAGTGTCAACCAATCCAAATTAAAAAAAAGAATTCTATTAAACACTGGTCAGTTGGTCGAACGGTAACGCGTTGTCTCTGGAGCAGGAGTTCTGAAGCTCAAATTTCGGGCAGGTCAAATCGGACACAGTGTTGCCAACGGCTCGCCACCACTGCAACATTCCTAAGAAAGAAGATGTGTTGCACGCAGGCACCATGACACGGAGATGGGCCCCACAAACTCGTTACACGCTTCAGCGTAATACAGCGAGTATAATGAAAGGTTTGATTTGATTTGAATTCTATTAAACTGGTTTAAATAAAATCTTTCTTCCACGTGAATACTTAGTCAGTAGGCAGTTTAACTTTGTTTTTAAATTTGTTAAATTGCTGTGTTTCCATAACAAATTTCTATGCACTTTGTGCGTTATAAAACTTAACTTAGTCAAAATACACCATAAATACTGTGATTATTGATTTCGATTAGTGGACGTCAAAAAGTTTAGTTGTTTTTGATTATGTTTTTCGGATTTATTGTATCTTTTTACAAAACAATAAAGCAAATTCCTTAAATTACTTTGAAATATAAACTAACTGACGCCTAAGCAAAAAAGAAACCCTGAATAAATTTATGATTTGATGAACCTGATGGTGGAAAGTAACCAAAAACAAAAGATCCCACAATTAGAAACAATTGCAGAACAATTTGGTTTTCTTTTCGTCTTCTGTCTGTTTCTCTTTCATCGGCGGCACGGTTTCCTTGAATGCAGAAAAATTCAGTTAAAAATAATTGCTATTAGCAGTTACTTGCAGTTACTCGCAAAGTTGTAAACAAGCTGAGGAGTTCATGTCCAAACCCAAAAAATTATTTGCTGCGCAAACCAGGCTTGAAATAGTTCGAAATTTAAATTTGTTTTAAAAAAGGTTTATTTGCTTAGTTTCTCTTTTCCTTCAAATAACTTTAGTCTGCTGCGACTAAAAGTGACTAAATAAAACTGATAAATTGTGAAGCAATAAGAATAACAATTGTATACTAATAATTGCGTCGATGCTTAACTGAAGTCATTGTTCAATGTTGAAAAGTTGTTTTCATTATGTTTTTAAAACTATACCTAAAACACAAAGCACGTATCAGGCCCTAATAAAGCTGCAATTTTGTTAACCTTGCCCAAACAGACGCGGAAAATCTGGCCCGCTTTACACCTTTGACTGCCTAAGCTGGTTGGCTACAAAAATTATAGGTGTAAAAGGTTTTGAAAACGATGAATGTTCAGACTGGTAGCAAAGCAATGTAATGCAGTCCTATGTCATTTTCTATCGCTTTGGTTGCAGTGAAACAAATTTTGCATTCTCATTTTTCAATTCTTTTATATTCTGCTTTATACGCAGTGTTGAGGTTCATTGCACAAGCTGTCCATGATGTTAATATTGTCCGTTTGCTTTGCTTCCAGTCCAAACAAGCTTTTGTTATTGTAATTTCAGACTTTTGTAATTTCAAAAAAGAAACACAAAAATTTTGAAAAAACTCTTCCTGATTCCATATCAACTTCTATTTTTGTTTTAATATGACTGCCATATACAGTACTATGTAACAGATGAAAAAATAACTATTATTTTATAATTTAGACCAAAGTACGTTTTTCATAAGTGTATACTCTGTCCGGCAAGCATGAGCAATCCTGCACACCGTAAAAAAACGCCATAATAAAACAAGAATTTCCAGAACTTTCGTTGGTAAACTCGATTACTGGACAACTCCGTCACGCATGAGAACTCCTGGACATACGAAAATAAAGGAACAGAAAAAAGAAAAAAGTAGAAGAGATTTCCCACACCGTAAAGAGAGCTCTGTAACTCCGTAAAGACATTGCTTAATTGTGCACCTGTAGCTTCTCACCTGCTAACGCTTTTCGATTTTTACGAGCTAGAAAAACTTTGATTCCTATTCCAATAGAAAAGAATACAACTAAAATGCAAGGAATGTAGAAGAAAATCGAATAAGCGATACGGGTATACCACAGGAACTTACCAAGCCTAAACAGAAACCAAATTAACAAATCTTGTCTCAGTAATACCAAAATGCCCACAATTCATTCGTGAGTATTTGACTAGTATATGGCGAGTGTTTATTAGCAGTTCAGCCCAACGCAGTCTACCCTTGTTTGGATTCTATTTGCAACACTTTTGATGTAGACAGGGCCTCGACAGCGGACAGGAGTTTGGTCCCCTTTTTTGACTGAATTATGAACACGCAACACAAATACTAAGTCTAACGATCAATGTGGTTCCAATAATTAAACAACCACAATTTTTGAAAAACAATTGCGACTACAATTTAGTTTAGTTTAGCTCAAGCTTTGCCATTTATAATGTTGCACTATCTTGATGTCCTTCGTGGTCGACTCCTGGGAAGCCTTGTCAACTTCCACTTGGAGTCGACCACGAAGGACATCAAGATAGTGCAGTTTTGATTTCCGTGGTCACGCAGAGGGGAATCCTTGTAGTAGGGATAGTCTATGGCTGTCCTTACCTCAAGGATCCAGCGACTTTTTCACTTGTTTCTAAAGTACCACAAGTGAAAAAATCGTTTATTCCCTACTAAACCATCTGCCTCTGTGCAAGCCAATAAGGTTTGCCAGTTAGGCCAAGATGTTTGTTCAGCTGGGAATACCTTTGAAAAGATAGCTGAGGGCTGCCGATGAGAGCTAAAAGCTCGAAACAGCGCTGTCCAGCTCTGTATTTATAATGTTTTTACTTGATTTTTAGTCCAAAAGTAAAGTTAGTAAATGATGTAATTTTCACACAAGACACTAAAGTTGATTTTACCATCAAAATTTATGCCAATTGAGTTAATAAAGCTTGTACTCATTTTTGTATTGCATTTTTTATGAAATCTTCTGAGCCTTAGCCGCCTCAGGTTTGATTGATAAGATATAGATCAATTGACTGTGGTGTAAAAAGAATTGGTGCAGCTTTGGTGTAAAACTTTTCTGTAAAAAACTGTTTCTGTAACGGTAATTAACTAGGCCACTCAAGATTGATAAGTATTTTAGCCCCGCCATTTGGTAAGGAAAAAATTTTGAAAAAAAATAATAATAACGACAGCACTCCATGAGTTATACTCAAGCGCTCAACCAGGATTTGCTAAAGGGAGGAGGGTTGATTCTATATCAAAAAAACTTTTGTTTGAAAAATGGCTCATTGAAGTGATGCAGCGAGCAAATCTACCCTGCACAACTACGCCTACCTCAAAAAGGGCTTCAGAGAAAAACATATTTAAATGTTACGAAGGACTGATAATCATGTTCCGCCGGATATTAGGTGAAGACAAAAGGTAAAAGGGTCTTTGCCGGATTTTGGCTACGTTTTTTCCTTATTGCAAATTTAGGGTAATTTTTCTAAGTAACTTGCTTAAGAGGGGGATGAAGCCCACATAGCTTTCTCCTGGTTGCATCATAAGCCTGTCATGATAGCCTACTCACAAACTATAGCAGCGTAGTGCAGCTGTTGTTTTAAGGAATACCGTGTCCAGTCAGCTAAGCTGGCTACGCAAAAATATCGTTGTGTTACATACAGCAGTTTGAACAAGCATTGGAGTCATGGAAGCCACCGAACAACCAGAACGTGAAAAGATGGCGCCCATGAGGCAATCAGCGAGCAGGGTAGGATATGAAATGGAAGATGGAATGGAACGGAAATTTCGGTATGGAATATGGAAGATGCCAAATGGAATGGAATGGAAGATTTCAAGAATAGAATGGAAGACAATATTCCATACTTCCAAGCCAATTCCATACTACTGTAGATTTCGTTCATAACATTAACAGAAAAATATATACGGATGGCGATAACTAAAAATATGTGGAAGCGTTTAGCAGCTAATCATCTGTCGGCAAATCAATAGGGTAATTTGGCCATAAACATTGCGCGAATAATTTAGGCATTGCATCATCAGATCGTAGAATACAGTATGTTCGTTTAAATTTGAAGCTGCATTGATGCTGACTGGCACAATTTTTGTTTTGAGAATGACAATTTTGTAGGTGGGCAAGTTCATGCAAAATGTTAGCTTCGTTAACCACTAGTCCTTTAACAAACTTCACACCTCCGTTAATGTTAATCCATTATTTTCAGCTTTAATTAAAGGAAGTTAATAAGGTTCATTAGTTCGTTGATATTTTGCGTGTAATTTACATTTCTTTTTATTCAATCACTTCTAGAACATGTATTGACGCTGTTGAGCTAATTGTAGGGAATTATTTATTGCTATGGTGGTCTTTTTGTGTTTTGGAATCTATATTCTATTGTCTAATCTAATTTCAAAATAAAAATAAGTTCAAATGCTCTAACGAAGCTGCAATCGGAAAATTTTTGGAAATTGCAAACAGCGATGATTAAAAAACCTATGAGGCTACAGCTTATTATTTGCCACAAAAAGGAGCTCCTGCCTTCGCTTTCTAAAAAACTCGTGCATATACGCAACAAGTGTTACCAGTGCAAACTGGTTTGTACAGGTACGATAAATGAATGGTGCAAATTATTAACGATGAAAACCTTCACGGAAGTTAATAGAACTTAACGGAAGTTAATTAACCCGTTAACATGAAAAACTTTTTAACGGATTAACGAGTTAATGAAAAAGTTAGCTTCGTTATTAACGGATTAACGATTAACGGACTTGTGCCCACCTATGGACAATTTGCTTCGTGCCTTCGCCAGAGCAAATGAAGTAAGGGGGCATTAAAATAGACTGAACTTTTGCAGATTAAAACTGATCTTGTACGGCTGCAAATTAAGCGGAATTTTAATATTTTGTAATCATGTCTAAAAACGAGACATGTAACTCCAGTAGCGTTTTTTAGCTCCTCTTATTTCCGGCCCATAATCACTTCTTAAAAGCCTATCTGCAGTAGTGACGGCGACCTAAACAACCTTGATTGTGCTCTAAAATACTACAAAAAAAAAACAAAAAAAACAAACAAAAAAACAGCTTGTCATTTAAAAAACAAAATAAACTGGATAAAAAAGTATTTTGTTGGTCTACATTTCTACTCTCCGACACACCCATAAACAGGGTGCAACCAAGATTTTGCTAAAGTAGAGGTCTTGGAAGGTAAAGTATTTTTGTTTGAAAAAGCCTCGATTGGGTGGCAAGCTGAGCAAAGTGCTTCAACTCAATCATCTCGTGTAGATGGGGGTCTGCGGGCAAAGCCCTTGTCGCTAGACAATTTTTTTAATTTTTCGAGAAAAAATAATTATTTCAACGCCATTTGGATCATATTTCGCACGTTTTTGGAGCCATTTGAAAGAATTAAGTTGCTAATACTTAAAAGTCAGTGGAAAAATTAAGTTGTCCAGCCCATGCAGACCTTACTTTACCTACAGGTCAAATCAAAAACACGTCCAAACGATTGTATTTTTGGGGTTAAATTTTTTTAGTGACTTGGTTAGAGGGGGGCTGAAGCTCCCTTTGACCTCATAGTTGCACCACTATATCCGGAAACGCTTAGCGGCTAGTTGTGCATGATAGTGCCGTCGCCAGAGCAAATGATGTGAGGGGGCACTAGCCAAAATTGGGGGCACTAAAATTTGCATTAAAACTCATCTTCAAATCTTGTACGGCTACAATTATGCGCAATTTTAAAATAAGGCTTGTAAGCATTTCTCAGCTTGTTTCGTCTGCAGCCCATAATCGCCTAAAAAATCTATCTACAGCAGTGAATGCTACCAGACGTGCAACCACGATTGTGCTAGAAGGGGTAAACCTTTTCGTAAATCTTTTTGCACAAAAACTGCCTGATTTAGCTCCCGTGCTGAACCAAGTAATGCAACTCAAGCGTGTCACAGACGAGACGTAGTCATTAAATATTTACTGACTGTGGACAGGGGCATGGGGGCGGAGCCCCAAGCCGCTGTAAAATTTTTGCGATTTTGCAGCAAAAGAAAAATAGCGATTTTAACGCCATTGAATTGCCGAACTCGAACTTGAAATCAAAAAAATAATTTTGCTGAACTCGAACTTGAACTCGAATAAAATTTTTCGAGTTCACTAAAAAGAAATTTTACGATAAAAAATTTGTCGGAAAAATATTTGTTGTTGATCAAGCCGTGTAAATTGAGATTGCGTTTTTCGTAACAGCTGCATAAGTGCATATTCATCACTGTCTTGTTTATGTCGTGGCAAACTAGAAAAACAGCGCAATTATTAGAGCTGCAAACTCAAACTTGGACTTGAACTCGAACTCGAAAAAACTCGGTTAATTTGCCGAATACGAACTTTACCACGAAAAAATTAAATTTCAGAACTCGAACTTGAACTCAAATGAAAATTGATCGAGTTCGCAGCCCTGGTTAATAAGACGAAATATTGAGTCAGATTTATGTGACAAAGCAGTTCGTTGAATGCAATTTTGCAAAGAATAAAGAAAACGTCAAAAAATAATTATGTTTGAAGGTACTTATTCCTTTTTCCAACATTGTTTGTTGTCTTGTCATTGATTGATGTTCCAAAATCAGTATTTTGAGTAAACCTAAATGGGGGGGGGGCACAAGCAGCCGTTAGGTGGGGCTCGGCCCCCCTGTAGCGAACACACTGGTGCATGACAACCCATAGCTTAAGAAATACTGGCTTCGGACATAGATCACTTTGGATTGAATGCGATGCAAACGTTCATTGTTTTGAAATTGATATGATTAGCCTAATTACTTGATGACCTATTAGGTTCAGAGGTGTAAACTTTGGATGTTAAACCTAGAGTCTGAAACTTAAACCACTAAACTTACGATATTCGAAAACTTCAATATACTGCCAAAGTAGGTAACTTTAGTCAAGTAGGTATTGTTATTCTTTAGTCATTCTTCTTTAGTCATTATTATTAACTTTAGTCATTTCTTTTTGCATCTTTATCGTTTTTCTTGTCGTTACGTGATGTTCCAAAACATATGTTTAGTAAACCAAAAACAAAACTTTTTCTTCCATCGTACAAAGGTTTGTAATTACTTTTCAATTCTTAATTGTCTTAATTCTATGTTGTTTTTTTGCGTTTAAACTTTTTTCGGTCTTTTTGTGAAATAGTTTTGGCGGTTTGGCTATGCCAAATTTCATAGTTGATGTGATTGCAATCATTATACCCAAAGCATACCGGTCAACATATTGTTTGTTGATTAAGTTGGAGACATTTTATGCTGAATGATTTTTTAGGGCAGCTCATTGCGGTAGTGCTGCAAATAAGGGATGAGATGCATCGTACCATACTGCATACCTTTGCGAGCAACTACTTGCAAAGGTACGCTTAACATTGCAAAGTACATTACAAATTACGCGAGGCTTCTGGTCTAAACTTACCTTGGCATGGAGGTATGGAATAGAATATGGAAGAAAATTTTAGTAGGAAATGGAATACGGATTGGAAGATTTTTAGTATGGAATAGAAATGGAATGGAAGAAAATTGCCGGTATGGAATATAGAAAAATCATCTTCCATTCCATGCCCTACCATGCCCTGTCAATGAAGAAACTCCCGAGAGATAATTAACTGCAGGGTATCAAATCGACACGCCAGCATATCCGTTAGATTATAATGTCAATATCACCGTGAATCATAGGTGGGCACAAATCCGTTAATCGTTAATCCGTTAATAACGAAGCTAACTTTTTCATTAACTCGTTAATCCGTTAAAAAGTTTTTCATGTTAACGGGTTAATTAACTTCCGTTAAGTTCTGTTAACTTCCGTAAAGGTTTTCATCGCTAATAATTTGCACCATTCATTTATCGTACCGGTACAAACCAGTTTGCACTGGTAACACTTGTTACGTAATAGCCCGAGTTTTACAGCAGAAAGCAAAGAAAGGAGCTTTTTTTGTGACAAATAATAAGCTGCAGCCTCATAGGTTTTTTAATTATCGCTGTTCGCAAATTTTCAAAGATTTTCCGATTGCAGCTTCGTTAATGCATTTCAACTTATTTTTATCTTGAAATTAAATTAGACTCTAAAATGTAACTTCTAAAACACAAAAAGACCACCACAGCAATAAATTTTTCCTTACAATCAGCTCAACAGCGTCAATACGTGTCCTAGAAGTGAGTAAATAAAAAGAAATGTACCTTACACTCAAAATATTAACGAATTAACGGACTTTATTTACTTCCGTTAATTAAAGCTGAAAATAACGGATTAATGTTAACGGAGGTGTGAAGTTTGTTAACGGAGTAGTAGTTAACGACGCTAACGTTTTGCATGAACTTGCCCACCTATGCCATGAATTATAACCCACATAGTCATTGGGCCCATTTCAACTTTTTGTTTTTCTATACCATTTTTGGTTGTTAATTGGTAGAGGTGGAGTCAATGACACAAGGCTCGAGGCCAAGGCCAAGAACACAAAAAAAAATCCGAGGCCAAGGACAGTCTTTCCAAGAACAGTCCCTCTCGAGGCCAAGGACAGGAATGCTCGAGACCAAGGGCACAGGACACAGCCGCAAGTGCTCTCCGAAAAAAATAAAAAAAAAGGTCTTCAAAAATTTTTTTCACGCAATTTCCAATTTTATTATAGTCGTAGCCAGAATTGTTGATTGGGAGAGGCCTAAACCACAAATTGCAGGCAATGACGTCATCAAAAATTTGCCTGTTGGCACTTAACCTGGATTTTGCAAAGGGAGAGAGCTTAAACTAATGTAGTTGAAAAGTACAAATACGTAACTTTGGAGACGTTTTGAGAAAGTTAGTGTAACTCAAACGTATCACAGACGTGGGGTCTGGGGCGGGGCCCCCAGTGGCTGGAGGCTTTGGGAGTCTGGGGGCGAAGCCCCCAGCTGTTGGGTGATTTTTTGTAATTTTTTTGGAAAAAAAAGCTATTTTAATGCCATTGAATCACATTTTGCACATGTTTAGAGCCATTTGAAAGTACTAGATTTTTGACATTTGAAAGCCAAATAAAAAATTTGAATTGTTTAATTCTTCCTCTAGTTGCAATTAAAGTCCAAAACACGTTTAACATCTTGCATTTTGGTGTTAAAGTTTAATTGTACGTGATGTGGTCCAGGTAGGGGTAAGTAAGGTGCATTGTCTCAAGCAACATTTTAGCAGTAAATGAAAACTCACTCAAAGATTTTATTTAGAGATTTTTGTTTTGTCATAAAAATAATCAGTTATAGATGTGCGTGTTAAGCCAGAGGGCCCAGGCCCCCTTAATTGAAGTTCAACGATTGGTTCAATCAGCATTTTCCAAGGCTAATTTTTTAAAAAATATTTTGTGCATAAAAACTGGCGAGGTGGAGGTGAATTAATGAATTGTTGTTGAAAAATGGTACAATAAATGGTTACGCTTACTAACCACGTTATTGCCGGGCCGGATTTACATCGCTCTGGGCCCCTGGCACTTTGGAGATTTTCGCAACATCTCTCTGCCAAATGTAGGTGAAAACCATAAAAAGTCTTAAGATTTGAGCGCAGGGCCCTTAGCTGGTACTGCGCCATAATGTGGTAAATCCGGCTTTGGTTAATGCAAAACCGTTCATAAAAAGGCTAGATGTGATCCTGAGATAGCAACTTTTAGGGTAAAAATTATCCATTTCTTCCAGGTTTACGTTAAATTTGCTGGCAAAAATTGATTTGAGGGGGTCCCGGGGCCCCTGGTGTTCAATATTTTTTGTTCGCAACTGGTGTAAGCGAAAAACTCTAAAAAGAAACTAAAACTGAAGAAACAATAGACTTTTTGTCACATTTTTGTCATTGATGAAATTTCGATTAGGGGGGGGGGGGAGGCACGCTTGGCTAAGCGTATGCTCCAATTGCGGAAAACAAAATGGTGTTTGCAAATTTTCCGCGAGGTTTCTGGCGTTTTCCAACAAAATTTCAACGGTTCAAAAAATAGTGCTGTCCTCGAGCCGAGGGCAGGGCAATTATTGAGGACCTAAGGCTTCGAGGCCCAGGCCAAGGACTTGAGGCTTCGAGGCCAAGGCCAAGGACTTCAAAATGTGTCTTCGAGGCCAAGGACGTCCTCGAGGACTCCACCTCTGTTAATTGGGTTGCTATGACTCCAATAATTGTTGCAAGTTGCTCTATGTAGCTCAGCGGTCATTTGAGAGTCGATAAGCCGACCCAGCTAGCCTAGCTGACGAGACGTAATACTCCTTAAGACACCTGCTGAACTAGGCTGCTATATTTTGTGAGTAGGCTGTCACAAAAGACAAGCGGTATAACTCGCTGTCCTGGAAAACGCCGGTACTGCAAATGTCGGTACTGAAAAATGCCGGTACTGAAAATGCTGGTACTGGAAAATGCTGGTACTGAAAAATGCAAGTACTGCAGTGTTGCCAATGCAAAAAATCTCATTGTTCAGATTCTGCTCCAGGTAGTAAGCTGAAATAGGAAATCTACTTACTGAAATTATCCAAAAAATTAAACATATTTGAGACTTACACTCAGATATGCGTCATACGCCTTGTGTATCGATAAGGTTATGGCCCACTCTCTTTTTTTATTTAATTTAGAATTATTGCAGATTGAGAGCTTTGTTGGAGTTTTATTTGTCCAGTAAGTGTGCTTTATGTAGCCAATTGAAATAAGCATGATTTCTGATATGAAGCCACTTTTGATAGCCAACTGCAAAATTAATATTTCAGTGCACTATATCAGATATTGTCAAGTACAACTTAAATGTTGTTAGCATCGCAGGCTACCATATGGTGTCTACAGCAATTGTGATACCAGTAACAGTACTATTTTTCGGACCATTGGCCAAACCTAATCTGTAAATTACTTAAGTAAAATTTTCAAAAAAAAAAGAATTTCCACTTTATATAGATCCGTTTTTTGATACCTTGCTTTATATGTAGATCAAATACAGTGCAAATTTACTGCTTAGAATGAAATTTGCTATGTGGATGGCTTATACCGTAATTTTGTATGGTAGGTTGTTTGTCAGTAGCACATCAGACGTAAGTTCATGTTGCTGGTAATGGTAACGGTATATGACTGCCCCGCGCATGCATTTGCTATGATAAAGAGACTAAGACGCCAACTAGCAAACTTTTTATCCACAGTCCACATCAACATTTCCTGTTCTGCATTATGAAGATGAAAACTGAGGTAAAAAAAACGTGAATACATTAAATTGGCAAATTTAATTTATTAAAATTTTTTTCACTGAGTAGGCTTAAACCAATGTCACGTACATGTCAAAACGACGCGTTCCAATGCGGTCAATCGGTTCGGTTGAACAACCTATCAAGTACTCTCTGGATTGACTTATTAATCAATATATCCAATTGCACTTCCACTTGTGGCTACGTTGGAGCTGACGCTACATTAAACATGAAGCAATGCCGATAGGTGTGGTAAAATTTTAATAAATTAAATACCGTACATTACAAATACAGTTAATCTTTAAAAAGACATGATAGCATGCCGAGAAAGAGAAAAAGACCAAAAACTAGCCTACATACATACATGCAATACAAAGTACTAGCCTACATCCACAAAAAAAAATATGTCGAAACATAGTGTTGAGTTACGAACAGAGGTGGAGTCGAGGACACAAGGCTCGAGACCAAGGCCAAGAACACAAAAAAATTTCGAAGCCAAGGCCAAGGACAGATCCTCTCGAGGCCAAGGACCAAGGACACAGACGCAAGTGCTCTCCAAAAAAAATGTTTTCAAAAAGATTTTTCAAGCAATCTCAATAAAAGGTCGTCAAAATTTTTTTCAGGCGAAAAAGGTCTTCAAAAATTTTTTTCAGGCAATTTCCACTTGAAGAAAACAAAAAAAGATCACAAATTTTCTGCAAAGTTTCTGGGGCTTTCCAACAAAATTTCAACGGTTCAAAAAATAGTGCTGTCCTCGAGCCAAGGACAGTGCAATTTTCGAGGACTTGAGGCTTCAAGGCCAAGGGCTTCAAAATCTGTCCTCGAGGACGTCCTTGATGCCACGGGCGTTCTCGAGGACTCCATCTCTGGTTGCGAAGATATAATAATGCTTGGTAGCTGGTTGAAAAGTTGCACCATGTGATTGAAAAAACTAAACAGAGAAAGCTGATACTGCCTGCATCTGTGTAACTCAACTTGGCAAAGTATTATGCTGAATAGCAATGTGTCCATGCTGAGTAGCTGACCTAACCGCACTTGTAGGCAACCACGTATATTGTGGATCTAACCTCTACTTTACTCTGTACTATAGTAACTTTGCTTACTATCAGCCTAGTACAGTACTAAATCGAGGCCTCCTACTCAGTAAAATGGCCTTAATTTTGTAAACGCGTTAATGCAGTTTGTGTACCTTTTAACCTACCTCTAAATTTAAATTTCTCTCAGTCTATTTACAACACAGGCAGTTGCGTAGCCAGGGGGGGCGGTCATGCATGGCAGGCAGAGTATGCAAAATACCTTGTTTAGAATTTTTGAGACCGATTTTTGCTCTAAAAGCGAAAATAGCCCCCCATTGGCATTGGCAATAAGAATGTGACTGCGTTGACTCCGGACTGGAAGAAAATTCGGTTGCAAAAAATCAATCCCAACCTGGGCAGATACCTTCTTTTTTTTTGGTCTTCACCCAATTTCGGGCCCAAAACAGGTCCAAATCCTGGTGAAGACCGATTTTTTTTTTTTGGTCTTCACCTAATTTCGGACAAAAATCGTTTTAATTCCAAGTGTAAACTGTTTCAGTTTGGTTTCACACCTCCGAAACAGTCCCCCCATTGCAAATTCCTGTCTACGCACCTGAACACAGGCCAATTTTTTTACTGCAAGAACTTTTATAGCTTATTTTCGATAATAAACCAATTCACAGCCAATCAAAAAATCGAATGGCAACACTCCAGTACTGGCATTTTGCAGTACCGGCAATTTCGAGTACCGGCATTTTCCAGTATCTGCTTTTTTAGTACTAGCATTATCCAGTACCGGTATTTTCCAGAACCAGCATTTTCCCGTACCGGCAATTTCCAGTAATGGCATTTTCCAGTACCGGCATTTTCTGGTACCGGCATTTTCCAGTATCGGCATTTTCAGTACTGGCTTTTTCCAACGACCCGTACAACTCATGGAGTGGTTCATAAATTTTTTGATTTTTTTAAGGTAAACATTTGGTTCGTAGTTTTGTTTAGCATTTATTGCAACTTAGTTGATTTTGAAAACTATAAACTTGCTATTCCTAAAACATGGATCAAATGCCTGACAAAAACTTTCAGTGGAGCAAATTCTGCTATTTTGAATCCGATATATAGGAGACAATAAAGCAACGACAGAATCTTTTTCAAGTTAATTTTTCTCAACAAAACGTGTTAACACATCACCACCAAACAACTCACCTTTAGGCATGACTTACCAAGTTTGTGCCACCCCGCAGTGTGCCCAATTTGAATAAACAATCGGTAAGCTTCTATCTCGACCATACGGCTCAACCATCACCATAAAAGGAACAAAGCCACAGGCGAAGGCAATTATCCAAATCAACCAAATCGATCTCTAAAAACAACAGCCATTTTCAAAAGAATCTGTAACTAAACGCGAAACCAGTTTACAAGTATTGAAATGTCAAGCACCGTTTTTGTGTGTGCCATGATATGAAATTTATATTTTGTAGTAGGCCTATCTTTATTTGTTGCATTCATTGAAACGTTTGTAGCAAGATTGATTTCTCTTTGACCTTAGTGATATATCAATTAAAAGATAAACCACAAAAGCTTGACATCCTTCACAAGTGAAAAATCTATTATTTCCTATAAGACCTCTGTCACTGTCCTAACCATTACGGTTTGCCCAGTTTGGCCAAGAGGTGGTTGGATATACCCTAGGTTTAGATATGCTGAGGGCTGCTGATGAGAGCTAAAAGCTCGAAACAGTGCTGTCCAGCTCTGTGCAAAAGATAACCCCCTGAACCTTGATCCCTCCTAAATCAGTTGATGATGCTGATTGCTAACCCTTCACCTTTGAGCCTTAACACTGATATAATTACAAGCAATATTAATTTGACCCCTGACTCTTGCCCTAAATTCCTGACTTTGATCCGAATTTATTTACCGTTATGGGTCTATATTTTGTACATAAATATATGCATGTACTTTTTTCTTTTGCACGTAATACTTTTGTTTAAAAAGATGCACTAATTAAACACACTCTACTAAAATAGCATGGCATCAAACAGATCACAATAAAATAGCAATAGTTTTAGCGTCTGATAACATGCGGCCGTTTCACACTAATAATAATAAAAACTTTTACAAGAAAATAATAAAAAATCAATCAATTATGATGTCATAAACTTGTTAATTATATCACCATAAAAGATAAACAAACAAGCAAACAAACAGCAAACCAATTTTATGTAGATGCTACTCAGTAGCTACCATCAAAAATCTAAAAATATATAAAAGCAAATGGCTTTTTAAAAAAATTTTTAGAAAACAAAAACTCTTACTTTTCCATGTTGCTTTGCAAACAGCTTAAAGTTATAAGGCCACTGAAGAGATATGAACCGTAAGATGGCAAACCAGAGAATATGCAAGCTTGTGACGTAAGAAGTCAAAAAGTCAAAGCCCCAAATCAACTAAAGTCAAACAAAAATTGTATTCAGAACTTAGATACAAAAACTATTCAGGTAATTTTCAGATAATATAAAATTGTATTTAAACAATTGTGACAATGTACAATTATTATTGTACATATTATTATTGAAAGTACAATACGTTCATTGTGCACAAAGCATTGTACAATGTATGTTGTGTACAATGTAAGGCCTACTTACTCGTTTACAACCTAAGGTTTATCGTTTTTAGAATTTTTCAACCACTTTGAAGAATACGGGGAAATCAAACATCAATTAATAATAAATATTGGAAAATTGCTATATACAAATCTTGCCCAGAATCATTTGCAGAAAAAAAAGACATAATGAGCTCAAAAAACCATTGCTCAGAATAACTGTGGAGTTTGGGCGGTAAAAACAATGAAAAATAATGCCAAAATGTGTCATAGATGTAGGATTTTTTAGGAAAAAATATTCATTAAAGTGTTTGATTAAAAAAATGTTCCCGCATTCAAGAAAATCATTTACCTTATTTATTTGAAAAACACTGACAATAGCTGAAAATTATCAGCTAATCCCCTCATTATAATGCAATGGTAATAATCAAATTAATTACACTCTATCTCATCTTTTTTTGCAATTAGTTGAAAAGTGGTCAATATGTAAAACAGTATTTCAAGGAATATACATCTGGCAAAATTAAAGATAATGAGATATTATCAATGGTTACTTCGTTCAATATTTCAATAGTTTTGCAAACCCCATCTTTCAAGAATTTTCTGTTTCAAAACTAACTGTTCCAGAAATTTTCTGCTTCAATCGCATTGCTTAGTCTCTAATTTTTCAGCATTGCTCACAACTTCAATAGCAAGTAACCCTGACTTTCATTGACGTCTGCGCCGTAGAAACGAATTGTTGATTTCTGCCATTAGTTTCATTGCAGCGTGGTATTTATTAGCGATGCGCGATGATAAGCTGTATTGCTGCAGCACAGCATGTAATTATTAGCGTCAGTTTTGTTACCAAAATTGTTAATGTTTCGCTAAACTTAGAAAAAAGGAGTTGTGTTTAAAGTAAAGTGGTAAACTGGCCAGCTAGCTCGTGCTCGAGCCTGGTCCAAAACCATAAATGTAAGCCCCAAAATGGCTCAAACCTAAAAACTGATTTACCGAAAAAAAGACTTAAAGTTAAGTCTAAAAACCTTGGTGGTTAATTACTTTTGTCGTTAAGTAACTTCAGGCCCGGTCTACACTAGGTGTAAAATCATGAGCGTTCAAACGTGTCCTCTGTTTGTTTTTAACCCACTGGTAGCTTGTACGTAGGCTAGCAAGGTGATACACAACGTGTAACAAATTTCTGCTTAAAATAAACTATGGATACGATCGTACGCTTACGAATTTACGCACAATGTAGACCAGCAGGCTTTGGTATGCTATGACTAAATAAAATTCTGCTTAATGATAAATTGTAACGCAATAACACTGAAGTAAGTGCGTATTAATAATTGTACTCATCTGCTCTTTGGTCTTGTGCTCTGGGAAAACACCTACTCAACCTATACTGCTAAACTACAACTCCTGCAAAATAAGACCATTCGCATTATTTCCAACTGTAATTACCGAAGCCTGATAACTTCTCACTTTTATAAACTCAGTATTTAAAAAATTGCTGATCAGTACGCATATGAAGTTGGAAAAATGTTGTACCAACATTCCAAACAATCTCTTCCTCCCTGTATCTCCTCGTTTTTTTCTCCTATTTCTTCTATCCACAGTGGTCGTACCCAATCCACAACCAAGAAAAACCTGTGTACTCGTATTCATAAATTTTCCTTTTCACAATGCCAAAAGTCTATTAAATACCACGGCGCCAAAATTTGGAATTCTGTTCCCATTAACATAAGAGATCAAAATTAACTTTAGAAATTCACTTTTCGAGAAATACCTAGGATAATAAGCAATAACATTTATTTTTAAGTATTTTTTACTTTATTTTACAATGAACGATGCTTGCACATTCATTCCTTTTCTTTTTTATGTTCCGAAACTATTCTTGCCTGTGTTGCTCTTGCAGTTAGTTACTGTTTGAAGATGCTTCAGCGACTATTCTTCTGGGTGAAAGCTTGACGCTAGGACCTTTACCGGTCCCTTCGCATACTTCTGTGGAACATGGATAGTCTGAATGTATTTGAGTTAATGTGTTGCGCCGCGTTTTGTTTTGAACCACTAAATAAACATTTCAGTTCTGTTCTGCTCTCTTCTGCTCTGATGTTTTTATAAAGTCTTCATTCAGTGTTGCAAAGTTATTTTACAGTAATTATGCAGCATAAGAATTGGTCTTGAGAAACAGTTTTTTAATCTTAGTAAAACTATTTTAGCCTTATTTTCTGTTTGCCTTTGCTTTTGTCTATGCTAATGCATTTTTTCAATTATTGTTTTCTAGTCGGAGTTCCCATGTTTTACCTCTAGTTTTAGAGATGCTTATTAGTCGCCTGCTTGGACTTTTAGTGGGAACTGTGGCGAAGTGCATCAAGGTTGAAATCCATTATTTAGCGTTGTGTCATTTATTGTATTAATTTGCTGCATTTCTTCAAAAAAATAAACTAAACTTTAATTATGTTTTTATTGCTACCTAAAACACAAGGCACGTATCAAGGCCAAATTAAATCACAATTTTGATAATCTTAAACCTGACCCTAAAATCCCTAAAAGCTGCCGTTCTCTTTGTGCTTTAAAAGAAGATAATGGGCTGCTTGTAATTTGCGATTTTCAGTTTGAACCTGACAGTTTGGATTTTTCTTCTTTTAAATATTGTTGAAAAGTGCTATGATTATGCAATCACAATAAAAACGAAAAAAAAAATTCTTGATCGTTTTAAAAACTCAATTCAAAAATCGAAATTAGGGTAAACCAGTCAGTTGGTGGAACGGTAACGCATTCGTCTCTAAAGCGGGAAGTCAGAGTTTCAAATCTTGGGCCGGTCAAATCGAACACAGTGTTGCTAACGGATCGCCACTGCTGCGACATTTCTTCGAAAGGAGCTGTGTTGCCAGGGCGCAATAACGCGGAGATGGGCCCCGCAAACTCGCTACACGCTTCGGGTAATACTGCGAGTATGATGAAAGATTTGATTTGAAATTCGAGAGTATTTGTTTTTGTATTTTTCAAGAGATCAATAATAAATTACGGTCAATATTAATATTTACATACTGTACATGAACATATACACGAAATTATTTGCTCAATGGTAGAAAAGCTATCTCACATTTAAACAACAACACAAACAGCACAATAATACTACTAAGCCCGGAAGCACCAAAAAACCGTAAAGTTATTCTGTCAAGGTGCTTCCTAATAACGCCGTGTATATTATAGTGAAAAAGATGAAAGCAAGTTTTTAAAAAAGAAAGGCGAAAAAAATAAAAAATAAACAACGAAAAAGAAAATAAGAATAAAAACGAAAAAATCATGAAAAATTTAAAGAAGCAAGATCCCAAATAAATGAAAAGCATAAATAGCAAAAAAAAATCAAAAAATAACTGTTTAAAAATAAACAAATTACATAGAAGGAATAAAAAATTTAAACTTTGAATTTATTTAGTTATTAGACGATATTATCTGCTTAAACAACTGCTACTGTTTTTTGCAATATTACGTTCAAAACTAATATTGATGAAACTCAACAGTCAGGTTTGAATTTAAATGAATTGTACAGCTAGGCCTAAAACAGAAGCGAACAGCTTTTTGCTGAAGTGCTAGTGGAATACACGACAGTTACAAAACACAACAAAATTTTCAAAACAAGAAAAAATATTTCAAACTGCAGTAGTAATGAAACAGCCGTTTCTTTTGTATTGGTTTAAACACCGAACTCGGCTTTGTAATGTCAAAGACTTCAAAAAATATTAAACACAGTACCTATAGCTGGCTGCTCTAGCTTCGCGTAAATTTTGATTTTTGAATCGCATAACCTATGCGTGTTTTAAAGTGGCAAATTTGTCGGAAAATAGTGAAATAACGCTTAGTTTGAAATTTCTGTTGTATGTTCAACATTTTCGGATTTTGGTTTATTGATGCATTGTAATTGCTAGTCATCTTACCTGGTTGTTGTGCAGTTGTATGGAACTTTCAGAATTCTCCAAGATTTGCAAAATTATTCGTTTTTGAACTGTCAATGTGTCGTTGTGTTCTTTGGGAAAAACACTTAACGTATATTTTCCATTGGTGTCTAGCAGTTTACCCGCCGTGGTGGTCTAACCTGGCAAAAGATTAGTAAAGAGCAAACAAAACCCAAGATGAAAGTCTGCGTTGGTGTGGTAATACAAGTGATAGAAAATGCTTTTGGATTATGGTTTGAAACCAACTTATTACGCTTACTTTGCACATAGCATCAGTCCACCTCCAAAATTCAAATCCCCAAGTGTAATCGTATAGAAAAAATGGACTAATAATTGTTGATATCAAATCAGAAACTGCCAAACTGGTTATGAGTTGATACCACGTAGCTCTGAACAAAACAAAAGTGAACTTGAAATAATGCTGCATATATTACGGAGTGAATTAACACTTGTGCCTTTTATTCATTTTTTCTTCGCGTTACACTGAATAAACTAAATTAGTACAGGATTATAAAGCTAATAATATTTTTGCTCAATTCACCAAATTCTTTTTAGTAGAGTAAATACTAAATTGACTGACTTCGTGGACTATTATATTTTGTTCATTCTATTTGTACTGTATATTTTATGATGATCTTTGAAGCAAAAAAACGGCACGATGTGAAGAGCTTTGACAAAAAAAACACAACCAAGATAAAGTGGAACATTCTATTTACGAGATTTTTTGACTTAAACTAAAATTGTTTTCAGTCTATAAAAACCATAACGTTAGAATTTTTGAAAGACCATCAATATAAACCAGAACTAAAAACCGCGGAGGGAGTAGTTAATAACCGGGTCAAGGGTAAAATCTAAAAGACAATAACACTAAAACCGAACGAAAATTGAAAGGAAAGGAAAAATGATAATAATAATTTGTCACAGATAACCCAACTAGAAGGAATTCAGCCACAATTTAAACTAAAGCAGTTATTAGTAAAAGAAACATTATTACAGTAATTCAGCAATATCAACCGCATATTAATGTGGATGGATCTTCATTTCCTTAGGGTTGGAAGTCGATGCTGTTTAAAAGCAAAGACGAATCGATAGCGATAATTCACACAAAAAGCAAAGAATTGTCGATAGTCGACATTAGAAACAAAAAGCAAAGATTAGTAAGTAATCGATGCCGAAATGCGAAAAAAAATTTTTATTCTGTTTTTCATTAGCATGAACTAAATTGCTAACTGTATTGACCATCAAATGAAACTTGTGAGTAGAAAACTATCGTTACCGTACTACAAAGGATATAAAAAATACACTTTTACGACAATTATGAAGAGCAATATAGCATAAGAGAAACAAAACGATGTAAGCTATGGCAGACTCAACAAAAACAACAGTAAACTTTAAAGATTCTACCAATCGATAACATGTTAGCAAAAAGCATAGAAAAGGCGATAGTCGATAGAAAAAATTGAATGCAAAGAATCTGCAATAATCGATAACAGAGGAGCAAAGAATGCAGTATCGATTATCAATTACTAGTCGATAATTTCAACCCTGCATTTCCACTATATGTATTCAACAGCTAATGTGACTTGAATATTTTAAATACTATTAAGAACAACGTACTAAGAAAATTAATAACAAGCTATAGACAGTATCGAGAGTCTTATAGGCACAATCAAAGCTTTGATTAACTGCCTATGATATGCTGTTTCGGAATCGACATTCGTCTTTTATTGCTCGTCAGTATAGCTAGGACTACAGGTATGAACATGAGTGTAGAAAGGCAAGAAATCGCAACTTAACCAAATCATGACGCAATTTTTAGTTTCCAAAAATATTAAGTAATCACAATATCACAAGAAATAATTGTAATGGTTCAATTTAAAATAATTTTCAGTAGCATGCCTCAGACAGCTATTTTGCCCAATCTCAGTTATTCGGTAAAGATTTAATTAATAGCTTTAATTTCATTCGTAAAGATTTTTCATTTAAGATTTACTTATTTTGTTTAAAATTGACTGATTGATGGGAAAGATTTATGTATTATAAACATAATCAGTAAAGAATTATTCATTGATTGATGAATTGGTAAAGACGTATGTTTCGAAGATTTTTATCACTGGTGATATCTGTTCTTTTGGCCTTGCTAGCCTCATTGATTAGCCCTGAGATTAAGCGAAACAGCTGTTTAAGGAATGCTATTGAAAATTATTTTGAAATGAACTATTAGAATTATCTCTTGTGATATTGTGATTACTTAATATTTTTGGAAAACAAAAATTGTGTTATGATCTGGTTTATTTGCGATTCCTTGCCTTTTTACGCTCATGTTCATACCTGTAGTCCTAGCTATACTGACGAGCAATAAAAGACGAATGTCGATTCCGAAACAGCATATCTTAGGGTGTTAATCAAAGGTTTGATTGTGCCTATAAGACTCTGGATACTGTCTATAGCTTATTATTAATTTTAAATACTGTTAAGTTTTTTTTTGCTTTTTTTTTGCCTTTCAATCCGTAGTTTTTTATGTTTTTTTCTTCCTCTTTTGGAATTTATTTCTGTCACATACATGACTTTCTTTCTATTTTTTTGATTGACCTTGTCCCTTTACGATGCCATATTATCAAAATTATTGAAAATCTTTGCGTATCACTTAACTACCTTTACGATTTAAATGCAAAAGTGCAAAGTTTAGCAAGGATCCTTAACTGCTGAAAAAAATTACAAAGCTTTGATTTGTTGAATTTATTAGTTCTTGAAAGTTTTACGGTTCCATAAGTGTACTTGATTAGTTCAGCTGTTAGTCCTGTCTCTGAACTGTAAGTGAGTTGCCCGCTCGACAGGGCCACCGAAAGGGGGCAGAGGGATACAATGACCCCGGGTCCCATTGACTTTAGGGGGCCCATGGGCTTCAGGAAGGGGCTCCACGACAATTCAGCGGGCCCATGAGTTCGAGAGGGGCCCATCGAAATGACACTGAGTAATCAGCATGTGAGGCCTGAAGACCTTTGTTTTTGTTTTTTTTTGAGATCACCTAATTTCGACCGGAAAAACCGGAAAAATTTCGGTGAAGACCTTTTTTTTTTGAGATCACATCATAATTTGGACAAAACTGCGGCATTTTCTCCGCCTGTTTTGGAGTTCACATAACCGGAAATCCGTCATATTTGAGCTGGCCTCGGGCCCACCTTCGGCTCTCGGCGCCCGTGCCGTTTGACCCGTAGGGTCCATTTTAGGGTGCAGATTTAAAAAGAGACGTAGCTAATGATCAGGTCTTCACTTGGAATTCTATACCCAAGGTAAATTTTGGATTTTGTTTTTGACCATCGTGGGTAGAGGGTTTTAGTTTTGGCTAAATTCATTATAGTTGGGTTATCTGTGATAAATTATTACTATTTTTTTTTCCTTTCCTTTTGATTTTGGTTCAGTTTTAATGTTATTATCTTTGAATTTTACCCTTGACACCTTTATTAACTACTCCCTTCGAGGTTTATTGTTCCGGTTTATATTGATGATCTTTTAACAATTCTAACGTCATGATTTTTATAAATTGATAATGACTTTAGTTTAAGTCAAAATGTATCGTAAATCGAATGTTTCATTTTATCTTGGCTGAGGCATTTTTGTCAATGATGATCGTTGTTTGTTTGTTTGTTTGTTAGTTTTATAAATTGAGATGCCTTGTATTTTATTGTAATTCTAACGTATGGGTCTTCTTTTTTTGATTATTTTATTCCATCTGGTTAATGATAATTTACTAAATGCTGATAAATTGTAAACTAATAATAATAAATGTGTGATAGTAAGCTTATTGATGCTTAAACGAGGACTAATCTTTATCATGGGGATATTTAAAGCTAGAGTAGGCCGATCGCATTAAACACATGGGCGTTGACTCCATATTTTATATATTTATATAGTCTATATACTCTCGCATCTAATGCCTCTCAATGAATGAGCGCGTAATATTCGGCCGTTAAAATACACTTTGTAATATTTAACAAAAGGTATTTACAATAACTGCAAAGAGTAACCTGAGCTTCCAGCAAGAATGTATTAAGAAGAAAGGCATTGGAGGCATTTGCCCCGCGGCTCACCTTCAAAATACCCACTATTTTAAAAACGCAAAATAATAAATCATTAGTTTTTCCTAAAAATGTACAAATTTTTTGTGGGAGCTTCGCCTACTCGTATTTTCATGACGTCGTATAAAAATTGATTAAGTGCAGTGCGCATCTTTTTAGGCATTCGAACATTTTTAGTTAAGTTATATTTAATTTCACATTTGCTTTTTAAATGATTCTTTCTGCACCGTTTATTCTGATACAGTTTATTATTTCGAATTCCTAGCAGCGAATTTCAACACAAAAATCGTTCAGCGGCTGTAGCTTTCACCCAAGACCATTTGGCAGTGATTAGAGTTTTTCCTTTTTATCTCAAAACAAATTCTTTGCAATATTCGCTTGCGTATTCTCAGAAGTGTTGGCCTCCGCAAAATACGTTTTATATCAGGGATATACTAACGTTTCGAGTGTAATAGGCTATCCCTGATAGCTGTATTACATTTCATTACACAAACAGACATACAGCATACTTTCTTCTGAATCCACACTCAGATAGGCACGGTTGTGTTTTAGCTTTAGCAAGTCTAAAATGGTTGCGTCCGTGCCCCCGTATCTATTGTTATGATCCGGATGGTTTTACTGATTTGCTGTTTGTACCTCCCGCACCTGAAGTATTAGCAAAAATAAAAAGAACTATTCTATACTGCCTTTTGCCCCTTCATTCTCCGATTAGGGGCTTTCACACAATGCTATTTAAAATAAGGTTTACTATAACTTCTTGGTTATCACACTGTTTTATTTTTCAAATAAAGAAAAGAATTGAATTGACAGTCTAGAAGTTTAGGTTGATTTTGTTAGTTTAGTTTCCTTTTCAAACAATTAAAAAATAGAGTTGTCCTCGAGCCGAGGACAGAGCCTCATAGCCTCTAGCCTAGCCACAGGTGGGCACGAATTCGTTAATCGTTAATCCGTTAATAATGAAGCTAACTTTTTCATTAACTCGTTAATTTTTTAAAAAGTTTTTTTACGTTAACGGACTAAATTAACTTCCGTTAAGTTTCGTTAACTTACGTTAAGGTTTTCATCGTTAATTTCTTGCACCAATCATTCATCGTACCGATACAAACCAGTTTGCACTGGTAGCACGTGGTGCGCATTAGCACAAGTTTTATAGAAATAATAAGCTGTAGCCTCTTCGGTCAGTTAGTAATCGCTATTCGCAATTTCAAAAGATTTTCCAATTGCAGCTTCGTTAGTGCATACTGAATGAATCTATTTTTATCTTGAAACCATATCAGACTTTAAAATAATGTAACTTCCAAAACGCAAAAAGACCACCATATAGCAACAGATTTTTCCTTACAATGAGCTCAACAGTGTCATTAGTTATTCTAGAAGTGAGTGAATAAAAAAAAAGTAAACTACACTCAAAATGTTAACGAATTAACGGACTTCATTAACTTCCGTAATTAAAGCTGAAAATAACGAATTAATTTTAACGGCGGTATGAAGTTTGTCAACGGGATAGTAGTTAGCAAAGGTAACGTTTGCATTAACTTGCCCACCTATGACCCTAGCAATAAAGCTTCTTTTATTACTGAGATAAAAAGTACAAACTAATACCTGATAATAAGACTAACAGTTCCTAAGTGCGAGGGTAGGCTGAAAAGTTTGTAGCCCCACTATGAAGGAGTTGAAACAGATCAGTGAAACTTGCCATCCGTTAAATTCAATCTTTCTTGATGCTGACTGCGATATTTTTTTTAGGTAACCTTATGCTGGATTAGTAATTTCGCACTTTAAAAAGTTGTACTAGAGAGATTTAGTAATATCAAGAGAATTTTGCATTTTGGTTTCTTGATGATCTTGTGAATACGATTAAGATTTGGCACCGTGATGTGATCAGATATTAGCAGATAAAAGGATTAACGACCAAGGAAATTCATGCTGATATGGTTTCCACTTTGGGGGATGATGCTCCGGCTTTATCAACTGTGAAAAAGTGGGCAGCGGAATTCAAGAGAAGGAGGGAGAGCCTGGAAGATGATCCGAGATCAGGACGTCCTTCTAGAGCCACCACCCAAGAAAACATTGACCGCATTCATCAAATGGTAATGAATAACAGACGATTAACCATTCGTCACTTGGCCAATGTTATCAGCATCTCTCGCGAACGAGTGAAGAACATTCTTCACAACGAACTTGGCATGTCAAAAGTTTCGACTCGATGGGTGCCCCGGCTTTTGACACCTGATCAAAAGCTCACCAGACTCGTCATGTCAGAAGCAAACTTGGCAAGATTTGAGGCAGACCCAGATCGTGTTTTTGCGCGTTTTCTAACCCAAGGTGAATGTTGGGTCCATCGCTTTGAGCCAGAGACCAAAAGGCAACCATGCAGTGAAAGCACTCAACTTTTCCTGCTCCAAAGAAGGCCAAGGTGGTGTCATCTGTTGGAAAAGTGATGGCCTCCGTATTTTGGGATGCAAAAGGGATTGTGTTCATCGACTACCTTCAGAAAGGTAAAACTATCAATGGCGAATATTATGCCTAATTGCTAAGGGAGCTACGACAAGCAATCAAGTCAAAGCGGCATGGAAAGCTGACGAAAGGTGCCCTGCTTCATCAGGACAATGCTCCTGCTCACAAGTCTCTGGTTGCAATTTACGCTGTGCATGATTATGGCTTTGAACTGATTGATCACCCTCCATATTCTCCTGATTTGGCACCACCAGATTACTTTCTGTTCCCAAAATTGAAAAAAAAAATCTTACTGGAAAACGGTAAGAAAGTGATGGTGAAGTCGTTTCCGCTGTAGAGGACTTTTTTGAGGGTCAGGAGGAGCACTTCTATGCCACTGGGATCCGAGCACTGCAGCACAAATGGAAGAAGTGTGTGGACCGCAGAGGAGATTAAGTTAAAAAATAAACCTACTTTGGTCAAATTTAAATACTTTGTGTTAGTCAGGCTATGAACTTTTTAGCCTTCACTCATAGGCCTTTTGTATTTGCTTAGAGTAATTTGTAACTCTAGAATAAACTTTTCCAACTAAGTTGCGAGCAATGGCCTATTTAACTTTTTTACTACCCTTAATGTTTGCGCTTGTTTGTTATCTAAGCTACCAAACAGTCTCCTCTTTTTTCTAGGTCAGATCTGTTCAGCTGGCAAGATCAAACTGACTAGTGCGCAGCGAAACGACTCAATGCAGTATCCCAATCGGGGTGTTGCTTTAAGTAAGAACTGATCTGACGTCGCTAACGACGCTAAGGCTATCAACGTCAGGGCTGCCAATAACAATAATAACATTAGACGCCCCTAGGTCGTGTTTGAAGTAGAATATCTTTGGAACGGCTGGGTCAAGAACAATGGAGTCAACTCCAATCTAGTCTTATGCGATTAGCCTGAGTTTAGATACCCTCATTGATTTTGCCTTTATTCCTCGTTTAAGCGAAAGCATCATTCAGTTGCAAAGTTATTGTAATTAAGTTTCTGTAGCATTTAAAGGACAAAAACACAACACAAATAGTACATCAAACCCGAATTAATCCATTCATTTTGTCAATTTCAAGTCCAAACCGCAAAGGCGTCGGCAAGGAGGGGTAGGGGGGGGCAGTAGCCTCTCCTGGATTTTCACACATTGTACCGTGAGTCCTTGAACAAGCCCTTGTATTATGGAGCCATCTCAACTATCACAGATTGTCTAAGTTTCGTTCTTTGGTGCACTGGTCTGCTTAGAAAGGGTCATGAAACTACCAACAAAGCGGTTAATTTTGTAAATAATTTAAAGCTGTTGTAGAGGCGATTTGTTAATTTGTTTATTTCAAGATTCGAACCAGGTTTCATTTATCCGCACATTTACATAAAGATCAAAAGTTGATTTATTGGAAGTCAAACAACATTTTTAGTGCACACTTTTTTGATTTGCTGCGGATCGCATTCTTTTAAATCCGGTTCTTTGCCCAATATATGTTTAATTATTTCTTTGTGACGTGAAACTCATTTACATTTAGATTGCCGTTTTTGTGTGAAAAACTGCGTGTTAAATTTATATGCAAGTTTCAGCAATTCCTTCAAGCTCGAATGAATCTGATTTAATTGCGACAGAGTGGAGAGGCCCACGTTGGAAGGACTGAGTCAGCAGCAACCAATTCTAGTCAGTTGGATCCAAGTTCAATGTGAAATTTTATCAAGGTCGTTAAGACTTGAGATTTGGGTCTGAAAAATTGCCCATCATTTTGAGAGTTTTAGAGCTCAATTTAGCTTTTAGAGCTATTGCTTTTTTGGTATCCATTGGTACAAACCCTCTCGCTTAGCTGACTTTCCTCCATCCCTCTCTCTCTTTTTGGATTAGTCGCCAACTCTCGACTGATTCGTTATTTTAAGTTCGAGTTAGCATAGAGTCAAATTGTGGAATTCATTGCGTCTGCGTCCGAAAATCCATTGGTGAGATTTGTTTATCCTTGTTTTATTTACTCCGAGATTAATCTAATTATTGTTTATTGTTTATAACACCGAGGATATTGTAAAGACTTTATATACAGAAATGATAAATTATCATACACGCTATAAACCAAGTTCTTGTGTGGATATCCGGTAGTTTCCAAAGTGATTAATGTTACTTTCTTCCATTATAAATTTATGATGTTTACGTGTTAATAGAGTTTCTTAAACATGTTTTGCGTTTTTAGAAGCCGTTTTTGGTATTTCGTTTTTTGGTCGACGTTTATGGATTGTGGTTTCATCAAGTTGGAACTAAAACTAAATTGTACAAAACGTGTTATTGATGAGACGTAATAATCAAAATCCAATTAGTAACAGATGTGTTTCGCAAAAAAATAATTGACGATTTAAATTTTGTACCTAATCGCTTGTTGATGTTACATCCTATACGAGCTGTTAGTTTTTTGAAAGATTTTAAGGCCAAAGCAGAGGAAATTGACAATATCTATAAGTGACAATATCTATACGACTGGAAATTTTTGCATCAAAGCCCTAACGTGGTATTATATGTGAAAGCATTCAAGCCAACTTGAAAATGTTAAAAAGTAGGTTGTTAGATCAAATATTTAACAATTCGATACTGTAAGTTCTATCCTGGTGTTCGACATGCATTGTTAATTGCTTTAACTTTGCCATCTACTATTCAGTACTGTGGAGGGCTCTTTCAGCACTTTGAGGCGTGTGAAAACTTTGCTCCAAAAAACCTATGGAGAAGATCGCACTAGAGGACAATATATGACTAGCGTACGTAGAAACAAAATCAAAGAAAACATGCAAGAAACCACAGCGTCATAAAAGATTTTGCTTCTTAACCAAAATGACTTCAATTATTGTTTACTCACGACGTTTAAAAGCTGCCTTTTAACACTGGGTATTTTTGCCAGAGTCCAAACGAGAGTGATTCAACGTGTACATGGCTCTTGCCTCTAGAAATGTCGAGAGCTTGGCGAAGGGTATAGACCTAACCACTTTTTTATAATAATGCTGATGAACTGATTTCACGCGATTTATTTTGGTTTTCTCTACCGCAAATAATTATATGTTTTACAACTTTTCTATTTTCCCCAATAATTCAACAACACAAAAGCTTTGGGGCAGACGGAGCAAGGCCAACTTATGAAATTTCTTTTGAAGGTCTTGTTTTATAAGCCTGGACCAGAAAAAGTATTGAAACAAAGACTGATCAGAAGTCTTTGTCTTTTTTAAAAAGAAATGTGCCGTTATTTCTTTCGTATTGTGAGTGCCGGTATACTGAAAACTTGTTGCTTTGCGTAGTTTCAATGCATACGATTCATTTAACTGGGTATATTATTATTTAGCTGTTTAAAAAATATGTTCAGCAAATATAGCAAAGAGCTCTTTTAGACTCAATAAAATAAAAGGAAAAAAATTTTGTGAGAAACGAAATAGGCGTGGTTGGCGCGTTTAATGCGCTTGAAGTTGAAAAAAGTCTTTTAACGATTAAACCGCATGATTTTATCAAAAGAGCTCGTTGCCGGAGGATAGCAGTTTAGTTCCGTAGCCGGAAAATGTCAAAAAAAACTGGGTTGCTATCACTGCAATACCTTTCTTGTTTACAATTTTGCCGACGCTCTTGTCCAGTCTACATCATAGGGCTTGCCCTGCCCCTGCAACTACTGGTAATTCGTAAAGCGGGCTTTAAATAAAATAATACAATACACATTAGTCTATAAAAAAGATACGAGTATTTATTTAAAAATTTATGCATAAGTTTGTTATACATATAATACTGCCGATGGAATATTTTTATTGCTTTCAATTAAATTGATTCTGATTATGGTACTATATTTAAAGTTTTTTGTTTTTTTTTGTAAAATGGCAAATCTAACAGTCTACTTGAAAGCTTTTAATGGTGTAATTTAGGCAAAGATTTGGATTTGCAATACCATATTAAAGCAATAAGCAGCAACTTAGCTGGATTCAACATTTCATTACAAAGAAAACAGATCGAACGTTTTCGGCTTAAAACAATCAAGCTCTCATCACGATATTATCTACAATAATACATAAATATCCGCAAAAGTAAATAGAAGGATTACGGCAGCATAAATTTCGTATTACTGACTAACAACATACAATACTTGAAGAAATATTTAAATTATTATCTAACAAAATAGAAATTTATCTAACAAAATAAAAATTAAAATTATTATCTAACAAAATAACAAAATAAACTAATTTTTTTTTAAAGTTCCGTATATAGGTCCTGCATCCAAACGATTTACAACAAAGTCAGTCTGAACTTGTTTATCGTGAATTTAGCTTCAAGTAAAGGGTAGTTTATGATACATTCAAGATCAATCGCTACTTTCAACTGGAAACAAAAACGCTGCATCCTCTTTGCTTCAATGTCGTGTACCAGTTTTGATGTTCGTGTGATACGAATCTTGCCTACGTAGGCATGACTAACCGACATTTGGCTGCAAGAGCTTGCAAACATTTGGTTTAAGCTGGATCGCATAAAAGTGCGTTAAAAGACCACATATGCGCATGACCCACTTGTCGCGCTGAAAAGTACACCGTAAACTCTTTTCAGATTTAAAAAAGATGCCATACGGAGTATGGTACTAAAATCCAAGAAGCGCTTTTGATTAAAATACTAAATCTTAAGTTAAATAAGCAACTTTATGCTAAAGATGCCTCTTTTTTGCGTAGTAATTTTTAAAGTTGCCAAACTTTCTGTTACGTCATAATATCAGAAAGTTAGTTCTTATCATGATTTTACTTGATTTTCTCTTTAATTCACTGCACCTTGACTAACCCATTTATAGTTATTCTTACTGAATTGGCTTATTTCACGCTAAAAAGTGTATACTGTTGATTGCTTGACTGTAATTTTAGTATGATTGCTTTGCTCAGAAGCGGGAAAAGCATTTTTATTTTGTTAGATAATGATTTAAATATTTCTTCAAGTATTGTACGTTATTAGTCAGTTATACGTAATTTATATTGCCGTAATCCTTCTAATTTTCTTTGCAGATGTTTATGTATTATTGTTTATAATATGACGATGAGGACTTAACTGTTTTAAGCTAAAAACTTTCGGTATGCTTTGTTTTTAATGAAATGCTGAATCTAGCAAAGTTGCTGCTTAAATTGCTTTATTATTTTAATATAAAGCAAAGAGCCAAAGCGTGAACGAACATTTTTTATTGAATGTTTCAAGACATTACTAGTCTCATCATCAGCAGATGAGACTATAGTAATGTCTTGAAACGTTCAGTAGAAAATGTTCGCTCACGTTTTGGCTTTTTGCTTTATATTGATCACTTGAACGTTCCAATCATTATGCTCCGGAGCTTTATTATCGTTTGATGGTGATAAATAATTTGCAGTGCTGATTGTACTGTAATCCGCTGAAATGGCTCAGGTCTTCTAATGGGCTCTTCTAAACCTCCCGAATTTCAAAAGCCTTTTATTCGCAGTGGTTCATACTGGCTCTATTGATATTATCCCCCACCTTGAAAATTTTTATGTGGACGCACTTGCCGAACCGGGGGGTCCAAACCCGACCCGAAAAGCCGGGCACGACTTACAACTCTACTTGAGTTATGATATGTTTTAAACCATATTATACAAACACAAGATGATACAGCTATATTATTGCTTTTTTTTTAATGTATGGCTTCACTTACTTTAGTTTTGATGACTTTGCCACGGTGACTATTGTAAGTAAGTTCGCTATAATACCGAAGACACAGAGAAAACAAATTATAGACGCGTATATTGCTACATCACGGTCATTGAAGGGAAGGACAAACACGAAACCGCTGCAAGAACAAGCATACGTTAATAGTGATATATAATTAAATTTAATAATAATAAAAGTAAATGAATAATAATAATAAGAAAAACATTAGAAATTGCAATGACAATACCAACAAAAAAATTTGTTTTGTTATTACTAATTATTATTCAATAATAATACTAATAATAGTAATAATCAGGATCGCAACCAGAATTTTTAAGAAAGTGATTTTTCTGCTTATAAAAAGTATTCATTGGGCAACGTGTTGAGCAAAATAATGCATCTGAAACGTTTCTCTACCCTTACTTACTGGTCAAGTACAAAACACGTTAAAAATTTAAACATTCGGATTATTTTTTTATGTGGTTTGGCTAGGAGCCGAAACCTTTCGGTTGTTGTATGACATAACTGATGGGAATGTTTTGACCTGAAAAAGTCAAAGTGAATGTTTAGTTTACTTTGGTGGCATTTTTTGATATAGCCTACCTTTACAAGCAATTCAGCTTTTCAGCATTTTTGGTATGTTGAACTTTGCAGGCCAGAGTTTTGATGTTTAATCGTTTGCTTGCTTTCTCGACTGATGGCTATGAGCTGATGGCCCTTTAACTAAAGTAGTCGCTGTTTTGTTGGCTCTTCTCTGAGCTTCCGCGCTGGTAGCCTTTAGGCCAGAAAGCATGCAAGTAATTAAACAATCTTGGTCGTATTGAAAATGGTAGAACTGAAAAGACTGTGTGTTCGTCGGTCAAGTGCTGTTTGGGATATTTCAATTTTGTAGTTCAAGCGACTTTTTTGTGCAAGTCACTTTTGTTGGCCAATTGAATAACATTTTTAATCACAAACCCAATTTAACCGATCAGTGGTCGAGTGGATAGAGCGTCTGCTACTGAAACGGTATACTCGGGCTCGATTCCCAGTCGGGTCAAACCAAAGACTATAAAAATTGGTATTCACAGCTTTCCTGCTTGACGTTCAGTAATTAAAGGGACAGTGTGAAGCCTCCACCGTGTGTGGTAGACAGGTGGCAGCTTGACTCGAAGACCGAAGGTCCCTTCGCTGTCTTCTGGCCAAGGCAACTTGGTGAATAAAATGTAATTACAATTACAATTTTTACGACAACAACTCCTTGACACATCAAATCAAATCTTTTATTATACTCGCTGTATTACGCCGAAGCGTGTATGTAACAAGTTGGCGGGGCCCATCTCCGCGTCATTGCGCCTGAAGCAACTTAACTCCTTTCGAAGAAATGTCGCAGAGGTGGCGAGCTGTTGGCAACACTGTGTCCAATTTGACCGGCCCGAGTTTTGAACCTCAGACCTCCGCTCCAAAGACGAACGCGTTACCGCTTGACCAACTGGCCGGTTTCCTGGAAATTATGTTGTTACTTGAAATATATTTTTTTATAAAAACTTGAAAAGATTTGTATTGTATAAAATTTTAATATGACTGTATCAATCAGCAGCCGAGTGAATAAAGCGTCTGCTACTAAAACGGTAAACTCGGGCTCAATTCCCAGTCGGGTCAAATCAAAGATTTTGTTTTCTCTGCTTTCGTGCTTTGACGTTCAGCAATAAATGAGACAGTGTGAAGTCTCCATCGTTTGTGTCAGATGGCAGCTTGACTTGAAGACCAAAAAGCCCCCTTCGCTCTTTCTTGGCCGAGGTAACTTGGTGAATAAACATGTAATTACCATTACAATAAGCATTTAGTTAAAATTACGAATAGCGTCGCATATATCATTTCTATTTCTTTCGAAAATGAGTAGTCTCGAAGAAAACTGCTTTTAACTTTTCACACTAAATGTGGTGGTATAACGGAGGTGGATTGCATTGAAATAGAGTAGACAATGGATTGTAGTTATTACGTATGATGCGCATGTTATTGATCCAATTTTTATCTTTTTGCTTCATCTGAGAATAATCTTTATTTGCATGCAGTATGCCGTGGAATTCGCTTATCTAGTAAAATTGTGTGTCTGTGGGTAATATCAGGGATTCAAAAAATGCTTGATAACAAAGACTTCGTAAAAAGATTTGAACCTAGTCTTTTGTTTTATCTTGTACACATTGTATATGTCACGTCATTTAATTAGTTTCTGGTAACCGTAATCCATTTCTGTCTTTTTCACCTTTACGTTTGTTCGCTTTTCACTGTTCAGTACCGTACCAGATTATCAGATCACACAGTTGTTTAGAAGACACGTTAAGCATAGTATCAGTTTATTGACGAGTGTTTGCACATCTATTATGTTTCTTAAGTATGAGTATTTATTCCTGTTTATTTTCAGAGTCATTAATATAGTCTTTTAAAGCCTTAATACAAGGTACAAATAAATGTTAAACAGTTGTTGTATTTCAGACTTAACCCTATTTGTACCGAGGGGCAAATTTGCCCCCCTCTTAGTTATTTAAATATAGCTCCTAAGCTAAAACAACTTTTGCTTTGATGCACCTTGACTTTGAATCAAATTCAATAACACTAATTTTGAGAAACTTTGGGGTCAGCGGTACAACTAGAAGTGGCATCATTTTTGCCTTTGTCAGAGGCACCTAAGGAGTTTTATACAGTTTGGGCACAATGCATGCTTATCAACAGGCTTATTCTATATTCATTGTACTGCGTACTCATTATCGATGATAATCTTTAGCTGGAATAAAATATTTTATTTACTGATAAATGCATTGCATTATCATTACGTCATTAATGACGTCAAAATTCAAAAATATTGCTTTTTCTGCTGTTTTTCAAAATAAACTTCGTTTGCATAAAAAATATTCATTTTTATCAGCTGTTGAATGATATAATGAAAATGATACTGCCGTATTCTAAAATTTTGTGAATTATATTATATCTTAGTCACAAATAATTACAAATAGTAATCAACGCAATAAATTAAAAATGACGTCATTTTGCATGTGACGTCATCATGGATGTTACGTCATCATCTGCGGTGACTTTATCAGAGATGTCTTAAAAATAACAAAAGTCCAAACTTAAAATAATATTTAGCAACATTTAGACAAATTTGCATGCTGTTATATGAATTTACTGGTTTTGAAGACGTCATCGTCATTTTCGTGACGTCACACCCTCAAAATTTTTATTTTTAAAAATTTAGCAAAAATAGCCTCAACAAGCAAAAAATCGTACTTCCATCACTTACCAAACAGTTTTCAGGTAGGGGGGCAAATTTGCCCCCCCCTACCTAAAAACTGTTTGGTAAGTTTGTCCCATCCGGTACAAATAGGGTGTAAAAATAGCCCGGTGGATATAGGGTTAAAACAAGAATTACATGACATTTCCGCATAACTAAAACATTACAAATAAAACACCTATAAACCCAACAGTCTGTTTTACCTGTAAAATGGAATTATCATGGATAAATCTTAACAAAACAAACAATTTAACAAATGCAGTATAGACAATCAAAATCTGAATTTTAATGCTTGAAAATTAAAATTTGAGAACTAGGTTAAAATTTCCCAGGCAAGCTACAGTTGTGCTGCATTGAACTGGCACAAATATAAACAAAACAAGTGGCAACAGCTAGGTCACTTGAAACAATGACGTAAGCAATAAAAACAACAACAAAAGCCGTAGAGTAGAAATAATAGTTGGTGGTTCGTGACTGAAGCTAGACATTACGACTAAAAAAGAGAAAAAAATTACACTGGCTAAAACGAACAGCAAAAATGAGAAGCAGCATTAAAACCAATAGAATAAAATATCTTGTTTTAAATTTACATTTTTTTATTTATATTTGCTTTTGTGGCATCACTTGTTGATAAGCTAATTTCATTTCTTTTATGTGGTGCTGGGGTCTTCAGTGAGGATGAAGTATTTTTGGTCAGGCATACTTCATTATTTGGCCCCTTGGTTGTATGGCTGCGCGTGGCAAGCAATGCTCATGTGATGTTAGGTTCTTTGCCGGCGTCTCTTCAGGACCATACATATTTGGAGAGTTTTGTGGCGTTGCTTTTTGGACGGTGCTTGAAGAATGGCATTGGATTGTAGCATCGTGCTTTAAATTCCGTTTTGCAGAGGCCAAAGTAATTTTTTCCCTTATTATTGCTGTGCAATCCCTTTATTATTGCTATGATCTTGTGCAATCGGTGCCATGGCGGAAAGTGCTTCTTTAGGAGATGAAAAACAGCGTTTTCCCATGTTAGTACTGACAAAGTCGTTGTAAGGGGAGTAAATCAGGTGATGTTTTGCTTTCTAGTACGCCTTTCCGGCTTCCATTTGCTTGTTGCTGTTAGTGTTGCAGTTCTTGGCGATGGCAGCTGGCTTGCAGAGCTACCGATAACGCCGTTTGTCATACAGTAGCTTAATAGACTATTGTTTCACGTAACCTAAAACCTAGCTGTTGCCACTTGCTTTGTTCAAATTTGAGCCAGTTCAGTGCAGCACAACTGCTTGCTTGGGAAATCTTAACCTAGTTTTCGAATTTAAGAATTGTCTACTGTCATTATTAATTATTGTTTGTAGTATTAATCCGATCAGTGGTCGAGTATCCGATCAGTGGTCAAGTGGATAGAGCGTCTGCTACTGAAATGGTAGACTCGGGTTCGATTCCCAGTCGGGTCAAACCAAAGACTATTAAAATTGGTATTCACAGCTTCCCTTCTTGACGTTCAGCATTAAAAAGGGACAGTGTGAAGCCTCCACCGTGTGTGGTAGACAGGTGGGCAGGTGGCAACTTGACTCGAAGACCGAAGGTCCCTTCGCTGTCTCTTGGCCAAGGTAACTTGGTAAATAAAATGTAATTACAATTAATTACAATTACAATTATTTAGTTTTACCCCCCATCATCTCATTCAAGGAAAGAACAGATCTTGGGTTTGAAAGGTTTTTAATTTTTAATGGTTTAATTCTGTGGTGATCTGTTGTAGTTAAACCGTGATATATTATACATACAATGATACAATTATTCTAAATTTGGTTTTGATGTTAGTTTTGCAAGTCACAATCTCGTGAGCATATTGGTTAAACGGTACTTTAATAATATGATGGAGCTAAATCTGATTACTTAATAGCCCCTTTTGACACGAACTATTTTTATAAGGCATAATTACGCGGAAAAGGTAAAAATTTGCCTAACTATTTAACTCCCAAACTGAAGATTAGAAAAGCACCAATTTTTACATCTAGATCGAATTTTCCTTTGGATTAATTGTTTAAAAAAATTGTTTTTTAGGTGGTCACGTTAACATTGTAATATCACTTCCAATTTTGGCAAAATGACGTCATTTTCAATATTCTCAGTTATTTTTGTTTAGTTAGAATCACAAAATGTCTAAATCAAAGTGGTACATTACATGAAAGCTTTCTGTCGTCATTGAAGTTGAATCAACATAACGCAAAACATATCCAAATTAAAGTAAAATATCTCCGATATATCTCTAAGTACTTTTTCTTGTCTCGGCGAGTTGAAATTTTCATGAGATATTTGTCAACAAACCTGCATCAAAGTCAAATTGGTTCGTAGCAAAATTCAACGTGTTAGGAGAATCATCAAAAGAAACCGAAAAGCAATTAAAGTCATAGCAAACTTTGAAGTGAAAACCGCATAGTTACTTTCCCCAACGCTACGGCATAGGACATTGGAGAAATATTGCAGATGTTTCAATAAGTTTAGGTGGAATTTAATAAAACTTGTAATGCGTTGGCAAATTGAGAAATTGATAATTATGTTTCGTGTTTTCCAAATCAAACCAAAAATTAAATGTGTTTCGACGGAAGATTTTGCAATCAACATAGTCATAATTTTAATCGAAACCAAATGCCAAGCTTAGTATGGTGATTTTTTCTAAAAACATTCTATTTTATCGTGAAATGTTTTCAGTAGAAAAAATCGCTTTTCAATAATCTACACCACCTTAATAATAATTCCGTCTACATTACTGCAATTAACCGTTGAGTCAAGGTCCTCCAGGCTTGGGCAAAATTTGAAGGATTAGCAAGATCAAAAGAGAGACAATTAAGTTTTGCATGCAGGCCTGCAATATAAACAACCAGCGTACACAAGCTGAAAAAAAAAACTTTTAACAAACTTGCCTGGTGGCATTGATTATCGTAGATTCAGACGTTGAATTCATTGCTTGTTTGCTTCACCAACCAAACAATTCTTCATATTCAAATATCAATGATTGCGTTTAACACAAGTGGTGGTCAACGGTGCAAAATCAATACTTATATTCTACCTTAAAAATAAACGATTAGTGATAATTTAAAAAAACCGTCTGAAATTGGAGATATTTTTGGCCAAAAAAACTAAGTATCGTTTCTACAACTACTTTGGTAACATGACATGAGCAAACTTGGTTCAACTTTGGTCTGGATTTTGTATTATGTCTTTAAAAATGGCCTCTTACGGCAATTAAACATGTTTGGAAGCTTCAAACATGCAACCATTTAATTCGAAAGAACTCAGTGAAACAAGAGTAAACTTTCCGCATCATCAAAAACTTCTAGACAAATTTGTTCCGAGCAATAAGCTCCACCGTCGCATTTTCGTGGATGGAATAGATTTAGATTTTATTGATTAATCAATCAAGGTTGCGATATTTCAATGATCGACTACAATATGCTGAAAATTACGGACGCGTTGCGTTCATCGGTATAGTTATTCACAACCACTTCGTACTACCAGACGAGCTCAAAAAAGCGAAAAGACGACAAGCTCAAAAAAGATGAAATACGCACAATCAACAACAATTTGATTGCAAATGGATATCCAAGGTTTCATCGCCAACGACGGCCTGCTCGCTCTGAAAGCGAATCCCAACAAACGAAAATCATGACTGTGGTCCCCTACGTGCAGAATCTCAAGTAGCTTGTTAAGCGTGTTTTGCAGCAAGTTTGTGTGGGGGTGGCTATGAAGCCTGCTTGTGTCTTGTCTAGAATTCTTTTTAAGCCCAAAGACAAAGTTCTCGACAAGTAAAAGTCGGGCCTTGTTTATCAAATACCTTGTCGTGACTGCGATGCGGTGTACATTATTGATGCAGGCCGAAGCTTAGAAACTAGAAAACGTGAGCATATTGATGCAGTGAAGAATTTTGACCTGAAAAAATCTGCACTCTGTCAGCATGTCGCAGAAAATAATCATTTTATAGGTTGGGATAATGCTAAAATATTAAGGAGAAAAGCACACTGGTACAAGCGTAGGAAAGCAGAAGGTTATTTGATAAATCAAAAATTTTTGGAGTTTAACGTTTTAAATCGCAATGATGGGTTAATTATTGTTCCGTTCGTATAAAAATCTCTGTAGAGCTAAAAACCTTTCCTAGTACATAATGTTTCGCAATAGATCCTTTTCATACTTTCTCAAACTGTCAGTGAAGTAGCCTAGTTATTTTATAAATATATATATATTTTTTCATACTGTATTCTTTCTTTTTTTTTACGCGGTTAGTGACATAATTTTTAAATGTTCCTTTTTTCACGCTGTTAGTGACATAATTTTTCAATATTGTTTGATGTGATTGCTCCATCATTTTAATGATTTTGGGTATAATAGCAAAAGTATTGTGATGTTCATATGTTTTTGCTGTACCTATCTTCCGCTGTTAGTTTTTCTCATTTATCTTTTTGTAGCTGCAAAGGCAACATTGCCGAAAGCTGTTCTAAAGAAGCCTCCCGGTTTAGGAGGCGAAACGTCAAATCAATAAATGAACTCATCGGTAGTACGAAGTGGGTATGGAAAAACAATCATGCTTTTATCGATTATTAGTTTTTCATAAAATTAAACAGCTCTAAGCTAAAAAGTCAAATTTTTATTTTTGCTTTTCATTCTCAACGTCAAAAAAAAAAAAAATTTCGACAAGCACAGTAAAATTGACGTTTTCCCATCATAACATACTCGAAACACACAAAAATTTCAAATATGTGTAAAACTTCGGATAAAATTGTGTAAATCTATTAATATATTTCGTTGTATCCATTTTAGCTGGATAGCGTTCTTACACTTTGTTTATAAAATCAAATTATAAGTATGATTGTCTTGTTTGACTCACTGGTTTGGTTTTCTTGAGAAGACTACTCAGACGCACGTGCAAGTAAGTGTGCAATGTGCATTACAAGGTTAATGGTGACGCATCTCCAAAAACCTTTTGAAGGTGTGTGCTGCGCTGCTACAGCTGGCTCAGTCAAGAAAACACCAGTTTTGCATCTACCCTTGGTATAAAACGAGTAAGACGAGTATACAAGCACAGTTTTGCTTTACTCTATGATAAGACTAAGAAGTTGGCTGCCATATATTTGTAACTAGCAGAACTTAGCAATAGTCATATGCTAATTTAAATATTCCTTAGAAAACTGCAATTACCCGGTGTTTAAAGAGGAAACCAAAAAAAGATCATCATCTCTGGAAAGCGAAACTTTTTAGAAGATTTGAGGCACAGTCTGAAAAAAATTTTTTCCTCAAAATATTCCGTCGATTTTGAATTGAAGACCAATAAAAAGTGTTCGCTCAGGCACGTAGCCACAAATTTACAATGTGGGGGAGGCTGTTTGGAGGATTTGGGGCCTCCGTCTCCAGCGCTAAAAGCTTTTGAATTTTGTTGCAAAAATAAATTAGCTTGAGACATTTTGTGATAAAAACCAATGCTTTTAAAACGTGGCATAGAAACTAGCACTGCAAAAATATGGTTAAACTTAAAACAAAAGCGATTGCCAGAATAGAACTAGGTATAACAATTTTGGACAGAAGTAATCACGTAACTAAACTACGCATCAAAGAAACTTTACATATTTCCAAAACAGAATCGCAACTGAATATCGACAATCAATCTTTGCCCCTGCATCTTTTCAATGCTTAATTGTTTTAATTGTTGCTTAAAACTGACGTCGCTATTCGGCTGTTCCACTTGTGTGTTTATACCTATGACCTGCTGTTGTTTTATTCGATAATATGGCGAATCTTAACCCTATCCGGCCCAGGGGGGATCGATTTGCTCCCCCCTCCCCCTTCATTTATTTTGAAATTTTGTTATGAAGCAGTCAAGCCACAGTAATCAAATTTCTTGACTTTTTCTAAAATTTACTGCTTCAACTTTCATTTGTAAAATCATTGTCGTATGACTACTAGATTCGGAAATATTAAACGTTTTTCAAAGTCACTCTGCGTTTCTGGCAAAATTTTCGAAAAATTAATTTAATCCTGTTAGTCCCAATTGTTCGGTCGTAATTAATAATCTCACGCTTTTTCGAACCTAAATCCAGTAACCACTTGAACGGCTTTTGTTGCGATCGATGTTCAAAAAGAGTGGTAACAATAGATTTTCATTTACTATTTTGCCTGAGGCATTATAATTTTTTTTATGATTTTTAAAGCTCACAGCTGAATTTCCCAGACAATTTCGTATAATTTTACCAAATTTCAAACGAAGCTTTATTTTTAGCATTTCGCTAATACATAAGAATTGCGATTTAGCAAAATCAACGAATATATTGATAAAAGAATCAGAGGCAAACATAAGCGCAAATTCTTTTGTTTTTTGCCTGTATTTTTTTTTCACGGTGCTGATATACAGTAGTCAAAAATGTCAATAAGTTATTACGTGTGTGGCATGCAACTTGAATTTCGATAGTCTTTATGTTCGAAATTTGATTTTGGTGATCAAAAAAAATGACGCAAAATTTTAATAAATTTTTAGTTTCTGCTAAGTAGCAGTGTCAGTAGGAAGATGCTCATTTCATTTTTCACAAAAGCATATCCATAATTTTGACAACCTAAAGTTTTTTTATGAAGTTCAAGTGATACCATCCAACACAAAAATTTGCCCGAGTGTCTTTGCGCGTGACGTAGCAGAACACTGATAACTTTCTTGTGCGCATACTCTATGTTTTCACCAAATATTGCAACATTTCAAATGCTTTTGCGATATTCAATAACACTGCAAAAAGTAGAGAGTTTTTGATAATACCTGTTTCGAAATCATTGTTTTCACTTTTTACCTTTTTTGTTATTCAAGGTTATTATTACTAAAAGTTTTGCGTAAAAAATGCTTTTTGAAGCAATAGCTAGTGTAAAATGTAATCAATTTTTTATAAAATTCACAGCAAACTAAACAATTATTGGGTATGTACATTGTAAGATGTGCTATGCGGCATAATATACTTGTTACCGCATTTACTAATTTCGTATTAGTTGCTACTACAGTCCTACAGCATGGCATACTCTTGCAAATACTACTGAGTTTCACATTGATTTTTCATTTGTGATCTATAATGATAGGTGGCAACCGTGGTATGCTGAATTTGAAAAATTTATGTTCTTTCATTACTTTTATATTTTCGCTTTTATGAGTGTATATTCACAACCAACAAAAATTATGTTTGTAGATGCAAAATATGCAAATAGAAAGCAAATTCTCTACCAACAGACTTTGCCAGTAGCTATCCGATTAGCTTACGATTTGGTAGATGAATTTATGCTGGATTTTTTTGTGATCATAAATAACTAAGATATCTAATTTCACTGATGTCGTTGGCAGAATTTTAATGTTTCTAATTTGCTGCAACTGTCTAGCGGCATTATCGCATACTAGCAATATTGCTGGTCCTGGATGTGAGGACCAGGGGGGTATTTAGGGGGTATGGTGCCATGTCTCCCCCTTTTGGGTCGTCAGTATAGTATAATTAGCATAGAATAGTATGCAAAATTGCGGCATGCCCCCTTCCCCCTTTGTAATTTGGGCAGAAAGTTTAAGCACAAAAACGGACAAAATCTGACTAAAGACCTTTTTTTTATCTTTACCTAATTTTGGGAAGGAAAACGAACTGATTCTGAGTGGAGAAGTTTTTCTTTTGGTCTTTATTATTCTCAAATTTCCTGGCACCCCCCTCCCTTTCGAAAATCTTGCGTACGCTAATGGTGAGGACAATAGGAGTAGAATAGCTTTGAAGATTTTGGTCAAAGATGAGAACCGGCAGATAAATTTCTAGCCTTGGGATTTTAGTATTTTTTTTACTGTTTTTTCTAAACTTATTCAACACTAATCCCAGTAACAACCAAAGTTTTCAACAATTTGTCATAAAGCCACCTCTGAAATAAAATCTGAAAGATTATCAAGATAAAATTGTTACGTTTGAGATTTAGACAGTCTTTGTAGAATGATACGAATAGTGATAAAAAGAATGGTATTTCGATCAGTACGACCATTAATTGTAATTACAATGTTGGAAACAATTGTTATTCTTGATTTTAGTTCTGAAATCATTTGTTATAATACGAGAGAAGGTAAGCCCAATGGGTACTACACAAGATTTTGGAAAATCTAATGACAAGCAATGATCAAATTACTTTACGTTCTCTTGTATAAACTTCATAAAAACTGAAGAATTTTTGAATTTTTGAGAAAAAGTTACTTTCCAATATTAAACAACGTAATCTTTCACAACGTAAGCAACAAAAAAAAAATTTATCCGGACAACAAAAACCTATTACAGTACTCTAAATTATCAAAACTATTATTCTAAAAATCAACCAAGAATCCGAGTATCAAGTTAGACCAATTTCTTTTTTTCTTATAATTCAAAAATCCGTGAAAAATTGTACAAAAAGTAGTTTGAAAAGATTAACATTTACTACACTCCGTCCGACATATTTTAAAAGTTTTTTGCGTAAGTTTGAAGTAATTGCATTTTTATTTACCAACTTGTATACAGACAGCGAAAAAATCGTTCATTTTTCGAGAAAAGGCTATCCTTAGCCCACCTGTCAACCACGCACAGTGAAATCTTCATTCTGCCTATTTTATTGCTAATATCTAGCCGGGAAGCTGGATGTTAATACAAACTTTTTTCAAGTTTTGGTTTGATCAGACCGGTAATCGAACCCAAATCTACTGTATCAGCAGCAGAAGCTTTATCGACTCGACTAATAACAAAAATGTTGTTATATAAAAATTTTATAACAGTGTTGTTATATACAGAATGCTATGCTGCACTTTTGATTAGGTTTAGCATTGCCAGATCTACCAAATTGAGAATGAAACCCAATACAAGTGAAAACTCTTACTATATTATACAAGACTGTGAATCTTCAGCATACTAAAATTTACATCAAAATTCAACCAATTTTATTGAAGTTTGGTGCAGCTATGTTATATACATATACACACAAAATGTGAATGAGAAAGATTAGTGGTTTGATGCTTGTTCTTTTATAAACTTTTGTACAAAAAGTACTACATTTTGTAGTGTTTAGCAAAACGAACTAGAACAGTAGCGAATATTCAGCCTGCAATTAATCCTGCAACAAACTAATGATTTAGATATTTTAGCACAATAGAAATAATCTTTTAATTTAATCTGTAATTATCTCTGAGTTACTGAATAAAACTCCAGCTGCCATGCCGCGTTACGGCAATCAAACCCTTATCAACATTATGCAGATAAAAAGCGAACCAATCGCTTCTGATAGTTCTTGACTAATGTTCAAATTAATTGAAGATCAAGGTTGCAAATATAATGACAAAAAAGTTGGGACTTTTTGTCAGAAAATTGAGCTTCTCGTGGAGCAAAAACTCATTTTTTATCTTTTGTAATTTGGGAGTTATTAACGATTGAATTTGTTGTGTCGAATCGATCCCCCCTGGCCATTAATCAAAAAATTTTGCCTGGTCCGAGTAGGGTTAAGCCATGCCATGGCTACTTGTATCAATTGGGTGTTTTTTTGTGTATAAATTCGTGCTTCATGCTTTGTTAATCACTCTACTGATGATGCTTTAAGTTAAAGCGATACGCGTCTAATAAATTGTTATGCTTAGTTCTATTCTGGCAATCGTTTTTGTTCTTAGATTAAGCAGAAACTCCGATCGTTATGCTCCGAAATGAATGGTTACATAAATTGCATATTTTATAAATGGGCTATGTGGGAAGTGGCTAATGGTAAAATTTTAGTCGTCCTATTTACAAGATGGTAAATTAAAAATCTTACCGAGATAGCAAGAAAAAACTCACAAGGAGAAATCTATTTCGATCGTTTCTGTCTCAAAGAGAAAGATAATTGTGAGGGGGAGGGGAGGACTAATCGAAGGAGATTTGAGAGAAGTGATTAGTAATTAGCTAATTTTGAATAGCCCCCTCCTATCCATGAGTTTATTTTTTTTTTAATGAACCTATGTTCAGCAGTTTTCAAAAAGGGATCAAAATTGATCACTTATTTTTGGCCATTTCTTAAAGTTGTTACTGATTTGTAAATCATTTTTCAGTCTCTTCCAAAACAAAAATCTGTCTCACAAGTGCTAAAACCATCATATTTTTTTTATTCTGCATTCAATGGGGGGGGCTGCACTCCCCCAAGCCTGCGCTACTATGTTCATTTTGGAAAAACATAATTTTCCGCTGGTTTAGTCAGTCAAAGTTCTAAAACTGCGGGGCAAAATGGTTAACCGAAACGGACACCGGAACAAGGCCTCAAAAATGGGACATTGAAAACAAAAAGATTAAATGTATTTCGCTTATATAGTGGGTTCATGAATTTACGTAGCCTACCTCAACGGCTGAGAAAAATGCAATCTCAATTTACACGGCTTGATCAACAAAAAGTATTTCTTTTTGGCAACTTTTTAATGCTTAAATTTCTTTTTAATAAACTCAAACAGTTTCATTCAAGTTCAGAAAAAATAATTTTTCGAGTTCTGCGAAACGATCCATTTTTTTGAGTTTAAGTTCAAGTTCAAAGCCTGCTTTTAACAGATAGCGTTTATTAAACTGTTTATAGCCAGCCGAGCAGTAATTTTAACTTGGGTTTTTTGCTTAGTATCGTTTTATAGTTATACGAATAGAAACTAACCTTTTAGGATTAACTTGAAGATAAAAAACTTATTTTAGATCGAGTTTTTGCGCTGACAGCCCTAATACGTGTTCGTCTCATACTGGTCGCTGCACATTGCCGTTTCCAGTCCAGGTGCTAGTATTTTGAAGTCCATAACTAAAACATGCTTTTGGTCGCGAAGCTAATTTCTTCCGTAAGCAAATATAGATAACTCTCTGTCTACCATGGGGTCCAATGGACCCCAAAATGAAATTTGATCTTTCATTTCTAAGAACAGATAGCATACACGACTTCCATGTTACCTGACTTTTCCTAAGTTTAGTTGGTCTTCAACAAGGTAGAGTATCATAAATCTCAGACAAACCGATATGGCTAAAAAAATAAAAACAGCATCGTATACCATGGGGTCCAATGGACCCCAAGCCAATAGCTAACCTGCATTGTTTAATTTAAACTTGCTAATTTTTTTTAAATTATAGTCATTTTGTTTTAAAACAACTAATCTGTTGTTTAAGACCACACATATCAAAATTATTAGTTTGAAGAATATTATTTTACAATATCAAATGGAAATCAAATTAGGAAAAAAAAACACTGAAAAAGAATAGCTAGCTACTTTGAAAATGACAAGATTCTGGTTTCTGTAAGAGAGTAAAAATGAGTTTAGATGGAGCGTAGAAGAACAGATTGAGTAGTTGTGCATTTTGGATAGGGTGGTTTGAACCTACAACTGCAAGAAAATGACTGGAAGATTGCCAGTAGCCCTATTTTATAACATGATTGATGTTAGCGCTGTCAAAGCATATACGTAGTATGACAGCAATTGCATAGTGATAATAACTGGATTAATGGCAAGAAAAGAAAGAGTAAGTTTTAGATTCGCTTAGGAAAAGAGTTTCCTAGAATGTCTATTGTTCTGTCAATACAAAAAGAGCAAGCAATTCAGCCTCAAAGCAAGAGAAAAAGGACTACTGCAACCGAAAACTAGGCACCAAGAGCAAAGAAAACCAGATGCTATTTTTGTAAAAGAAGCACATATCAAAAATGTAGAGCCTGCGATAAGAACATTTTCAAGTTATTTGCATGCATTGCAATAACTAATGGGCTAATAGCACCATCTAAACGCTTTGAAACTGTAAGCATTGATTTACAGTACTGAAAAACCGTGAGTTTTTGCTCTTGTGCAACCAACCATTGAGCTGACTTAATCAACTACGGATTCCAAGCTTTTATGCTTTGATATTATAGCTATTTGAACTCCTATGTTGTTGCGATTTTTTTATGAAAATGATGATTAAAAATAAGCAGTAAAAAAACTTCATAAACATGCAAATCATTGCTTAACCGCCAGGAAACGATGTAAAGGTAATAGCATTGCACCATCTAATCTTTCGAGTCTCGGTCTAACTAATACAGTACGGTATATAATTAGGCCTAATTACAGCATTTTTGTATTTTTTGTTGCGTTGGTTACTTGTTTTTGTGTTTAAATTGTTCGTTTATGACAGGTTTTAATGTTAATTTATTGATTTGTGAGAGATTTTTGTAGCCAGATACTTTTTTGAAATCTGAGGTCTATTGGACCCCAATGGTACAATTTGCATGGAATTTTTTTGGTAGACCTAGGGATAATAGTTATAAATGATCCTGTAACGGCTGTTTTATCTTAGTTTGTTTGAAATTCAAGCTACCAGCATCTAGTAAGTGAAAAATTGGCATCTTGTAAGCGGAAAAATCGGAAATTGGCACGTCATTTCTTATTTACGAATGTCACTCGATCTGATGATGATAGCCTATATCACCAAACAACGCCTTAATATGACAGCACATAAGTACGGATAACAGTTATCCTTGCAGTCAACCACCTGCAAAATGAACTTGCAGTCAACGACCTGCAAAATGAACGTCGCGCACTGGGTACCTTTAGTTGACTTATACACCCGCAGTATTGAACAATTTTACAGTACTAAACAATATTTGATATCTAGCTTCCTAGTGTAGCAACCACACCAATCACAACCACACGAAAAACGTAGCGCTGACCATATAGAAATTATATGCTTTAAATTCTTCGGGAAATCTCTCCAAGATGGGTAGTTTTTCAGCACTTAGCGATTGTCGGCCATCATTTGCGGTCGATAGTAAAACCAATTAATGAATAAGCAGCCAAAACTAAAATAAAAAGAGATAAAAAAAACGATTTTGGCACCAAAAACGGAAATTTCCAGAGTAAAAATCGTTATCATCTTATTTTTGAATCGGATTTTTCCCCGTTGACCAAGTTGGCTGGATTTAATATAATCATTGTTTTCACCTTGGCTTGCCATTTCTTTCGATGGAATGCATCCTCCTTATTCATCAGTCCACTTGTCTTCATTTCGTCCTCTACATATTTTTCCAGGTTTGTTTCGGTCATCTTCTTCCTCAACTACCCCGCTCTTCAAATTTCAAAGCCTTCACTGCCACATTTTGATTTTCTTTTCTCAAAACATAAACGTACTATACTGCATACTACTTGATTTAGCCATCCTATCCAAAGACTCCTCTATACCCAACATGTCCATCAAGTTCTCGCAGTTTCTTCGATCTATAGCTTCACACAACACATCGTTCAAATCATCGATCTTTCTGATCTTCTCAAAATTGCCATCTCTTTTTTTCTCAAGCACCACGTTTCACTTAATTATAACTTCCATACAACATAGCATATGTTAAACAACTTTTGTAATTTAAAACAAAACAAAAATTTGACCTAGAATAGCCAAACAATCACAAACAATCCCAAGCAAAACTAACACAACCAACTCAAAAACTTAAAACTGGCTATCGGAATCCAGAATGTCAAAAGCGGTAGCCAGAAGAAGAAAAACATTCCAAGTCAAATACAAAGCCACGTCACTAAACTACAAACAGCAAACCAAAGCAAATTTTTCTTTTTTCACCTCTTTGCTCTTCGCTAATGCTGTTAATGCTTTTCTCTGGTTTGCTGCATTTTCTTTGGCTTTGCAATGCGTAGATCATTGATCGCAGCTATTTTCGCTAATCCTTCTTCTGAAGTTCTAGTTATCTTGCCAGTCTTAAATTTCTAGCCTACAATGGCTAGCGTTAATTTTCTTGATTGGTTGCGGTACCATGGTCGGGGCCGTTTGTAAGTGTTTAGCTATTTTATGTTAAATTTTTATTTTGTTATAAACTTACGATGGCCCTTTTGTTGCCGAAATCTACTCCGTTTTATTTGCTTTTGATCGATTTAAGTTTTTAGTTTTGATGATTGTTTGTTAAATAATTTTAGTTCAACCCTATAAAGCCTAAAGAGGATTGAAACGATCCCTCCCTTTCACCTATTTTGCAGTTTCGTTATGAAGTAGTTACGCTACTGTCATGAAATTTCCTGACTTTCCTAAAAGTTACTACTTCGTCTATTATTGACAAGATCATTACTGTAATACAAATACATTTGAAGTTTTTCACTGATTTTCATGGACAATTCGGTGTTTTTAGCAAGGTTTTCAGCAATTTAGAATAGACGTATTTATTTCTATTGTTCTTTTATAATTAGCAATTTCACGCGATTTCTTGAACAGTAATTGTGCGTAACAACGTAAATGAGCGGCATTGTTTCACTCGTTTACTCAAAAAGAAAAAAACAAAAGGTTTAATTTGTAGTTTGCCTGGAGCATAATTATTACTCTAAATTGATTTCTAAAGCTTTGAGCTGGATTCCTCACAAAACGCTTTGATGAATGTGAAAGAAAATTATAATAAAGATAATTTGATCATTTTCCTAATACGATTTGTTCATGTTTTGCTCGGAAAAACAATGGCTATTGGTTTTGCAAATGAAAGTAGAACTCTTACGAGATAAATGGTAAAGAAAAGGTCCGTTTGCTAATTTAGCATTTGGCAATATATTTTTTTTATAAATTGATGAACAATGAAAAGCGTAACAACAATGCATTAAAATACACAGATGTAACGATATGCCGCAAAGTTTGTTGATTTTCTACTCATATTGTGTGTTGGTTAACAAAATAGATAAATGCAATTTTTTTGTTTTTACCAAGAGAACACTCGCTCTACAGAAAATGTAATCACTGCAAGAAAGTATAAATTTATGAATGACGCAGTATCCCACTTTTCTTCTTAGACTTTCTTGTTCCCACTACATTGCGACATATTTGTCTTTCATTTTCATTCATTTATTTTTTCGTACGCGAATATTGAATCAAGTGCTCTGCGTTTATCTACCCTCACACAACGCATAGCAACTTTTTTGGGTTTCGTATGGCAATCGTTTTGTCAGGCAGTGCCACCAAGACAAGAAATATCCTTGGCCCCGTCAAACCTGTCATCGTAAAGTACAAATTGCAAAAAAATCTAATGTATCGGAAGATTGAAACGATCACGACCACAAGAGAAAAATCCATAACCGCACTACAAAATGCCTACAGTATGCAATGGTTTGATGGCTTCAATACAAGTTTCGCAAATAAAAATTTTTAAAGCAAAAACCAATGCAAAAAATGTTTCTAAGTTTATAAAATTTGTTGGTGCAATACAAATGAGAATCTAACTAATTGGTAGAAAAATAGCTGTATGTCTAAGCTTATAGAAGATGTGAGAAATTTTTTGTAATGAATTCTTGTCTTCAGATAAAACCAGCCACTGACAAAACCTTGTATTTTTTTGACTTCTTTTCGTACTGCATACCAATAGTTGCGCTATACAGAGCGTCATTACCAGTTCGGGGGGTAGAAGGTATAAAAGAACAGTGCCCTTTGTGTTGGGCTGGTCTAAAACTCTGCCTTTTATTAGCGTAATGGTCATTGTGCTATGACAAATAAGTGCAATTTTTTATCCATTTTTACGTTTAAATTTAAAAGGTCGCTTATTTTTTGTAACAACCAGAGCACAATAATAATGTGAGTCTTGTAACATTTTTTGGATTTTAATTGTTTTGCGTGCTTTAGGCCAAAAGCACGCGAAACGTTTAAATAAACTCGGGCCTGCTAACGTCATAACATCAAAATTACATCTTTTGGACTGTTGTACACAATCTGTGTTGTTCTTTCTTCGTTTTTTATGAATAATATGCAGCATGTGATACTCTATGCATAGGCCGTCACTCTTTAGATGCTAAAGCGCAATGCGAAATAATTTGAGAGTTTGGACGCGCATTACGATAATTTCCTCGCTCGCATTAACAACGAGAGTTTTTAAGAGGTGCTTCCAAACGAAAAACTCGCTGAAAGCAAGAAGTTACTTGTGCTAGTGCATCTGACGCTCTGTGAGCTAGGTAACGTACTTTTCGCTTACTAAGTTGCTGGGACCAATTGTGAGATGTAACTCGAGTAAAAAAACATTACATTTTCCTCGCCAATTGAACAAAGATTTTGAAGTACTTTTTAAGCGTTCCAGAAATGTTTTTCTTTGGTTCTGAAATTTAATGGCAAAATGTTAAAAACTTCTAACTAAAGCAAATTTTTTTCTGAAAAATAACTAAATGGTCGCCATGTATGCTATCAGACTGTTAAAAAAAAGCGAATTGCATTGAGAATCATTTGATGTATCGACTGATAAAGAAACATTGAGTAGCGCTAGTTGACAAAACAAGCAATACTCTCTTTTTGTAAGAACGATTTTTTAGATATTTCTCATTGGTCTAACGGTAACACGTTCGTCTCTGGCGGGGGAGGCTGAGGTTCAAATCTGGGGCCAGTCAGATTGGACATAGTGTTGCCAACGTCTCGCCACCGCTTCAACATTTCTTCAAAAGAAACTGAGTTGCCCGCGGGCGCAATGACGCGGAGATGAGAACCGCCAAATCGTTACACGCTTCGGGGTATATCATCGAGTATAATGAAAGATTTGGTTTAAGATCTACTTTTGCTCAAAATTTAAGAACAAATTAAAAACAATGCAAGCCTCGGCAGCAAAATAAACCATAAACAAACGAAAAAAATTCAAATCAATGAAAGAAGCTAAATTTTGTGCTGATTCTAAACGATAAAATTTTAGTAATTTTTTGTGCCTGCAAGCAAAATTGCAACTATTCCGAGGTTACATAGCACTGTTGCTCTGCGCAAGCAACTGAGATTTTTTTGGCACTCTTTTGACTAGAAAAAAGCTTCCTTTTCTCATTTGCAATTTTACGATGCTGCAAAGGCAGGAAAAAAGCCTTCACTCAAGCAGACAGAGTAATACTGTAGGCATTAAACAATTTTGCAAACATGGCCGCTGAAATTGACAGTGACGCTCTCGATTTAAAAAAAAAATCAAAAGCAAATAAGGGTGAAAATCAGCAACAAAATTAAAAACAGCCAGTCTCAACACAAGATATACCGGTTCTAAAAAAAGAAGAGTGCACTTCGACTTGCTCACTTTTGAAACATTTTGAAACCTATTGTTACTGTTAACATATAAGTTTACCAACAACAAACTCAAGGCGCTTTATATCATTTAAAAAAATTGTAGTATGGAAAAAGTTGTTCTTTTTTTACATTGATCGAAAAATATACTTAAATTCTGTCGTTCATTAACTAATTTTTATCAATCGAGGAATTTGTAAGCTTAGAATATTAACGCGTGGCTATTAGGATCTTTTTCTCAACCAATTGCAGTACATAGAGTACGCTTGAACGCATTATTTTGAAGTAGAAATGCATCTGACGTCACAATGAGGTATTCAATACCATGTGGGTTTATTACAGTACAACGCAGGTTACGTAACATCTCGCAAAGAAATTGGAGCAAGCAGTTTTAACGCATATTGGGCAAGGTGGTTCGGTAATGGCAGTTTGCCTATGAAGTTTTTTTGTTCGTTAGCACCTTTTTACGAGCGAGAATGGCCTTTACGAGCTCATTAATACGTTCTGTAATATGGGCCTAGAGGTAACTCAATTTCTTTCGTAAATCTCCAAACGGAGAACAACATTAAAAATTGGAAATTTCTTTCCAATAGTTTCACACTCAAAATCAAATTTTGAAGTCATTATTACGCCGGTTTAGTCCCTTATTTTGTTATTCTCAAACATTTTCTATCAAAATACAGCAAGATTTTCTTACCAGCTTCAAGGATAGCTGTGGTGGTTGTTACATAAATCAACGGTGGCAGGGACGTGCATGGTTCTTCTATAGATAGACGTCATTGTGAAAGTTAGTTACATTTGTATACGATATGCACTTTTGCAACAAAAGAAAAAAAACATTCAAATAAAAGCTTTTGCATTAAATTAGCAACTACAAAAATTAATTTGGATGAGCAAAACCTTCTGAATTTAAGAGTACCTTCGTTTTGGTTTTGTGCTCCCCACTTTTTTTGCGTTACGTACATATACACACATAAATGACTGTATTTGCTAGCTGCATTTTTGTTTTGCAAGCTCAGCAATTTATTTGAATGTATAACATGAGCAGCAACAAGCGTAACCTAAGCTTCGTTGAAATTCCTAGACTAAGAATGAAACCATAGTACAGAGTTGTAAATGGGCCGACTAGTTTAGGCCCGAACCCGGCCAGAACCCGAAAATATAAACCCAAACCCGAAAACTAATTGAAAGCCCAAATCATGCCCCCCCCAAAAAAAGTTCTGTTAGGTCTGAAAAATTTAGCAATGTTGCCAGTGCCGTCGCTACGGGGAGGCCTTCCCCCTCTAACGACTGCTTGTGCTCCCCCCATTTGGTTTATTTAAATTACTGTTTTTGAACATCACGTAACGGCAAGACAATAACAATTATGGTAAAAGGAGTAATTACGTTCAAACATAATTCTCCTTTGAATTTTTCTTGATTCTTTGCGAAATTGCTGGCAATCAACTGCTGTACATAAATCTGACGTAATAATCGGTCTTATTAACATGCCTTTACGGATGTGTCGCGGAAGAGAGATGTAAGCCTATAAAATCGTTACCGGTACTTTGCACTGTTAAAAAAATTTACTAGTATTTGGTTGGCAGCACTTTTACGCACCTTGATGTAATATTATACGAGTGTTTACTGTTTTTTGCTTTACGTCGCAAACGCGTTTTTTTACTCGTACCTTCGATTTTGGGTTACTAAAATTTTTAAGTTAACCTTTTACTAATTATTGACTGTTAATTTACAAAAATACGGTGCTTTTACGTTTACAGCTAAAAACCGTAATTTTTTAAATACAAAATGATAGTCATTTGATTAGTAATTATTAATTGTTCATCCCATTACAACACCGGTTGGCAGCAGATTTACAGAATGATATTCTGCAGTTTACTATAAAATGGTTGTAGATCAACATCAGTTCAAGTGTACACACAGCATAATATGTTAACCTGAAGTGATGCTCATCCGCAACCATTTCATTGCAAACAAAAGGGATACAATTACAGGATCGAGTTACAATATGCGTAATAACTTATTAGTTACATGTGTGCATGTTATAGAGAACACGCACACGTGTTCTCAAATCAAATCACGACACAAAATTTCGTCCAAAAATGTAATGCAATGCAAACACAATCTAAACCAAGTTAAAGCTGCAGCAGTAACAGCAGTGGTTGACAGAACAGAAAAAGTCATAGCAACATAAATCATGATAAAAAATCAATTTGTCTATACTACAAGGCAAAGAGGTTGATTTACAGTACCATATATAACTGATCAATACGGTATATGATATGCGAAATAACATAAAATTATTATCTAACAAAATAGAAATGCCTTACCAGTTTTAGAGCAAGGCGATCATATTAAAATTACATTCAAGCCAGCAGCAGCGTAAAGATTTTAACGTGGTTTAAACTAAAAAAATTTAGTCAGAATAGCTATTAATGGGTTATAATCAAGGCAAAATAAAAAAGAAAATCATAAGGACTATGTATGATATTATAACGTAACAGAAACGTGCTCAAGCTAAAAAATACCAAGCAAAAAAAAGCACCTTTATTATAAAGTTGCTTATTCCACTTAGGATATAGTTTCTTAAATCAAAAGGGCTTTTTGGATTTTGGTTTTATACTCCGTATGGCATCTTTTCAAAATCTGGAAAGAGTTTGCCGTGTACTTTGAAAAGATGCCATACGGAGTATAAAACCAATATCCAAGAAGCACTTTTGATTTAAGAAACTATATCCTAAGCTGAATAAGCAACTTTATGGTGAAGGTGCTTTTTTTTGCTTAGTATTTTCTAGCTTGCGTACGTTTCTATTACGTCATCATAATATCATAGTTGTTACCTTGATTTTCTCTTTGTTTTGCCTCGACTATAACCCATTAATAGTAATTTTAATGTGATTGCCTTGCTCCAAAACTGGAAACGCATTTTTATTTTGTTAGATAATAATTTTATGTATTTCCTCGTATAATATAACTTCTTGATCAGTTATATGTAATTTATGTTTTCTAAATCGTTATATTTTCCTTGCAGATGTTCATATATTATATTGCTTAATTTGTATCCTGATGAGGCTTAATTGAAGTCAAAAACGTTCGATAGGTTGTGAATAAAATGTTAAATCCAGCAAAGATGCTTCTTATTGCTCTAATATATGTTTGCTTTTCATTCATCAACTAGATGAGTCGGTCCTTGCCGGAGCATGATCTCGTTGGCCAATTTAACCACTTTTGGAGGGACCGACCTTCTGGAGCGCTTGGCAGTTTTCTCTTGCTTATTTATTCTGGCAAAGTATCTGCAAAATAATTAAAAATATTAGTTTCCCGTAGTCATGCGTTTTATAGGATTATCAAAGGCCGATGTATAGCAACTTCAGCATGCAGCAAAATGATGTAAAGTCACAAATAACCAGATTCTTTCCGCCTATCAAACATATTTTTTCAACTTAGTTACACCACCAATGATTTTGTAGCTATTGTACAAACTAGGATCATGTTTCTGACCAAGTCGTCTTGGCCTGGAGACAAGAAAGTGATATATTGTCTTTCGAGTCAGGCTGTTGTCACCTTTTCTACCACATATTGGGACCGGGGATAGCTCCAAGCTTGGTGAGGAACGTCAAGCATTGAAGCTTTCAACACCATGCAATTTAAAAGTTGTTCAACATTACTCGACCCAGAATTCAACCCTATAGTTTCAACCGTTTTTGGCAATAGATGCTCTAACCACAATAAGACCAACTGAGCGGTTTATAGATTTTAAGGCGACTTTTACCGATCGTCCGGATTTTTATATGCAACTGCCTGAGGAAAAAATTAGCATGCGCAGGGGTGCAACTCTATGTTGAGCATTGGGGGGGGGGGGGGATGAATCAGCAAAATTGACAATTTTTTGACATGGGAGGGAATGCAAATTGGCAATTTTGCTGCATGTATTGTAATTTAAAAAGTTTTCCGAAATTTTTCACTCTTACTATTGTAACTTACATTTAGGCTATACTGGAAAGCAACAACGAATATACACTGCAGCCTTTCTGTCACAATGCACAAATCAAAAAACGTGTCCATTATTTGACGTAACAAAGTGCAGCGCTAATCTATTAATTCGTACAAATTGCAATAGTAACAAAAAATGCTTCAAGCTGGTTTGCACTAATTGCTACAGTAGGAGCGATCTTTGAAGAGCTTTTGTGCGGCTTGGGGATGCAAATTCGCAGCGGAAATTCGTATTTTTAGGGGGGATGCTACCGAATTATTGGTGGGATACATCCCCCCATCCCCCTGGATTTGCACCCATGCGCATGCGTATATTTTATAATGCACTACATATAAAAAATATGCATGCAGAAAAAATCCGAACGATCGGTAAAAGCCACTTAAATTCTCCAAATAGTATGCGCCTTGTTGTCAAGATGAACGTATACTATACATTACATAGGTTTCATATTCAGTATTATAAAAGAAACTAGGAATAACTATTATTTTTTGTAACGATATTCGCATCAAAGTTGTATACGGTTTGAATAGTCAAGGCTCGAACAATAATTTGAAGCCCTAACTATAGATCAAAAAACGCTTTTAAGACCTAAGTTAAGTTAGGTCTTATAAGCGTATGCCGTTAATTGCTCCTTTCCTTTAAGTAACTTTTAGTCTGCTTGCTCTGATAACTGTGACTGTGCAAACACCTACACTGTGAGTCTGTGATATCAGTATTCATCAATTCATGATAAATTGTGATACAATAATAGTAATCATTGAGCACAAATAATCGTATTGAACCTTAAATGAAGTCTTCATTTAGCAATGTTGGCAATTTTTTTATTTTTTTTGAAGCACCTATAACAAAAAGCATGAATCAAGCCCGAAATTTGGTCAATTTTAAGCCCAACCCCCCCCCCCCCCCCCCCCGAAAGCCGGGCCCGACTTACAACTCTAATTTGCATTGGCAGTTCCAAATTCCATTACAAATGTATCGTTCAATCGAAACTTAATACTCTGGCATCAAAACATACACACTGCATGTAAACGAGGTTTAAGTATTTTCGTCAAAACGTTGTAGACTACGAGAAACATCACTTCTATCATTTTAAAGCATACTAAACTAAATCGGCAGCTGTATGCTTTTCGCTGATTTTCCAAAAGCAAAAAACTATGCATAAAAAAATAGAAATTTCACCTTTGAATAAACTCCAACGTTGATTCCAATTGTTTTGGGTACTGCATGTCAAACACGTAATAACAGCAAAAACAATAACACAAAGCTTTCAAGAACGAATCTGCTTTGAATACAACTTCGTTTTCGATGATGATGAAAAACATGGAAGCTTGTACTGGCGATTCGCCTTAAAATCATTAAGAAAAGAAATAAAGCATATTCCATTACGTTGGCATGTTTATTAACAAATTCAGTTTAAGAGCTGTTTCAATGTTTCTCCACTTTCTCAAAAATGATGACAGCATAACAAAATATCTTGATTTACGCTTTTTTTTATAAGAACCAGTAAATTTTGGGTCGAGGCTGACAGTTCTTAAATTTGCACTAATTTTCAGCCTCATTTGTTCTTAACTACATAGGCGAATAAAGTGACACAATTTTGTAATTGCTTGGCAAAAAGTTGTCTGATTATTAGATAGTGACTACTGTTAGAAAAATTAACAATGACAATACAGAAAAGGCCAAGGAAGGCCTGCTGATTACTTGCAATTGCGTTTGTGCTAGCTCCCCTTCTTAAATATTTTTTTCATGATAAGCCTGGCATTATTATTATTTTGTACTTAAATTTTAAGGGAAAATGAGCCTCGTGTTCTTATAAAATTATTCGAAAAATACAAAAAAGTGTCCTGTGCATTCGCTTGTACACATGTAGAGTTAGATGTGAGGCAAAATTTTCAATTCAATTAAATTCATCAATATATTTAGTAACAATTTACCTTTCACAATTATCAAGGGATGCTTTGGCAGCGCTTCTCTTGTTACTATCTGCTGAATGCAATCAAAGCCCTGAAAAAAAAAAAAAAGAATAAGCAATCGCTCTTGCAATTTCCCACTCAATACTCAGGGAACCGAAACAACAAGATGTAATGAAACTGATGACTGTAGTCTTACACTACATTTTATAGCCAGAATCAATAATCCTAATCTAAATGGTACCGGTACTACAAAAACCAAACCTAGAAGCACCAAAGGGCTGCGTCTAATCAACTCGTATGCATTATACCAGGTGTTACCTAAATATCTAATGTATAAGCAAGCTGAAACTGTGTTGGCACAGTATGATTAAAAGCAACCTTTGGAGTCTAATTATCAGAACTAAGGTTGCTCTCTCTCTCTCTTTCTCTCAATTCAGACTGACTTAACAAAAAAATTGAATTAACCATACTGCTCATTTAAAGTTAGATTAGCTGTGAAAAGCACTTATAATGATAGCACTGGGCGTAAAAACCGCGAGTGTACGGGCGTATTTTCTGTTTATTTCAAGCAAAAATTCGATACCCAAGGCAAACCGCCTTAAAAGCGTACAAACTACCAGTTTATTAAACTAATGATACGCTCGTCTGCCCACGATGGTATTTGCAATGGTAGCAGCAACATCTACCTGTTGAGCTGCAGCAAATAGTTGCCAAAGCAAGTTGAATTTGTCAATCTGTTAAACAGACAAAAGCAGCGTTGAATTTGTCAATCTGTTAGTTGCCAAAGCAAGTTGAATTTGTCAATCTGTTAAACAGACAAAAGCAGCGCAAATTAACAGTACTACATTACAATGTCGACTCTTGAACTAAAGCTTGATCAAATACTACAGAAATTAGACGCGCTTGAGAAAAAAGTGGACAGCTTCAACACTAGAATATTCAAGTTGGAGAATAAAACAGCAACTCTCGAACTAAATTTGACAGCCAAGGCGGAAACTCTTGACATCCTTGATGATAAAATGAGAGAACTCGAAAAATTTAAATCAGACTATGAAAAAACGGCGATCATGCAAGAATCATATAGCAAACGCCTTAATGTATTAATTCACGGCATCGAGGAAGATGAAAGTAATACTTGGGAAAAGCGTGAGGAGACTGTGCAAAAATTTGAAACTTTCTTAAACGATGGATTGAATATTGATCCTGACGATATTGAGCTTGTCGATATTCATCGACTACCGCAATATCCGATTAAGAAGAACGGTAAAACCGTGCACAGGCCTATAATAGTTAAATTGACTAGCACTCAAGATAAAAATCGAATCTTTAGTTCGGCCAAAAACCTCAAAACATATAACGAGACGCGAAGAAGTTACGATGAACACTCTCCCTATGTGTATGTAACAGAACATTTGCCCGCAAAATTTCAACAACAAAGAAAATTACTCTTGCCTGACTTCAAGGAAGCAAAACGAAAGAAACAATCTACCTACTGGAGAGCCATTGATGGCAATTATTGCTTGTTTGTTGACGGCGACAAAATAGACTTACCAAAAAAAACGCCGAAAAATCGTTGATTTCCTAAGTTAAACAATAATATTGTTCATGAACTTCTTCGTACATGAAAACTCGAATCTAATGACTCCATAATGTAGCAAGCATAGTGTTTGTCTTAAATTAGAATGACTCTCTTTAATCACTTAGAAAAGTCCTCAACTTTGTTAATTCTCGACTGCGAATTTATTTTTTACTTCTTAAAATTGTAACTATTTACTTTGATGAATGCTACAATTTATTAAACTTATCAAGGCGATCTCGATTCAAGACAAATTACAGAAAACAAGAAAGATTAGCTGGCTTTCTACTTCGCTAAATACTTAAATAGCACATGATACTAAAATCATAAATAAAAAAAAAAAAAAAAAAAAATGATAATAAATTGTATCTTATCGCATATTAGAGCTTTTCTTCCAAACAGTCAATCTTCGCTTAGAATCGAACACAGTTACGCGCAATGGTGCTTATGCTGTAGATTGATTTTGCTTGCTGGTTTTGCGAAGTTGCCAATATCTGGTTTTTAGTTTCAGTCTTGCGCTAAAAGATTATGAAGTGCTTCTGACTTATTTTCGGTGTTGCTGTCTTTACTAAACTAACTTTGTTTTCACGATGTTAAACAAGGTCTCTAGTTTCCACTTGGCACAGTATGTAGTCTAATTTGTTGATGATGCGAATGAAGAAACATAGATAAGCGAGTTGTTAAATTACCAGTATCAGACTAAGATAATAGTGTGTTTTTGATTTTTTTTTTTTTTTTATTCATAAAGTTGACTTTCGGTTATTCTTCATTCCGACATCGGCCGCTGTAGCTTTGTATCTATTACTTTGATTTGTGTGATAGTGGGATAGCTAGTCTACTTTATGTTTTTTACTGCTAAGTTCGAGATATGTTGGCGGTAGGGAGGAGGCTCTTGCGGTCGATGTCGGGATGTGGAATTCTTCATTGAATATGGCAAGTCTTTAAACTCTTGTTTCAGAATGTAATGCTGCTTATGTTGTAATCAATTTATCTATTCTCCTTTGCATGGTGACGTTTGTAACTAAACAGTGTAACGGTATTTGATTTTTATGGCGAAGTCCAAAAGCATCGTGGGCTGCGATGCAAATGACCTGCTACAGTATTTCTCGTCGGGTCAAGATGCCACTGATTCATCTCTTTTTTTGCATACACCTAATAGTTTTGCAGATATCATGTCACTTGTGCCTGATAATATTTCTCCGTGTAAATATCATGATTTAAACTCCCAAAACAATATGTTTAATTCCTCGAAAAATCTATTTTTGTTGCACCTTAATATCCGATCACTTCAAAAAAACCACGATAATTTATGTGAATTTCTAGACCAACTACCCATAAAACCGCATTTAATTGGTCTCTCGGAAACCAAAATAAAACACCAGCCTTTCTTAGATATTTCCCTTCCCAATTATAACTTTATTCACGCAGCTTCACCCACTAATGCTGGGGGAGTGGGACTCTATATATCTGACTCTCTTGAATATGAGATTCTAGGAATCAATTCCATTGATACTTCTGGTTGTGAAAGTTTATTCATCAAGCTATCGAATTTAACTAGCAAGCACCTCGCAATAGTAGGAGTAATCTATCGACATCCGAAAAATAATATTGCTCTCTTCACAGATAAATTGAGTACAATTCTTGACTCATATTTAAAACAACCTTATGATATCACTCTTGTGGGCGATTTTAACATTAATTTGGACCCTGAAAAATGCCAAACCGAGGCTTGGCATTATCTCGATACTCTGTTAGGATTTGGATTATTTCCAGTTATCACTAAACCAACTCGGGTCACTACAACCTCGAAATCATTAATTGACCATATATTCACCAACATAACAACTCGAACAATCTCATCAGGTATCTACCAAAGCGATATAACAGACCACTTTCCTATATTTTGTCTTATCCATACCAACGCACCAAAACACAAAAAAGTTGACCAACGTGGGTTTTACCGAGATTACAAAGTTTTTAGTCTACCACCATTTCAAGAAGACATAAAAACCATTTTACAAAATGAATCCGCATTAGTGCCTTTAACTAGCGAAAACAATGTTAATAGCGTATTGGAACAATTCATTTCATCATTCAAATGTGTGGTTGACAAACACGCTCCCATAAAAAGAGCATCACGCAAAAAAGATAAATTATTTAAAAAGCCTTGGTTAACGAAAGGGCTTCTAATCTCTATTAAAAATAAACAAAAAATGTACAAAAACAATTTTTTGAATGGAAATGATGCTCAAAAACTGCTTTTCAAAACTTACTCCAACAAATTAACCAAAGTCAAACGCCTTTCTAAAAAAATGTACTTTTATAAAGAATTCGACGACAACCAAAATAATAGTCGTAAAATGTGGAAAACCATCAATTCACTTCTCCACAATAAAACAGCTGACATAAATTCTCCTCCCAAGAATATAAAAATAAATGACAAAATCTGTGACAATCAATTGACAATGGCTGAACATTTCAACAATTTTTTTTGTACCATTGGCAAACGTCTGGCCGAAAAAATGGAAAACAACAGCAGCCAAAGTGTAACTCGATACTTAACTAACAGAGTTTCCTCTTCAATATTTCTTGAACCAGTTGATGAAAGAGAACTAATTAGCATAATTAATTTATTACCTTTGAAAAAATCGGTCGGGCATGATAACATTCCAGTCATTTTTATTAAATTAGTAGATAGAATTATAGCACCTTTTCTGGTTAAAGTAATTAATGCATCATTTGATTTAGGGATGTTTCCAAATATTCTTAAAATTGCTAAAGTAATTCCTATTTACAAGTCTGGAGACAAACAACTTATCAATAACTATCGCCCTATATCATTGTTATCCCCCTTTTCTAAAATATACGAAAAATTACTTTTTAATCGTTTTTACAAATTTCTAGATAAAAAATCGATTTTAATCCCAACACAATACGGATTTCGCCCTCACCACTCAACACAACATGCAATTTTAGACATTATCACAACTGCCTACCATAATATTAACATTAAAAATTTCACTGGGCTGGTAACACTTGATTTAACTAAAGCTTTCGATACGGTTTGTCACGAAAGACTGTTAATTAAACTCCATCACTATGGTTTTAGAGGAAAAGTTAATAAGCTGATTGGTTCCTATTTCTCGAATCGAAAACAATATGTTTGTCTAGGTGATATTAACTCCTCACAACAGCATATCGGGTTAGGAGTGCCTCAAGGTTCCACACTAGGACCACTTTTTTTTCTACTCTATATAAACGATCTTCCTAATGCCACTAATAGTCTCCCTAGATTATTTGCAGATGACACATGTTTAATTCTTAGTCACTCATCAGTAGCCAAGTTAGAAAAAAACATAAATCAAGACCTAGCCAATGTATCCAGATGGGCCATAACCAATCAATTAACAATAAATCCGACCAAATCCCACTTGCTTATTGTTTCGCCATACCTAAACAAATCATCACCGAATGCCTTCATCACACTTGACTCATCTATTCTAAAAGTAGAGAAAAGCATAAAATACTTGGGTATAAATGTCGATAATCAGCTCCTTTTTGGAGATCATATCAAACAACTACGAACAATTGTTTCTCGTGCCGTTGGCATTATGACGAAGATAAGGCACTTTATTCCTTTACGAATACTAAAACAAATTTACTTCGCCTTCATTCATTCACATCTTACTTATGGCATTATAGTGTGGGGAGCCACATTTCCTTCTTACCTAACTCCACTAAAATCTCTGCAAAATAGAGCAATTAAATTACTTTCTGGAGTATCATCTAGGTTACAGAGCGCGCAACCCTTATATAAAGAAAATAATATACTTAGTTTAAACAACTTATTAAGTCAAGAAACAGCTAAATTTATGTATAAATTCATTCACAAGCAACTTCCTGTACAATTCGATAACTATTTTGATTATGTCCATGCAATTCATAAAAGAAGTACGAGAACTTCACAAATGAAAAATCAACTCTACATTCCTAGATTCCGTACTAACAGATTACAAAGATCCATTAAGTATAGAGGAGTTAAAGTATGGAACGATATACCTAACGAAATTAAAGATAACAAATGTAATTTTTCAGCTTTCAAAAGAATCAACAAAAAATACCTAATCTCACAAGTGATTTGATTTCTGCAAATAAAAGTATTGTTTTTTTTTGTTTTTTTTTTCCAATTTTTCACTAGACAGCATGCAATCTGATAAGTAATTTTTGTAAAAAATCCATCCCGTTTATTTATACATAATTTTGAACTTAAAGCACGAGCTAATAGTTATTAAGCCATAACTATTGACCAACAAAAGTTAGGTGGCTGCTTGACTCGAAGACCGGCAGGTCACTTCGCAGCCCTCCTAGTCCACACGTATAAAAATAATAACCGATCCTCTCGTGAATTACTGTTTTAATTTTGTGACAAAATAAAATATGATTGATTGATTGATCGATGTTACGTACAGTCGTAGACCGGGTCTAAAGGTTAACGTAATTCTTTCAACATGTTGACTTCATCTGTTCAATTAAATTCAACACAAATAAATGCATGAATGCTAAACGGCTTAAGTGTCAGAAAACTATATACAATAAATTTCAGTGTGAGGTCATTTTCAAACCTGTCTGATTTTGGCTTAAAATATACAATCAAATTTTTCTTTTCTAAAGCTAAAAATAATCTTTCTGCGTGATCTTAAATTTTGTAACTACAACGCTACCACTAATCACTTTCTAAACAAAATTCAACTTACGCTAAAACAACGATAAAAGAGATCAGCTTTCTCATTAAAATAACAAGTCAATAGCTTTACTATTCCAATCACTTTGGGCCTTTCATTCTGGTACTGCTTCACTTCTTGCTCAATTTCACCAATCATTTTCGCCACACTAATATTTGAAGACTGCTGGAGTGTCCTACAAAAAAACATCCAATAAAAAAAAACATAACTTGTTGTAAGATTTTATTTTGTTTTTCACTAAATGATGCACATTTCAAAACCGAGTTATTTGCAAAAAAAACAAGCACATATTTCGCTAATGCAAGGGCTTCAGCCCAGAGCTCCATGGGTGATTATTGTGCTCTTGTGGAAATGGAAGAAACCTATTTTAACGCCATTAGAAAGAAATTTCTCTGGTTTTTAGAGCCATGTAAAATAATTGTTAAGATAGTAATATTTTAACTTAATCACCTTCGCCCTTCAGCAAAACCGTACCAACTTGCACGCAGGCTTGGCTAGAACATAAGGCTATTTGACTCCAAACACAGTGGCCTCATGGAACGCTATCATATTCGCTGAACTACTGAATAACTGCAATATCGGGACGATTCAAATAACAATATTTATGGAGCTAATGAAATAACCATAAGCTCCATATAAACTAAAAACACAAAAGACATGAATTGAACAAAACTTACTTAAATACTAGCAACGAGCCATTGGCAACATTTTCGGCAAACTTTTCTTCGACTTCAAAATCATCTAGTAACATTTCCAAATGGTTATAAAAATACTTTTCATCAAATAAAAAAGGCCACTTGCCTTTAACTTCTCCAATCATGAGTTTCTTCTTGATATCCAATCTTATCGTACTGTATGCTTTTTTCATAAGCTCTTTTATTCTCTGTTCATCTTTTGAAGTCTGAAAGTATGCAGCCTGTAAGTAGCTTTGATCATCATCCTTTAACAAATCACTATCTGCATCCGTGCATGGACTTGGTGATTCTTTCTTTATCCTTCTTCTTATGTTATCGCTTCTGTACATGATTTGGGTGGTCAACGACTCTAGACCAGATCCTATGACTATTCCATCGATTTCGTCCTTAAAAGAGTTGGGATAGCGACTGATAATACGATATGCAATTTTCTCAATGTTTTTTAATTTTGGATAAGCACAAACTTTATGAATAGCATCCACTACAATTCTCACCATTTCCAATCTGTGCCTCTTTTCTGGTTTCTTTTTGTGATCACATGCATCCAACAGGGATTTTGGAAACGAATTCCATGGAATTTCGAAGCGGAAATCCCAATCACTCTGTTCTGCAGGAACAATTCTGCGGTTGCTGGAAGAACCAGAACTGCAAGCTGAAGAGTTGCTGCTGAGGGCCATTAGTGTATCATCACAGGATGTAGATTCTTTTTCAATATTATCTTCAAATACTTCTGGCTGGGCTTCATTTTTCCAATACTGAATGATTTTTCGAGCCTGTATAGGCTTTAATATAGGCAGTAAATCTGCTTCTTTAATTAATTTCAAATCGTTCTCACCAAGAACTCCTAAATCATCTGTAATGAAATCTTTGAGTTTTTGAATCAGCTCTTCGGAAAGTTGTGGTAGAGCAATAGCAATACTCTCCATGCTTTAGAGTAACTATTAAACAAGATTTTGTATCTGAAATATACACAAATTCCATTATCAGCTAAGAAACACATTCACTATTTAGTTAGGTTCTATTATTCAAGCCTGTAGCATTACAATTGCATGACCTCAAACATCAAATTTCAGAGTTATAAATTAAATGCTAAATGTGACTTGATTCAGACCAATTTATTTTGCAGTATGCTATTTGCAGCATGAACAAAAAACTAGTTGAATATCCAAGTGAAGCATTCAATACGTCACTCAGATAAAAAAAAAAAAAAAACAAACGCAGAAACAAAATTTAAACACTCAAGAGTCTGTTTATCACCACATATGCATAGTTTACATACATTTGAAAAAAGCAAAGGGTATGCTTCCTGAGGTCTTCAGGGTTGCCACAGAAACTGCAAAACTAAATTCCAGGACTTTTTAGGTCATTTTCCAGGACTGTTTAAGACTATTTATTCAGGACTTAAAATTTAATTTTCACTATTACTCTTTCGCCTCTTATGACTCACTGGGTAAGTGGCTTCATTATTCTGCCCCGGAGAAGCACAAGAAAACCGTCTAGCTATTTTCTAGGACTTATAAACAACATTCAAGGACTTTCCAGGACAGCCAAAAAATCCAGGCCTTTTCCAGAAAGTGGCAACCCTGGGTCTTAAAAATGACACCTGTACAAGCAGTTATACATGCAACTCTGGGAGTATAATTCATCGAGCTTGTCACTGCAATAATGATTGATAATTCAATTTTTACTTGCCTACACAAGCATTGCAACTTCAATAATTTAACATTAGTAGTTGTATGTCATGCTTAAATTAAAACTGTTCTTTAAAAACTTTAACCTCTGGCAAGTGGTGTATACTTCAGCGCATAAAGTTCACTGGCAATAAGCTGACAGTTTAGCAACAACGTAACCACCAAATTCATCAAACTCATAACCCTATTAGGCTTTTTTTGTGCATGATAAGAAACTGTTACAGAGATTGAAGTGAAACGGACAATTTAGTTTTCTGCTATTACCACGAAGTATATTTCTTACATAGTCATATCCTTTAAATTGTTATACAGCCAAAGCAGAGATATCCAAAAATACAAAACTGCAGCAATAAAAAAAGCAAAAGTTAGATTAAGTGAAACAATGTTGTATCCACAACTTAAAGAATCATTTAAAAAAAAACAATCACACAGAATAAGATACCAGCGAGCTAGCTTTCAACTAAGAAAACTGCTTTCTACACAGAATGCTTTAAAACCATAACTTCTTCTCTAGTAATGCAATCATAACCATACAAGGGATAATAATCAAGCAAACTATCAATGCATATACATTTCAAACAGTGAGATATGGATTCAAAATAATTAATCCAATAAATGCCAAGATATGGTAAATACACACCTTTACAAAGTTTCACAACAAACCATACTTTACTGTGGTACAAAAAAACTGCTTTCACTTTTCCTAAATGCAAATCAAATCCATGCTTTTCAATAACAAGAAACTGAGCAACCTTGTACAATGTCCCATGGTACTCTACTTCTTTACAAAACAAGCAGTTGGACTTATTAATATTTTGATCAGTAAGAGCTTGCATCACTTGCTCAGAATAGGTAATGACAGACTCAGCAACTGGTTGCAAGTTTGACTGGAATAATCCAGTCGCATGCAAATATCCCTGAAACATTTGATGAACTTTAGCCAAATGTAAAGCTACATTAACGAAGTTTCCACAGTTACGAATAATCCTTTTGAAGTAAGAATGTTTGCTTTCAAATCTAAGAGTCCAAACATATATAAGTGGTCCAAATTGTAGAATCAACCAAGGATAATGGGTCATGTAATGATGCTTAGGTCTTAGTTGCACACTAGAAAATTCAGTGGATCTTAAATGCAAATATTCATCAATATAATCAGACAAGCATGATATCTGTGTGTTGGTAATTTTTGGAGCACAGACTAGTTCAACAATAGTTCTCAACAAAACCACAGCTCTCCAAACAGGATTTGCACTATCTTTAACCTTATGAAAAACAAACAGTGGGAAAAAACGAGCAAAACACCATATTTGGCTAGCATTACCAGCAATTTTTAACGAATTTTTTTTTAAAATTACACATTTCGAGTTCCGACTCAATTCATCATAACAAAACTGAATCATAGCAGAATTCAAATCATTTTCAGAAAACCAGCCATGCTGTATAAAATACTTAACAAACAACATCGTATCATACGATACCACTCCCTCAAATAAATCGTGGGCAATACATGGGGGCAAACCAGGATTGCAAACATGGTAGTACAAAAGGCTATTAAACGGTGAAGAAAATTTTATGCCTTGAACATGAGTCTGGTTGCTATTCTCTCTTGATCTAACACAGGCATTATACATATCAACTGTTCTTAAAGGCCTTGAAGTTCGACTGTTCGTAGAGAAGTCGCTTTTTCGTGCCACACAATATCTGCAATTATAATCACCAGTGCTAAAGTTGGTTATATAACCACCAAGCCAATTACTTCCTAAATTATCACCAATAATAGCAAATACACTGCCGCAAATGTTTTGACATCCATTAATAGCAACACCTTCAGTCTCTAGCACGTGTAAATCATCCAATAGTGGTTGAAATAACACATCCATGTTTGTTTGATTGACATGCCTTTCTTCACATAAAAGCACAAGCTGCATAGAATTTACTCTGGATCTGTTGTAAGGATGCAAATTTCCAAGAACATAATATACTGCCAGCAACTTATGTACAGTCTTAGCAGATCCAAGAGGATTGACCACCTCAAACGCATCTTGATAAAGCATAAGCTGTAACGAATGATTTGTGGAACTAAATAGTTTATTAGTTTTAAACAATATACCATCTTTGTAACCTCGTACACATGTAAAATCATTACAGATATCAGTAATAGGACTGAAAACCTGGGCAATTACTTCTTCGTGAGATAGAAGCCGTTCTAAAGTTTGCAAAATAGGAACATATTGAAAACAAATATTTCTTCTACTTTCAATTACATTACGTGACAATTGGTAAGAAACTGGTTTAACATAAGGTAGCTCTCTTTCAAACAATTGGTTTCGAGAATAATCAGATCGTAACTCTCCATCACTAAAAAGGTTGCAATTAAACGTTGATGAAATTGTGTCAATGACTTTTTTAATAGTATGATCAGCCACATGTTCCTTATTCAATATAGATGTTACATTTTTCAAAACAAGATTTTCTTTGTTCTTTAACAACTTTCCAATATCACTTGAAATTCCATTAACGGTTGAAGCTGGGATAAGATGTTTATAACGCAATGATAGCAAAAAAATTGAAAGTTCGTCTAGTGACGATGGAGAATTACTATACAAAATATCATCATTTACAACATTCTCACTTTCATCAAATGATCTTTCACTGCTCATTCCAGCACTAGCATTCATAACAAGGGCAGCAGAATGATCTGTTAGTTTGTGATATCTACTGATATGTGAAGTAAGTGATGAAACAATGCGATACGATTTACTACATTTTTCAACAGGACAAGTTACAGTTAAACCTTCTTGAATGTGGTTTTTTAAATGTTTCAGAAGGCCACGCAAGTCATCAAATTTCTCTTTGCACACTGTAATTGAACAAGTAAAGTTCAAAATGGGATCCATTTTGTAGCAGATAGTTACAAATTAAGCGACATAGTCACAAATTAAGTACTACAGAACAAAAAGTGTTCTTTTATATTTAAGTAGTAGGCCTAACTAAAAGCACCAGTTTTTAGAAAATCAGAGACAAAAGCCGGGTTTTCAGAATGCAAAACCTGGCAAACCAGATTTGGACTCTCTACTTAGAGCTCTAGCATACCGCAGGCCAAACATATCAGAAATCCTTGGCTATTGGCAGGCGCAGCCTGACTGGCGGATCAGCATATTCCAGCTACAGTAGCCTACAATTAAAAGCAAGCTTCTCGGCTACTGAAAAATTAGTTCACTTAAACTAACAAATCAATTGTTTATTCAATAGTAAGTTAGCTTACCTTAAAATAAATTCCATCGACTCAAGACCTAACCTGATTCATTTGGTTTTCCTGACCTAGAATGGCACCTTATCTCTAGCCCGCTATTAGCCACTGCATTTCACCCACGAGTTAGCCTATTCCTCATGGTTGTTACGAATCTGTCACGTGACTGTATTTTTTTCCATTGGTTTGAGTAAACCACGTGATTATCTTTTGCGTAAACAAATTCTGTAAAAGGAAGAACAACGAAATGAAGTTTTTTCTCGGCTTGTAAATTTTCAATTTGGAAAGGTGCTAAGCAGCAGGGATTGGATAATGATAGCATGCACACGGAGTGTTTTAATTTTTTTTTAGTTTCAAAGTTTATTTTATAAATAAAAAAAATTTACAAATAACAATTTTTATTTTCTTTGTAAAATCTCAACGAAATCTGGGGTAAAGGACGACCCTAATCGCGTGGTTTGGGTTCAAGCGGAAACCGGGTCACGTTGTTGCTTCCTTGGATAAGGCGCTTTGCAGATTATCTCTGCTTGGTACTAGCTTCTAACAAGCGGCAAAAAGGCTCTGTAAACGTGCAAAATGTCATCGAAATGTCGTTAAAATTGCTTTTTTTGCTGAAAAATCACTAAAATCTCTCAGAGGGTGATTGGCTCTGCCCCCAGATCCCCGACTGCAGACGCAGATAAAGTTTGCTGAAAGTAATATGCCTTGCCCCCCTACAAAGATTCCTGGATCCGCCCAAAGATTCCTGGATCCGGCTTACGCTTGGATAGGATGTGTTTTTGTTTTTCATTGTTATCAGTCGCTATGTTGCGGTGCATGTACATTGTTAATCAGCTCCTTACCCCTAACAAGTCAAGTAGAGTACTTTCACTTCGCACAGCTTTACAAGTTCAGACAAGACAAATTATGGAAAAGGTTACTGGAAACTGGGAAGACATTGCACAAGTTGTCCTTTAAATACCGGCATATATTTTGACAACATTTGAAATTCCAAACCCTCTGGGGTGTCCAAGAAGATATTTCTAATTACGGTAATTTCTTAACGGGAAAGCGAAAGTTTTTTGTGGAAAATCTTATTGTTCAAGATGCGTCGGTCGTTCACTGAGATTGCTTCTCAGCAAACTCCCATCTATAGTTTTACGTTGTATTTTCCAAAAGAGTTTAGAACATATGAGACGGAAAATTCATAAAAATTTAAAATCAGTCAATTGCAGCCAGCCTCATCTCGATCAAGATTTACTGATTTTTGTAATAAAACAGTGTACTGTAATAAACAAATTCAACACCCATAAGATGTATTCAAAAAACGAAACTCGGAAGCCAAAAAATTACTTCAGATTTGTTAGTAAAAATTCGCAGCTGAAAAATTTAACGTATATTTGTTGTTATTTAAAACTTTAACGTGCATTTGTAGTTATTTAAATACGAGTAATTTATGTACAACAATTACATCAAATTTAAAAGTTAAAAAAAAACTTTACTCAGTTTTAACAACGTATTATTGTACATTTTAAAACTACTGCTTTTGGTAAAATTTTACGCTGATTTTATGAGTAAAATTACAACATTTTTTAACAGTGTGTTAGTGTTCATAACATGAAACAATACATGAAAACATTTTTTTCAAAGACCAGTTGTTTTGATTTTTAAAGCACACTCAAGATTTTGAGGTCGCAGTCTGTGGTGCAACTAGGGTGAAGGGGCTTTAGCACCCCAAGCCAAGTCACTAAGAAATTTAACCTCACAATATGAGCGTTTAAACGTATTTTAGACTTGATCTGAAGTAAGGGGGAGCTAAAGGGGCTAAGAATTTTAGTTCTTCTTTGAAGTGACTTCTGAATTTTAGCAATTTAGTGATTCGTATGGCTTTAAAACGTGCAAAATGCGATTAAAATGGGGTAAAAATTGTTTCTTTTTGCTGCAAAATCACAAAAACCGCCAAGCGGCTGGGGGCTCCGCCCCCAGGCCCCCGTCTACTGTCACTATATTTTTAATGACTATGCCCCCGTTTGTGACACGCTTGAGTTGCATCAGTTTGTTTACCACAGACCTAAATCAGACAATTTTTGCGCAAAAAATTTACTTTTCGTTCGCCCCTCTTTGCAAAATCCTTGTTGCGTGTCTGGTAGCATTTACCGCTGTAGATAGCTTTTTCAAGCGGTTGTGGGCCGCAAACGAAGCAAGCAAAGAAAAGCTGCCGGCCTTTTAGGTCTCTTTTTTTTAGACATGAACACAGAATTGTTAAAATTGCGCATATTGGTAGCCGTACAAGATCGGAAGATCAGTTTTATATGCAAAAGTTCAGTTTATTTTAGTGCCCCCCCCACTTTCAGCTAGTGCCCCCTCACTACGTTTGCTCTGGCGAAGGCACTGAATGTTGCCAAGGTATATTGATTATACAGGGTGGGCCGTAAATAACGCACCAAAGCATATTAAACAATATTGATAATAATAACACACGTTTTTATTAAAGAAAGACTTAACAAATGAACAGAGAAACACGTACACGCTGGTACAATCACAAATGCTCAAAATGCTCGCCATTTGCGTTGATGCACAATTCCAGTCGATGTTCAAAATTTTGGTGCGTTATTTACGGCCCACCCTGTATTTTTGTGCACCTACGACAAAAAGTACGTCTCAGGCCCGAATTAAGCCTCAAATTTTGTCAACTTAGGCCTAAACCGTGTCGGAACCCCAACCCGACCCGAAAAGCCCGGCCCGACTTACAGTACAACTCTGCCCTACTATACAAACTATGTATGTGAACGTTCTTGCAATAAGCCACAAACCTTCTACACAGCAAATAGAATTTGTTTAAAAATTCAATCAACTTTTGAATGTAGTATTACAACAATTAGATAGGTTTAGATTACTTCGTAAACCTTTACATTTATTATGATAATAGCCTAATATTGCATAAATAAAGGTTTATGCAAAAAAAAACATTAATCTGAATACTTAAAACTTTTTTACACGAAAAGCAAGCTGACAATCTCTCACAAAAGAAATAATTCTATAATTTAATCCGTGATTATCTCTGCGCAGCTGAATACAACTCCAGCTGCGACGCCGCATCACGGCAATCAAACGCAAGTTAACAACGTGCAAAGGAAAAGAACACCGATCGCTTCTTAATACAGTAGTAGTTTACTAATGTTGAAATTAGCACAAAATCAAGCTTGCAAATGTACATTTTAAAAAATTAAATGTTTCTTCAGGAAATTGAGCTTCTTGTGGAGCAAAGACCTTTTATTTTTTTTATCGGTTGCAGGTTGGAAGTCATCAGCGTTTGAATGTATCGAGACGAATCGATCCCCTTAACCCTTATCAGAACATCTGTTGACATTTGTCAACATCGATTTTTGTTTGTTTGATTGCACTCTTCCCCTATATGCTTGCTCAGCGCCATTCACCGACGAAGGAGAACTTCTTATTAGCGTCCTATTGCAGTGATATCAAAATTTCAAATTGTTTCTACGATGAGTTATTTGCGTTTTATCTTAATCGGAACACCTGTTGACAAATGTCAACAAATAGAAACAATAGCAGATTAACCAAGACATACGGCTTTTGGGATTTTAGTTTACTATGAATAACTGTCGCTTTTGTTGTAACTAAGTAATTATTCTAAGAATAAAAAGTACAGCCAAAAAGCAGGAATACAATTTATTCCTGCATTTTTGCTGTACTTTTTATTCTTAGAATCGTTAAGCGTTCCCACCTGTTTGCTCCTAAGTAATTATTGTTTCAGCTAATAATTCGCTATTGTTTCAACACAACTACCAGCAGCTGTAAGAAATTTGCATCTGCATTTAGTGAAATGAGTTTTGGCTGGAGGATGTCAAGTTTCTGTCAGCAGTTCTTATATCTCAGACGTAGTAGCATCCTAAGTACATGTCAAAATACATAGCTAGATATTAGTAGTTTTAGTACCAGTCAGAATTTAAAACATAAAATCAATCTCAATACCAGTAGATAGCCATACACTGTACTAGGCTTGAAGTACTCAGTAGACATAATGCAATTAGAGCTGCCGTCGAGGGAAGGCTTGGTCTTCCTTCCTTTTTTGGCTGAGAAAGCTCAGGTAGGCTCTGCCCCTTTGAGCTTGGTTGTAATTGATGGAAACTTTTGGAAAAAGCTATTGAATTTTCGTGAAACCTTTTTTCTTTGGTCTTCGCCCAAATTAGACGAAAAACGACTACTGAGTCTGAATTCTGGTAAGACCTTTTTCCTTACCTTGGCGAAGAAAGCCACGGAGACCAGGTACTCAGCTCAAATCTCCGGCCAGAAATTGTCGGAACCTACTCACTTCTTGGTCCAAGCCTACCCACTTCTTGTTGTCAGGGCCAAACCCACTTCCTTTGGTTGGAGTATACCTACTTTTTTGTTTAGGAAGGCAACACTGAATGCAACTCCTCTATATAAATTGCTTGGGTAACTTAGCTAGAATTTTGCTTATGGATAGGCAGAGAAGATTTACGTTTCAAGAGGCCCTCAAACAACTGCAGATAGTTTCTGATGATTTGAACAACGATTCTGATGCTGAGGCCACAACGGAATCTATTGTTGATGATGAAGAAGTTCCTTTGAAAGAGGAGCTTTCTGACATAGAGGTGTTTGAGGAAGAAAATGAAGATGCTAGTAGTGATGAATACCAAGAACTCAATGACAATAATGATAGCTCAGAAGATGAAGCTCAAGTAGCAATAACAGCTGGAAATGCAACTTATTATAATAATCCCTTTCCCAGCAGGCTCAGAAGAAGAAATATATTGACACAACAACCACGAATTATTGCTGCACCTGAACATGAAGTTGATGCTTTCAAAATATTTTACCGACCTGAAATTATACTTCAGATAGTACGTGAGACGAATAGAAAGGCAACAGATGTAAGACATGAGTGTAAACTGTCGCTAAACTCTGTCTACAAAAACTTTACCTCCCAAGAAGTTGAAGCCGGCCTTGCTATTATGATTCGTGCTGGCTTGGATAGAGATAACTTTACAGACTTACATCGCTTGTGGGCCCCTATTGACAGTAGACCATTTTATAGAGTCACAATGGCATTGAACCGATTCAAATTTCTGCTACGTTGCATGCGGTTCGATAATTATCGTAATCGACCAGCAAGACAAAGAAACGATAGATTAGCTGCTATCCGAGAAGTCTGGGAAACATTCAACAGTAATCTGCGCAACATCTACATCCCAAATGAGGCCTTGACTGTGGATGAACAACTGGTTGGGTATCGTGGCAAGATTCCCGGAAGAACGTACATGCCATCAAAACCAAGGAAATACGGTGTTAAGTTTTTTTGGCTGTGTGAAGCAACAACGGGTTTTGCTTTGAAAGGCATGATTTATTCTGTAAGGGATTCTGACTCTGGACGTCATAGAAACCTAGCCAATGATATTGTAATGAAACTGTGCTCAGTTTATTTTGGTACAGGTCGAGACGTATATGTTGACCGGTATTTTACCTCTCATGGCTTGGTGTGCAACCTTTTACAGCAAAATCTGACACTAGTAGGAACAATTATGGCTAATCGGCGTGAAGTGCCATCAAAATTCAAAGCAGCAAAAGGAAGAGAGATTGAAAGCATAGAGGCATTGTATGACCATTCTAACAAAATTCTGCTCTTGTCATATGTCCCCGAACGCAACAAGAATGTGCTTATGATGTCCTCTTCACACTCTTCTATTTCAATCACGGACTGCCACTAGAAACCTACAGTTATCACAGACTACAATCAGCATAAAGGAGGAGTTGACACCCTTGATGAAAATTGTGAAGAATTCAGTTGCTTGAGGAAAACGAATCGTTGGCCAATGGTTATCAATCACAATTTGATAAACGTTGCCACTAACAACGCTTTTATCGTAATGAGAGGCAGTGGAAAATGTGACAGAAAAACAGATTTTCTCAAGCAACTGAGCTTTCAGCTTGCTCAACCATACGTAATCAACCGAAAATTGAGAGGTGAAACCAAAGTACTTGCCGAAAAGATGGGGTTTATTGATGCTGCTTCCAACAGCATAAGCCGTTCAGTTCAAGGCATCAAAAGGAGAAGATGTTACAGATGTGGAAAGCATACTCGCCTTGCATGCTTGGTTTGCCGCCGACGTGTTTGCCCGCAACACAGAAAAATACCAAAAAACACATATTGCCTAGAATGCTGAACAATTTGTGGGTGACTACATGCTTGTGTTTTTAGTGTTTGAAATACAACCTTCGTTTGTTAAAATTTTGTTGTACTTTAGCTAAGAGCTAAACAAGTTAAAATCATATCTCGAATAGGAAGCATACGTTGGATTCTAGATTCAAAATCGTAATGCTTTATCAAAATCAAATTAATAGTAAAATCAATAGATTGCATGGTGCGATCAATCAACTGCGCTGTAAGATTGATCAATTGCTCACGCCAATCATAAGAAAACAAAATAATATTTGAAAACACCGCGCATTAGCATTGAAAAACACATAAAAACGGCATATTGACAAATGTCAACATATGTTCCGATTAAGTTACGCAAAAACACTGTTCTGATAAGGGTTAAGCAATTGATCGTAAAATTTTGCCAGGTCTGAATAAAGTTAAACTAAATTTAAAATGGTGTTTGGGGATTCAATGAAGCCGTAAATAATTTCTTTGTTGAGTATCTTAAATTACTTTAAAGCAACTGCAATAAAGTAATAAATGGCACATAACTACTGTTTGTTTAAATGAGTAACTCAAGATTCTTCGCTTTACATTGCAGCATAGTGACATTGTCTGATTAATCGCAAGTCAACTTTTCATGACAGAGAAGTTCTTCACTACATCCCAGTACAGCTTCTTTTCCCAAAAGCGTAAAACACTTCTGAACCAGACTGATATTGCTCATTTATGTAACAGTGATACCATAAATAATTATGCTGAATTATTTAGACGACGTATTGCATTAAGAAGAAAAATAGCATGCAGACATGCTCTCGGAAGACTACCTCATTGTGTAAGAATTTAGAGATCAAATTAAAGTATTAGTATCGTGTAATTCCAGCCGATTTTTACATTTTTTGTGTATTATTTTTAAGTCACCTTTGCAGACTTCCTTTGAACTTCCATGAACTGCGTCTGTACCGATCAGTGGTCGAGTGGATAGAGCGTCTGCTACTGAAACGGTAGACTCGGGTTCGATTCCCAGTCGGGTCAAACCAAAGACTATAAAAATTGGTATTCACAGCTTCCCTGCTTGACGTTCAGCAATCAAAGGGATAGTGTGAAGCCTCCGCCGTGGGTGGTAGACAGGTGGGCAGGTGGCAGCTTGACTCGAAGACCAAGAGGTCCCTTTGTTGTCTTCTGGCCAAGGCAACTTGGTGAATAAAATGTAATAACAATTGCATTTTACTTTCAATATTTTCTTGCCTGGATGAATATTGCAATTTTCTGTGCCGTACCGTGTCGTAGAAAGTTTGTATGAGTCGTACTAAGCAATAGACAATCAATCTTTCCACAAGTCACTTGGCACATCTAACGTTGTGTTATGCCGTACTTTTGACATACCTGGAATCAAAGTTACGACTCCACATATTCTGTGAGGATTGTTGTGTTTGTGGTTCCGGGGAGGTTGGGTGCATGACATTTTTGCAAAAAATCACATACTGTAATTATTTTGGGTACATGTTTGGAATTATAATTTCAAACCATATCATGTTGAACACTCGGGGGGCCCGGCCCCCCCACCAATTGCCTTGAAACCAATGAAAAATTTGTTGCTTAAACGGCTAGTGGTTTTCCGTATCCGTTCTTAGTTTGGATTGTGGCTCGACCGCAGACCATGAAGACCTTTTTTGTTGGTCTTCACCTAATTTTCGGGACAAAATAGGCTTTTCTGCTCGGGCTGATCTTTAGTTCAGCTGTTTTATAAGTTTGGTCATTACTTTGTGACTTGAGGTTTGCCCCCCCCCCCCCCATCCAAAATTGGTCTCCAACTAAATTACGGGTCCCCCCTCCCAATCACAAATCCTAAGTTGAACTGTGAAGACTCTTTTTTTTTAGTCTTCACCTATGTGATTTCTTCACCTAAGTTTGGTCATTACTTTGTGACTTGAGGTTTGCCCCCCTCCTCATCCAAAATTTGTCTCCAACTAAATTACGGGTCCCCCCACCCAATCACAAATTCTAAATTGAACTGTGAAGACTCTTTTTTTTTGGTCTTCACCTATGTGATTTCTGTTTTGGGCCCCTCCCCAATCCAAAATCCTGGCTATGCCTATGGAGTGCAACTGGCAGTGTCGGTCGTTTTGAGAAGAGCAATTCAGCATAAATGGCAAACCTACGTACGAGCGGACAGTGCTGGGCACCGCAAGTTTTTTTTTAAGTCCGCAATCCGTAAATCCGCAACCGAATTTCAATTTTCTTATTCCGCAACCGCAAGTCCGCAATTGCACGTTTAAAAGCTTAGTCCGCAAGTCCGCAACGACGTTTCAAGATTCTTGAATCCGCAACCGCAAGTCCGCAACTTTGTAATTCTTGAAGTCCGCAACCGCAAGTCCGCAACTTTGTAATATTTGAAGTCCGCAACTTTTTATGAATCTAGTAGAAGAGTTTTGCAATCAACCATGTCCCGAAGTGATCTGCTTAAAGTTGATCATTAAATATAAGTCAAAAGTTGTGACTTGAGAAGTGTAGCAAGCGTATGGTGGGTACATTCCACGCAATAAAAGGAATTACTCACAATCGTTGATTGTAGTAAATGTACCGCAGCATGATTTGTTATTGAGCTGCTTTTTCGGATTGCAAACTTTAGAATAGCCCAGCTCCTCTTACTTTCAGGTCCGACTCAAAACGGATTTAAACGCTTGTAATTTTGGTTCAAGTTTTTAAGTGACTTGGCTAAGGGGGTTGCAGCTCCCAGCCCTCCTGGTCGCGCAACTGCTTATACAGTAGGTGCCTAAACTGCATGGAAGCATAATGCACGACCCACCAACAAACCCTTAAAAATGCTACAATGAAGCTAGGGATTCGAAGATTAAATACCATTGGTGAGAAGCCATCAAATAGCAAAGCACAATCCTCATTTCCGCTTACAACAAGATATTCTAAAAAAATTTTTTTTTTTCGAGACAGAAAAAGGCAAAGGCAGTAGAAGGCAAAAAAGCATTCATACCACTAATCACATTACTAAAGTTTTAGTCCCTGGTTCCTATAAATACTGTAGGAACAAGATAACCACACGCTACCAGCAGTACCGTCGCAAGACCACATGAAGTGAGGGGGCACTAGCCGAAAATGGAGGGGGCACTACAAAATGGACTGAACTTTTTCACATAAAAACTGATATTTTAAAACCACAATTTTGTATTCATCTTTGAAAAAAGAGACATATAAGCCCGGCAGTGCTTACTAGCTCGTTTCGTATTCGGCCCGTATAATCGCTTAAAAAATCTGTGTGCTCGAGTGAATGCGACCAGAAGCGCAATCAAAGTTTTGCTAAGAGAGAGAAGGCTTGTACCAAAAGTAATTGTTTTTTTGCACAAAAATTGTCTAATTTAGGTCCCGTGCTGAACAAATCGTTGCAACTCAAACGTGTCACAGAGGAGGCAGAGCTCACAGCTGACGGGTGATTTTTGCGATTTCTCGGCAAAAATAGCAATTTTAACGCCCTTTAAATTACATTTTGCACGTTTTAAAACCATATCAAAAATTACAGTAAATTGCTAAACCTCAGAAGTCATTGAAAGATTTAAATTGTCTAGCCTCTTGAACCCCCATATATTTTAGGTCAAGTCCAAAACACGTTTAAGCGTTTATTTTTTTGGTTATATTTTCTAAATGACTAGGCTAGAGGAGGCTGATGCCCCCCTTAGCCCCTACCTTCTGGTGGCGCGACTGACTGCGACCTAAAATAAATCTTGAGGGTGCTCTAAAAAAACAGCTAATCTTTAAAAAGATGTTTTCGCGTATTATTTCAGGTCATAATCACTAACGAAATACCGGTAACTGACTAACAGTACAAAAAATGATACACCAGTGGCTAATTTTGTGAACTCATGGTAAAAAACAACTAAGCCGTACTTTGAATCTGGGTTGCAAATTCGAACTTAAACTTAAAAAAGATCGATTGTTTTGCCGAACTTGAAAAAACAGCATGCCAACAAACGGAAAGCAATTCAGTCGAAAAGCAGACCTAGTATTTTTGTCAGCCTGAACTCGAAAAACTTGATATTTTTGCCGAACTTAAACTCGAAAAAATTAAGTTGATTTCTCATGTTTCACTGGGTAAAAACATAAACACTTCACGAAAATTGAAAGGAATTTCAATATTTGTATAAAACTTGCGGAATTGCGTGCTAAAATTAAAAATAGTCCGCAACTGCAAGTCCGTAATTTAAACTGCCAAAGTCCACAAGTTCGCATATCCGCAGCTTTTTTGCTAGTCCACAATTGCGGATTTGTGGACTTGCGGACTAACTTGCGGACTTGTCCAGCTTTGCGAACGGAAAACCTTCTATGATTTGTGACAGCATAACTTAAATTAATTTCACTAAGAGTAAAAGAGCCGAAGCTGTCGTAAACATTTTATTTAAGAAAAAAAAAACGTTTCAAATAATTACTTAAGTCATAGTCAATCTGTAAATAATGCACAATAAATATTAGAGCAATAGGCAATGCGCAATTAGAGAATTTTAATTTTCACCGTTACTTTTTTATGTACCTACTTTTTAGCACTTACTAAAGAAAAATTTTGATGCAAAGCATTTACATTAATAGTTCCTGACTACTAGCAGTAAAAGAGTGTCGCATTGCAATGAATTAATGTCCCGGTGGAGCACAAAAAAAACATCTAAATATTTTCCAGGACTTTTAAAACAAAATTTTAAAATGGTCATGGTTGTCAGTTCGTGGATATTGCTCTCAAGAAACGACAGATCAAGGCAGGATTTTTTAAAATTTATCAGGACTTTTATTTCGGGTTCAATATTTCTATCACTTTTGGAACTTTTGGCTATTTTTAGTAATTTAAAATTAGGTTTAAACTTAACTTTTACAATTTCAGTCACTGACGTGGTTGATAACGTAAATGTTAGATATGCCTGCATTTCTATGGGGATATAAGTCGATCGAATAGTGCATCTGAAAGTGGGGGTGCATTGGCTAATTACAAGCAGTATTACATGTAGTCAGTTGGGAGGTATTAGTGATGATATGATGGAGAGCTGGCTGCTGGTATCTTATCAATTTAAAAGTGACCGCTTGGGCTCTGCAATTTTGGTTTGACTTTTATACTTTCTTCAGTAAAATTGGTTTGTATAAGACGGTTTCTGGATGTGCTTTGGCAGTTGAATGGATGAGTGTCGCTTGGTTAGATTTAATATTGCATTATTAATTCAATACTTACTACCTTGGTTTGAGCACATTCTTGAAAGCAAATGTCTTTACACGGTAGCACTATATTGCGTTAATTTCCGAAATTTTGCCAGTTTTTCTTAGCTTAACTTTGCAGGTTACCTATTCCTCATTTTTATTGCACATTATTTAGCGATTGACAATGACTTAAGCAATTAGTCGAAACGTCTCTTTTTAAATAAACGTCTCTTTTTACGACAGCTTTGGCTCTTTTATTCTTAGTGAAACTGTTTCTCAAGACCAATTTTTATGCTCCAAAGTTTAAATTAATTGGTTTTGATCAAACAGCAAAGTATTAGCCAAACAGCACAAACCATCCTTTTTTCGCAATCACTCAAATTAAATAAACGCCACGTTAGCAAAATGGGATTCTCGTTTTAAGGGATAATATAGTGCAGTAAAGCACTTTTGAAAATAATCACGCCCTCTCTTTTTTGATTCTCAATGTGTTTGTTATCTTTTTTCTGAGGTCTTTAGAATAGCAAAATGATGCGATAATTCAATGAAAAACTATATTCCAGTACGTGACTTGAATATGCTCTCAGGGATACACAATTACACATTTAGACCTTTCTTTGAAACTGCCAAGTATCCATTGTTCTAACTCAAAAAAATGTAGTTTTGGTCGAGAAGCTCACGCGCTTGTCACTCGCATCCTCAGCATCGAAACCGCAATGCGACTATTTAAACCTCAGTGCAGGCAGTAAAGCAAGAAGCTATAAATTGAAACAATCTCAGCTTCCATTTATGATTCAAAATAATAAAAGAAAATGGGTCGCATGCCAAACCTGAATTAACTTTGATCCCTGGATTACCAATTTTTTTATTTTTTACACCAATGAATTTATTAAATTAAAACAAGGATGCCCAAATCCCGTATCGTGGGCAGCGTGCGCCATGCGAGTGGTTTCGAGATGAACTAGAAGAAAATTTTATAAGATACCAATTCAAGTTTCCATTGTTTCGCCTGGTCACCACATAAAATTCCAGCAAGCAAATTACCTCAAAATGGTGAAAAATTTTTTTTGAGAATCGAACCGCCACCAGCTGCACAGTGACAAATTGCTTGGTTATGCTGTTGTAATTAACGAAAGTAATCACCAATCTAACTTATAGAGTTTTCACTTCTGTTTCGGTGCCAGGGAGTAGTACACACTAAACCATCTCAGTATAAACATGATCACAGTACCGAGTCGGCGCAGTTGCTCCACAGCGTCGCCGATCATTAATATTTGTAATGAACAACTAATCAGTAATTGTCGCAGACCGGCGATTTAAATGAAGCTGTTAGAACATGACCAAGTTCTGTTCGCGCGTTTATCTCTGGAAACTTTCATCGCGTTTGTTAGTCTGCTGTAGAATTTGAGCCAAACTCTTTGTTATAATCAGATAGGGCTTTTGCGTTTTTTAATTAAAAAAGTTAGCATGACTTTTCGCTGCAGTGATAAAACCAAAACTTTTCATCGCTTGGTGGCGCTCAAGAACAAAAAAACTGAAATTTTTACAATTTTGGAGTCTCAGTCGTTTGTGAAATATCTTGATTTTCCAGGTTTGGCAGCTTCAAAGACAAAAGTGGCAAACAGAGTCTGGTTTCCGGTTGGATTCACAAGCTAGCAATGCGTCGTTGTGTCCTCGAAAAAGACTTTATGATGATTTCCCTTTGAAAACAAACCGTCTAGGTGTCGCATTGTTCCAGCCTGACTAAGGACTCGTAAACAGGACCCATAACTGGTACACAGCGTTGGCGTGATTAGACAGAGTCCTGGTTCATTCGCGTGAATAAATCACAAACGGAGATCGTTTCGAGTTTTCGACTACCCTTTTTTATGACCTGTTTTTTTTGTGACAACATTTGCGATACTTAGTGTGTTTGTGGAATATAAAATTTATTTTGCTTGAATTTGAAATTATAGCCACTGCATTTTCATAAACTAGTAAATTTACAATGGCTTGTGGTGGGGATTGTAGAAATATTTAAAATTACAATGTCAATTCACTCGAAGTTCAATTTTGTTCCACAACGATAGCAAGCGGTTATTAAGGTCGGGCTCGAGATTTTTTGTTCTTAGTTCAATGTTCTCTAGGCCACTGCCGTTTCTGCAAGTTTTTGTACTAAAGTCATTTTCAAGTATTTGCATATTATTTTAATCTTTCCGATATGTACGTTTATTTTGTGTTTTAAATAATGCATCTAAATTAAGTGAAAGAGTTCGCTGGATCAAGAACCGAACCCGGGATTAGCAGTTGGTGAAACATTTGCAATTTCTTGAAACAATTCAAGCGATTAAATTTTTTTAATCTGAACCAAAAAATAACCTGTGAATTGTTTCGGCAGGTTTGTGGAATTTTAAAAAGTCGTAGTAGAATTTATCCCACAATCAAGCACCTGCAATAGTATAGTTCATGACGCATAACACGATTTTGAGAGCACTGCGTACTAATTTTTGAATTTAATACTAAATACACAAAAAATAATTGAATACCAACGTTTTTGCCCCGTTTTTTCATTGTTTGACGTTAAACAGCTTGAAAAGAACAGCAATTTTACTTACCAGAAAAAAATTCGACTGTGGCAATATTGCAGCATAAATTTGCAAACGTGGTTTCAAACAGCCTAAGTCATGTGGTAGGTCACGGAGTTAGGATATATTTTTACCAGGTTTCTGCTTTAACTTTGGCTAGAAAGATGTTTTCAAAAGTAAAATTAAGCTTGTCGGTTTGAATTTTCTTCTTTTTACACAAAGAGATTTGGTTTGGTGCTATTGGAAAATTTCTTAAAATATAGGCCTAGCCATAGGACAGGGGTCGGCAAACTATAGCTTTTTGGACCAAATGTTGCGGCTCTTTGTGATTATTAGAAAATGATGGGTAAACTGCTTTTACGTGTAAAACTATTAAAGTTTAATTGTTGCCGTAGCGAGCGCATAATTAAGTTTGTGATTTATTCATTCTTCTCAGTGGGACAACCAAACTTGCTAAATGGGCTTTAGCACCCCCTCAGCCCAGTCACTTAGAAAATTTACCCACAAATACAAGCGTTTAAAGATGTTTTGGACTTGACCTTTAAGTTAGGGGAGGCTGGAGGGCTGGACAATTTATTCTTTCAAATGATTTTCAGGTTTAGCAATTCAGCGCTTTGAAATGGCTCTACAGTCGTGCGAAATGTCATCCAAATGGCGCCAAAATAGCAATTATTTTGCTGAAAAATCACAAAAATTGCCCAGCAGCTGGGAGCTTTGCCCTCAAACCCCCGTTTATGATATGCTTGAGTTCAGAGCTGGGCAAGTCCGCAAGTTAGTCCGCAAGTCCGCAAATCCGCAATTGCGGACTAACGAAAAAAGCTGCGGACATGCGGACTTGTGGACTTTGGCAGTTTAAATTGCGGACTTGCGGTTGCGGACTATTTTTAATTTTAGTCCGCAATTCCGCAAGTTTTATGCAAATATTGAAATTTCTTACTATTTTCGTAAAATATTCATGTTTTTACCCAGTCAAACACGAGAAATCAATTAAATTTTTTCGAGTTCAAGTTCGGCAAAAATATCAAGTTTTTCGAGTTCAGGCTGATATAAAATACTAGGTCTGCTTTTCGACTTAATCGCTTTCTTTTTGTTGACATGCTGTTTGGTAACGTGAGAAACGAATACATGCCGCGTTCTCATCTTTTATGCAAATAGTTCGTTAATTTTTTAGAACATTTTAGAACCCCCTTTTGCGCTTGGTTTAAGAATCTTCTAGAACTGTCTTTGTGGTAATTTTAACTGTGTTGTCTTTAGACCTTTAATCTCATAATCTTTAAGTCTGCAAAAATTAGATAGTCTTCGACCGTACGATTGATATGGTTTCTCAAATTTTCGTAGTTTAGTGTATCAAGTTAGCTGTGTAGTAAGTTGGTTGCTGATGTTTCTATTTTTATAGTGCGACCTCGAAACAGTTTTTTAATAGTATAGTCTAGTAAAGTCTAGTATAGCGTTAGTATAATCAATAGCGTAAATTTTGGTCTAGTAAATTTTAGTTAGGCCTAATTGATATTGATTTGGCTAGCTGATAATTGACTTCTGGTTTTGCCGTGCTCCTTTGGATGAATCAAATTTTTGGTGTTCTGTGAGGAATAACATTGTTATATTTATATCCAAAGTGTGGTATGACTGCAGAAATATGAAGGATACGGCGCGCGGTGAGACAGGCTATCACAAGAGGGTCTAACCTGATTCAAATTGGTGTCAACACTGTTTTCTCGAGTTCCGCAAAACCACCGACTTTTTTTGAGTTTAAGTTCGAATTTGCAGCCCTGGTTCAAAGTATGGCTTTGTTGTTTTTTCCCGTGAGTTCACAAAATTAGCCACTGGGCAGTGGCAGATCCAGAAAATTTTGGTGGGGGGGGATTTGAAGCACAAAACCTCAAAAATTCGGATGTCTTCACCAAAATTGAGAGTGATTTTTCGGCCGAATTCGGAAATTCAAACGTTTTTTTCGCCCAAATTCAGGTGGTCTCCAAAAAAAAAAAAAAAAGGTCTTCACCAAAATTGAGACTGATTTTTCGCCGGATTCGTTACGTTTAGGTCGGTGGGGGGGATGCATCCCGAAATGGAGCCGAATTATTCGAAACAGAGGCTGATTTTTCGGCCAAAATCGTTACTTTTAGGCTGGTGGGGGGGATGCATCCCCCCCATCCCCCCCCCTAAATCCGCCACTGCCACTGGGGTATCATTTTTTGTACTGGTAGCCAGTGCCGTCGCTACGGTGGGGCCAGGGGCGCCGTCCCCCCCTAACGACTGCTTGTGCCCCCCATTTTGGTTCATCCAGAATGCTTTTTTGGAGCATCGCGTAACGACAAGACAACAGACAATAATGGAAAAAGGAATGATAATTTTCAAACATGATTCTCGTTTGAAGTTTTCTCGATTGTTTGCAAAATTGCTGGCCACCAACTGCTTTACATAAATGTGACCCAATAATCCGTATTATTACCACGCCTTTACGGATGTGTTGCGGAATAGGGATGTATGCCTATAGAAGCGTTACCGGTATTTCGTTAGTGATTATGACCTGAAACAATGCGTGAAAACATTTCCTTAAAAGACCAGCTGTTTTTTTTTAGAGCACACTCAAGATTTATTTTAGTTCGTAGTCAGTGGCACAATTAGGGGGAAGGGGCTAAAGGGTCATCAACCCCTTTAACCAAGTCATTTAGAAAATATAACCAAAAAAAGAATAAGCGTTTAAGCGTGTTTTGGACTTGACCTAACGTATATGGGGGCTCAGAGGCTAAACAATTTAAATCTTTCAATGACTTCTGAATTTTAGCAATTTACTGTAATTATTGATATGGTTTTAAAACGTGCGAAATGTGATTTAAATGGCGTTAAAATTGCTATTTTTGCAGCAAAATTGCAAAAATCACCCAGCAGTTGAGCCCCCTCTGTAACACGCTTGAGTAGCAACGGTTTGTTCAGCACGGGATCTAAATTAGACAATTTTTGTGCAGAAAACATTTACTTTTGGTTCAAGCCTCCTCTCTCTTAACAAAGCTCTGGTTGCGCTTCTGGTCGCATTCACTCCTGTAGACAGGGGCGCCATTGGGCCATGGCTCCCCCTTTGGGTCGACAGGATTGCACAATTGCATAGAAAAGTGAGCAAAATTGAGGCATGGCCCCCCCCTTTGGAAATTGGGCATCAGGCTTTGGGCTCGAAATCACCTGATTTATGGGACAAAATTTGTATGAAGACCTTTCTTTTTTTTTTGCTCCTCACCTGTTTTTGGGCGGAAAATGGGAGGAAATTTGAGTGAAGACCTTTTTTCTTTTTTTTCTGCTCTTCACCTGATTTTGGGCGAAAAATGGGACAAAATTTGAGTATGACAATTTCAAATTCTGATCTATGTTCCTCTCAAATTTTCCGAAGTTTCTGGTCCCCCCCCCTTTCAAGATCCTGCGTACGCTACTGCCTGTAGACATATTTTTCAAGCGATTATACCGGCCGCATGCGAAACGAGCTAATAAACGCTGCCGGGCTTATATGTATCTTTTTCCAAAGATGAATACAAAATTGTAGCTTTAAAATATCAGTTTTTATGTGCAAAAGTTCAGTCCAATTTGAAGTGCCCACCCCCCACCCCCCCATTTTCGGCTAAGGCCCTCTCACTTCGTTTGGTCTGGCGACGGCACTGCTGGTAGCGTGTGCTTATCTCATTCCTAGAGTATTTATTGAAACTAGGGACTAAAAATTTGCGGATTAAGAAAGATGAAATTCGGTTGCGGATTTGCGGACTGCGGACTTAAAAAAAAACTTGCGGTGCCCAGCACTGCTTGAGTTACACCTATTTGCTCAGCACTCCCCTCAAATGAGATATTTTTAGAACAAAGATATTCTAACGCTTGGATCAAGCCCCCCTTAGCAAAATTCTGGTTTAGCGCCTGATCTCGCTATTTTAGTTCATGTTTTACCTTGAAGAGTTATCCAAGGCCGATCTTTCTCGGGATCACAATTGGAGTAAAATTGAAAACAGCTCAAAACCGACCCAATTGATTTTTGAAATATGAAATGCTCTCCTCTAAACTTTTACGATAACATAAAAAACATGCACTTGAAAGCCTGTCAATCTTTCGATCTATACACGAACGAAAGTTAATTTTTCTAAACATGAACTACTTAAAAGCAGATATCGAACACGTCTCACAAATGACGGCTTGCAATCATGTGTGGAAATGACAGCCGACAGCCATCATGTGCAGATGCTTTAAACTGAGATGCAAGAGCAAAAAACACATAAACCTGGTTGCATTAACTGCTTTTATAAAAAGGACACATAAAAGCTTTTCTTATTAAAACCAAAAGAATAAAAATAACGCACAATTTTTTTTTTTGAAAATAGTTTGGCGGCTCCAAGGGATTTTTATTTTATCGAATAGTGGTTAAAATGGCTTTTTAAATGCAAAAGTTTGCCGACCCTTGGTCTAATAACTATCATGGTTTGTAATTTTGATAGACTCTTTTTTTAATAATTTGGGTAATTTTATTCCAATTTATACATAAATTTAGCCAACTCAGGTCTTTATATATCTTGCAGTATTAGAAACTCAAAGTTTTGTATAAATCATTAACTTTTAGGCACGTTGAACAAAATTTAATTGCTCGCAGTATTGTCAACCATTCTTACTATGACGCTGTTTAAATAAGTTTGTTTTGGTGCATTTCCCCACGCAATAATACCATATTTTTACTCTGCTGTAAATAAGGCTGTAATATTAAAGTACATGGGGTTTGTTTTTTGGTAAGAGCAGTAGTTACGCAGTTGGTAAAACCTTTCAGCGAGTATTTGGCAACATGTTGAAATAAAAATTCAGTATCAGTATATGTGATGATAAATCGAAAACAGTTTATTCGACTGAGCAATACGAACGCATACAAAACGAACACATTAAGCAAATAACGATCAGTTTGTTCAGGCCAGGAAGCATCGACAACCCCAAGGTTTTTTAATTCAAGGTGCTTTCTAAACCATGATGACTAATTAAAAGAAAATTTCATACTCTCAAATTTCAGTTTTCAAATATTCAATGCTGGTGCCCTAACAATTTCAAAATCAAACGTACAATTGGCCTATGGTTGCACGTTGGATAAAAACTCCCAAATATGATTTTAGGTGCAATCGGACATCGATTAAATGCTCCATATTTTAGTGGTTGTCTTGTCAGAATTTGCATTCGGCATTGACGCCATTTATTTGGAGTTCTTCGACTTGCTTTGGTGTCCAAGTTGCTGTTTATTGAAGTTCCTTTGATTTCCCAACTCTCGTCTGCATCATGGAAAACCATCGGTGAGCTGGAAATGTTTAATGTTTTTCAATGACGTCATCATAGTGCTTAGTTGTTGGTTTCTATTTGTGCAATGCACTGCATGTGGTTCGACCAACTTTAATGCGGCATCAATTATTTTGACACCCTATACTGCATATTCTGTACATTTAATGCTCTTGATGCAGAATTGTTGATTTACGCATTTATTCCATAATAACCGCTGCCATTATACTAAAGATACTTAAAATGCAAGCAAAATTGATTGAAGGCGACGGGAAGAAATTTGGTGTCGTTTAGACTTGGCAGTACGAACCACGTTTAACGCACGAAATACTCTTAAACAAGCACTGAGCTGACATTCTATAAATTCACCAGTTAAGTAATTCGAGATCGTTGTTGATGTTGGCTTATAGTATAGTTTTTGTTGGGTAACAAAACCAAAACAAAGGATTGCACGAACAAACGAAATCTTGTTATGATGAATTAATAATAATCTTATAAGGTAGAATAAAAAAAAAAATACCACAACAATTCAGTTTGTACTGTAACTTAGGTGAATTATGATCGGTGAAATACGTGTGTATGCAACAAAATAATATGCGGTAATACTGCAGACGAAAAAATAAAATACAGTAATTCTCTAAGAAGCTATCAAGTAACAGCACCATACACGTGTACAGTGTATGCGAAGCAACGCAAAGCGACGCGATGCAACCAAAATTTGACTTCATCAACAACCTGCAAAATGTTACTACACGTCGCAAATTTCGCGAGCGATTGCTTAACAGCATTGAAACCAGGGATGTGGAAGCATTCAAAATTTTTATGCTCACGCTTTCAGCTCCTCTTGAAGTTTTATGCTTCCGAGTTCGCTTCCCCTTCCTCATCTTTGGGATTTTTTGCTTCCGCTTCCAGCTCCAGTAAGAATTGGTCGCTTACGACTTTGCTTCCGCTTCCAGTCTCTTCCATCAAAATGCTTCCGCTTCCACAAAAAATTAACCGCTTCTACCGCTTCCGTTTCCACTTCTTTGTTTGTAGCAGCTGCGACTGGCTGAGTACAAGGTTTCATAAACTACAGGTGACATTACTAGGCTTACTTGGCAGTGCCACTTGCTAGCACGTGCAGCAGCCACACCAAACTAAGAAGGAGCCTACCATAACATAGGCGTTGCCAGGATTTTTGGTTGGGGGGGCAAACTACAAATCACATGCAATGACGTTATCAAAATTTTTTAAAAGAGAAACTTTTTATGGGGCAAAGATATCGCACAATGGAAGATCAAAAGCCGTGGCTTGGTTTTGCACAAGAGGGATTTGGTAAAGGCAAATGGCTTAAACCAATAGGTAAAAAGTGCAAATGTCTAACTTTGGAGAGGCGTGTGAGTAAACTAGCGTAACTGAAACGCATGACATACGGGGGTCTAGGGGTGTAGCCCCTGCCGCCGGAGGCTATGAGGGTTTGGGACCGAAGCCCCCAGCCGCTACGTGATTTTTTGTAGTTGTATGGAAAAAAAGCTCTTTTAATGTCATTGGATCACACTTTGCACGTGTTCAGAACCATTTGAAAGGATTAGATTTTTAACATTTCAAAGCAGATTGAAAAAAAATAAATTGTCCAGTCCTAATTTTACTCGCAATTTAAGTCCAAAACATGCTTAAAATCTTGCATTTTGGGGTTAAATTTTGTGATTTGGTACAGGTACGGGAAAACAACGTGCACTGCCTCCCGCTATATTTTAGCAGTAAATAATAGCCCATTCGAAGAGTTTCCTTAGGGATTTTTGCTTTGTCATGAAATTAACTACTGTAGGTAAAGAAGTGCATGTACGGCCAGGGGGCCAGGCCCCCTTAATTCTAATTCAATAATTTGTTTAATGAGCATTTTCCCTAGCTAATTTTTTCAAAAATATTTTTTCGCGTAAAAACAGGTGAGGTGAAAGTAAATTGTTATTGAAAAATGGTGCAGTAGATGTTTGTGCCAAACCATCTTATTCCTGGGACGGATTTACAATGCGCTGGGACCCTGGTACTTAAGGGATTATCGCAACATCTTCCTGCTAAGTATAGGTGAAGACCAAAAAAAGTTGTACCATCTGAGCGCAGGGCCCCTGGGACTGTGCCATACGGTAAATCCGACCCTGGTTATTGAAACACGTTCATAACAATGTTAGATGAGGGCCTGAGTTGGCAACTTTTAGGAAAAAAAAACTTAATTTCACCCGTGTTACACATATAAATTGGTTGACAAAAATTAAATTAAGGGGGCCCGGGTCCTCCTAGTAGTCAATAATATTGCAAATTAATGTTGTACGCGTGTACTGTCTTACGCAAAAATGCTAAAAGAAACCAAAACTGGAAAATAAAGATTTTTTTGCCCTATTTTCATCATTGGTGGCATTTTGTTTGGGGGGGGGACCGGACCCCTGGCCCCCTGCGTACGCCTATGTACCATAACCATATCGTAGCCGCTGCTGGCCACAGTAAAACCTCGAACTTTGATGCCATGGTAGTATTGGTGGTATATGACGTATATCATACCCATGATCTCTCGCAAAGACGGTGTGCTCATGGCTCTTAATTAATTACGATAATTTAAGACAGCACAAACATTAAAAATTGTGACAGTGAATAAAATGGAAATTTTGCACACATTGTTATGTACATATAAATAATATTATCATTATTACATTTTACCCCAACGGCTGTAGCCAGTTTAAAAATCCCGAAGCGTCTGATTTTAAAAGAAGTGCTTCCGCTTCCAGCTCCTTTTCAACCCTTTCGCTTCAGAGTTCGCTTCCAACCTCTCTCATCACAGCGCTTCCACTTCCATATCCCTAATTCAGACTAACCTGTTGTTGAGCGGTTGGCCTGTTTTGAGCAAGGGACGTAAGCGACCGCTCACAAAGGGTGGCAAACTTCGCTTAGCTTTGCTTCTCGTCCAATGTCAATCTATCTTAACGTAAAAGTATAATTATTTAGACTAGAGTTTCCCATTTTCCCGAATTTTCAGCTTTTCGAGAAACGGAAAAATTTTTGAAAATTTTTCGGAATAAAGGATTCCGGAATGTTGACAAGATCCCTGAAGTTTTTTGAAGTTTGCGGAACTTTCCGGGATCTTAATCAAACATAAGAAATTTTTGCAACAATTTCCAATTTGTTGAATCTCTTAAAAGTCTGTTTGCATTTCGATTCTGCAGAGCCCATTCCACACCTTTTCATTTACCAGTTTGCGTGGCAACTAACAAGCTTTGATGATCTTTCGATTTGTATAACTTGCACTTTGTTCATGTTTTCAAAAAATATTAAGACGTTTCGTTGTACTTGTAAGTACATTTCGGGAAAATACAGGAAGGCAGTCTGTACTCACTTTCATACGCTTAAAACATGTATTTCGTTAAAGGCCTGCAAGCAGGCGGTAATGCTGCCTCTCTAGTGCAGTAAAAGATACTTTTTGTTCGGTTCTGTTGGCTAACTGCTTGTCAGATTGTGAAATCATGTGCATAACTAATGATTGAAAATCTGATTATAATGGGTTTACACTAATGCAAAATGAGCAGTAATTTTTTTTCAAAAATGCGACGCCAAAATATACCCAGGGTCATTCTGTCAGGAATCAAACGGAAAGCTAGCAACCTACTAGTTTTTACTAATTATAGATTGCTTTGGTCGGGGGTGCAGGTCGTTACTTAGTTTGATTCCCAAGCTTGGTTGTACCATTACCATCCTTACATGTCTAAAATTTCGACTCCTTATAAATATTCTGCAAACACAAAATTTTGACGGTGAAAATGTAACACAGAAAGTCTTAAAATACGTGCAAAATCGCTGCACTTGGTTGTTAAATGCATGAAAATTTCCCTGGATCCCAACACATATTTCCTCGAAAACGGAAAATCGAAAAAACTCAAATATTTCGGAAAACTTTCCTTTCCAAAAAGAAACCCTAATTTAGACGGAACGCAGAGCAACACTTAACCCTTTTATTCCCAAATCATCTTCCCCTCGTGCAAAAAATCTGAAACGGACATTCTGTGTTACTTTTACCCTACTTATGTAAAATCTGAAAAAAAAAATTATTGGTTACTATGGCAACAACGTAATGTTGCCGCACGGCAACATCGGAAATATAAGTATAATTCACAGTAAGAATTTTACACAAAATATCCAAAATAATTTTCAATTTTTCCTAGTTTGTTGCTAATTTCGTATACCACACCCAATGATGATTAATCGAAGAGATGTACAAAGGGGTCTAGGCCCCCTAATTTTCCAATTAAGAGGCCTAGTCTTCACGTTTTATGCCAAATTGCCATCAAATTGTTTATTGTTTTGGTTGAAAAAGCAAATATATCCAAATCAAGATTGAGCTAACATAATTCGGGTCAAGATCATTTTCAGTAAGTTGCAGCACTCCTGCTTGCTCCTCACCACCATTCTCTAAGTCGAACTCGTTTACATAGGGAAGCAAAATGTAACTAATTGCTTCAAAAATGTCAAACTTTTCAGCCATCTCAAATTTCAGTAACACAAGATACAGAAAACAACGTAGTTTTTAACAAAAAATTTGAATATCAAGGCTAATATTACCTCACTAAATCTCAACAGATCACTTACTATCACTCACTCATCTTACCATTGTTACCGTGCGGCAACAAGAAGGTACAAAAAATTCTAAAAATCGAATTACGCGAAACCGAAACATTTCTTACTGGATATATGCTGTTTCATTACTAAGCAACATGTTCATAAAGAAAGAAGAGAAATATAATCTGTTGGCTCCTTTGAAACTACTTCCAATGTTCCTCTACTTTGAGCACATCTTACTCACTAACTGACCACGTGCGTTTGACAAAACAATACCGCATGACCAAAAATCATTCCAGCCAAAAAATGACGCAACATGCTTCATTAAATATGTTTTTAGCTATATCTTACCATTGTTGCCAAAATGCAAAAAAAAAAAGATGAAGAAAAGAAAGGTGAAAGTTTGTGTTGCCGCACGGCAACGGTGGGAAGGAAAGGGTTTTAATTTATTTAGTTGAAAAGTGCTTTACAAAATGAATGATTTTCGAGTCAATCGATAACCATGTTCTGACATTGCCTAAAAATTTGAAATAAAACCACACCGAGTGAAAAGTGAAAGAAAAATTTGTTACTAAATATTAAGGAATTGAATATTAAGTGCAGAAAAAAAAATACAAAAAATGTAAGCTTAAGTGTGGTATAAAAATAAAAACAAAAAACTCGTAACTAGATAAAGAAACGATAAACGACAAAAAAATTTTCATCACATATAATAATACTGCAAACGTTAGAAACACAGCAAAACAAAAAATGCATGAAATGTGCACGTGATTATTATGAATATCAGCAAAATTCATAAACAAAAATGAAAAATATATGAAGGACGAAAATCAAAATTCACGCATCGCAATCAAATTTTGACTGCGGAGCCATGCAGAGAAAAGTATGAAATTGTGGAGCATGAACTCGACGGACGCTATCAACAAAATCATTGGAGAATTCAACATAAAATATCAACAAAAAGCAGATCAAAAATATTGGAGCGCAAGTTACATACGTAGCAACCGTAAGTAAGCTTATCAGCATTCTCATCCTCATTTTCAAAACAAGATTAAAAAAGCCGATGGAAATCACAAAGCCAAACTTCAGTTTGCTACCCCTTATGAAATATCATTGTTCATCGACAACAACACTGCACAACACCAAGTATTTTTCTTTTTGAAGACCTTTTCGGCTGATGTACTCGGCGCATCCACGTAAGAAGCTGATTAAAAAAAACGAAATGCAGTAAAACATCGATTAAAGAGAATTGTATCTTAAACTAATAAACAATTATTCCAAAAGGTACCCATAAAGTTGCAAATCAAGCTAGACAACACAGCTGTAAAAAAATCAAAAAACATAAAAATATGAAAAAATGGTAAACAATTGGTTCGTGCATTTTCTGCAAAGCAAACGATGATCTCTGCCAAGAGTTGTTTTACGATGACGCTATATTTATACTGTACAGGTACTTTCCACATAGATTGAATTAACAAAACTGCTTAGCGTTGGTAGCAAACAAAAATTAGGGTTCCATTCCAGGACTAGGCAAACAGTTCATTAATTTTCGATAAATTTTTATGCATTTTTGAAAATTTATGGAAATACATTTTACTGCGAAGATGATCGCATATCCTAACTTGTAGATTTGGGTACGATTTTTACTGTCGTTGTTAATTTTGCAAGTGATTTACATTAAAACTTGTTCTGTATTTTTATTCACTTCATGTGTATCGTGATCGCAAATTAACCAAATTTCGATAAACATTCGTCGATTTTGCAACGAATTGATTCAATCTTGCGTGATATGTGATCGTTTAATGGAAGCTTTTCGTAAATCACAAGCGATTCTTTTAAGCGGTTCAAAGCATTTGCATATTCATCCAATTCCATCAAACATGTGCCCATATTATTAAGTGTAGTGGCAAGTTTGGTGTCTTTTTCCAAAAAAATCTGTGTTCGAAAAATTTCGCGTGCTTTTTGCAAGTAGCTGAGCGCTTCCACATATTGCTGTTTTCCTATCAAACTTTCGCCCATGTAATTGAATGTGCTAGCAATGTCAATGTCTTTTTCTTGATCTCGTGTTGAGTTTTGAACGATTTTCAATGATTTTAACAAGCACTTCCATGAATCATCGTATTGCTGCAATCCAGTCAAACATCTACCGACGGCAAGCTGTGTTTTGGCCAAATTGCGATCCTTGTCAACATCAAGTGATGTGCTTTGATCGATTTCAAGTGCTCGGTTTAAGTTTGTTAGCGCTTCATCGTAATTACGCACATGAATAAGACACCAACCAATGTTATAAAGTGTGACAGCAACATCCCTATCGGTATCCGCATTCTGAGTTGTACTTTGTTTGATCTTAAGTGCTCGGTTAAGAGTTGTTAGCGCTTCATCGTAGTTATGCAAACGAACGTGGCACAAAGCAATGTTGTTAAGTGTATCGGCAACTTCTCTATCTCGTGCAAGGTGGTGCGATAAATTTTCTCTAATTTCAAGGGCTCGGTGCATGTACCTTAACGCTTCTGTGTAATCATTTAGGTAAAACAAGCAACGTCCAATTTGATGGTTTGCCCATGAAACGTCATTATCTCGGTTAATATCTTTTGATTTGATTTCATAAATCTCTAACAATTGTTTGTAAAATTCCACAGCTTCGTCAAATATTTCTACTGAATTTAAACAATTTGCTAAAGATTTAATTTGTTCAGGTTTTGAGTCAGTTTGTTTAGAAAAATTATTAACTGCTTTTAATTTCATTTCCGATTCAAGTTGTTCAATACATTCGTCAAAATCAAATTTACTTGAATCCCAAACTTGTTTTTTCGAATCTTTAAAAAAACTTATTAAATCTTGCATTCCAAATGCTAAACCAATCGTGATGTTGATTAATTGTGGATTGGTATAAAAGTGAAGTTTGGTAAAGTTAAGCTGTTTTGCCACCTCACATTGCAAACAATATGCAATTTGAAAGTAGTTAATTGTACATGCTACTCCTGCAATATCCAAAAACTTTTCAATGCCATCTTGTTCCAAATCAATGGCATTGTCGCATTGAGAATTTTTGTCCATATAAACTCTCAACCTCACTTCACATGCAAAGGCAACTGCAAATTTTAATTTTTTAGCTGTGTTTGGAGTTATTTGTTTGTTAGTTGCCATTCGGTCAATAATATCAAAACATGAGTTTGCTGAAATATTATGTTTCCTAGCCAATGCTGAAACAAATATGGTGGTGCTGCGATAAACCAGTTGTTTGATGTTGATTGTGCGTTGGAATTTTAAGTTGCTCAATCGAAATCGTGTCGAAAATTTGTTCAAATCTTGTTTGACTTGTTGTTTAATATCATTAATGGTGTCTGTTTGCGATTTCGCTTCGCGGTAATTTTGCACACCAACTGCAAATTGTTTGAAAATGTTCTCATTTCCAAACACAAAGCATGTTTTTGTTAATATATCAGCTAAGTGGTAACCGTTTTTCAAATCTGCGTCAGAACTGAGATATTCCAACATTTCAGTAACTGGTTTAATGAGTTCAGTGGTAAACGATTTGTTTTTGGTGTGTTGTTGTCTGCCCAAAGGAAACTTACATGCATGAGGCATCATTCCATCAAATGAAATGCCTCTTGTGGTTACGTCATCGTAAAACCAGTCTCTTAAACTAGATTCGTTTCCATTCAAACTATCGACGTTCAAACTGGGTATAATAGTTTCTTGTACATTTAAAATCACAATATGAAAAATCACTGAGAACCACCTAAAATATTCTGAATATGATTGGTAGTTCTTGTCATCAAACAGAAGAAAAATGTGCTCAAAATCCGAATATGGTGTAATTTCTTCACGAGCCAGAGAGCCCATGCCAACAATAGCGTATTGACAAGGGGGTTTCCCCATTACGTCTTCACAATATTGGCTTAGCTCGGCCATAATTTGTTTGTATTTTTGTGCAATTAGTTTGTTGAGTTGTTGAATCGCTCTTGTTTTCATTTCATATTGAGCGATTAGTTTTGTTTCAGAAGATATTTTTAAAATTCTTGGAACTTTATTTTCTAAAAATTTTTTTACTTCGCTTCTTAGTTTTGTAGCCAAAAATTTGACCTGTTTACTTTTTCCAATCAAATCCGCAGTTTGTTTTTTTGCTTTTGATTGTTTGAGAATATGCTGGCATAATTCGGAAAGATCGGATTTGATATGTAAAACGTTCGAAGGGTTTCTAACAATGGCAGCGTTTAACAATCCAGCACTTTTAATGAGGGATATTTTGTCCGGGCTCCTCTTTCTATAAATAAGTCCAATTTGATGTAAGATTTCGGCTGCTTTTGCGGAGTTGGTTTCTTTACCAATTGCATCACAATAATCTTTTTTCATTTGTTGGGCAAGTCCGAGTTCCTCTTCTTGTAGTTTTTTGATTTCTTCCAGATTCATTTTACTGTAATACAGTAATTACTCCAAGAATTCTTTTGCAAAAACAAACTTTGGCGTAGTCACATTTAGAGCTTATTGGCGATCCGCATACATTAGCGGTATAAATAGGAATCAAACCCGGTTTTACGATCGACAAAAAAGCTTTTGAAATTTTTTTAATCAAATAATTGATTTTAAAATATCTGCCTTACTATACTTTAAAATTTTCATGTCTGTTGTTGGAGCTACTTTCCACTTGTAAGTTACTCTTATACAATCCAGGTTGCCATTTTTGCTGCTGCTCTGCCGTTTTTTAAATAACTACTTTTGTTGCATCTAAAACAGTTTTGAACGTGACGTTTGAATTTTCTCCCATAATAGCTACGTTTGCGTGCTTTTTTGAACACGTAGAGACGTAATAAACCTATGCTGTGAATGTTGTTTCCTTGGATGTTTCTTTTTCGTGCCTTTTTAGAAAATATCTTTATATTTTATTATTGTTCCAACTTAGCTAATTTGGGTGATAATCAGCGAATGAATAGACTTCAGCAGTTTGGAAACAATTGTTTACTTGTAATTTAACCCTAACCCTATTGAAACAAGTAATATTTGTTTCTGACGTGGTCATGGTTTAGGTCAAGATCTACTTTCATTACATAATACAAAAAGATCCTCTTAATCTTATTAGGGCAAAACTACCTTTAGCTGGGATAATAAATAAATTAAGTTTTAATATCTGTTTTAATGAGTCAGGGAAATTTCTTTTTGTCAGCCTTACAAGTTGCCTTGTGAGGAAACGGAATGCCTTGCTATTATCATACCATAACATAAAGTCATTTTTCAATGTGAAAATAGATCTCTCATAGCGTTGGATCTTAAATTCTCGCTGCACCAATGAGAAGCGATATTTTTATCACGTGTCTGCGGATATCTTCAACATCAACTGCGTAATGTAACAAATTCTTAGCTAATGCAAAAAGAAAACTGATTTTTCATTGCTATAATGGCTGTTGCAGGAAAATGACGTGCTAAGAACGAATATACGATGTTACTATATTTGTTCTGTCTGCGCTCTAAAAACCCTGTTGTTGGCTGATAACACAGCGTTTTTGAATGGTTGTAGTAATAATAAGGTAAATGTGATATTACAATATTTCTAATTTCAGTAAAGCTTCTGGTTGCACGATTAACTGGGAAAACTCAGGGGTCTCATATTTCAGAAAGTAACAACTGGCAACATAGTAAACAATTGTCGCGTTTCAAATTACGGTGGGTGGATGTAAAATTCATTTATTCCTAATTAGTTTTCTACGGCAGAGCAAAAACTATTTTAATTAAGCTGTTGTTAAAATTGTGAAAATCTTGAATCTGTTTTGCGTAAACTTGGAATTGAAAATAAAAAACATTATAATGAGTTGTTTTCCCGAAATCGTTTAGCAAATTCTAATTGCTCTTATGAAATTTCTCCATCTTTGTTCAAGGCTTTAAATATGGCTTTGTTTTAGCTCAAAGTGAGAAAGATTAAGCAAAGTAATGTTACAGCGAAATTAATTCAAGAGAAGAGAAGTGATTTTCGCTTTCCATCTGGTTCCTATAATCTTGCAAGTTTTTTCGGCAAGTTTTTACAGCAAATATCGAGTTCTTTGGTTGTGGAAAAATAATGAAAAAAAATTTTGATGCATGCACAGTTTCGAAGCGTTGGGTAAATTCAAGTATGTTTGTGCAAAATCAAACGTAAGACTGCATAATTCAGTTCGCTTTGCGATAACTGGACGGGAAACACTCAGAACAACTTTGCATCTTATAAAAATCATGCGAACTGGCATATTTTTTGTGGACAATTTGTTAGTTTGTAATTTAAGTTTCAGCCTTTTGCTCATCGAAGTTTTAATGATTCCAGGATTTTTTGATTAATCACAATGACTTTATGTTGGAAACAATGAAATATGTTTCACCGTCCTTGTAAAAATTCTTTTGTTGCACAGTGAAGATCAGTTCAACGATTTGTTAGGTTTGAGTAAGTTATAGGATGTTGGGTAAAGGTTACCCCCAAGAGATTGCTTAGTGTGGGCGGAATGAAATGCCATGTAAGCTCAAAAAAAAAAGTCTTCACCGCAATTCAATTGTATTTTGGCCAAGAATTTCGGAATTTTACCCCAAAATCAAGTGAAGACCAAAAAAAAGGTCTTATCGCCGCTAAATGGTTGTAGTTTGAATCGGAATTTAGGATTTTTGCACCCAAATTGAGGTAAAAACCAAAAAAAGAAGGTATTCGCCGCGAAATGGTTGTATTTTAGTCCAGAATTTCGGACTTTTTTGGTCTACATCACATTTAGGTGAAAACCAAAAAAAGGTCTTCTTCACAATTAGGGACTGACTTCGGCCGGAATTTTGGATCACCTTGATTTCGTAAGCTAATTTTCTCAAATCTCAATTTTGTTTGCGGTTGAAAGCACGTATTTGCCTTGTCTTATCAACAATTACTCAGTGCGCGGCAGAAAAGAAGTACTGCGCAGCGTTCGAGGCTATCTGCGCGGCCGCGCAACCACGCATCTTAGAGGGAGCATAGGTTGGGAAAGCAGGGTTTTTGCTTCATCTGCTGATGGTTCTGATCTTTTGCAGCTTGTACAGCACAATTCAAACGATCTAAGAAATTTTTCGAAGCAATTTTTATGCCCTTTTATTAAAAGGCTAGGTCCGTCTGCAAGCAAAATGTAATAAATTAGGGATTGCAATTCTTCAATTATTTGAGGTTGGGGATGGGAAGCGAACCTATACCCGCAGCAACAAAGAGACACATTAGTTTCAAAATCGCAGTAGTCCTTCACCGCGGGAGAGGTGGTAAACCAATCGGTCACCCAAGCTATGTGTTAAAACGAGCATGCTACCATAATAAATGTTAAACTGCTCACCTTTACCGCCACCGCGTCATTTTAACCAGCATTTGCAAGCTTTCAAATGACTGCAGTCTGATATGATTTAGCTGGAATCGAATAGTCTACCATCCTATTAGCAGACACTCCATTTAAATGAAGCAATGAACAACTGGTAAGTTTAGGGTGTACTTCTGTAGTAGCGAAACACGGTAAACACTCTGTTAAAAAAATAGATCATTAATCAATTAGCTTTGCTGTAAGTTTATTTCATTTGTATCATAAATACGATCCAGCAACAAGCTCAGCCAAAAAATACACAATTAACATTGTACACTACACACAAATTACAAAACAATACGCAATACACAAATTCTTGTTTAACGCAGGGGCGTCGCCAGCTTAGCGAGATCGGGGGGGCAAAGCTGAAATCAGGGGGGCAAAGCTGAAAACCAGTGTTGGACTTGACCCAAATTTTCTTCATTCCTGAATTGGATTTAGGCGAATTTTTAGTGAAAATCAGGTGATCTCCAAAAAAAAAGTCTTCGCCGAAATCCGAAGGCTTTTTCTGGCCAAAATCAGAAATTTAGACGGTTTTTCCAGCCAAAAACAGGTGATCTCCAAAAAAAAAAATTAAAAAAATGTCTTCGCCGAAATCCGAAGGCTTTTTCTAGCCGAAACCTAAATCTCAAACTGGTGAGGGCGATGCTCACTTTTGAGGGGGGCAAGAAATAAATCGGGGGGGCAAAAACAAAAATCTGGCGACACGTCTGGTTTAATGAGTTGGTGGAATCCATCTCCGTGGCATTGCGCACGGGAAACTGGATTCTCTTTCCATTGGCAGCTTTTTGTCGAATTTGACCGGTGGTGGAGCGCCATTGGCAGCTTTTTGTCCAATTTGACCCGTCCCGTATATGAAACTCAGACCTCCTTCTCTCCAGAGACGACAACACTACCGCCGTTTCCTCGAGCTGTAACGTGTTTTTGTCTAGAGCGGTAGGTCTAAGGTTCAAATCTTAGGCCCGTCAAATCAGATAAAATTTTCCAACAGCTCGACGCTGCGGCGACATTTTTTCGAAAGAAGCTGTCTGTTGCTTGGTTGCAATCACGCACATATGGGCCCCTCAAACTCGTTGCGCGCTTTCGGCGTAATACATCAAGTATAATAAAATATTTGATTTTTAATTTAATAACTTTCGTTCTTAAAAAATCAAGCAATAAAAATAATTGGAGGTGTTAAAAGGAAAGAATCTGTGCATCAAGCTTACCACAGTCCGTTCAAACAAAACTTTTTCTTTTGTGCTTTTTAGTTCGATTGTCGAGACTGCAAAATTGGTACATCACATTACGTTAACCAAAATAATGCAAATTACTGCTTGAATAATGTTACGGATTCGTTCTTATTCTACGTCTGCTTTTATTGAATTCGTAACACGCAACATGGTCCAAAGTATAATCCTTTATTGCCAGTGGTCAGCGGTTTCTAGAAAAACAAGCGTTAAGTAACTTAAAAAACACAAGAAATAATATACAAAAAAAAATTAATCAAAGTTGAAAAGTTGTGTAGTATAGCAAAACAAGAAAAAACAATAACTCTGTAACAAATACAAAATAATAACCTTGCACATAACTCATTATCTCATCAACATAATTTATAACCAGAATTGACACAAATATCGTACATTTCACTTACCGATGAATTTTCGATGCAGACGTAGCACGTAAATTGTAAATGATAATTTGCTTGTAATCCAACGTAGATTTGAAAGCTGAGACCTTGCAAATTTTGACACTAGCTCTAACGGGGGGGGCGTAAAAGGAAATATTTGGGGTGGAGCAAGCCGGTTATATAATATCCAGGATTTAACAACGGGCCCTTGGGCGACTACTCAATACTAACAATTTAGAGTGTCCTCTAAACATCCTACAAAGGTAGCGATAACTTAACTTCAATCCGAGATTTCCCCTTCTACCGACTACTCCCTCTTGTTATAGGAAAGCAAAAAGAAGCCTCTGCTCTCCGCAGACACTAAACTAAAAAATGTGTGTCGACACCGCAAAGTCTCAGCTTGCAAAGTCCAAAATTTGCATACAACGCAGAGATTGAAAACGATTGATCAAAAATTTCTTACGTCATTACAGAACAAACAAAAAGTGCTTACAACACAACCGGATTTGCCAAGTTTCAACGTCTGCGAATTTTACATAATTTGCTTTTGGCCCTTTTGATTCAAGAGATAAAGAAGATAATGAGCCATAGCGTTGAATGTAAAACAACAAATCAAACAACAAGGGTTCGAAACTTCACTAAGAAAAAAGAAAACAAAACGGCGCTACAAATAACTTCTTCAATAAATAGCCAAGGCCCAACTGCGGAATATTTTTAGCGGGTCAAAAATCACATTGTATATGAGTACTAAAAGTTTACAGAATGATTGTTTTATACGTTGGCTTCATATTGCCTAATTGATTTTCTAGTGTTGTAGGGTTTCCAGCGAAGTATTTTCTTCAGTGTTACCAGTGTTTCTTGCAGGAGCTCTCTAAGCAATTAATAAAAGGTGAATTACTTCACTTATGTTATTGCAATACCATTCTGTTCTATATCTTTTTGATAAAAGTAGTCTTTAATCTGTTGGGGACTTACTAAACGATCAGTTTCAAAAACATGTATCATCGCTAAAACCTTTCAATTTCGGCAAAACTAGCGCAATGCCATTGATAATGTACTTACTAATTTTTCAAATTTGCAATTAGGTACTAAATACTGCAAATTTTTCATTAATTTTATCAATTTTTAATTCATGTCATTTGCAGCAATCGGTGTTTTCAAGAATGTAACTGCTTTCTTTTCTGTCTAGGAAGCTGCTGAACTTGAAGATCAAATAATTTGGTCACTTCGCAGCTTCCTGCGCTTATAAAGTATTTTCATTATTTCAATTCTATTTGTGTTTTGTTTCGTGACAAATAAACTTTCCTTTCCTACAATTGATAAAATGTCTCATACCAATAGCAATTTTAGTTGAAATAATAATTTTTCCCATCCTTTAATATACACATCAGCAGTCAGCACAAAGTAATCAGTTATGAGTCCCAACATCAAAATATTCTAGAGGCAGTCTTAGTCCATGGTACTGATTGGATGCGGTTGGTTGGATGTGACAGCTTGTTTGATTCAAATTTCTATCCATTCAGTGTAGCTCAACTGCTTGCAAAAACCGCTCTCACACTTTGGCGACTTCGATTGCGAGTAATTCGCAGTGCAGTCTCAGCGCAGTCTCCGTAGAGTTTCCGTAGAGTCCGCGTAGAGTCGCAAAGCATTGCGAATCCTCTTCCAATCAAGACTCCTCAGAGACTCTGCGGGAGACTGCACTGAGACTGCACTGCGAATTGATTCGCAGTGGAGTCGCCAAAGTGTGAGAGCAGAAAAAGTCATAATAGCTTTAGGATCGTCTGCACCAACGAAGATAAAGTATGATTCGTTGATTATCAATTTTCTATCTTCTAAATGAGTGATTCTTAACCTGTGGGGAATTTCCCACTGGTGGAGAATGGCGGTGTTGCCAAATGGGGAATGACCGATCGGACATATGAACACTGCTTCAAAATGTAACATATTTACCTTATTACATGCTTACTTACTTTACAAATCACAACCGTTTAAAGAATGTTCTACGACAAGAAAGACAAAATACATAAGGAATGACAAAAACAACGAATATATGAATTATTGTAAGCCATGTTTGGGTAAATGCGACTACAAGGTTTTTTTAATTTTTCAAAGACCGATGCTGTGGTGGGTATGGGCGTAGCCAAGAGGCCCGCCTCTTCCCAATGGAAATGCCACCAAAAATAATAGCGTACCTCTTAAGTACGGTACGTTTAGAGCATTACAAATTTTTTTGGTACGTTATGTCAGTACGGTACGGTAAATTTTTGAAGTATGCCATGTTCAAATTTTGAAGGTACGCATCGCACTGCCATCCTTGATTCAAGGATCACAAAATACAGTACGTAAAAGTAATTGGCCTACTCAGATACTGATAGTCTTATTATCATCTTTTAGTTAGCACTTCCTGGTCTACCTTAGTAATAAATTCCTTCCTGCTAGGCTAGGTTATGATTTCGACTGAAATGTATCTAACAGCTTGATTCTTACTGAGATCGCTAGGCTATCAAACAGTCCACTCCTTTTACCAGATCGAATCTATTCTGCTCAACAGATCAAAGAGATTAGCGTGCAGCGAAATTACTCAATGCAGTAACCTAATAGCGAAGCCCGGCTTTGCTTTAGGTTAAAACGGGGAAAGCGTCGCTAACTACGCTAAGATCATTAACGCCAGGGTTGTCAATAAAACGTATGACATTAGAGACCCCTACGTCGTGTTTGAAGAAGAAATCTCTGGAATGGCTGGGTCAAAAAGAATGGAGTCAAGGCCAAACTAATTTAATAAGATTAACTCATTTTTGAATATCCCCGTTAAGTGCATAATGCATACCCCTGATTGTCCCATTTAAAAAAGAAATAGACTTTTAGGATTTTAATTTTTGAATGTTTAAGAACTGCGGTAATCTCATGTAACACTGTCCTGAAGTTAAACTAATCAAATATTACCATAGATACCAAAAAAAGGAAACAAAAGGGAATGTGATGCTTAGCCTTACCGAGACGACACATTGTAGAAGATGGGATTAAGGCATTCACTCAGCCGAAGAAGAGAATAAGAAGCAACCGAATATTTCCAGATCCTATTCCAATATCCCTGATCAGCTGTGTACGTCACACTAGTTAGATATAAGTGGAATGCTGCAATGTGATAAAAATGATACTAACAATAACAATATAATTACAACTTTGTAAGTGTGCGAAATTACACCGGAATCTCCTGTTTCTTAATCCAGCACAATCTTGGATTGTCGCTTTACATCAAAAACTAACTGAAAGTCTAAAGACTAATCAGCAATCAGCAAGAATTATAAACAGATACAGTTCACCTTAAAAAATTAAGGAGATTTTGAATAAGACATAGCAGGTTGAACATATTTGATACTAATTTTGCTTATTGGTGATTAGTCTTTAGACTTTCAGTTAATATTTGACAATTATAACTTAATTATTGTACATTATTTTGCATTTCGCGAATTGACTAGGTATGAAGACAGACGAAGGTTCACAGTTTTTGTCTCTAGGGACAAGCTGCCACCTACTTATGCCTCTATCACATGCAAACCAGGATATACAATTTTTCAGTTTTCACTTAATTTTAGTTTTCGGCACCCTTCAAACAGTAAAATTGTGTTATGTAATCTACACAAACAATTGGTGAATGAGATGTCAACGAGGCGTCACGATCAGCTAGCTGTTTTTTTCATGCCATTAACCTGATTAAATTTTTTGAATATATAATAGCAAGATGTAAGAATATTTATAATGTTCATTTTAGCAAATTGGCCTATTTCAATCGAAATTTGCTTTTTTTACTCTAATTATTGTTGTTTTGTAAAGTATGAGGTAATTTTGAAATTGTTTTTTCTTGTGTTGTGTTTTTTACTTTCAAAATTACTCAAAAAAAAAACAAAAAAAATAGAAGTTCATTTTCCCGGAGGAAAATAATACGGGACTTCCGCCAGTTCCATTTCACCATCATTCTTTCCTTCATACTTTGAACGTTACCGATATTTCTGTAAAACTCAATCGTATGCAATGCAAACAAACTGATTTTGTCTCATGAAAGAAATAAATGTTAATTTTAAATCATTTGTGGCTGGGTAAAACGGATGTCCGACTAAGTATTTGAACCCAGCTGAGTTCTATCACGACAATTTCAAACCCTGGCGCCTTTAATCATTAAGCAAGCTCAGTATATGAACCCACTTGACTTAAATTAATTGTTCAATTTAGCTTTCAAAAAGTGATTTTTGGGGAAGTTCAATTGGGAATTGGTACCCACGAACCATGTAAAAAATTGTCTTTTAAATATCTACTGATATCCAAAAAAAACTACCGCCCTAGCTCAAGCCGTACAAAATAATCGATTTTGGGGGGTCCATTTGGAAAGGTTCCGGAGGGGAGTACCCGAAACTACGTCAAACATTTTGTCCCTTAAATATCTCCCGATGTAAAAAAAACTGGAGCCTTAGCTTAAGTTCAACAAATTGATTTTTGTGGGGTTCACGTGGGATTTTCTGGGGGTGTGATACCGCCATATTATGTCCAAGAAAACTGGTGACTTAGCTTAAGCCGTTCAACACAATGAAGTTTGGGAGTTTTTGGGGTGAGGGTACCCCCAAACTATGTCCAAGTATTTGTCAGTTAAATATCGACTGATATCAAAAAAAAAAAACAGCACCCTAACTTAAGCCGTTAAAAAAGATTGATTTTGGGGAGATTTTTATGGAGAATGAAACTGAATACCCTCTGATCATATCTAATGTCAAAATAAAAAATTTAAAAACGATTTTTTCTTAATCAAAAAAAATGTGCTGGATTTAATATGACTTTTGAAATTAGAAAACCGATGGCCAATTAGATAATTGAGCCCAGGACTATTCAATCACAATGGCTTTATACGCTGGCGCCTTTAACCACTAGGTTACAGCTGCACATGCGCATACACGACGAAAATCAATTATTGAAATCATGTATTTAAGTTCTGTTCCATTTTTCGCTCGTCTGCCACAAACCACGCGATGTAGCAACTCCAAAACTGCAGATGCACAACTTTATATATAAACTTATCATATCTCCAAATTCCAAGTTTCTAGCTTTGATGGTTTCAGAGTTTTTGTTAAATTTAGCTTTTAAAAAGTGATTTTTTGGATAGACGTTTCGTAACCCCAGACTGCGTAAAAAAGTTTGTCTCTTAAATATCTACTGATAACCAAAAAACTAGTGTTCTAGTTCAAGCCATTCAAAAAAATTGAATTTTGGGCGTCCACTTGGGAAGGTTGCGAAAGGGTAGTACCCCCAAACTATGTCAAAATTTTTGTGGCTTAAATACCTACTAATATCAAAAAAACTGAAGCCATAGATTAAGTCGTTCAAAAATTGATTTTTGTGGGGTTCATTTGGGGATTTTCGGGGGGTGGCACCCTCAAAGTATGTCCAAGTAATTGTCTCCTTAGCATTTCGTGATATCAAAACAACTAGAACTCTAGCTTAAGTCATTCAAAAAATTGATCTTTGGGAAGGTCCATTTGGGGGGTCCCCGGGGGGGCGGTACCCCCAAACTCTGTCAAAATTTTTGCCTCTGAATACCTACCCATATCAAAAAACAGTGGCAGCGTAAATTAGGTTGTTCAAAAAATTGGATTTTGGTGGTCCCCTTTGGTAGAGTTACCATAGGTCCTCTTTTTGGAGGACATGTCCTCCTTTTCAATGAAAAATAATTTGTTCTACGAGGACGTTAAAAAATGTTCAAATGTCCTTCTTTTTGGCATTTTATGCAGATAAAATATGTCCACTTATGCAGCCTTTTAGTATATAAATATATCATCAGTTCGAAATCTGAGTGAAGACCTTTTTCTTTCCTTTTTTTTTTTTTTTTTTTTGGTCGTCACCTAAATTTGGGCAGACAAACGGACTAATTTGAGTGAAGACGTTTTTTGGTCTTCATTATTCTCAAATTTTCTACCCCCCTTCGAAAATCCTGCGTACGCTTGTGGTAATAACACTTTGACCTATAGCGAATATAATTGTTGCTTTTGTTTATCTTTTGCCATATAGGCAATGCAGAACAACTAGCTGTTAGTAAATTTTATTAAAAAGGTGTCCTCTTTTTTGGTGATGAAATTATGGTAACCCTACCCTTTGGGGGTTCCCCGGGGGGTGGCACCCCCAAACTACGTCGAAATGTTTGTCTTTTAACTATTTGTGAATATCAAGAAAAACTGACACCTTAGTTTTGGGGGTCCCAGGGGGTGGTACCCCCAAACTATGTCAAAATATTCGTCGCTTAGATATGTGCTGATATTTAAAAAAAACCAGTGTTTTAGCTTTAGCCAATTATAAATTGATTTTTGGGGGGTCCCCGAGGAGGGTGGTAACCCCAAACCACGCCAAAATATTTGTCACCTAAACATCTACTGATATCAAAAAACACTGGCACCTTAAATTAAGTCATTCAAAAAATTGATTTTGGGGGGGTTCCCGGGGGAGGTGGTACCCCCAAACTACGTCAAAATATTTTTATCTTAAATATCTACTGATATCAAAAAAATGGCACTCGAAATTAGGCCGTTCAAAAATTGATATTTGGGGTGTCCATTTAGGAGGGTTCCCGGGAGGATGGTACCCCCAAACTATGTCAAGGTATTTGACTCTCTATTATCTCCTGATTATCAAAATATAGCACTCTAGCTTAAGTCGTCAAAAAAATTGATTTTTTTCGAGCTCCATTTGGGGGTTTCGGGGGGTTGGTACCCCCAAATTATGTCAAAATAGTTTTGTTTTTTAAATTTCTACTGATAGCAACGAAAAACTAGCGCGCTAGCTTGAGGTCTAAAAAAAAGTGATTTTTGGGCCGTCTTCATACAGAATGAAACCTGATACCCTCCGATCATATCTGGAGTCAAAACAAAAAATATTAAAAGCGATTTTGTCCTAACCAAAAAAAAAATTAATGCGCTAGATTCAATATAATCTTGGTTTGATATAAGCAATGATCAACTACATAATTGAACCCGGGTCTTAGGTTTTAAACACTGACGCCTTTAACCATTCGGCCACGGCAGCCCGCCCGGGAACATGACTAAAATCACTCAATAAACTTCGCTATCACAAGTTTAGGGTGCATCTACCCCAAACCACGTGACGTAGCGCCTCCAAAATTGCAGGAACGCAACTTCATGTTTAGACTTATCATCTGTCCAAATTTCAAGTTTCTAGCTTTGGCGGTTTTGGAGTTTTTGTCACCATAATGTGATTTGCTTAAAAAATAAATAAATAAATAAATAAATAAATAAATAAATAAATAAATAAATAAATTAAAAAGTGTCAGAATCGTCATAATTTATTTTTGGGAGCTGAAACAGCACGCCCAGACGCTTCTAAATTCGAAACTTTCATTCTCCTCGTGCGATTAGTTTTCGAGCTAAAGCTGTTTAAACCTCCGATTGGCGTTTCAGTTTTTGGCTCGGAAACCCATATCACAAGATCGATTGCCTCCAAGACTTGCACGAAGAATGACTAATATGTGCCCCAACTAAGTTCTAAAATTCAAGTTTCTGCCTTAAGCCGTTTCAAAGTTATAGCGTTTTTTACCTCTGTTGCGGAATTCTTAATTTTGCCAGGAAAAAAACATAGGGACTTCCGACGCGGAGCGTCGAGAAAGTCCCAATAATTGCAACGTGTCCAGAAAAACGTAGGTCAACAAGCTCACCCGCTGGTCACTTGCACAGCGCGAGCATGTGACTGTTTAAATCTCAGTGAAGCCAGTCACGCGAGCAGCCATACGTTGTGGCAATGACTTTAAGGTTATGTTTTTAAATTTGAATTACACTGCAATGTAACATCATCCATTTCCAGTAGCGTCAAGTGTATAATGGCAAGCGACGCTGTATAGCAAATTGTAAATAGCACTATTGCATGGCATCCTGTGTGCATCCCGATTAACTACTGCGTTTAATGTTAAATGTCAAATAGATAAGTTGTTCTGCTAATACCAATTTCCAACCCGTAATCCCAACCGATACCTTGTACCGACCAGTGGTCACGTGGATAGTGCGTTTGCTACTGAAACGTTAGACTCAGGTTCCATTCCCGGTCGGGTCAAACTAAACACTTTTAAAATTGGTATTCCCAGCTTTTCTGTATGATGTTAGCATTAAAAGGGAGAGTGTGAAGCTTCTACCAAGCGTGGTAAACAAGTGGGCAGGTGGCAGCTTGACTCCAATTTTACTTAAGGGTCTCTAGGCTGGCCAAGGTCATGTGGTGGATAAAGATATAATTGCACCTAAATGCAATAGACGAAAGATATTATGACCTCGAAAAAGCATGATTAGCGCACAATTCAAATACTCCTTGTAAAAAAATTTTGGAAATGTCTATTTAAAGCAATAAATAATTGCAGCGGAAACTAATAGGAAATCGCTAATGTACAGTACGTGCAGATTACTCAATGATCGGTTAACTAAGCAATTGCAACTACTAAAACATCATCACATCTGACTCTGCAGCACGTAAAATCAATTTGTTTAGGGTTACCAGCCGTTGAATTTATGTGATTTCACGATTTTAGGACATTGAAGCGTTAGGCGATTCTTAAAGGCAATCAAACAAAAAATATTTGCGACTTTTTCTTTTTCTAAAGCTTTAAACGTTTTTGAAAAGCAACATTTTTCCATTGAAAAACGCAAATGCAAACATACCAGATGTTGGAAAGTAACCAAACACAAATGTTCCCACAATAAGCACCAATTGAAAGATGATTTGGTTTTCCTTTTTTCGTCTTATTTCCTCACTTTGACCGATGCTGTCAGAAACTACAAAAACAAAGCAAAGTATATCATCAAGATCAGTAGGGTCTACTGTTCTTTGATCCCGCCACTTGGGAAACATTCTATGTAAAAAGCAACCCAAAAGTTCGGTCTCAAGTTGAAACCTACACTTCTTCAAGAAGTGAACAAATTTCAATGTGCATTGTTGTTTGTAAATTTGCCAAGTACTTAATCAATACAGTAGGCCTAGTTTAAAATATACTCATCTATTTTTTTCTTATGTTTATTTACAGCAGTTTCTTCAAAATAATAATGTAAGTTGGTAATCTACCAAAAAGTATAACCTAAGGTTGTGGTGTTGTAGTTTTCTCTTATCAATTCTCAATGTCTAAACTGCTTATTGCTCAGATTTAATAAACTAGCTTCAGAGACTGATGCGTACAAGTGCGCCATTAATTTTTTTACTTTCTTGTGCAAGATTAACTTCAAGATTCAACTTCAAATCGAACTAATAGGTTTTGCTTAATTTTTTATACAACTCATGGATAAGTTTGGTGGTGCTAACCTGTCTTGTATCTACTAAAAGATAAAAATATATCGGTCAATTTACTTTCTTGTTTTCGTTTTAATCTATAAGCATTGGTCAAAAACGAGTAATAATGCTATCTATTTCCTTCTCTCAGACTTTCTTTTAAATACCTTGGCCAAAGCATTACATAACTACGATCTTGCACCACAGTTTAAAATCATTCTCCTGGAATTTCTATGCACTTACAACAAATCGGTCAATGTACTTGTATTTTAAATCATTTCACTCTTCAAAGTGCGAATTTCATGTTTATAAGCAGGCTTGTCCATGGGACATATTTTTCTGTCCCATCCCATTCCATTGCAGTTCATACCTGTCACATCCCATCCCATCCCGTGGGATTCCCATCAAAATACAATTCAATAAAAGTTAGTAAATTTATGAAAACTTAAGTATAATGTATATTCGATAGGACTACATGTAGAAAGAGAGATACAAAACGACAAAATTTATTGACTTTGTTAACTTTAAAGTTCAGAAGAGTTCACAATTCATTATCATTCTGGCTCCCATATTCCGAGTCACTGTGCTTATTCAGCAAATTTTCAATTCCCTGCTCATCAACTTCTGTTCTATAGGTCCCATGGGAAATGGAATGCGTGCTGTCCCATCCCATGGGACATTTCCCTTGGGATTCCGATGAGAATCTCATTCCCATGGACAAGCCTGTTTGTAAGTCATGGAGTTTCTTTTCTCCTGCTTGCACTTACTGTACTAATTTATAACTAAAGGCTTTTTTAAGAAAAAATTTTCATGAACAAAACTTCGAAAATGCTTTATTGTATTGTAGGTAAAAAGTTTTAATTTTTCAGCAGCTTTTATGACAATAAAAACAGAAATTCAGCATTTTGCTCAAAGCATTTCTTCACTTACTCTTCATTGCCTTTCTATTCTTTCTCAGTTGAGAAATTTTTAATCCAATTCCCACAGAAAAACAAAGAATCAAAGCAAAAGGAATATAAATGAGCATAGGATAAGCGATCATGGTGTACCATCCAAATTCCTTAAACCTGAAATAGAATTTATTATTGCAAAAAAATTTAGAGCAAAACTTAAAGCTTTTATTTGAAAAAAATAAAGAAAAATAAAAATAAACTAATGCCACCTCAACCAATTACATACGCTAACAAAAAGCTCAGATTTTTTTACTTTATATTTCTTATTGCAATATTTTTCTTATTATAACGTGTTGCCATCTACTACAGACTGAGCTTCAGTGCACGTTACAATGCTGGTGAGAAGACTAAGTGCATATCAAGGATTTCAAAAGACAACAGGGTCAAGGTCTTTTAGTATGGCTGCTTGTGACTGTTAAAGTGACTTCAATCCTGAGAGTAGCTGGTAAACAAATTCATTTTGTAACCATTATGATTACATCTTTATTAGACAAATTGTATTGGCCCAGAGACAAAGAAGACAGACCTTTCTGTTTTCGAGTCAAGCCGCCACCTGTCCATTTGTCTTAGAGTTGTAAACGGGCCAACTAGTTTAGGCCCGAACCCGGCCCGAACCCCAAAATATAAGCCAGAACTAGGCCTGAACCCGAAAACTAATTTGATGCCCAAATCGTTCCCGAAAAAATCCGAAAGTTAAGTTAGGTCTAAAAAACTTAGAAATGTTGCTAAGTTATATTTTGATTATATTTTTGTGCACCTAAGACAAAAAGCACGTCTCAGGCCCGAATTAAGTCTGAAATTTTGTCAATTTTAGGCCCAAACCCGGCCCGGACCCGACCCGAAAAGCCTGGCCCGACTCACAACTCTGATTCGTTTATAACACACGGTGGAGACTTCACAGTGCCAATTTTTTTTGCTGGACGTGGTGCAGGCCTGCAGGGAAGCTTTAAATACCTTTTTGTACAGAGCATATAACGACTGAAACTTTTAACTAAGACTTAATTCACGATCGGGTCAAACAAAATTGAAAGAGAAAATTGTGTATTAAGTCCAAGTTAAAGCTTTCTGTGGTGTTTGCTCTATTCAATCGACCACTAATCAGTTTTGTACGCTTGAAAAACAATGCACATTCACAGTAATCAGTTACAAATCAAATGTTATACTCTAATGCTATCGACTAAAACCTCAGCATAGGAGATCTCGCGCAATCAGATCAACTGGTCTGAGGCTATAGCTAGTCCAAGCAATTGCAGAATAAGGCGGCTTTTACCGATCACACTTATTTTCGCTGCAAAAATACGCTTGTCATTTGACGGCATGCATTTTGCCTTTTTTTGCGTTTACATTGAAAAAAGTATCATGCGTATTTCCGCTTAAAAATACGCGTCATCGGTAAAATCCGCTTAATACTACAGTTTATAAAACAAAGATTCATACGGCTCTGCTCAAGACCATTCCTAAATACAAAAAACATTGATGTGTCACGAAAACCTTCCAGACGTGTGCCAGGAAGTTCACTTTGCGCAATTTTATTATTGAATTACACCACTTTTACTTCGTAATGAAGCCAGGATCTTACCAAGGCAGAGCTAGTCCACAATGGGGCCATTGTGAATACACAGCAGGAAGGCTTCTATCTCGATCGTATGTGTCCATCATCAAAATGAATGGAATGAAGCCAGAACCAAAAGCAATTAACCATATCATCAAAATTGATTTCTGAAACAAAAGTATCACACTCAGTCACAAAAAAAATCCTCAAATGAAGCTACCAGAAACGTAGCAAATTTCGTAAAATCGCATAGTATTTTATTTTAATATGATATGGTTGTTATTATTTCACTTATCATTTCAGGAAATTATTATTCCACCGCATAGAATGTACATAGCAAGTGCATGCATCAAATGCAATATTAATTATAACTGCAGTAGAGCTTTCCTATAACTTGTAAAATAACCAGGCAGCACTGCCTCTCAGCTTCTAACATTTGCAAGAAAGTTGATTGAAACCAACCAACTGCTCAAAAATAATTTCCAACCCTTGTTTTAACTCAAACAGTCAGGTCCAAACCGATCAGTGGTGTAGTGGATATAGTGCGTCTGCTACTGAATCGGTAGACTCGGGTTTGATTTCCGTCGGGTCAAACCAAGGACTATCAAAATTGGTATTGACGTTTAGCAATTAAAGAGATACTGGAAAGCCTCCACCGTATCTGGTAGACAGGCGGCAGCTTGACTCGAAGACCGAAAGATCCCTTCGCTGTCTCCTGACCAACGCAACTTTGTGAATAAAATGTATTTACAATTACTATCCTCTACGTTCGGTACCACAGTGCGTCAAATTTGGTGAAGTGCAGTAAACATTATAACTTCTGAGTAACTCAGTTATCTTACAGGGTGTTGAAAAAGTAGGCTTTATTCAATCAAGGTAAAAATTCAAAATTTGCATTTCATGGTGACGCAATTGCATTTATAGTCAACAATATTGCCAACGGCGGCGTTATCTTTTTGTTTTAAAACTCTTTGAGACATCATCGTGATACCGGTGTACTTGTTACATCACATTTTATTTTTTTACAGCACTGTTACATCTTGAACACCCTAATGTATGGCGTTGACCGACTAACCTTCAGGTGTTTTTGGGCAAATGGAAAGAGATAATGAGGCCACTGTAACGATAAGAACCTCAGCATGGCAAACCACATAATATGCATTGTTGTGACGTAGGTGGTCAAGATATCGAAGGCCCAAGTCAGCTGATTCAAATAAAAAACAAAGCGTAAACAATCTAATGGACAAAACAATGTTACCTGGTTAAATCCCTTTGAAGAAAATACTTTAAGCAAAATTTAACCTAAAAGTTTGTGGTTAATATTTTTTTAATCAGGTCAAATATGTGGGGTAATTCATTCGGTATTTCATGTATTATTTGACTTCTTTGTTATAACCAAGCAATTTGCCAATTCCTCAAAATTTTATGCGCTGTACTGTGTTTTCAATAATAACTGCAGGTATCTGTTTTATGCGGCGGAGTTTAGACTACTGCAATTCAATTGCAAATTTATACTTTCGCTCTTTTTAACCGCAAGGTGCTTATTTATCAAATATAGCAATAAAAGTGATAACCGGTTTTCCTTATAATAAGAAAATCATCAAGTTTTGAGTCTTAGTTCAAAGTTCTGGTAGTAGCCTACTGAAGAAATACCAGACAACTTTTGTCCCTTCTCAGAGTGTTCGAGTAATAATGCGACCTGTATCTCGACTTTAGTATAAAGTTAAAGTTCTTCACAAGTTTGCATTGATTAAAATATAAAAAAGGCCAAACTTTCAAAGTTTTGTTGAAGTCATTTTTTTTGGAATTCAAGCAACTTTGAGTCGATTCAGTACGAGAAGTCATCAGTTGTTTTAGTAACGTCGCTTTTTTAATTGAGACTAATCTGGGCCGACATGACAGAACATATAAGCGAGCTCGTAAACGTCATTCTCGCTCACTAAAAAGCGCTAACGAACAAAAAATCTTCGTAGACAAACTGCCATTTCTGAGCCATCTCGCCCAACATACGTTAAAACTACTTGCTCGAATTTCTTCGCAAGATGTTTGTAACTGGTGTTAGTACGTAACAAATATCCATTGTGACGTCAGATGCATTTCTACTTCAAAATAATGCGTTTAAGCGTACTGTATGTACTGCATTGTTATGGAAAAAGATGCTATAAGCTATGCGTTATTATTCTAAGGTTGCAAATTCCTCAACTGATAATAATTAGTAAATGAAGGACAGAATTTTAACTACCGGTATATTATTGGATCAATGTGAAAAAAGAACAGCTTTCCATTCTACAATTTTTTTTTAATGACGTAAAGCGCCCTTGAGGTTGTTGGTGGGTAAACTCATATGTTAACAGCAACTTTAAGTTTCAAAAATTTTCAAAAGTGAGCAAGTCGAAGTACACTTTTCTTTTTTAGAACCGGTAAATCTTGAGTTAAGACTGGCTGTTTTTAACTTTTGGCCGATATTCAGTCTCATTTGTCCTTCTTCTTTCTTCATTGCCCGCTTTTCCGTGAGGGTTGCGGGGGCAGTAGCTGAAGATTAGACCGCCACACCTCACGGTCTTCCATCACCTCCATCATTTCGCTTGGGCAAAGTCCCAAGCAATTCCACCCAAGATCCTCAATGTTAGGGCAGGGGCAGGTTAGTTGATACATATTTTAGACAAAAAGCGATTTTTCATAAGCTACTTGGCAAAGAAGCACAAGTTTATATGCATGTGAAAGCTAATTTATAAGGCTAACTTTTCATAAAAGTTTTGTGTTTCTTGTTTTAAAAGACTTGGATTTATACATCTCTAAGTAAACCTTTCCAAATTGTATCAACTAACCTTTTGAAAAGGTTAGTTGATACAACCATAAGGTTACTTGATACATCTAAGATTTCTATTGATTTTAGCCAAAGTTGCCAGATATCTCCTTACAATGGCAACATTTATAACTTCTACAAGCTAACAAGGTGAACATAATAGATTTTGATGAAAATTTTTTAATACCAGTAGCCTTATGTTCTATGCAGATTGCACTTGTAAGCATCATGACTGTATTCGTTCTGTAAAATTAGTGTAATATTGTTAGTAGCACATAACAAAACATTAACGCATCGACCACTACAGTATACACTGTTTCATTCAGCAGCACAAAAGAATCTTGCATCCAAATGTCCATCGTGTATTTTACAATATTGTTGACATGAACAGCCTAATAAGCCAAATAACACTTGCGATAATCAAACGAGAATTTGAGATAATTGCTCCTTCAACAAGACGTTTTTAAAGCAATGGGGCATATCAACATCAACAAAATGTCTGCTGCAGTAAAAGAATACGTGGATTCATTATTAATTATAAAACTTTGACTCTTGCAACTTTCTAGTTTTTTGGGTGGACTTTTTCCAGATTTTGAAAAAAGTGGTGCAAGTATTCCACAAAAATTGCAGCACTGGTCTAGCTTGATGGGTTTGCTTTCCCAACACAGCTGATCTACGAAGCGGTAGTTTGCAAACTGTAAAAATAATCCAATACAAATACCCAGAATAATCACCTGGCTAATGCAGGATAGTTGATACAGTGTCTCAACTAACCCACAGGTGAGTGTATCAACTAACCTTTTCTTTAATTTTCAGAAAACATGCTTACCGCTGTGCCAGCACAACACTAGGGAAAACTTTTTGAGCTACCGATTGCTGGCTTACCTCAAGGTAGTAACTCTCGCACATTAGTTAATATTTTTCTTCATTTCAAATTTTCGAAGTAAATAAAATTGTAATTCTGCTAAAAATTGCTTCAAACACTATATTTTCAACTTTAGTTTTTCATTTCTAAACTAAGCAACCAAATTCTTCCAAACCATCATGCGATAATTCTTTTGCCACAATTCACCAACTGGTGGCGGTATTTTTTTGCCAAAAGGTCATTTATTTTTCTTGGTTTGCGGTGTGTATCAACTAACCCTTTGTATCAACCAACCTGCCCCTGCCCTATTGGTTCATCTAGTTCTAGGTCGTCCGACTGGTCTTCTCCCATTTGCTTTGGCAAGTAAAGCTTGTTTGGGGAGTCTTTCCTGAGGCATTCTGCTTACATGGCCAAACCATCTAAGCTGAGATCTTTCAATTCGGAGTAGTAACGATTCGATGTTAAGAGATTTTCGAATCTCAGAGCTACGCACCTTGTTAAACAATGCAACTCCTTCGATTCTTCGTAAAAACCTCATTTCGGACGCTTGCACTTGTTATCGCATTCTTTCGGTCATTACCCAAGATTCATGACCATAAGTAAGAATGGGGACCAAAACTACTTTGAAAAATGAGAGCTTTGCCTTTTTCGACAATTCTCGTTTCATGACAACCGAGTAGTGCAAAGCTCGCATAACTGCACATTGCACAAGCCTTGCCTATTCGGGTATCGAGTTCTTCGTCTTGCCTTCCGTCACTCGTAAATGCAATCCCAAGATACTTGAACTTCTCTACCTGCTTCAGTGTTGCTCCATTTACTTGAAATACGCACTGATCAGGGTTTCTTGAAACATGAAGTACTTCAGTTTTGGCCGTGTTTATTTTCATTCCCGCGGTGTTGCATGCATCTGCAAAGCTATTTAATGCGCGCTGGAGGCCAGATTCTGTGAAAGAAAGCAGAACCAAATCATCTGCGAATAGCAGACGACTAATTTTGCAATTTCCAATCGTGGCACACTCATCAGCTTGACTGCATTTGTCGATCAAATTCATGTAAACTATGAAAAGGAGAGGTAACAAAACGCACCCTTGCCGGAGTCCAACGCCCACATGGAACAGCTTTGATTGCTTGCCATTTGCCCGAACACAAACCTCCGGTCTGCAGTAGAATGACTTAATAGCGCGTAACAATTGACCATTAACGCCATACTCCTGCAAAACCTTCCAAAGTTTATCCAGAGGAACTCGGTCATATGCTTTTTCAAGATCGACAAAGCATGCAAAGAGATTTTTGCCATACTCCCAAGATTTCTCGAAGATTTGCTTCAGAGTGAAGATTTGGTGGTGCTGCGACCCCGGACGAAAATCGCACTGACCATCTTCCAGTTTTGATTCCACTATTTCTCGGCATTTCCTTTCAAGGCATTTGGCATATACTTTTCCTGGCAAACTAAGGAGAGATATCCCTCTGTAGTTTGTACATTGCTTGCAATCTCCTTTCTTGAATATCGGAATAATCACACCTGTTTGCCAATCTCTGGGAGTTTTGCCAAACTTCCACGCAACTTGACACACTCGCGTTGACCAGAGAATTCCTTCTCCAGTCAGCGCTTTCAACATCTCGGGTCTGATTTCATCTTCACCAGCAGCTTTTCCAGATTTTATCCCTTTAATTGCCGTTGCCACTTCTGCTGCAGTGAAAACTTCGTCCTCCCCTAGATGTGTCACTTCGTGTGTGTCACGAGTCGATGCCTTTACAGGATTCAAAAGATCTTCAAATTAGTAATCTCTTCATCGTGAAAGGATTTCATTCTCATCCGTTAGAATGTTACCGTCAGAATCGTTGATGGAGTACGTGATACTCGATCTTTTGCCACGTAAACGGCGGATGGTCTGCCAAAATACTTCGTTTGCCAAAAAATAATTGGAATCCAACCGACGACCAAACTCTTCCCATGACTTCTCCTAGGATTTCTTTACTGCCGAAGTTGCCGCTTTTCGCGCCTCAGTGTACCGGGATTGCAAATCAGATGACGATCTGTCCTGTAGCCAGGCCTTGAACGCATCTTTCTTTTGCTCGAATAGCTTCTTTAACCTCTTGGTTCCACCAAGGTGTTCTTTTCTCACTATCGCCCGCCACTCTAAGCCGTTTTCGCCCACAACTTTCAACAGCTGATGAAATGATTACATCAGCCATTCCTTCTCGATGTCCTCGGATACATCAGGAAGTTGTCTGAACTTAGATGATATATTGGATGCAAACTGTTTTCTTACTTCTTTGTCCTCCAAAGCCTCCCATTTGATCCGGTAGGTCACAGACGATCTGTTGGATCTCCTGTTTGGCCAAGGTTTCGAAAGTTGTAAGGAAACATACTACCAGATGGTGATCAGTTGACAATTCACCACCTCGCTTCACTCGAAAGTCCAGCACATCAGAAAACAAATCTGACAAAACTATGCAAAAATCTATCAAAGATTTTTGATCCATACTAGGTCGATACCATGTATACTCGTGAACCTCTCTGCTGAAAAAAGGTATTCATGATGCGGAGTCCGTTGCTACAACAGAGCTGCAATAAATACCTTCCGTTCTCATTCAGTCCAGGGACTCCATGTTTTCCGATCACACCCTTCCACGTATCTGTGTCTGTTCCAACATGTGCGTTAAAATCCCCATAAGAACTGTAGATTCAGTAGCTGATACTCGTAGAAGAGCATCATTTACTTCATCCACAAAAGTCTGATATTCACTCGTGGCATTGGGGGCATATACCTGCAATAGGCACAATGACCGATCCAATATCTTGAGCTTCAACATACAGACCCGTGATCCCAAAGGAATCCAATCAGACACACAGTCTGACAAACGGGGGCTTGTGAGAATCCCCACACCCGCTTGTGCAGACGTACTAGGATCAGCACCAGAACAGAAGAGTTTCCATCCGGCATCCACATCCACAGTTCCAGAGCCACGTCGTTTGTTTGAAGAAACTCCGAAAATATCGAGATGATATCGCTTTGCTTTCTCAACCAAATCTAGCTCTTTCCCTGTGAGGGTGAGGATATTCCAATTGCCCAACAGCAGTGTTGGTGATGGTTGACCCATGAGTGTGCGACATTATCTCGAGTACGAATACTCTGCGCTGCCTCCATTCGCCTCTCCAAACGTGTAGCGGGCACATTGGCGGAGCTGCCACTAGGGCTGGATGGTGGAGATTGTCGCTTATTTTTCAAACGAGCCCCTCTGCCTAATACTCGAACGCCATAGGGGTTTTGCTGAATGACGACCTGGTAGTCCCTAGGCGCTCCCCTGCCGGATGAGGTTCCACTTGTGAAGGTGGCCCCATTAACGTCGTTCACGTAACTTTAATTATTTGTGCTCATCATGATCTCATTTGTTCTTGATTTTTAAAAATTTTTGAGAGCATCAATGTCAATTTTAGCGGACATGTTTGAAACACTGTTTAATTCCTATAGCTCTGTTTGCTTCAGTGAAAGCTTTTTTCTGGCTTTTGCAGCATCGTAAAATTGCAAAAGCGAAAAAGCAAGCTTTTTTCAAGTTGAACAACTGCCAAAAAAATTTCTCAATTGCTTGCGCAGAGCAACAGAGCTTTATAATCTTAAATAGTTGCAATTTTGCAGACAAACAAAAGAAAATCACTGAGATTTTTTCGTTTTGAATCAGCACAAATTTTTGTTTCTTAGATTATTTTGAATTTTTTTGTTTTGTTTGTTTTTGGTTTATTTTGCTGCTTAGGCAGGCTTTGTTTTTAATTTGTACTTAAATTTTGAGCAAAAATGAGCCTCGTGTTCTTAAAAAATCGTTCTTATAAAAAAGTGTATTGCTATTTTTGTCTACTGGCACTACTCTATATTTCTTTACCAGTCGAAACAGCAAATGGTTCTTCATGCAATTCGCTTTCTCTTAGCAGTCTAATAGCAAACATGGCGACAATTTTAATTATTTTTCAGCAAAAATGCGCTTAGGTAGAAGTTTTCAACATTTCACCAATAAATTTCTGAACCAAACAACATTTCTCGCACGCTTAAAGAGTGCTTCGAAATCTTCGTAAAGTTGGCGAGGAAAATGTGACGTTTTTTTACTCGAGGGATATCTCGCAATCGATCCAAGCAAATTAGCGAGCGAAAATGACGTTACTGAGCTCTCAAAGCTTCAGATGCACGTGCAAAAACAACCTCTTGCTTTTACCCAGTCGAAAAATTTTGGACTATTCCAGGATAAAATATCCACGAATTTTTTAAGGTCGTGGATAAATAAATTTGGAGAAATTCCAAGTATGTTTCTTTGTTTTATCCACCAAAACAAGACAGGCCGAAGATGAAAGGAGGAAAAAATCCAAGCATGTTATATGAGATAAATCAAAGATATATCTTTGGCACTATGGGTTGAGACGAAGATATTTTTTTGGTAATTTGACGATATATCCTTGTTAATTAAGAGATTATCCTTGGGTTGTATATAATTTTTTCTTGCTTAAAGCATGATTCTTCCTTGTTTCATGCAAAATCTTCCTTGGTTTATGCACGATTCTTTCTTGATCTGGCGTATGATGTAATGTATACCGCCCTCTATTACTTTATCTGGATCTGAAAGTTCTTCATGAAAAATCACAAACGTAGCTACTAGCTAGTAACATAAGACATTTATTATTAACAAAAGAATTGATAATCGCATTTAGGGCTCTTACCAGTATTTACGTATAAACTTACTGGCACATTTATGCACCAACGGGCAGATATGAGTACACTTTTTTGTACTTTTCAAAATACACGTCCCACGAAATATCATCTATTCTTGAAGATGAAGACACATCAGCAGCAATTTTTATAGGGTCGATTGAGGGTTGCACTTCACCTGATTCACATGAATATTTTTCTCACAAACATGACTAAAGTATAATCAGTTTGATCGGAAGTCTACTCAAATCTCCAGCTGAGACTTTGCGTTCACGTGAATTCCGAATAACGGTTCGTCAAAATGAGGCAAGCAATAAAACTAACAATACTGAGCAAATTTACAAACAATCAGACTGGACATATGACAGTTTACTTTTGGTATGAAATCCAATATTTCCTCAAGCATAAGTTACAGAAATTTTTCACTTGATGGACAATTCATGATCTTGAATCAATATAGAAAATTCTTGTTCCCAATTTGCTGGATTAAGTGGTAGCGAAACATCTGCTGAGATTTCTAATCCATCAGAAGATTTTACAATATTTTTAACAAGATCAAGTTTCATACTAATAAAATCTAGTTTTTTGGATTGCTCTTCCAAAAGTTTTTCAATGGATAATAATGATGCCACGCATTCCATACAAAAGATACGCGGTGTTTGCAGCTGCATCTCCCTTTGCAAGCTCTTTTCGTCTTTTTGAAGTTATGGTGGGTGTGGGAAGTACAGCAGACCCTATACAAGAAAGAAAAAATTACCATCAGTTGCCAGGCAATTGCAATGATTCTGGTCAAACACACATGCTACTTAAGCTAACGTTTCATAAGCAAATATTTCTCACGCACAAGACAATGCTCAAAATAAAAAAATAACTTGATGTTACAGCCAAGGATGGCAGCACGGTACGGTACGTTCAGAATTTGTGTTGTGTACTACGTACCTCGCACCTTGAACCGTACCGTACTTCAGTTCAATTTTTGAAGCATACCGTACCCGTACCATTACAAAAAATGCGTACCGTACTTCTTGACAAAAATTGAGGCGTTCTGTACCGTACTTACGTAACGTACCGCCATCCTTGCTTTTAACTGCTCATAACTTTAACTGACTTTGAAGTCACCAGCCCATAAACCAGCGATCTCAATTCACACATTCAGCGTCGGCTTCAGCTGTCTTTTGCCTCTGCACACAAAAAGCCGGCGCAATGCGCGAAAAGTCTGGGATTTTAAACCACTGTGCATTCAGCTAAAGTGTCGCAGTTGCTTCCGTTCAAATTTTTCTTTAATATTTGACATGCCACGATAGTCCTAGGCTCCTAGCATCTATAGGCATTAGTTATGACATCACCCTTGGCCATACTTGTAAAATCATAATACAATCGTAACGACAAATCAAGACGCTATAATGATTACTTGAGAATAGCTTAGACTATATGCAGTGCACGCTGTGCTCGGTCGCACGAATCTTCGTTGACGGCCGTATGTTGCATACAAAACCTTTAGTAGGCTAACTCAAACAGCGTACCAACGTACCGTACGCGTACCATCACAAAAAAGTCGTACCGTATTTCTTAGCAAAAATTGCAGCATACCGTACGGTACCTACGCACCGTACCGTACTGCCATCCTTGATTACAGCATCATTCATTTTTCACAATTACATCACACCCTTGCACTGATGTGTTTTTAACATGAAACACCAATCTCAGCTGCAGTACTCTGCATCAACAATCTAAACACCGACACTAAGATGTGCATCATGGCACTAAAATTTCTCAAATAGTGCAAGCTACTTTTTCAAAGAGACTGGCTTTACAACTTGCTGCTGAACAAAAATAGGGATTCGTGCAGTTCTCTCGAGAGGATGGACATCATCGTTGCTAGATGGTGGTCCATTTCTACGTTAAGAGCATGCGCCTCTACTTGAGCTTTCAACTAAGGATGAAGAATTTCCTCTGGCATATACCTTCTCTAGGCACCGTTCATAAGTTTCTAAATTGAATAAAAAAAGGACAAAACAACAGTTAGCGCTATTAAACTTTCCTTTATTTTTTTTCAAATTTTTCAAATCCCGGGCCAGTCAAATCGAACACAATTGCCAAAGGCTCGCCACAGTTGCAACTTTTCTTCGAAAGCAGTGTTGCCCAAGCGCAATGTTAAGGCGATGGGCCCTGCAAGCTCTCTTTACATATTTGGGCATATGCAGCGAGTATAATAAAGATTTTATTTTTTAAATAATTCTTCCCGCAGATTTATTCACTGAGCATTAGGGTGTCCCTTATTTTGACATTTCGAAAAGTTTCACCTCTGAATCTTTCAAAAGGTTTTGTTTCATCAAAAAATAATGTGTATGAAATTATAAACTTTTAAAATGAAGTTTAGAAGTGGCGCAAAGCCTTTCAAGTTTGGATGGGTATTTTTAATTCCTGTGCAGGAATACCACCATTATGAACAGCAGAGTTTTATTATTTCATTGTGACCTTAACACGCATAATCATAACGTTTATTAAAATCTTTTGAAGGTAAACTTAGAAACTGCAGTGACGTATCGGTTATGACATACGGTAGTATACGTATGTACAGTTTTCAGTGCTTGTATCATCAACCAGTTTTTCAAAAAAAGCAGCTTATTACCTAAGATGGCTATTGGCAAGCCTTTTGTGGTATCTTACAGAAGAATTAAATTTGCTGAGCCTGTTTGATTGTAACGTAGGTTTGACTGCAAAATGTGCCATGGTGAAAGTTTCAGAGAATGTCGTAGAAGAAAAACCACTGTCACAAACTAAAGTGGATATGATCAACACAAAAAACAAATCACTTGTTGAGTGTGTCAACATAAATAATAAAAGGTTGATATGTCTAACCAACCAATTAGAAATTCTCCACAGAGCTGCAAGCAAAATCTTTAGTTGATGTCTCTTTTCCTGCCCTTTCCATTGCTTCTCATTGAGACCTAACTTCCCCAGTTGAAAATTATTTTGAATTTTCTTGAATACTAATTTTTTGAACTTTGAGTACCAAGCACTTTCATGCTTTGGATGTACTCTGCGCCTCCATCAAGAATCACTTAACCTCAGTGCCATTGGCTCAAAATCAGTGAGCAGCCGGTTCAAGAAGAAACCCTCCTGGTGATCAAACTGCTTATCCACAGACGAAACCCTTCTATCCTTGCGCAAATCATTAATTATCGGAGGTGGAGTCCTCGAGGACGTCCTTGGCCTCGAGGACACATTTTGAAGTTCTTGGCCTTGGCCTCGAAGGTCAAGTCCTTGGCCTCGAAGCCTCAAGTCCTCAAAAATTGCCCTGTACTCGACTCGAGGACAGCACTATTTTTTGAACCGTTATTATGTATTACTATTATTATTAATAGGCAGCAATGCAAGCGGATCTGCTAACGTTAGGTAAAGTCCACTTACACATTGCTTAGGCCTCATTTGGGCCCATTGCAACCGTCGCTGCTAAGTTGCTATAGTTTTGCTTGGTTACTGGTCGAACTCAGAAAGCCATCCAGCCTCCTTTAAGTACGTGGTCAGTTTGTTAATGTTACATTTCGTTACCACATCGTGAACAATGGTTTTGGTGATTCCAAAATATTTAACTCGAATATCTTGGTAAAGCTTGCAATCGCCTACATGATGATTTGGTGTTTCATCCTCTAGGCTACATTTTGGACACAGAGAAGACTCAGTACGACCTGTAGTTTTCTTGTGCCGCTGTAGATTGCAATGCCCAGTTAAAACTTGCACTACTATATTTAATTGAGGTCTCTTAAGGTTAAGGAGACGTATTGTTAGTCGTGAGGACGTCCAGCCTTCTGACTACTTCATCCTTAAGCATTTTTCCGTTTAATCCACATAGATTTCCATCTATAGATCAGTCCTTAACCGTGCTAACACAACTGGCATACGGGATTGTAATAAAAGGTTCAGGACCATGCATTTCTGATTTAGAACCTGATTTGGCTAGATAATCTGCCACTTCGTTGCCATGTACCCCTGTATGACCAGGAATCCAGGCAATACTGACGTGGTTTTGTTTACCTAACTGATTTAGGTTTCTAATGCAGTTGAACACTTTAATTGAGGTTTCAGTGCACTTTATGAATGATTTGATAGCTGCCTGACTATCCACTCGCACAGCAATACTTTGATTGTGCGTTTTTTCCAAAAGCGGGTTCTATGCCACTTCTGAAATAGCTAAGGCTTCTGCCTGGAACACAGTGCTGTGTATTCCAAGGTGAAAAAATGATTGTTTTGGGGAGTTGTTTGGGTATTCTGCATAAAAACCCGTACCTGCTCTCCCATCTAGTTTCGAGCCATCAATGTAAACCTTGACAGTGTTCTGATTTAGAACGCTTTCAGATCTGATAGCATTCTCTTTATCCATAATTTTACATTCGAAATTTCTCTCTAATACCTTAGTTTTCGTTATTTGGTCTGCTGGCAGTTGTAGCAGAGTCGGCTTTTTTCGAACAAGTCGATGCTCTACACGGCGCACAAATTTATGCAAAGCAGTTTCCGTGGAAATACCTGCGCGAAATCCGTACTGCGATGCAGAAAGCTTTGCTTCCACGTTATTATCTTCATTACTATGATACAGAATTAGTCTTTCCAACCATTTCAGTTGGAAAGAAGTTAAAGTGATCATGCGGAAGGATTTAGCTTCAAAATAGCTTTCCTTTTCGGGTTTGGGGAGAAATATACTTGTGCCTTCTTTCCTTGCCGATGGCACATAGCTATGTTTTAGGCATGCTTGAAAAATGACATGGCAATATCTTTTCAGTTGATTCCAACCTTTCTGTAACAGCACAGGATAGAGCCCGTCTGGCCCTGGAGCTTTGAATGGTTGAAATTCGTTAATAGCTGCTTCCATACGCTCGAATGAACATATGCCTGCATTCATTTCAGTGTCTTCAGGTCTCATGAATGGATTGTTCACTAAATCGTACCCGGTTGCATGATTTTCTGTCTGCTGGCTAGCCGTTGATAAGATGTCGAGCAGATAGTTTAAAGTTTCTAGTGGAGACTTCGTGAACTCTCCGTTGTGTTTAATTACGTTGCAAACACGCACCGTTTCATTCCTTCGAATAATCTTAACCAGCCAAGCCGTTGGTGTTTGACTATTCATGCTTTCTACAAAGCTATGTCATGAATCGCGCTTTGCTTTTCTGATAGCTTTTTTGAAATGGGCTAGGCCGAGCTTTTGATCCTCCCAATCTTCTTCTTGTTTTGTTTTATAGGCTTTTCTCCAAGCACGGCGAGCCTCTTTTCGAAGGCTTGATAGCTCAGAATTCCACCAAATGTTATCTTTCTTACGAAGCAACTTTCGTATAAGACAAGCAGCTTCATATGATTTAGTAGTAACTGAATGAACCTTGTTTGCCAGCACATCAATGTTTTCTTTTGAGGAAGGTAATGGTACTGGTGGTAAAATTCGTTCATTTAATTTTTGTTCGAGTTTGTCAACATGCTGTTCCAGCACGTGCAGCGGGCACTTCGAAACATTTCAGCCAGGTTTAGGATTCTGCTTTTTACCAGGAACTTAATGTACAAGTGATCCTAACATAATAATGTAATGTAAATGTGATACCGAGAATGATAGCACGTTGCTAACATGCCAACCAAGTACTCCGTCCCACGCACACCGATTCACTAAGGATAAGTCTAGAACCTTTTCACCCGTTTTAGTTCTGAATTTTGGTTTATTACCTACATTACAGAAATTCAGGTCTGCACTAACACAATATGCTAGCAGATCCTCTCCTCGAGGGTTTATATCGTAGGATCCCTATATAGTGTGATGTGCATTTTTATCGGTTCCTACAATGGTTGGGATTTGTTTATTTTTAAAACTATGTTGGAAAACGCCAGAAACCTCGCGGGAAATTTGAGATCTTTTTTGTTTTCCTCTTTTGGAGATCGCCTGAAAAAAAATTTTTGAAGACCTATTTTTTTCAGAACACTTGCGCCTGTGTCCTTGGCCTTGGCCTCGAGCATTCCTGTCCTTGGCCTCGAGAGGGTCTATCCTCAGAAGGGCTGTCCTTGGCCTCGGCCTCAGATTTTTTTTGTGTCCTTGGCCTCGAGCCTTGTGTCCTCGACTCCACCTTGGTTAATTATATGTTACCAAATCTGCTTTGGACTCCAATCAAGTTAACAGTATCATCTTTCATACCTAGCTCAGGCTGTCAAGTCGTTGAATTGAAAAAAAATGAGTACAAAATGACTGCTGAACATAAAATAATGACAAATAATGACAATCTTTAAGTATATCATAATTAGACATACCATAATTTTTAGACAGAAAACCGGGACACTCGATGAGATCAAAAAAACTGAACTGAAGACCAGTCAAAAAAGGTCTTCGTGGAGTTTTTGCGAGATTTTTTAGGTGATCTCAAAAAAAAACAAAAAAGAAGAAAGTTCTTTATTTCAATCACTCACGATTTATTGCAATTTATCGAGTGATTAAAAAAATATCAGTAGATTATTTAGAAAATAATGAAATAATGACAACGGTTCTTTATTCCAAAATAATGAAAAATAATGAAATTGAAAAACAATAACAAAAAAAATGAAATAATGACACACTTGACAGCCTGCTAACTGCAGTTGCCCTAGCTTATCCCAACACCATGAATACGCTAAGAATCGACTGCTCTCTCTTTCTCTTCAGACGCGTATGCATGGGCCGATAGATCTGTCTTTTCCCTCAATACACGGGTGGCACTGAGTCTATGCCATATTATCCAGACGCAACACCTTCGACTGTTTTTCTCTCCTGGACCAATTGCTTCCAGTTTTACAGCTGAAACCCATCTCCTGGAGTACGGGCTTGCTTCGTGTAACAACCACAAGACGACTTGCCATTTTCACTAAGTCTTTTTAAGTACTCCTAATCGGCTCTTTTCCCTACTTTCAAAGACCCCCTAATATTTCTAGCCAAGACCCCTTTTAAAATCTCTGGTTTCATGTCTTCTCACTTTCCATCATGCCATTTTCAACTTCCAATGTGTTCCCGGTCATACTAATATCCCTGGAAATAAGCATACTGATTCTCTTCCCAACGCTGGAGCCTCCCTGCCTACTGCAATGGCCCTTGTTCCTCTCCCAAGCTATTGCCAAAACTCGTGATACCCAGTGTCACAAATGGAGATGTCACATTTTCACATTCCCCCTACCATCTCAACTGTCCCGTTCCTACAGTTTCTTCGTTGGAATTGGTCCTCTTACGCCCCATATGCTTTAAGCTTTCCCCTTTCCGCGTTCGCTTCCATGGTCAAAGCCTCTTACAATTGTAGTAATTCCTGTAGCGCCTGTGGACACCTTCTACAGGACCTTAATCATTTTTTTCTTTACTGTCTTGCCTCTGAGTCTCTACGCAAATCTATCTTTGGCTTTGCAGTCTGCACCCTGGCGTGTGGCTCAGCTGTTGAGTCTCTGCGAAGTACCGTTGCCTCTCCATCCCTCGGAAGAGGTTGGTTAGCACCACCACTCAATCAAGCCGCTTCAAAAATAGAAATACTGCAGTATGCTTTACAGATTGTTGAAACTAACCAGGCCATTGTTCCGAATATGAAAAAATCTACTCTTATGCAGCAATTACTTTCTGTAAACATAATTGTTGTATTGAATAGAAAAGTTCCTATATGCATAAATTGGTTTTTGTTAAGCCAACTATGAAATCATTGCGCCACGTCTAAAGATCAAAATTTTGCAACAAAACTTTGTATGAGGCAGTTTTTGGTACAATGGAAACTTTTGAGAGGGTCGGACTCGCAAAAATGTCTTTTTTAAAATTTAACCCCTAATAAGGGACACCCTACTAAGCATACTATATCAGTTTACCATTACACAAATTAAGAGACTCAATCACTGTTTAACGCATAAAATCACCAAAAAATATTGTTTTTAAAATGATTTAAATCTTTCATTTGAAAAGTACCGAATAACGTTATCAAGAACAAGTACCGTCAATACTTTTTTAAAAAATGTAACCAAGTACCGTCGGTACTTTTTTAACAAAGTAGCTGTAAAAGTACCCTCGATATTTTTGAAGTACCGAGTGCCCGCCTCAGGTCACAAGTATAGTCAAGACATGAAACTATAGCAAAGAGCGTCTCAAAAATTAGGTATACAAACAAAGCTGACAGAAGAGACACATCATTCGACAAAAAATACTAACAAGTTTGTAATCAGGCAAACTTACTGGCTTGGCACAAAATTTTGCTCTCAAAAATTTTCCAGGTTCCTTTCATTTTAGCTTTCTTTTTTGCCAAAGATTGGACTTGTGCTTTAGGTGACCAGCGACAAAGAGAATCATCAATTAGCCATTCTTTTTAGATGGCATCAGCAGATCCATTCAAAAACTCGACAAACACAAAATCTTTCATTGCAGATTAAACCTGAAGCAAGTTTTGTAACATAGTCCTAAAGACACTCTTTAATACTAGTGCACTAAAAACATTATTTTTCTTGCAATGATAGTAGAGGGTCTGTAGGCGGAACCCCATGGATTTTGCAATATTTTTCAAAAAAAACTAAATTTTAGACCTATTGTGGGAAAAATTTGATGCTTTTTAAATATGGCATAAATTGGCACAGCCTGTAAAAACAAGACGAAAACTGACTGTGGCCTAAATGTGCTAAATTATCTCTATCTTTTATTATACTCGCTGTACTAGTGTGTATTATGCCAAAACGTGTGACAAGTTGGCAGGGCCCATCTCTGCGTCATTGCACCTGCAGACAACACAGTTCCTTTCGAAGAAATGTTGCAGTGGTGGCAAGCCCTTGGAATCATTGTGCTTAATTTGACTGACTCAAGATTTGAACCTCCGCTACACAGCCAAACGCGTTACCGTTCAACCAACTGATTGGTGTGCTAAATCATCGAATTCTATAATTTGGAAAAGCTTACAAAAATTAACCTACCGGCAAGGATGTGCCAGTACAGTAAGGTAGGTTCAGAATTTGCGTAGTACGTACCTCGCATCTTCAACCGTACCGTACCAGTGTACTGTACTTCAGTTCAATTTTTGAAATGTACCGTACAAGCGTACTGTACTTCAGTTCAATTTTGGAAGCGTACTGTACCTTGCTTTTTTTGCATACCGTACCTTCAATCAATCTAGTTTAACAACGATCCATTAATGACATATGCGACTTATGTGACTTAGGATGGTGACGATGAGGAAGCAGTATTACAGCAACTTACTGGAAATTACCTTGACCTGAATTATAATTTAAATTATGATATGAATATCAGAGGTGGAGTCGAAGACACAAGGCTCGAGGCCAAGGCCATGGACACAAAAAAATCCGAGGCCAAGGACAGCCCTTCCGAGGACAGACCCTCTCGAGGCCAAGGACAGAAATGCTCGATGCCAAAGCCAAGGACCAAGGACACAGGCGCAAGTGTTCTCCAAAAACAAAAGAAAGAAAAACAGGTCTTCAAAATTTTTTTTCAGGCGATATCCAAAAAAAAGGTCTTCAAAATTTTTTTTCTGGCAGTCTCCAGCAAAAAAGGTCAACAAAATTTCAACAATTCAAAGAATTGCGCTGTCCTCGAGCCGAGGACAGGGCAATTTTCGTGGACTTGAAGCTTCGAGGTCAAGGACTTCAAAATAAGTCCTAGAGGCCAAGGAGTCCTTGAGGACTTTACCCCTGATGAATATATTTGCTTTTTCAACCAAAACAAAAAAGTCAATTTGTTGACAATTTTGCATAAAATGTGAAGGCTAGGCTTCCTAATTGGAAAATTAGGGGGCCTAGACCCTAGCATACAACCCTTCGATTAACCATCAATGGGTGCTGTACACGAAATTGGCAATAAACTAGGTGAAATTGAAAATTATTTTCATTATTTTGTGTGAGGTTGCTTGCAGTGAAGTATGCTTATTTTCCCAATGTTGCCGTGAGGCAACGTTATGCCGTTGCCATAGTAACCAATAAATAATTATTTGTTTCAAATTTTACACGCGTAGGGTAAAAGCAACACAGGGTTTCCGTTTCAAATTTTTTGTACAAGGGAAGATAATTTGGGAATGAAAGGGTTAAGAGAAGCATTTGGTAATTAACTACCGATACACTTTAAATTAAATACCGATACGATACCAGGAGGCTACTGCAGACTGAATATTTTTTTTTTTGCATCAAGCGAGTAAATCTGATTGCTTGTTTTTAGCCATTTTTATAGTTTTTACTGATTTGTAAGCTGTAGGCCTATTTTTCTGTTTTAAGAAATACGGTAGTTAGCTCCTTTACCCGTATATACCTACAAATCACTTTCGAGTCCATATGGCTGCAAAAGACGGTCTCAGCAGTGCAAAACAACATAGTATTTTGTTGCTGTGTGTTTTGGTAGACAGGCCAAATGTTAATAGTTAATGGTCCTATGCTACCGGTATACGCTAGCCACAGGCGCTGCCAGAGGGGGTGGAGGCGCCCACAATCGCAATACTAGCAATGATAAATTTGCTCCGTGACGACCTTTTTTTTTGGGTCTTCACCTAATTTTTGGGACAAAATCGGCCCTTCGATTCGTGAAGACCTTTTTTTGTTTAGATCATTCACTATCTAAGTTGTGGGTTGGGCCCCCCCAATCCGAAATTGAACTCCAACTACATTTCTGCCTTCCGTCTCAATCAAAAGTCCTAAATCGGACTGTGATTACTTTTTTTTGTAATTTGGACCCCCCCCCCCCCGATCAAAAATCCTGGCTACGTTTATGACGCTGGCTAGATAACGGTAGCTTAGAGAGGGGACTTTGGGCTACAGGAAATTAGGCTAAGTCTAGCTTATTTACAATACTTTACTTGGTTCCATTAGTCGTGGTAGCTCGCTTTAAAAGCGTACAGTATTAATTGTAGCCTACCAGTATGCAATACTGTAGCTTGCCCGAACCGGCAGTCTACCATAACGCTACCAAACCACACTCATGTTGAACTAGGTTACGGTACCGGACTTGCATGGTATAAACTTAACCTAGCCTGCCGGCAAGCCCTGATAACAATTAGCGGAATGCTGTCACCAATTTTAATCGATCTAGATATTAACATGCAAACTACAGTAGATGCAGTAATTTTCCTTTTTGATTTGAAAATTGAAACACACTTGAATATTTCTTTTTTTTTACATTTGAAGTGACTGCAGCAAGTGTGGCCTTGTTCATTAGCGCAAATTTGGCTCACCAATTAACTAACACTTAAGCGATTAGCTGCTACATGGTTCAAGGAAATGAAACACTACGCTAGCATCCTTGAATGCGTTTTGATTGAAAAATCTCCTCAGTTGCAAAATCTTTACAGTCATTTCTGACCAAACGTTTTCATCTGAAACTCTCATTTTTAAATCGTTTTGATTTGATTAGGAAGAGCAGGCCCGCTCCAGCGATTTATATACCAGCCGCCATTGATTGTATTGTCGCGTCATCAGCGTCACAGCTGAACTCGAATTTGAATGAAAGAATTTAATTGGTGCGCGCGCTACTTATAAACGGCGATGCAATTCGCGGAGGTAAGTATACGAGTTTTACGCTACAACACAATTTAAAATTCAGCTACAATGAATCTTGCGCAAAATTTTGACATCCCACTAAAAATGTGTTTAGTTTTCCCTAATAAGCAAAGCGGGGTTTAATTGAACATGAAAACAAACTCTATTGCAATCAAAACCTAAACAAGTCTACAGCCACAATAAACAGCATGAAGCTTTCGAAATCAAACTGACATCTCCAATTCCAAGCATTCGGTATTATTAGTACGGTAAAATAACCAGTGCAGTATAGAAGCTTTCTGGTCGCGCCACCTAATTAACAACCGGGCCTACAGTACTTTTAGGCCCCTAAAAAATCCCAGTTTCCAAAATTTCTATGTCTACAAAAGTTTTCTGGGCTTTCCAAAAAATTTCGCGCCCCCTGAAATATGCTTTCCAAAAAATTTCGTGCCCCCTGAAATATGCACTTTAGAGGGCCAGAAGAATTTTTGGGCCATTTTTAGAGATTTTTAGACATCGACATTTTTAAAGGGCCCGAGGACTTTTCGGGCCATCGACATTTTTAGAGAGCCCGAAGACTTTTCTGGCCACCAACATATTACGTGTCTCTAAAAATGCCCAGGCCCCAAAATACTTCTGGGTCCCCCGAAAATTCATGGCCCTCTACAAATTATTTCTCCTTTTCTGCTTTTTATCTACTGGTGTCAGAGAAGAATATCATAAAAAGAAAGAATAAATCAAGCTTTGTCGAAGGATAACGTTCGAAAATACTGTAGTGAAAAATCAATTTAGCAAGGATAAAACAAACATCCCAGATAGCAAGCTAACGTTGATTTTACGTTTGGTTTTGGTTAGATTGGTAGATTTAACGTCGGGTTTTCGTACTAACGTGAATATAACGTTGTTTTTTGATATATTTTGAAGACTTAGTTATTTTTTTAAAGATGTTTAAAAACCTTTTTAATCTCGTTTTAAAGTGACTATAAAATGTGTCCACATGAAAAATAACTGTTCGTTCCTAAACTTGCAAAAAATGATTTGTTTGCATATTAACGTAATAATAACGTTTATTTTGGGTTTGTTTCTGAAACTTATCTCAGCCAAATTATATGAAGAGCTAATTTTGGCAGAAATGTTTTAAAGCTCAAAATAAGGTTACAAATTTTTAGCAAAGTTTCTTTTAGAAATTAAGGTTCATTTTGTGTTTAATCTTCCGAAACCCAACCGATAGAATGGTTTGATTTTTGACGTTTTGTTAACGTTTTATTTTGGTATAGAAGCAAACCATAATAATTTGCCAGCTACCGTTACTTTTTTGGTTTATATCTACTTTTTGCAGATAAATTATTATTATTTAATTATCATTATCATTCATTTAAGCATTATCATTTATTCTAAAAACCTGTACTTACATTCTTTTTTGAGAAAAAATTAAAAACATGCTTACTTGAAAACGTTGCTTCAACGTTGATAACTAATTTGTTTTTCGCTCAATCATCTGCGAATTTCGGAAAGAAAAATTTTTATTTCAAGAATTAAACATTCGCGCGATTTGGAGGAAGAAAGACTATAGACAGCGTTGCCGTAAGCTCAGTGGCGCAGCTGACAGGAGGAGGGCCTGGGCGATATAAACTGCCCCTTTTGGTTTACCCATATGCTACATCAAGTTTGCAATGGGGCATCAGTTTATTAAAAAATTTTCAAGAATTTAACAGATATAAACTGCCCCTTTTGGTTTACCCATATGCTACATCAAGTTTGCAATAGGGCATCAGTTTATTAAAAAATATGATATTGTATTTTGTAAACATTGCTGAGAACTCCCAAAAACGTATTCAGTTTGGTGTATTTTATTGCACATCGGTAAGGATTTTTGCTGGTTCGTAGTTTCCATACTCTCGTATACGCGCTATCAATGCTCGTAAGCATTCAAATATCGAATTGCTCCCATGGCTAAATGATAGTTTGCCATCCTTAAAAGATTGTAAATATTTGTAATTTTATATTTTATTTCGGGCAACCCTCTTACTCCTGGATTGTGATTGGCTGTGGCTGATTGATTGTTTTTTACAGTTTTAAATTTTAAATTTGCATACCGTATGTCTTGGTCTTATGTAGTCACTGTTTGCAGGAAGTACGGTAAACCAAAAATGTTGTAGGATAGATTATTGGTTTATTATTCTGAAAAAAATGGCATTTAGGTTATAACAGGGTAAGCTGCTAAATTTTGGCTTGAAAAGGAAACTGAATGGATTAACAAAAATGATGAATCGGATGATAAACTGATAGCCTAAAAAAAGGAGAGGAGCGAACAGGAAGATAATTAAGACTTATACTGTCATAGGCTGTCGCAGACCGCAACACTAAACCAAAATGATACCAGTGATAATAAATGTTTCAATAACTTAATAGTCCTAGAATGGAGCAAAAATCGGATTCTAATTTTTCCTCCATTTTGTGAAAGGATATCTGAGAAAATTTAGGTCTCCTAGTTGAATAATGACTACCGGTATACAGTATTGTGCTGAAAGCTAGACTACTGCAGACCAAGTAGCCTGTTGCGCATAGGCTAGCTAAGCCTACCGTGCTCTTTGGAACAAACAAATACATTTGTGCAGATTAGAAATAGTTTGATAGACTAGGCCTACTCTGTCAGCTGATCAGTTTGTAGTTTCTACTACCCACCAGTGCATTTTATTTGCTGCTGTACAATACGGTATTCATACAACTGATAGGCTTACTAGTACGGTAACTCTACAACTCTACATTCATTCTGCTTGTTGAAAAGCAATTGTAATCAGGGTGTCGAACCGTTTCAAATAACGGTTCGGGTTCAGGTTTAGCTCCTGCTCAAAAATTTTAGCGGTTCAGGTTTGATTCGGGTTCACTTGAGCACCATCTTCGAGGTTCAGGTTTGGTTCAGGTTCACTCAAGTAAAAATATTACCAGTTCAGGTTCGGTTCGGGTTGATTGACTTAAAATTTAGCTGTCGTTACTCGTTTCGTCCCGAAAAAAATCAGTTCAGCAAGTTAACATGAATCCAGAAAAGAAAAGGAGAAATTGCTGATCCTGTTGATGATCACCACTGCTCGTATTGTGCGTGTACCAGCGCCAGCGGCATCCGGATATGGAAAAATATATTCTTACTTTTGTTAGGGGTTCAGGTTCGGTTTGGGTTCACTTGAGCACAATTTTGAGGGTTCAGGTTTGGTTCAGGTTCACTGAAGTAAAATTTTGCTGGTTCAGGTTCGGTTCGACACCCTGATTGTAATAAGCTACCGGTAGCTTATTTTATACTGCAACAGGCAGTAGCCTAGCTCAGGCTATTCCATCAACAGGCTAGTTGTATAAACTTGCTGGTTGCTGCAGAATTTTATGTTTAGTTTGCTGTACTCTGGTAGGTTTGATGAGTTACCGGTAGTCTGTAGCAGGCCTAGTCAACAAAAGAAGTATGTAACTTGCGGTACTCTGGTAGTAGTAACCTAATCTGCGTAACAGAGCAGAGCAGTAGAAATGTAGCGAGATACCGGTTAGATCTAGTCTTTGCGAGAAGCGATATGTGATATCATTTTGGTATAGGCTCAACAGCTAAAGGTCACTTGCTCAAAGTTTAGTTAGGTTACTGGCATTAATTATTGCTATAGGCCTAGTACAGGCTCATTAAAGTGGTGATAATTGGGGAGGAAAAACTGCTGATGTTTGGAGAGAACTTTCCACAACCACTGATCTGTGATAAAGATTGGTCTGACAGGTACTCAGTAGGCTCACAAGTTCAGAGTTATGAAGCTATTATGACAATTGGTAGGGTAGATTTGGGTAATCTGTCAGGTGGGAAATTGCATCACTTGTAAAGAAATTACATATCGGCATAGGTGGGCACAAGTCCGTTAATCCGTTAATAACAAAGCTAACTTTTTCATTACGTGGCAAAAGATCGAGTATCACGTACTCCATCAACGATTCTGACGGTAACATTCTAACGGATGAGAATGAAATCCTTTCACGATGGAGAGAATACTTTGAAGATCTTTTGAATCCTGTAAAGGCATCGACTCGTGACACACACGAAGTGACACATCTAGGGGAGGACGAAGTTTTCACTGCAGCAGAAGTGGCAACTGCAATTAAAGGGATAAAATCTGGAAAAGCTGCTGGTGAAGATGAAATCAGACCCGAGATGTTGAAAGCGCTGACTGGAGAAGGAATTCTCTGGTTAACGCGAGTGTGTCAAGTTGCGTGGAAGCTTGGCAAAACTCCCAGAGATTGGCAAACAGGTGTGATTATTCCGATATTCAAGAAAGGAGATCGCAAGCAATGTACAAACTACAGAGGGATATCTCTCCTTAGTTTGCCAGGGAAAGTATATGCCAAATGCCTTGAAAGGAAATGCCGAGAAATAGTGGAATCAAAACTGGAAGATGGTCAGTGCGGTTTTCGTCCGGGTCGCAGCACCACGGACCAAATCTTCACTCTGAAGCAAATCTTCGAGAAATCTTGGAAGTATGGCAAAGATCTCTTTGCATGCTTTGTCGATCTTGAAAAAGCATATGACCGAGTTCCTCGGGATAAACTTTGGAAGGTTTTGCAGGAGTATGGCGTTGATGGTCAATTGTTACGCGCTATTAAGTCATTCTACTGCAGACCGGAGGTTTGTGTTCGGGTAAATGGCAAGCAATCAAAGCCGTTCCATGTGGGCGTTGGACTCCAGCAAGGGTGCGTTTTGTCACCTCTCCTTTTCATTGTTTACATGAATTGGATCGACAAATGCAGCCAAGCTGATGAGTGTGCCACGATTGGAAATTGCAAAATTAGTCGTCTGCTATTCGCAGATGATTTGGTTCTGCTTTCTTCCACAGAATCTGGCCTCCAGCGCGCATTAAATAGCTTTGCAGATGCATGCAACACCGCCGGAATGAAAATAAGCACGGCCAAAACTGAGGTACTTCATCTTTCAAGAAACCCTGATCAGTGCGTATTACAAGTGAATGGAGCGACACTGAAGCAGGTAGAGAAGTTCAAGTATCTTGGGATTGCATTTACGAGTGACGGAAGGCAAGACGAAGAACTCGATACCCGAATAGGCAAGGCTAGTGCAGTAATGCGAGCTTTGCACTACTCGGTTGTCATGAAACGAGAATTGTCGAAAAAGGCAAAACTCTCAATTTTCAAAGCAGTTTTTGTCCCCATTCTCACTTATGGTCATGAATCTTGGGTAATCACCGAAAGAATGCGATCACAAGTGCAAGCGTCCGAAATGAGGTTTTTACGAAGAATCGAAGGAGTTACACTGTTGAACAAGGTGCGTAGCTCTGAAATTCGAAAATCTCTTAACATCGAGCCGTTACTACTCCGAATTGAAAGATCACAGCTTAGATGGTTTGGCCATGTAAGCAGAATGCCTCAGGAAAGACTCCCCAAACAAGCTTTACATGCCAAAGCAAATGGGAGAAGACCAGTCGGACGACCTAGAACTAGATGGACCGATTACATTGAGGATCTTGGATGGAATCGCTTGGGACTTCGCCCAAGCGAAATGATGGAGGTGATGGAAGACCGTGAGGTGTGGCGGCTCAATCTTGAGCTACTGCCCCCGCAACCCTCACGGAAAAGCGGGCAATGAAGAAAGAAGAAGAAGAAAGAAGACTTTTTCATTAACTCGTTAATCCGTTAGTATTTTTTTTCATGGTAACGGACTAAATTAACTTCCGTTAAGTTCTGTTAACGGACTAAAGTAACTTCATTAAGTTCTGCTCACTTCCGTTGAGGTCTTTATCGTTATGTAATATATTGCACCATTTATTCATCATACCGGTACAAATCAGTTTACACTGGTAACACTTGTTGCGTATTAGCACGAGTTTTTGTAGAAGAAACCGAAGAAAGGAGCTCTATTTTGTGGCAAATAATAAGCTGCAGCCTCATTATAGGTCTATTAATTATTGCTGTTCACAGTTTCCAAAGATTTTCCGATCGCAACTTCATTAATGCATTTGAACTTATTTTTTTCTTGAAATTAGATTAGACTGTATTATGTAACTTTCAAAACACAAAAAGACCATCATAGTGATAAATATTTCCTTACAATCAGCTCAACAGCGTCAATACGTGTTCTAGAAGCAAGTGAATAAAAAAAATGTAAATTACACGCAAAATGTTAAAAATTAACGGACTTTATTAACTTCCATTAATTAAAGCTGAAAATAACGGATTAACGTTAACGGAGGTGTGAAGTTTGTTAACGGACTAGTGGTTAACGAAGCTAATGTTTTGTATTAACTTGCCCACCTATGCCGATCGGTAACCAGAGGTGGAGTCCTTGAGGACGTCCTTGGCCTCGAGGACACATTTTGAAGTCCTTGGCCTCGAAGCCTCAATTCCTCAAAAGTTGTCCTGTCATCGGTCGAGGACAGCACTATTTTTTTGAAGCTTTGAAATTTTTGTTGGAAAACGCCTCCGGCAGCTGGTGGCTCGGCCCCTAAGCCTTGTCTGTGACACGTTTGAGTTGCACTAATTTGCTCACCACGTCTCCCAATTTTGTTATGTTAGTAAAACTTTTTAATAGACTTAGTTTTTTAGTCTTTTCCCTTTAGCAAATCCTGGTTAAGTGCTAACGCAGACCCCCAGCTTTTGATCTTTCATTCTTTGTCCCTTAAAAAGTCTCTCTTTTCGAAAATTTCTGATGATGTCATTGCATGTGATTTACGGTTTAGCCCTCGCCCAATCCAAAATCTTGGCTAGGCCTATGCATTAAACCATGTGCGATATGCTTACCAGATACTGGTTGTTGCATCTTAGTATTGTTGACGCACCTTCACGAGCGGTTGCTTACAACATTGCAAAGATGCAAAGCAGCAAAATATACGTTGCATTGCTTCCAGTCTAAAGTTTCTGTGGTGTGGTAGTATGGAATGGAATATGGAAGAAAATTTTTGTATGGAATGGAAGATTTTTAGTATGGAATGGAAATGGAATCGAAGAAAATTGCCAGCATGGAATATGGAAAAATCGTCTTCCATTCCATGCCATGCCCCGTCGACAGCACAAGTCAAATAAAATAGCTTACAAATAAAACGTAAACTTGGCTGCTTTTTTTTAAACTAAATACAATTAGCTGTTTCATACTGAGCAGGGATGTCGAAGCGGTAAAATTTTTGTTAAAGCGGAGGCAGTTTAATGAAAGAGACTGGAAGTGGAAGCAAACTCAGAAGCGACTATTTCTATCTGGAGCCGACAGTGGAAGCAAAAAATTCCAAAGGTGAGGAAGCGGAAGCGAACTTAGAAGCATAAAACTTCAAGAGGAGCTGGAAGCAGAAGCATTAAAAATTTGACTGCTTCCACATCCCTGCTGGTAATATTATTGGCACCACTGCTTCACCTTTGTTAAGTAAGATGCATGATTGCGGACCTCTGCCATCTGACATGATTCATTGCACTCAGTACAAAAAGATTGACTTAAAAAAGTTTGATGTAGGAATTAACTCTAAAGATCAGTGCATGTTTTTGGATGATAGTATAGTTGTGGTGCGCGATATACTGAAAACTACTTCGTCAGATATAGTATTTGTTTATCAAAATTTCAATCAGATGTCAAATTTTTTTCATTATCCAAATAAGTCTGAACTGTTTAATATCTATGAAGTAACAAATCTGGATCCTGGTTTTTATTGTGCACCACTAACACAAGTGCAAGGAAAAGCATTTTTGATGCCATACAAGAATAAGTTTGTTGCGTTACCTCTTGTTCATTGCCTTTAACAGAGAATTCAACCTTCACACTGCCCTGTCTATTTTTGTTCTTACAGCAAATGGTAATTTAAAAAAAATGTCAGCAAACTCACTCTTTTTAATCGTTTACTGCAGCAGTTACAAATTTTTTTTTATCTTTTCCTCCAACTTCCAGACGTCTGCGAAACGCGTGTGCAGCTGTAACTTGATATCTACACAATAATGCTGCAGTCTGTATTATCTGCACAAGAAGGTGGTTGCCTATTTCCATCTTTGCCGCCAGAAGCCTAGAAAACGTAAACGGCCGGCAGTAACAATGGTAACCCGCATATGCATTTCACATTGTTCAAATGTTGTGAAAAAGGTTGACGACATAATATCAAATTTTGAATGGCCATATCTCAAAAACGGTAGGGTGTAGAAATCTCAAATTTTTGAAATCAGTTTTCATATTTTTCTTGAGTTTTTAGTCACATGTCAAAAACCAGGGTTGACTGTTCTTTTAATATTTGTGTCAATGTGCTTTTCAATATCTGCTAACGTATTTTGATCAACCTAAAGTGTTTTGGATTCAATTCAGTTAATACCAATCTAAAATCTTTTAGGAAAACGTGATATGCAGGAGATTTATTTCATTTTCCTTCCCATCCATTTCCTGGGTTTATAAGCTACTAAATTTAACTTGCATCTTTTTGAAACGCATTGTATTCTAAATTAAACGGTTTATGGCATCGTTTTCAATCTGGGAGGCACGGACTAGTCTAAGGGTAGGTGCAAATGAGAGTCACAATCATTTAAAAATATAGGATTATAGCATAACCATACCCCGTTTAATTGCATAGAAATAAAAGCTATTTATTTGGTTAGCAAAGCTTTAAAAGTACTGCTGTTGTTCGCAACGTCATATTTATCCGAAACAGGATTTTCTGCATTACCTGCAATGAAATCGAAATATCGAGCTTGGTTAGTTGTAAAAAAAGAGGTACCAATAGCTATCTTGTCAATAACACAAACATTCAACAGACTTTGTGCTGATAGACAAGCACATCCATCCCATTGAAAGACAAAAATAAAATATATTTATTTTGTTTTGTTTCATTGTTTGTATAAAATTTTTTTTGTTTTATTATTTTGTAGAATGGGGAAGGTGTTATATGATTGAATATTTGTAAAGGAGGTGTAGTAACACAAAGTTTGGAAACCACTGGTATGTAGTATTAATAAATTGCTGCTGGCATATTTGCTTAATAGCTTACAGCAGATGCAATAGTGCCACAAAATACTGGTCTTGTTACTGTATTATTTTGCAGACAATGTTTTTTTGCAGTGCTAGTACTAGGTAGTCATAGTTTTAGCACCATGTATTTTGTTGTTGCATTCCACGACAAAGATGATGACATGGCTATTGTGCCAGATTCTGGGTGCTATGGCACTGATGAAGATAACTTTGAGGTGTTTTGGCTACCATATCAAGATCCTGCCAAGTTAAATAATCTAGTTAAAAAAATGCTTCTATGGTAGGATGGAAGCGGTGTATTGCCTGGAAAATTGCATCATCTGGTATGTGAGACTGTGAGTCATTATGTTGTAATTTTGAAACTCTTGCATAAAATATTACCAGCTAGAATCGCATATTTTCTGTGAATGAACATATGGCGTTCAGTTCCTGGTTTGTTCAAGTGACACTGAGTTGCCAGTGTTGCAACTTTGCAAGCAGCTGTGTTGGCCGGGCTCATTGAGATGGAGGCTTGTTCTGCAAACCCATGGCATGTTTCTGCGTGTATAATAATATAGAAAATTGAAAATTGTTGAAAGTCAATCTTCTGAAACAGTGCTTGATGATATACAAAGTAAAATCAGAACAAAATATAACTATAAAATCACAGTAAAAGGTTAAAAGCACAACAGTCTGTTTCGTCCTAAGGACTTGTCAGGTGCTATTGTAATCTTATTCAAATAGAATGTAATATTCAAATTAAAATTTTATTTGAATAAGATTACAATAGCACCTGACAAGTCCTTAGGACGAAACAGACTGTTGTGCTTTTAACCTTTTACTGTGATTTTATAGTTGTATAATAATATATTTTGATTTAGAGATTGAAATAGCTTTAATAGACTAAACTGCATAACTGTTCACGATTCATATTTTATCATTTCCTTTTTTCTTCACTTGCTTTTCTGTGAAGGTTGCAGGCGCAGCAGCTCAAGATAGAGCTGCCATACCGTACCTTACAGTTTTCCACCACCTTTTTTCCTTTGATAGAACTCAGTTCTAAGTGATTCCATATTCGGTTCTCAATGTACTTTTGCCATCGCAAGGGTAGTTTGGGAATTCTTTTCGTTGGTCTTGTGCTTAATGGCTGAACCATCTACAATGTGATCTTTTATTGTAGAAAAGCAATTCTTCAATATCTAGAGATTTTCAGGTCCTATACGAAGATGGGTCCAGGCCATCTTAGATTCATATTTTATTGTGGCACCCCAATTTTTTATTAATCTGCATCTTCAAATGCTTCTCTCACGCAGTATTCTATTTTATTTCATATCGCTTTTCAAGTCTTATATTCTGCAGTCAATAAAGCAATTTTTGAAATGCTTTTCAGTATCATGTTTTTTAAGAACACCCTCATTTAAACTTTAGATTTCGAAAGATATTTCAGCACTCATTTTCTACGCTTAATAGTGAAAAAGCAAACTTAGCTTTGAGTGTGTTTTATATTACTGATATTTTGCATTAATATACATTTTGTTGTTAAGCCGCTTTAAATTTTTGGTTTCGTGTACCGGTATTCAAAAACTACATCTGGAGCAGATTTTGGAGAACTTTACTTCTGAAACATGAAAAATTTTAGGCACCAAGTTACGGTATTTTAAGTTTTCTAAAATTTACGTTCAATATCCTACATTTTTCAAATGACATCAACTTGTTAGAATATTAAATCATTCAGATTAACATTATATCTCAAACACTTTACTTGGTTAGGTTAAAGTAAGTTTAACATGCTCTTGATTGAATAATTGTAAAAATGTTTTACTATGTTACAGATAATTTTTTGAGAGCCCGAGAAAAACTCTACAAGGCTCAATACACATCAAATGTGGATACTCATGACAGTGCTAACGAAGACGAGAATGATGTTGGTACAAATGCAGCACCCAGCATTAGTGCCACAAGTGAAGTTAGTAAAAAAAAGACCAGTTGATGGAAAAAAGAAGCAAAAAAATAAGAAAAAGCGGTGAGCGTGTAACTGGATTATTCAACACTGATATACCTACCTACTTGATTAAATACACTAAAATATTTTTTGGTGTAATTCTGATGAGTAATTTGATTCTTAGCCTTGCATAAAAGCAATTTGGAGGGCATTCACCTTGTTCGTGCCATGTTACTTTTCATATCTTTAAACAATTCTAAAGGTTAGTTGTAAAAGATTTTTAGTTAATTTTTGTCATCTTTGTAAAGGCTAATTTACCGTTTTGTAAAATGTAAAATTTCGCACGTTACAACGTAACTATCTTGCTAACTAATGTCCAGTTATGGACCTTTGTGTTAGTGATGGAATGATGCCCATATTTCACCCGATTTCGATTAATTGGGCCGACACCACTTTGCTTTACAATATACAGGGTGGTTGAAAAGTAACTAGGCATTAAAAATTTGTAATAATTTCCAAAATTTGACTTTAAGCTTAATGAAATACAAAGGAGCATATTGAATATTACAGGAGAAAGTATAATTGCTCAGTTGAATTACTTAAAATTTGTAACAAAGATCAAATATTCATATTTCAACGTATGCACCATTTGCTTCAACTAGCTTCATTAAACGACCAGGGATAGAACGAACAACTTTTAAAAGAATGTCATTGGGGATAGCATTCAAAACTTGTTGGATTCTTATCTCCAAATCTTCCAATGTGCGAGGTTTTGTCTTGTACACTTCCTCTTTTGTGTAACCCCACAGGTAAAAATCACACGGTGTAAGATCTGGGCTTCTTGGAGGCCATTCATGAGGTCCGCGTCGACCCAGCCATCGACCTGAAAAGTGTTCAGATACCATGAATGCGGAGCGCTACCTTCACATGCTTGATAGTTTTGTGTGGCCCACAGTGCCTGGTTGGGATAACATCGATGACTTAATATTTATGCAAGATGGTGCACCACCCCACTTTGCTCTCACTGTGCGAGCGTGGTTAGACCAACACTTTTCAGGTCGATGGCTGGGTCGACGCGGACCTCATGAATGGCCTCCGAGAAGCCCAGATCTTACACCGTGTGATTTTTACCTGTGGGGTTACACAAAAGAGGAAGTGTACAAGACAAAACCTCGCACATTGGAAGATTTGGAGATAAGAATCCAACAAGTTTTGAATGCTATCCCCAATGACATTCTTTTAAAAGTTGTTCGTTCTATCCCTGGTCGTTTAATGAAGCTAGTTGAAGCAAATGGTGCATACGTTGAAATATGAATATTTGATCTTTGTTACAAATTTTAAGTAATTCAACTGAGCAATTATACTTTCTCCTGTAATATTCAATATGCTCCTTTGTATTTCATTAAGCTTAAAGTCAAATTTTGGAAATTATTACAAATTTTTAATGCCTAGTTACTTTTCAACCACCCTGTACAACAAGCTTCTAGTCCGTTTGGTGAAGTCTATAGTCGAACTTTGATTCATGTGCATTGTGCAATAACCTATGATATTCTGCTTATTTTAGACAGGCAACATTTCCCAGCTCTAGCTCGAATAGCGAAGATCAATCTTCGGCATCGAGCGATTTTGCCGCTGCTCCAGAAATCGGGCCTCATAGGCGTGCATCTGCAAGCAATAGCAGTCTTGATCAAAATCGCTCCAGCTTGATTACCTGTGAGTATGAGTTTATCGTACAGTTCGTGATTACTTTTAGCAAACATTAATGTCTAGTTTTTCAAATCAGTATAATAATTTTGAAAAAGTAGTTTAATATATATGATGAATTTTGTCAAGTCGTATTTCAGGCTTTAATTAAAAAATATATACATGTTCATTGAAACAGACTTCAGAGTTAAGCCTTTATTAAAATTGCATCAAAATTTTTGCATATGTAAAATTGCCCCCTAATCGTTAGATCGATAAGTGCGTGGTCCAAATTTTTGGAGTGATGTCTGCAATGCTTGCAAAGAAAGAAATATTATTGCGGCTGAAGGAAAAAGTATACACAATTAAGTTGTTTGCAAGGTGCAATGTGGTATGGCAGCCGCTTATGCATTTTGCTTCAATATGTATTTTGTTTGTGAAGTGCAATGTTGTATGGTAGACCGCATAGCGCGAATGGAACTGAAATGAAAATGGTGTGTTGAATGAGTGGTGTGAGTGTTTGGCAGCGATACTCTAATTCACAACAACGTAAGAAGATGGGGACTGAGCCACTAGGTGTTTTGCGCCGACAAAGAATATGATGGTTTGGAAATGCTTAGGGAAAAGATAATGGAGATTAGGTGTATAGTGTTTTGGTTGAAAAGTCGGTGGTGAAAGAAAAGTTAAGGCCAAAAAAAATTGATATAAACTTTGTTGAAGGATATGAGAGATGTGGTTTGGTAGGAGAGGATGCTCTAGATTGTAAAAAATGGAAAATGCAGTCATGGAGAAAAGCCGGCTAACCTCTGCTTGAGCAGGAATACTGGGGAGGAGGATCGACATGCACTATGTAATTACTAATGTTGTACAGGTTTGTTGAATACTACTACGAGTTTTGCTCATGCTGCATCTTCTGCGCTACTTTGTGATTCAAGATACTGCTCACAAATTATGTTCCATTGTTTTGATGTATGGAAAATTGGTTTTGTTTTTATGTGGCTTTTCATTGCACCACATTGTGATTGTTGATATTGTACAGATCAGTTGAACACTACAACCAGTTTTGCTCCTGATGCATCTTCTACGCCACTTTATAATTCAAGATACAGTTCACGAGGTATGTTCTATTGTTCTGTGTCTGAAAAATTGGTTTTGTTTTTATGTGGCTTTTTATGGCACCACATTGTAATTGTTCCTGCGAGTGTTAGTAACCAGGGATGGAACAAGACCCGAAAACCTGGTTTTAAAAGGATTTTTTTAAACCAAACTTGACACTGAAACTAATTCAGTCATATTTTTGAAAACCTAAAACTGAAAAAAAAAAAACACTTTTTCAAAAGTCAAAACTAAAACTGTAACCTCTTCGTAATTTCGTAAGGTTTTAGGATTCAAGCTGTCAACATAATTATAAAAACATGCCCACATTTGGTAAAAATTCTTTACTTTTTTGATTACTGAAAGCCTTTCAGCATTCAGTATTGCTTATCACAGACTTCAGTTCTCCATCTGATAATAGGAATTGTGAAAGTGAAAATGGCAAACGCATTCTAATAAAAAAAAGGTTAACAAAAGCAAAGAATTTCAGTTATCAATAGTCATGCAAGGCTAATTTTGTGGCCGAAACCTAAACCAAAACTGAAACCCAATTATACAATTGCGTTGTCTGAGAAAAGCTAAATTCAAACTGTGATCAATTTTGCAACAACGGTGTAACCAAACCAAAACTAAAACCCTGAATCAGCTCTCCATCACACCGAAACTGAAACTCAAGTTAAGGTAGTCAAGTTTCCACCCTTAATAGTATATAAGTGTAAAGCACAAATCCAATGTTGTTACAGGGTTTCAACGACACGTTATTCAGCAGTTTGCTGAGTTGAGAGCTGCCGTCGGGGAGCTCTCAAAACAGTTAGTTGGCGTAAACGCTACCTTGAACGCGATAGTTGAAAAAGATGATTCGACAAGCCGCCAAAAGTTTTGTTGGTTTTTAAATTCTGTTGTTGAAGTGGAGAAACTGGAAGAGCGTTTGGATGAAAAAACACAGTACGGCATGGTAAGGGTGTTTTTTATGTCGTTTAGTGTTCTTTTTTGTGATGGATTTTAGCTAACAAAATTAAGGTGCTAGAGGCCTTTTCAGATTGTTTGATTATCGTTAAAATAGAATTGAAACAAAATTAGCGTATGCTGATTTAGTCAGCTAATTGGTAACTCCATGACCATGCAATGTATCGTGTAGCGCTTTTGTGATACAGCATTATTCAACAACATTAATGTGTAGTTGATTTATTAGCTAAGAACTGGATCGAAAGAGCATTGGTCTGTCGGTATTTCACTAGCCTAGGTTTTGTTGAAAAATAAGGACCGAAGAAATTTTGAACTAGGATTCTGAACGGAGTAAATTGGATTTTTCTTAACTTCGTTTTTCCCTACCCGATTATTTAAACGTGATTTCACTTTGAAAACCGTTTACAGTGGTTCCCAGTAGATTTCGATTGGTTATCTTTCGTCGATACACTTGATTGATTAATTACTTGGTTCCATGTTTATCCTCCTTTCACGAAAAGCAACAGTAGCGCTACATATCGGAAGAATTCGCAACCGCTTGGGAGTTTCCAGTGTTCCTGTTTTCCGCTGAAATTCTTGATGTTTTGTCAAGGATTTATTGCTACTCGCCAGATACCACCAAGCAGAGATTTTGCTCCGTTCTAATTAAGTTTGTGGAGATGGAAATACTCGGTTGATTTATTTATTATTTATTAAAGTCACTAATAATTTATTTGTTATTACCGAGCGTCTGAGTTTGAAAGCTGTTCTACTGCTGCAAAGCTCACATCGGACAGGCATGTTTTAAACAGCATTTTAACCAACAGGAGTTCAAGAATGTTGCAAACGCGAAATATTATTTGTGCCGGACTCTAACTACGAGCCTTGGTTTGCGCGGCGAGCACCCTTGGGCCTATAAACCATTCCGCCATGGAGGCATTTAGTGCCGGATTCGCAGAAGATTATAGTGCTATGGTCGATGCGCAGTTGCGGGTGATAGATTTCGATTTGTTAACTATAAGTAATTATTGTATTAATTTGCAGATTTTGCAACTGAGTGCAATTGGGATTACCTCTGTGCGTGAGTGTACCAACCGTAGTTTGTGTTATGTGATGACAAATGCTACTGCTACTCATTTCAACTAGTTGGGCAAAGGTGAAAAGAGAGGGCATTCAGCTAATTAAATCTGTTAGCAGTTATTGTCGGTAAGTTTCTTTGATTATTTTCATGTGTTCGTTGCAATTGCATTCTGCCATATTTTTGACTTTGCTGTTTTTTCGGGAGTGCAATAATCGTCTTCATTAGCATATTTCATAAAAGTCACTATGATCACGTTGCTAAATATGCAAAATATTTTGTTTGTCCCTTCTGGATGTATTTTAGTCCTAAATCGTAGAGACTGTTTGAGACATCTAATTCTGCTTGCAACCGTAGGTTCAAAAAACTGCATGCATTTTATTTACTATTCCGCTAATCATAACGTGCTGGTGGCTATCCATAAAAGACATCGAAAATCGCCAAAACTGTATCTCCACTCTCCCCCTGTCCGCGCTAAGTCCACACTGCCTTAACGCCCCTGTCTGCAGACACAGTTTTGATAATTTACAAAAGGTAACATGGGCCACGGCAATCCCAGTGCAAGGTTTCCTGGTCACCAAACACACGTTGCAAATGTTGCATGCAAAATACAAGAGTTACTGGTGTGCATATCCTCTTTCTTTTTGACTCTCAATGTGTCATCTCGGCCCGATAAGACGGGGCGTTTGGAACGTAAAGATCTGTGTGAGAACAACTATTTCTTCCCACAAAACATGGCATACTTATCCCCTCTGGGTCGAAGTCTTAATTACGCCACTGCTTACTAGTGCCTGAATAAAACTTTTTTTTTAGGTGCTGTTCAACGAAATCGGTTGACTAAGTCCGCTTCCCAACTGGACGTCGAAAATTCGATCAAAAATTGGTTAAAATTTGCTCCAGAAAGAGCTGGGAGGCGGAAAAACAGAGAAGCAGCCAAACAATTTCAATGTTGAATTTATTGTGTTTAACGACTTTCATTGTGAGATTTTAATAAATCTGTGAAAGTGAAGATTGTGTGGTTTTTAAAGCTACGTCGAAACGACGTTGATAAAACGTAATTCGCTAACGTCAAGCAAACTTAAAATCAACGTTGAAACAATGTTTAGCATCAACCAAAAACAAACGTTAAATCAATGAGCAAATCAACGTTGAAACAACATTAACTTGCTAACGTTAAAACAACGTAATTGGTGTACGTTTTTTCAACGTTAAATCAACGTCGGTTTGCTAGCTGGGATAGTCCAAGGATAACTTTAAAGAGTTGGCTAAGACACAGCAGCACAATGATAATTATGTATATTCCAAGGATAGCTAGCCATGCATGGCCAAAGAAAAAAAAACGCGAAAAACACATGCATGGAATATGTATGATCAAGGAAAAACCTAAGAAAAATTTTGACTGGGTAGCGAGTATTTCGCTCGATAGCGCCTCTTAAAAAATTCTCGTTATTAATGCAAACGAGGAAATTTCTGTCATGTGGGCCCTGATTCAATTTAGATTTAATAATTTCACCTACAAAACGATTATAACGCCAACTTTCTGTATGTGCGAAGTATAAGTCGTCTACTACGCCATTAAGAACAATATCATTTACCACCTATTAAGTCATTAATAAGAACAAATTATTTAAAAATTTGCTGAATTGGAGTCTTTCTCCAGTGGTAAGAAAAAGTTGCTCCATATCGTAAAATAAAAATATAGAAACATAAGTAAATAGGATTTTATATCTTACTTTACATAAAACTTTTGGCCACCTCCATATCCGAAATCCCCACGTCATTGCATACATGAAAAAGGGGCTTGTAGCTGCTGACATCGCGTCGGACACCGCTAAGCTTGCAATAAGCTGGTACCAAGTCGATCTGTAAAAAAGATCAAAATAACATGATATTGTATTTTTGGTTTACAGTATTTATTTTTCGGTAAGTAATGTAGTACTTATATCCTGTTTTGGAAGTAAAATCTTCAACCTAGTGTAAGTCGTTAAAAAAGCGTGTTTCGTTTGAAACAAATTCGCTTAGCAGATTTTTTGATGTCGCGACAAATTTTGTTGGCGACATTAACAGTAGCGTTTAACGATTGATGGTGATGTGCAGTGCACAATCTGCAATAAGGATAAGACAATATAAACGGAATCCAAGACTGAGAAAAGTGCAGCGCTGTACCTTTCAGTAGCAAAACTGCTACAAAAAATAGGAAAAGGAAAACGCTGTTCTCGAATCGGAAACAATCACAATATCATTAACACTTACAGTAGATTAATGCATTCGAATTTTTTCTTTCTTCTACAAAAAAGCTAGCAAACAATGTTATGTGGTGATGGTATCAGAAAATTATGTCACAAAGATAAAATTAAATTAATGGAATTAATTTCTAAGTTTAAATACCGCACCGTATCAGCTAAAGTTTAAACTTAAAATTTATTTTATATTTATACCGTTATTGACTATTTTTATCGAAGATTTTAGAGCTGCTGATCCGTTTTAACTATCAGCATTTTTAGTGGAATTAACAATAAAATAACTCTTTAAATGCATTTTATTCACATCATAATGCACTCCCAAGGCGAATGATGACAGAAAAATCTTCAGAACCTCAGAAAATTTTAAAGAAAATAAGATGTTTCTATTGTTAAGCATGTGTGCGGTATACGACAGTTTAGGACAGCCAGTCCACAGGTTTGAGGAGCAAATAACGTACTTCAAACTGGAGGACTTTATCACTGTTACAATGACGACAGAATTGGCAATGATCCCAAAAACGCAAAGTGCAACCACAATGACAGCAAAAACAATCGTTTGAGTAATGTTGAATGGTAGCAAAAAGTAACTGAAAAATATTAAATTAACAAATAAAGAAATAACTGTTGCGTCCATATCATATTCATACTTTCACTCTTTTTGTCATTAGAATATGACACAATGATTTGTACAGTAGTATCGTATATCAGAGTTGTAAACGGGCCGACTAGTTCATGCCAGAACCCGGCCAGAGCCCAAAATATAAGCCCGAACCCGGTACGAACCCCAAAACTAATTTGAAGCAAAAATCATGCCCGAAAAACACGAAAGTTAAGTTAGGTCTAAAAAACTTAGTAATGTTTCTAAGTTATTTTGATTACATTTTTGTGCACCTAAGACAAAAATACGTCTCAGACCCGAATTAAGCCCAAAATTTTTGTCAACTTTAGGCCCGAACCCGGTCGAAACCCGACCTGAAAAGCCTGGCCTGACACAACTCTGTCGTATATAGTATTGGAAAAATGTTTCAAAAAGTTTTTTTCATCAAAATGCAGAATTGGGAAGTATTAAAAAATTAGGATTTTAAATTGAGCAACCGTCTAAAGCAAACTTAATATTTCTGCGCAAGTTTATTTTCTGATACGGCTTTTTATTGCCACAGCTGCTGCAATATAGTGTAAACTTATCTAGCAAAACATTTATTTTGTAAAACACAAAAAAGTGTACAATAAATGTCACAAAATTGTATCAGTGTTCATGCTCTTTACCACAGTCTCATTAGAAGTAAAAACAGCAACTACTGATCATCACAATTTTTTTTATGAACATCTAAACTACGTTTCCTTTTGCACAAAAACTGTAAGAAAAAAGAAAATGTGATGTGTGAAAGTGGAGCGAGTTTAAACTTCACAGCTGTTTGACGATGATGCGCAGTCATTGTTGATCCAGTTACCCCAGAAAGATTGTTTGTTTTCAAACGAAATGTCTGATTGTTTATTTTCTGTCGCAGCCAATGAAAAGCTCGAAGTTTTCCCAGTGCGATGCGCTATAACTCGCGTAGTTTACGCTTTACACACTTCACAATTGCAAAAGTATCTTTCGTTTTCATTTTTTGGTGTGAAAAGTAATTTACTAGTGGTTCATAAAGCGCAAAATAAATAAATAGTGTAACAACAATAATAATAACAATGATGACAACACAGCATTAATATTAATAATAATACAGCGCCTCAAGAAACACTTTATTTACTCGAAATTAAAATATAATTTTGAGTAAAATTCTAGGAGTTATTTTCCTTCATTTATTTATTTCATTAGTTTTAATTGTTGCATCATAGTTTCAACCTTTTGCTGTTCTTGAATTGTTTGCTAAACAGCAATATTTAACTCAGTCTGTACTTGCAAACAATTGCAAGATAAACTGCTGTGCAAGGATAGCAGTAGCTCCAGTCTTACTTGATAAGGGGTGGTGGTGTAATAAACAACGAGTAGTGTGTATAATTTGTGTTGTTCATGTTGAAAGCCGATTGAAGCAACAGTCAAATTATTTGCTGTATCTATCTAATTGCTCTTGCAGACAACCTAAAGAAAAATTATTTAAATAAAGTAAACCTGCGAAATGTTTCAATATCTGATTTGAGCAAATTTCTCTCTATAGCTATAAATATCCACTAACTATTTAAGAAACCGAACGCAACGAAACAGTTTAATTAGGTACTAAATCAAAAATCACATCTTTCATTATACTCGCTGCATTACGCCGAAGCTTATAATAAGTTGACGGGGCCCATCTCCTCGTTATTGCGCCTGGGCAACATAGCTCCTTTTGAAGAAATGTCGCAACGGTGGCGAGCCATTGGCATCCCTGTTTCCGATTTGACCGGCGAGAGATTTGAACCTCGGACCTACCGCTCCAGAGACGAACGCGTTACCGCTCGACCAACTAGCCGGTTAATTTGAAAAACACAAGAAATCCAAATATGTCAGCAGTTAATAAATTTTTTGCATTAGTTTTGCGTTTTATCTTAGTTCTAGTTTCTTCGTGAAAGATTTTTATTGAATCCTTTGAAATAAGACATTTAAATTTGCTCATGTAACTAAACAAGCTCAATGAGCTCCAGATCGAGCTTGCAAAGAACTCATTTAAAAAACTAGCTCCTTAAACTGACCCAACAAAATAATTTTTCCCATAAACCACTGGAAAAATTACTTTCACAGAAACACAGCAAAACATAGTTTGAAATTTAAACTTCTCTAAACCTTTTCAGACGCGTAGCCAGAAATTCGCAACGGGGGGGGGGGGCTAATTTGGGGGTCTGGGGGTGGAGCCCCCATCCGCCGGAGGCCAATGGGGGTCTGGAGGCGAAGCCCCCAGCTGCCAGAGGCTAGGGGCATGGGGTCAAAGCCCCCAGCCGCCGGAGGCACGGGGAGCGCTCAAAAATTTTGCATTTTTTTGAAAAAATAGTTTAATTTTAGGGCTATTTTAATAGAAAATAATGTTTTTAAAACGTAGCATAAAAATTGGCAGCGTAACATGATTCAACTGGTTGCATTTATGGGCTTTGTGGAAGGTGGCTAATGATACCATTGTAGTTTTCTTGTTTACATGCTGGTAGATCACAAAATTCTGTTATTCAATAAAACTCACACGGAGTAATCTATTTCGTTTATATTTTATAAAGAAAAATAATTGGGCGGGGCTAATGAAAAGATATTTGAGAGAAGTGATGGGTAATTAACTTACACTGAATAGCCCCCCCTCCCTTATTCCAGAGTTTATAATACATTTGTTGATAAAACTTATGTTTGGCATTTTTACATTAGCGATCAAATTTGATTGCTTATTTTTGGGCATTTTTCAAAGTTTTCATTGATTTGTGACTTTTGTTTTTGACAAATTAGCCCCTCCCCCCCCTGAATATATGTTTCAAAAGATGCTTTAAATCACTTTTAGTCCATTCCAGCGCAAACAAACAGTCTCAGAAGAGCTAAAAACGTGGTATTCTTCTTATTCTGCATTTTGGTTGACAGGTCAATGAGGGGGGCTATAGCCCTTCCGCCCCCCCCCTGGCTACGCTACTGAACCTTTTCCAAAACAAGCGCAGCAGCAGCAAATTTATTTTCAAGAATAATCTTTGCTCATTCTTCAAAAGTTACTTAATTTTTTTTTGGTAGAAACGTAATTTTCTGTCATCCTTTATTTGAATATACTGTAGACTGAAAAATCATTTTTAATTGAATGTTTAAAATTTCATTTGAATGTGAATACCGCCAAAGGTACAAGATTAAACAATTTGAAAAAAAATTTATGGTTTTGAGGTTATTTTGGAATAAATTTTTAGTAAGTCACTAACAGGAAGCCTTTTTATTTTGGTCATTTTTTGGTAAAGGAAGAAGATGCTACGCCATTTTTTGGTAAAGGAAGAAGATGCTACGCCGCAGGAAAAAAATTTTTGTAGTATCGAAAAACTTGCATAAAAATATAAAAAATAATTAAAAACAATTAAATAACTGCTGCTTCGTTTTAAACTCTTTGTAAATTTAAAGTTTTTATAATGCAGTACGGTAACAATGTTTAGTTACCTTTGAAAATTATCTGGCTAAAAATCGCATTTCTTTTGTATCAAAAATTTTTTTCAAGAATGTTTTTCCCTTTACGTTATCCAATTTTCCTGCATGCAGTTATAATACAGTACGTTTTCCGGTGTCCACTGTTTAGTATGAAGTCCAACTGGACAAAAAGTAATTAAATTTCAGACAGCTTTGCCTAAGTTTGCTACATCGTCCATCAGATACGCTCCGCTTGAATTAGATCTTCAACAAAGCGATTTTCAGATCTTCAAAGATCTTTCCCTAAAACAGGAGCTAGCAGCTTTAACTTTAGTTTGTATTGCTGATACTATGCAATATTTCAAACTACAGTAATATTTCATCTTTTCGTGATTTTATCTTTTCCCTCCAAAAACTGCGACTCTTTGTATTATTGCTGCTGCACTAACTGCAGAATGTTAAATCACAGCAGTCCATTCGTTGCTCTTTCGGTAATTATATATTGGTGAGCAATTATTATCTTTTTACCGGTATGTTATTATGTCAAAACAATCTCATTGTTAAATTAATACAACTAAAACTCATCAAACTCTTCACCAGAAAAATTGCTAATGATACTATTCGGTAAATTTTCAGACAAAATGACGTCAAGTCGCAGTCCATTAAGTTATAAAAGCTGCTAATGGAATTACAGTAGATTAAAGAAAAAGTTCACAATTTTTGCTAAGTAGCAACCTCGTTTTTAGTCAAAGCGACTATCCTGTCAATGTTTACAGAAGAATATTAATCAAAAAATGACTCTTTGCATAATCTGTCGGCAAAAGCTTTTCATAAACCGCTTTTTTTACATAATTTATCACGATTCTAGCGACAGTTATGCAAGTTTAAAGCCTACCAAATCAATTTACAGTTTTAAGATCAATTATGTGAATTTTGAGACTATTATGCAAAACACACCATGCAATTAACTCATAAACAACAGCAAATTTTATGGCTCAACTTGATTAAGCTGTTGCTGAATGTACAGTGTACTACAAACTGCCTTTTACGTAACGCACTCGCAGTGACGCTTTATAATAGCTGCACGGCCAAAAAGGTGATAAAAGGCGGTGTTTTTACGACGACTCTGCTTGCATGATCTGGTTTCACCTCCAACCCTTGTCACGTTGTTGCTGCCTACGATAAGTCGCGATACAATTATTGTCTCTGCTTCGTGGTTTCGAACAAACAGCAAATTCAGTGACAATATCAAGATATCCACAGGAACGATGGATTATCGGATAGAAGCAGATGCAAATTCCTTAAAACACAGCGTAGTTATGGCAATAAAAATGTGCAAAACATCCAAATGGTTTGCGTTTGACGTTGTGCGTCGACAAGAGGATAAACATACAATTCAAAAATGACAGCAACAGTGATACTGCCTCGCTACATATTTTAAAAATGTCAAAATGAGCGTTTGCTTGTGATTAAGTTGAATTAAGAACAACAAATAGCAATGTCAAGGAAACCAATGTGGAAAAGTGTGTGATAATCAAGCTTATATACAAAACCAAGATAGTGCCATTGTTATTCCTTTTGTGTATGGCATAATGTAAACCATCTTCCTCTGTGCTGATAGACTTGATTCTTGCAAGCAAAATTACTTTTAAACATTTAAAAAGCTTTTCAATTTGCACTAAAAATAAATCATTCCAATGTAGCGATATCAAAGTGTGGCGAAATACAGAAACCATATGCAGTTTGGAAGGGCAGTTTTATGCTTTATGTACAATTGTACATTCATACTGCTTTCACACTTTGGCGACTTTGACGGCGACTCTATTGCGAATTATACTGTACATTATAGTGAGTCTCAGCTCATTCACAGTGGAGTCGCCAACAAGCAAACAATTTTTCAACCTGTTCAAAAATTTTTCAATTCGCAGCGCAGTTTCTGTGGAGAAGTATTGGAGTCTCCGTGGGCTCGCAGTGAATTCGCCATCAAATTGAGGGAGACTGCGCTGAGACCATAGGCGTAGCCACGGGGGGGGGGGGGGGGGGCAAGGGACCCGGGCCCTCCCCAATTGAAATGCTACCAATAATAAAAATGTCACGAAAAAGACTATTGTTTCTTCTGTTTTAGTTTCTTTTAGCATCTTTGCGTACAACAGTATACGCATACAACAGTAATTAACAACAATATTGATCCAAGGGGCCCGGGCCCCCTCAATTTTATTTTTGCCAACCAATTCAAATGGGTCCCTTACAATAATATTTAAATGGCCCCCAACAACAATATTAATCCAGGGGGCTCGGGGCCCTTCAATTCAATGTTTACCAAACAATTAAAATGGGACCCCTGCAATAATATTTAAATGGCCCCCAATTTAAATGGGCCCCCAACAATAGTATTGATCCAGGGAACCCGGACTCCTCAATTTAATGTTTTTCAACCAATTTAAACATATAACCCAAGTGAAAATTAATGGTTTTTATTGTAAAAGTTGCTAACTTAGGCCCTCATGTAATCTTTTCATGAACGCAATGCAATAACCAGGGACGGATTTAACAGATGGCAAAGTGCCAGGGGTTCCGCGCTCGTATAAGACTTTTTTTGATCTTCACCAGTATTTGGCAAGAAACATTGCAAAAATCCCAAAGTGCCAGGGGTCTAACTCAATGCAAATCCTGCCTGGGCATTGACATGGTTTGTAGGCGTAACCATCTATTGTTCATTTTTCAATAACAATTCACCTCCACCTGGCCAGTTTTTATGCAACAAAATACTTTTGAAAAACCAGCTACAGTAAGGTGAATGCTCATTAAACAAAATTTTGAATAGAGCGGGCCTGGGCCCCCTGGCCGTATATGTACTCCTACAACTGGTTGTTTTCATGACAAAACAATAATCTCTAAGGAGAATTTTCGAGTGGATTGTTATTCACTGCTAAAATATTGCAGGAGGCAATGTACTTTACTTCCCCCTACCTCGGCCAAGTCTCTTACAAAATTTAATTCCAAGATGCAAGATTTTCAACGTGTTTTGGACTTAAATTGCAAGCAAACGAAGGACTGAATAACTTAATTTTTTCAATTGGCTTTCAAATGTTAAAAATCTAGTACTTTCAAATGGGGCTCCGAATACGTGCGAAATGTGATCCAATGGTGTTAAAACAGCTTTTTTTTTTCAAAAAAGCACTAAAAATCACCCAGCGGCTGGGGGCTTCGCCCCCAGACTCCCATAGCCTCCCGCGGCCGGAGGCTCCGCCCCCAGACCCCTGTCAATAATACGTTTGAATTACAGTACACTTCTTTGCTCAACACGTCTCCCAATTAAGACATTTTCACATTTTATCTATTGGTTTAAGCCCTCCTCCTTAAACAAGTTCCTGGTTACGTGCCAACATCACGCCACGGCTTCTGATTTTCCTTTCTACGATATCTTTGCCCCCCAAAAAAATCCTCTTTCGAAGTTTCTGATGATGTCATTGCATGTGATTCGTGATTTGGGCCTCCCCTATCAAAAATCCTGGCTACGCCTATGGCTGAGACTGCTCTGCGAATTCACGGAGACTGCAGTGCGATTCTGGCGAATGCAGAGTTGTAAACTGGTCGATTAGTTTCGGCCTGAACCCGGCCCGAACCTGAATATATAAGCCCGAATCCGGCCCGAACCCGAAAATTAATTCGAAGCCCAAATCATGCCCAAAAAAACCCAAAAGTAAAAATAGGTCTGAAAAATTTAGCACTGTTGCCAAGCTACTTTGATCACATTTTTGTGCACCTAGAGCAAAAATTGCGTCTCAGGCCCGAATTAAGCCCGAAATTTTTGTCAACTTTAGACCCAAACCCGGCCCGCACCCGGCCCTAACCCGAAAAGCCCGGCCCGACTTACAACTCTGGGCGAATCACGGAGACTGCGCGACAAATCATATTAAGTTTAACGGAAATGATGTAGTTGATTGCTTTGTAATAAATTTCATTTTGCAAAATAAGGAGTGGTAGAAAGCTAATGGTAAAATATATGATTCCGTGAATGTCAGCTATTAGGCAAAGGTAGGGTCTAAAACTAAAACATTCTTGCCTGAAACTATAATGAAACTATTAAAATATGGACGAAAATTGATGAAGTAGATAAAACATAAAATTGGCAAACTTTTCAACAAAACGTTAATACATTGGAAATTGGAAAACATAAACACTTGGATTTTTGATAGTCAGAGTCAACATTATCTATGAGTATGAAACTTTTAGCAATTCTAATAATTTTTGAATTTGCTTCTAAATTTACTTTTAAAAGTTTAGGGATTGGTGCGGTTGCCCACGTAAATGTAAGCTCAGTCTGCATTAATATGGGGCTATGTTTGGTTAACATATACAGTGCATCCTCGATTATCCGGTCAAGTTGGGCCACTTTTTGTCAAAATCTTGGCCGGATTAGCATTCGGCAGGATAAGAAAATTATCTATCATAGAGTACCCACCGTCCACCACCTACACCACATTTAAAGAACCTAAAGAACGAAAAAATGAAACTAGTATGAAAACAAGCTTAGCCACAAAACAACTTAAAAACAAATAACAAACGAGCTTCTTGACAACATTGTTTGTTGGCTTTCTAGTTTTTTCCCACTGTAAAAAGTGTAAATTTTGGACTAAATAATTGAATGTACTTACCTGTTGAACCCAGTTGGTTAATCGAGGAGCCGGTTAGTCGAGGGGCCGGTTAAACGGGGGTCAGATAATCGAGGATGCACTGAAGTGTGTTTGAAAGTGGGGTCCTCTGTTTGATTTCTGGCAGTACAGTCAGTAGATAGATAATACGGTGCTGGTGGTACGCTAGATAAATAATTGATTGCTGGTAGACATGTCAATTGATGGGTGATTGCTTAAGTTTTTGTAGTGCTAGCTTGACTTTCGCAGTGTTTTTAATCAAATTTAGTTTGTAATGGACGGCCTCTGGACGTGGATTTGCAGTTGAATGAATGAGTATCGTTGGCTTAGACTTATAACTGTGTAATTATAAAACATATAGTTTTGGAAGAGAGGCTACTTCCAGTAACCATATTGCAACACAACTCAAAAACAGCACTCCGTTTATCTTATTACAAGACTACTACAAGCTAGGCTAGCATTATAAACTTAATAACTTAATTGAACTTCAAATTTAATTTTTCTTTTAGGAATTGCCTGAGCCGAAAAATGCCAGTCTAGCCAGAAAAAGTTGGACGTCCAAATTGTATTTGGAAAAATGTTTTTACTATTTTGAGTTAATTTTGAAAGTCCTATTGCTGATTATTATTTTATACAATTACTGTTCTTTTTGATGAAAGCGCTCAGTATAACACCGACAACGTTCGAGTTCAATTAAAGAATGAAGTTAGTCGATAGCTTGTAATGGCCGAGTAGTATGATAAATGCAGTGTTGTTTTAGAGTTGTATTGCACTCTAGTTATAAAATCATTAGCTTACCCGTTTTGGTTTGTGTTCGTTTTTGAAAGCAATAATGCCTAATACCATAGGTGGGCATAAGTCCGTTAATCGTTAATCCGTTAATAACGAAGCTAACTTTTTCATTAACTCGTTAATCCGTTAAAATTTTTTTTCATGTTAACGGACTAAATTAACTTCCGTTAAGTGCTGTTAACGGACTAAAGTAACTTCCGTTAAGTTCTGTTAACTTCCGTTAAGTTTTTTATCGTTAATATCTTGCACCATTCATTCATCGTACCGGTACAAACCAGTTTGCACTGGTAACGCTTGTTGCGTATTAGCACAAGTTTTATAGAAAAAAGCGAAGAAAGGAGTTCTTTTTTTGAGGCAAATAATAAGCTGCAGCCTCATAGGTCTATTAATTATCGCTGTTCAAAATTTCCAAAGATTTTCCGATTGCAGCTTCGTTTTGCATTTGAACTTATTTTTATCTTGAAACTAGATTAGACTGTAAAATATAACTTCCAAAACACAAAAAGACCACCTTAGCAGTAGATATTTCCTTACAATCAGCTCAACAGCGTCAATACGTGTTCTAGAACCGAGTGTTCCAACTCGGAAGTTGGATCATTCCCGGGGGAGCCACACGGGTATTCGCTGCCCAGCTTGACTCCGGCTTACTGGCCCAGCGTAGACTTTTCAGACGTGGCAGCACTCAGTAACTCTCTAATATACAGCGAACTGTATTTAATCAGATTTTATTGAAAACAGTCAAACAGGCAACAAAATATTATCTAGATTTTTTGCCGGAAAATTAAACGTCTTCCAACTTAAAATTCCGAAAATCAAAAATAAAAATGTGAGCTGTTTGCTTCACCACTAAAATCTGAAACTAAAAGCTACCAACACTCGCGAGACAGGCCAAAGTGCCACGTGAGTGTGACGTAATTTAGAAAAGGCAGTGAGCAAAATTAACAAAACAGGTGATTGGCCAAAATAACTTGCAACAATTACAAAAACCAAAACAGTGCAAAACTAATATGTAAGTAAGGTGAAACGGCAAAGCGGCACGTTTCGCAATAGGTGATGCTGAAACAGTAAATAAAACGAAATCTTAATTACACGCAAAATGTTAACGAATTATCGGACTTTATTAACTTCCGTTAATTAATGCTGAAAATAACGGATTAACGTTAACGGAGGTGTGAAGTTTGTTAACGGACTAGCGGTTAACGAAGCTAACGTTTTGCATTAACTTGCCCACCTATGTCTAATACTGTAAAACATTTGGTTAATTTCTTACTTTTTTCGCCTTTTTGTTGAACTTGCCCTTTGCAAGATATCAAATCTTTTTGTGTATTATTTGCAAATTGATAAATGACTAAGTCAAAACGTCTCTCAAATAAATGTTTTACGACAGCTTTAGCTATTTCATTCTTGGTAAAACTATTCCTGAAGTTCAATTTTTATGCTCCAAAGTTGGATAAGTTTTATGCTTGCTTCAAAATGTACATGAAAGCAGTAACAGTGTCAAGCGATATTAAAATTGTATGTTTTAGTAAAATTGACTTTGAGTGCAATCTTTCTAACAAAAATTGTGACAATTTGCTGGGCATTTATCCTCTTCAAAAAACAGAAAATCTTGCCCCGAATGTACCCCGACGTTTACTTTCTGCGGACTGGCCTTGTTTCCGCTATGGGTTTTCGAATCCCTTCTTAGACATTTTTGCCCCAGCTGCTGCACCAGCTTTAACTTATGAGTTATGACGTGATATCTTTCTTTTTTCATCGTGAGAAATTATCTTCCAAATATAGTAGGATAATCCCAAAGAGGATGTGCTCATCACTGGTGATCAGTACAGTACCGGTAAGTCGTTTTTTAGTTTTTGTTTTTCATTTTATTTGAATCCAGATTGAGAATATTTTATTTTTGGTAATGAAATTGCTTCACTTTTTCGCAACAAAACTTTCAGTTGTTTTTTTTTTGCTTGATTTAGGACGATTTTCCCCCTTGCCTCACTTTTACGTTACAGTAACAATCTTACAGTTGCGTGAAATAATAGGAAAGATATGAACAAAAATAATAATAATAATACGCAATAACAAAGCTACCGTAAATCGAAGGTTATTTACCATTTTATTGCTTTTCTGCGTTTGAAATTAAGTTACGACAATAAAGGTTGAAAAAAAGGAACAATTAGATTGATTGATATTTAGTTCAAAATTTTGCTCTTAAAAAGTTTTGAAAACGATAATTGGATTTTCAAAAGCGTAGATGTTAAAATTTACCCATAAATTACAATACCAATTCAAAACATTTGTATTTTTACATTGGTTCAGACTAAACGTTTGATTTTCTACAAAGAACCGATAAATGGCAAAGTAGAATATCGCGGTTATGAACCAACGGTGCCATCGCAAAAATGCCGCATCATTGCCCATATAGGTATGCCGCAATAAATGACTATGTCGCAAAAACTGTCCGGTTTTAGTCATCTTCTTTTCGATTTCGATTTTTTAGACAACGTTTGTGCTTTTTATTTACTACCAAATTGAACGTCTACTAAAATTATATCTTCTTCAGAAGTAATTAGCCAAATTAATCTTCTAAATAGACATTTTTTCTTTAATTTCACCTGCTTTTTTATCATGAAAATGAATAATTTTTTAGTTCTACATTAGTAGAAATCAATTATTAACGGATTCGTAGAATCAATTCCGTAGAATCGATTTTGTAGATTCGTAAAGATTCACCATGCTCTGCGACTCTACAGAAACTCTATGGAGACTCTGCGGAGTGCGCCTAGACTGTATTGAGACTGCATAGCGAATGGATTTGCAAGTGGAGTCGCAGTCAAAGTGGCCGAATTGTGAGAGAGGTATTATGATTATTTACTTGGTGCTTTAATGAAATTTGCCTTCTGTAAGTGTATCTTTTGTTGAAATAGTTAGAAAAATATCGAAAAAATGTGCCAAAAATATTAATGCTATTTCTATTGTTAGTAGTCACTTAATAACGTAAAAATCAACAAAAACAATTAAATCATTAATGACAATTAACGACGCTGTGCCGTCGTGCAGTTCGCTTTGGGAAAATACGCCGCTGTCGCAAGCATATGTTTCCTTCGCCACTTTTAAAAGTTCAGTCCATTAAAATGTGTTCCAAGGATGGTAAGAAATTCTCAATTTTAGGGATTATCTGCAATTCACGGAAAATATAAAACAAAAGTTTGAAAAATATTAGCTGCTGCAAAGCCTTGGAAGCCAGTTTGTCTTTAGATTCATTTGAGAATTATCCCATTCCCACCAAGCCAATTTGTAGTGTTTTTATAGGTTCGCTTTCGAGCCTGGTTTTCGGTTTTGGTGTTTGCTTGTTGCGAAGTCAAACCAGATAAAGCGCCAAAATGCAAACCGAAAAAACACTGCCGATTTGAAGAGTTTATTTGGTATTGATGTTCTTTTGGTCAATGATGAACTTTTTGGTTGTCATTGCGCGTTTGTAATTTGTGACTTTTTGTGCGAGCACCAGTAATATGCAGGTACAGGAATATAGGAGCGGATCTGAAGTGGACATTTAAACCGCTACTACAGTAGACACTTTTAAAAAGCGTAATAAAAATTAAAAAAAAACTTGTTATGCATGCCGTAATGCTGAAGTTTTTGGTGTTCATCACCATGTACTTGCCCCTGAGCAACATAACTCTTTTCAACAAAAAAAACAAAAAAATTACAGCTTTGGCAAGCCGCTAGCTGCACTACGTCTTATTGGAGCGGCCAGGGAATTGAAATGAAACCTCTTACTCTAAAATTGCTTAGCATTTCGTTCAAACGGCCATTTGAAACGTGTGAGATAAGTTAGGGTCTATGTGTGTCCTGAATACGTTAAATTATAACTAAAGAAAACAATTTCAGAATGAATGTTTTGATATAGGATCAGATAAGGCGCTAAAACAAAGATAAATAATAACTTAAATATAATGCCGAAAGGGCTTGCATTATTTATCTCGTAAATTATGGAAAATTTATGAATATAATTACAAATTTTAAAAAACTAAATGCTTTTATAGCACCAAAAGTAATTATTAATAAGCAAATTATAGATCGACTGAGCTAACAATAGAAATGTCTGAGGGGATAATATGAGTCGCTTTAAATATTAATCACAATCATTTTGGTTCCAAAAATACCTGCGCAATTTTCATGCTAAATTTAAATTTTGACGTATTTTTTCAGCTCGATTAACGGTCATTTGGGGCAACTACAGAAAATTAGTTTGTTGACTGAAAATAATTGTCGTAACATATACGTGTAGCCAGAATTTTTGATTAAGGGGGCCTAAACCACAAATCACATGCAATGACGTCATCAGAAATTTTCGAAAGAGGAGGTTTTTGTGTGGCAAAGATATCGTAGAATGAAGATCAGAAGCCGTGGCTTGGTTTGGCTTTTAACCAGGATTTTGCTAAAGAGAGAGAGCTTAAATCAAAATTTAAAAAATAAAAATGTCTAAATTGGGAGACGTATTGAGTAAACTAGGGTAACCCAAACGTATCCCAGCAAAAGCCTCCAGCCGCTGGGCGATTTTTTGTAATTTTTGCAAAAAAAATATTATGTTAAGGCCATTGGATCATATTTCGCTTGTGTTCTGAGCCATTTGAAAGAAATAGATTTTTAACATTTGAAAGCCAATTAAAACAATTGAATTGTTCAATCTTCCTTTTTCTTGTGATTTAAGTCCAGAATATGATTAAAATTTTGCATTTTGGTGTAAAATTTGGTTAAAGATTTTGCCCAAGTAGGGGGAAGTAAGGTAAATTGCTTCCTGCAATCTTTTAGCAGTAATCCACTCAAAGATTTTTCTTAGAGATTTTTGTTTTTGCCATACAAATAATCTGTTATAGGAGTATATGTTCGGCCCGGAGGCCCAGGCCCTTTCAATTCAAATTCACTAATTTGTTCAATGAGCATTTCCCCAAGCTAATTTATTTTTTAAAAGTATTTTGTGGGTAAAAGCTAGTGAGGTGGAGGCGAATTGTTATTAAAAAATGTTACGCCTACTAACTATGTAATTGCCCGGGCCGGATTTACATTGTGCGGTGCCCTGGCACTTTGGGTATTTTTGAAAATCTTTTTGCCAAATATAGATGAAAACCCCAGTCACGACCGCACTCAGAAGTCTTACCATCTGAGTGCGGGGCCCCTAAAAATGTCCCGTATAGTAAATTTGGCTCTAGTTATTGCATTACGTTCATAAAAAACTTAGATAAGAGCCTGAGGTAGCAACTTTTACGACAAAAACACTTAATTTCATCCGGGTAATACATTTAAATTGGTTGACAAAATTAAATTGAGGGGGCCTGAGCTTCCTGGTTATCAATATTATTGTTAATTACTGTGTACGCTTGTACTGCTGTACGCGAAAATGCTAAAAAAAACTGAAACTGAAGAAACAATAAGCTTTTTCGACACATTTTTGCCATTAGTATCATTTCAATTGGGGGGCGGGCCCCCTGGGCCTCTTCCTGGCTACTCCTATATGTCGTTACAACGACTGGTATTAATTTATTTTAAGTATGGGACAAATAATAAATGATGTCATCACAAAAGTTTAAATTTTTGCGAGAATTTTTTAACGAAATCAGGGCGATGACAATAAGTCTATAATCATAGCGTCACCAATTCTGAACTCTTTAGATTTGTAAGTCGGGGCGGGCTTTTTGGATCGGGTTCGGGTCTAAAGTTGACAAAAAATTCGGGCTTAGTTTGAACTTTTTGTCTTAGCTGCCAAAAATATAATCAAAATAACTTGGCAACATTGCTAAATTTTTCAGACCTAACTTAACTTTTGGATTTTTCGGGCATGATTTGTGCTTCAAATTAATTTTCGGGTTCGGGCTTATATTGTCGGGTTCGGGCCGGGTTTAGGCCTGAACAAGTCGGCCCGTTTACAACTCTGGAACTCTTGTTTAAAAATTAGGTTTTTGGTTAAAAAATTAAAGACGCGGGGATGGGATCTGCCAATTTGTTACACGCTTCGGCGTAATAAAGCGAATATAACGAAAGATTTGGTTCGATCTTTGTATTTCATTTAATGCTAAACAGTTGATTTTCAAGCTTATAATTTTCAAGTTAATGGGTACAGTCCTGAACCCTGGTTTAAAATTAATTGAAAGTTATAATAAGTCATGATGGTAGGCAACATTCATATTTAAAAAAGAATAGTTTGGAGTTAATGGGCTTTCCCATTCAATGATGAGAACCAAAATAATCTAACTATAAATAAATGGTTAAATATCTTTGTACAGGGTGTCCCATAATATGAGGGACCCACAAAAACTGTAATAAATTTTAAAATTCACATTATATTTAAAAAACGAATGTATTTTCTGAAAGGTTGATAAATAACGATTAAAAACATTAGTAATTAACATCAACAGCTCAGTTTGTTAGTTTATTTAAGCACATGTTCCGAATGGCCACCATTTTGCTTTAAGCACTCTTTGATTCTTCGGGCAAAATTGTTTATCACTTTTACACATAGGTGGGCAAGTTAATGCAAAACGTTAGCTTCGTTAACCACTAGTCCGTTAGCAAACTTTATACCTCCGTTAAAGTAAATCCGTTATTTTCAGCATTAATTAACGGGAGTTAATGAAGTCCTTTAATCCGTTAACATTTTGAGTATAATTTACATATCTTTTTATTCACTCACTTTTAGAACACGCGTAATGACACTGTTGAGCTGATTGTAAGGAAATATTTATTGCTATGGTGGTCTTTTGTGTTTTGGAATTTACATTTTACAGCCTAATCTAATTTCAAGATAATGATAGGCTCATATGCAGCAACGAAGCTGCAATCGGAAAATCTTTGGAAATTGCAAACAGCGATAACTAATAGACCTATGAGGGTGCAGCTTATTATTTGCCACAAAAAGTAATAGATGTAGGCCCACTCGTTAAATGTATTTATGGGCGTCGAGAGCCAAACGTGGGCCCGGATTCAGGTCAAATATTGGGCATCTCCGGCTTTGTGAACTCCAAACAAGAAGAGGAAAATGCCACAATTTTCTCCGGATTTGATGTAAATTCAAAAGCAAAAAAATGTCTTCTAGGCAAAATGCCACAGTTTTCTCCAGAAAATTTGATGTGATTTCCAAAAGAAAGGTCTTCGATGTTCCACAAACTGATTTGGCAGTGTCATTTCCATGGGCACCCTGAAGCCCATGGGCCCCAGGGTCATTGTCCCCCCCTCTCGGTGGCCCTGCCTAAAGGCTACCAGTGCGGAAGCCAAGGGAAGAGCCATTTTTCGCATTGCTTGTTTTTAAGTAGTCGCCGTTCTGGTGGCTCTTCCCTGGGTTTCCGCGCTGGTAGCCTTTAGGCCAGATGGTACGTAAACGAATAAACATTATGGAAACTGTTAAATATAGACGGTTGCTTACTCAGTGCCAAGACGCTATAACTCTAAGTCTCTATGCTTTCATGCTACAACAGCATCTAAAATTAACTATTTAGGCTATGGCTTGCAAAATAATTTCTAGACAGTGTCTAGATCCAACCTAACCCAAAGTCTAATCTTGACTCTTAAAAAAGCAGATAAAAAATAGCGAATGAATATTCGTTATTCATTCTCGTTTTAGTCCTATCACTAACCACTGTACAGTAGGCCTACGTAGATTTAACGTTTTGAAACCATCTGCGCTCCGTGGTTGCAAGCACTTTCAAGTTTTTGGATGTCATTAACATTTAACTCAAAATAAACACTGTTTTTATAGCAATATTTTAGTACCAGTACCTACATTCTGTTCTTTCAATGATCTATGGTTTGATTATATCGATTCCGCCGATTACGATCACAAATATGCACCCATGTAATCGATTTCCCATTGCAATTATTTCACCTTTAATCATCGCTTTCGCCAAAATTTAAAAGTAATTTTTTGTAACAGCACTTGCGAAGTCGGAGTCTATCCTGCATTTCTGCTGCAATCTACTCTGCAATTCTCTTTTGCATTATCATTGTTATTAGGCTGTTATTAATAATTGCAATCATGCATGTCTTGCACTTGCAGTCTGTTCTGCAGTTAGTCAACGGTACCACTCCCATATTACAGTTTATACACTTATATCATCATTCACGCTTTTGTTTGGTGCTGGAAGCCTAGCCTAGAGTAGTAGCCAGCCAAGGTTCGATATTTGCAATTCGTAGATTACGATCATTTGCAATTCGTAGATTACGATTTCTGATTACGATTATTTGAAAATTGCGTAATCGATTACAAATTAGTGATTCAAGACTACGACAATAATCGAGATCATTTCTGGTATAGGTTAGACTACCTAACTATCCTTGTCCACTTTCCTTGTTAACGCTGCAATGCTAGTCACTTTCATCTTACCATCAATGACAGATTATTCATGGGTGCATTATGGGCCTATCGCAGTATTGCAGTTTAACTCATCTAAGATCTAACCCACTTTATACTTGCCTGATTAAAATTATACTCGCAGCATTTCTCATCGCGCCTGCTCATTTGATCCTGCGCTTGCTTGTTTTATCTTGCAGCTCCTTCGCTTTTTCTTCTATAAAACTCGCGCTAATTACGCAACAAGTGTTACCAGCGCAAACTGGTTTGTACCGGTACGATGAATGAATGGTGCAAGAAATTAACGATGAAAACTTTATGTTAACGCAACTTAACGTAAGTTAATGAACCATTGTCGTTAAGTTAACGGGCATTTTAACGGAAGTTACTTTAGTCCGTTTACATGAAAAAACGTTTTAACGGATTAACGAGTTGATGAAAAAGTTAGTTTCGTTATTAACGGATTAACGATCAACGGACTTGTGCCCACCAATGCTTTTACACATTCTGCTTTTTTGATTTTCCGACTCTTGGAAGTGATGGCTTGCTTTAGTTCAGCTATTAATGTAGGGTGGCTTTCATAAACGATATCCTTTAAAAATCCCCATAAATAGAAATCGGGTGGGTTCAGATCCGATGAGTGTGGAGCCACTCAGGATCGCGGCGTCTGCTAATAAACCTCTCTGGAAATCTTTCATCAAGCCATTGCATAGTCATGTTTGCAGTGTGAGGTGTTGCTCCGTCTTGCTGAAACCATTGAATTTCTTCATTGATGCCACCACGAGATCTGAGTCTTGTGTAAAACTTCTTAAGAACTTCAATGTAACGTTCCTTTGTCACGGTTGTTGCCTTTTCCTCCTCATCTTCAAACCAAAAAGGGCCTATAATGCCGAGCTTGGAAATGGCTATCCAGGCAGTGCATTTTGTGGAATGCAAAGGTTTTTGAAAAACTTCATCAGGAGCCTGTGTACCCAAAACACATGATTCTTTCTGTTAACTTATCCGCATAGCAAAAAATGAGCTTCATCACCAAACCATACATTTTTCAAAAAATCGGGATTTTCCTCCATTCTTCAAACCATTCGCACATCACTACCCGTTTATGTGCATCTGCTTCTGTTAGCTCATGTTGGGTCTGAATTTTATAGCGGTACATGCGCAAATCATTGCTTAAAATTCTGTGAACAGACGAACGTGCAATTGCAAGCTCTTAGCTGCGTCGGCGTATGGATTTTTTTGGGCTTCCCCCAACCGATTCTCAAACAGCTTTCAAATTCCGTTCTGTTCTAGCCTTGATCTTTGGGCCACTTCTAGTGATTATCTTCTTACTGAATTTATTTACTGTTCCTTTTGCTTTAAATTTTTTAACCCATCGATAAATTTGATTTTTTTGAGGAATTTTATTAAAATCAAACTTTCGCCGATATTTGGCTTGAACAGATTAGAAAGATTTTGTCTCCAAATATATGCGCACGCAAAAAGTTCTTTGTTTGGTTGTCCAAGACATTTTGGTTTCAATTTTGACTTATTTTCAGGGGCGTATTCTCCATGCATGCAAGGCATGCATTGCATGCCTAGTCATTTAGCCCAAAAAGAATATAATAATTTAAACAAAAAATACGTTCATGTAAAATATTAAAACAAACTCAAACTAAGTTGCCACAGCTACAGGTATTCACTTTCAAGTCGAAGTAGCAATAAATAGTCTCGCTTAATCCATTGGTTTCAGTTTTAGCCTGTTTTTAGCATATCGCTAAATTACAAAAAATATTGGCAACACGCATGCAATTTTAAAATTGCATTCAACGGCTCAAGCGATTGTTATGTTTCGATACGATTTCGAACAAAATCGAATAGGTTTGAAAATTTTGATTGGCGCATTGTTTGCTGCAAAAGTTCTTTTATTCGTCTAGTTGCTTGTTTTCGTAAAATATAATCTCTATTTTAATTTTAGATTTGTAACAGTAAATTAGCTTAAGACAGGCCACAACGTAAGCACCAAAGCATGCAATTTTAAATATTGCATGCGTGTTGCCATTTATTTATGCAATTTAGCAATATGAAAAAAGCGAATAACTTTGCGGCGAAACCAAGCCGTGATAGCCGGTATGTATTGGCATCAAGTAATGTTAGTTAGAGTGAGTTTTTGATATGGTACTGTTTGCACTATTTAGGTAATTGTTGAGCTATAATAGTGAAAGCAAGATGTGAAATATATTTAAACAGAGAGTTACCGGGAGTTGGTTCAGTTAGTACTTAGTAGGCCTAGGCTAGTAGTAGAGTTTGCACTAGGTTTGCGAAAAAGTTTTCAAGACTATCAATAGAATACCGGTTAAATGTTTAGCTGCTTTGCTTGTGCTTTACTGGTTGTTAAATAAACTAAACAAGGCCAGGCCTAACCGAACATGCATTGGACTAGCCTTGAGCCCACCAGCCTGCTTAAATCGCTGGCTGTTGCCAGGCTACGATATATTATATTGACATGAGGAAAAGAGGTTATGAAAGTAGGCTATGTATTTGCTATTCAGCAAGCTGGCTCAGCTTAGTTTTGCAATTAATGTTCTTACTTCAATGTTATTAAGCCTACTTTACTGTTAGTGTTAGCCTAGTATGATACCGGGTACTGGCAGATATAAAACTGCTAAACCTGTCACAGTCTGTAGTAAAACAAGAAAGACTTGCACCTGGACAGCAAATGCACACACTAATGTGTGGGGAGAGGAGGCGTAGTTGCAACAATAGACATTTATTAGTGTAAGTTGTTTTTTAGTTTACTGCCTGATAATTAATGACGTCATTAAAGCTGATGACGTCATCACAATTGCATGCCTTATCTGAAATGTCACGCTACGCCACTGCTTATTTTTAATTGCTATTAATTCAACAGCTTAAATCTAAAAAATTAAAGCAATTAGTGTTAAATTTTCCAAGTTATTGACAAATTTGTGGGCCCCACAAATTATGGGACACCCTGTATTTTATTAAATTATAAACTATTATTTTTTAAGCGTTAATGCAACCATAAAAGGCTTGGCAGTTTTATCCTTTTTGACCTAGGTACTTTAGTGTCTCTCTCGTTTGGTAGTTAACCTTCCGTCGACATTTAGAATTTGAAGAATAAAAAGACATCCAGACTTACTTCTCTTAACAGGCTGCAGACTTTGATGTGCTACGAATATTATCTACTCGTTTGCTGAGTATGCTGTAGTTGTCCCTGCTGAATACTGTTCATCTGTTTGGACTCAGTCTTGAATGTACCCATAAGCTAAATACACCCTGAAGCTTTTCGTACAATCAGTAGATGCATTGGAGCTAACCGCGTCAAATTTACTTTCTAATACTAACCAAATTTAATTAAGATCGGATTTCTCAAAAACGGTTGACCCTGCGAATGTTAAAAAATGACTCACCATTAAATCATTGTCAACGTCATCCACACCATCAGACAATCTTCTGCTTTAGTAACCTTTTAAGACTTAAATCACTGCACGCCAAAGCTTTCTCGTAGACCTGTAACTTGCACATCTCGCAAGCAGGGGTGCCGATCTTTGTTGAGCATCGAGGGGGATAATTTGCAATTTTACCCCAATTTTGCCCTATTTTCAACATTGGGGGGATGAACCTCGACCACGAACTTTTGCAGTTAAGCAAATTAAGGAAAGACCAGAAAACAAAAGGTCTTCATCAAAAATGGAACACTTTTTTCCCCAAATTCATGTGAAAACCAAAAAAAAAGGGTCTTCACCAAAAATGGAACGCTTTTTTTCCCTGAATTGAAGTGGAGACTTGCGCTCAGGAGCGAACCAGAGCCAAATTATTGGGTGGATGCAGATGTAGACCAGACTCAAATTATTGGGGGGGAAACAGTCAAATTATTGGGGGGATATATCCCCCCATCCCCCCCAGGTTTCGGCACCCCTGCTTGCCAGAATGCCTTATCTGGAAACCGCCATGTACCCTTATTGAAGAAGACACTTCTTTTTTTCATGTTTGTCTTCAAAACTTTAATTTTTGAAATGGTGTAATATTTACTTTTTTTTAATTGTTTTTATGTTTTGCAAATATGTTATGCTTTGTGCGGACCAAAAAACACTTACTACTAGAGTCATTCAAACGGTTGTATTGAATGGGATATTGCAAAAAGATTCGATTTTTATCCAAGCTTTAAAGCTTTAGAAAAAAGTTCTTTATTGAAACGTGGATAACTTTTAATATTAGTTTACATATAATGTGAACTTAGTAGAATTTTTTTTATTTTTTTAGTACCAAGTTTGTTTACGTTTCTGCTTAATACAATAAAAATAACCAATTGCAAACTTCTAAGTACTGTTAAATTACGTGGTAAAACGGTATTAATTACGCTCTAATAGGTTGTAAAAAATTTTCGCGGCACTCCGATAAAAACACTAGCTTAGAGTATTGTTTCGAGCTGATGACTTTGTGGTCAGGCAACAAGACGCTTGATCATTAATATTGGGAATTCCGCGATGCTTCGCGTCGAAAGAATCTTTTTGTTTTTTTTTCTTGGTAAATCAGCGGTTTTTCTGCAACTAGAGGTCGAAATTGAAATAACTTCAAAACGACTAAAGATAGAAACTTGAAAATTAAAATTTAGATGGGGTACGTATGGAACAACATTTGTACTAATTTTGGGGGAAATCGGTCTTGTGATACAATCTTTCAAGCCAAAAACTTAAAAAGCCAATCGGAGGTTCAAACGGTTCGAACTCGTCAACTAATTCCGGTAGGAGAATAAAATTTTCGAATTCAAATCCATTTAAATTATTTGAATTCCGACACTTTTTCTCTTTTTTTTTTTTTTTTTTCTGTTTTTTTTTTTTTTTTTTCTTTCTATTAAGCACTTTTTTATGTACGAAAACTTCAAAGCTAGAAACTTGAAATTTGGAGATATGATAATTCTATATATGAAGTTATGCATTTTTGGCGGCGTTATTTTTCATGTGGTATGGGGGGAGAATCCAAAACTTGTGATTTTTTAAAGTTTGTTTTATTTGCAAATGGCTTGAATTAGCAGGTAAAACTTTGCGAATTTATTGGGGCTAATGAAACCTACTTGTTTGCAAAATCGTGTGGTGCTAACATTTTTGGGTATGAATATATTGGCTCAAAACTATTTGTGCTTTTTAAACGAACTTTAATTATTGATTTTAGTCAACTGCTTCAGCAAGCGGTGCAATGGCGTAATGGTTAAAGACGTCAGCGTTAGAAATTGCCGTGAGTGAACAGGACTGGTTTTGATCATCCTAGTCTATTATCCGTTTTACCCAAACTAAAAATAAATTTATATCAACATTTTTTTTCATCAGACAAAACTACATTCAGTCTTTTTAATTTGGCATTACACGTAATCAGAGGGTTTCAGTTTTCATTCTCTGCGAAGAATACATTCCTGGAAGAATAATTTGCGATTCTGTTTTAATATGCTTCCCTCTAATTTAGGTGCTTTACGAAGCGCCCGAGTTTAAAACAGTGGTGAATGAAAAGAAGTGGATTAAAATATCTTGACGGTCATTGGTTGATACCAAATCACAAACATATTGCAATTAACTTTTTTTTTCACGAGACTAGATCACATTCAATTTTGTTTTTAATTTGGCACTGCAGCGATTGGTTTTTACCGTAAAAAAATATTGCTAACCTTCAAAGTATGAAAGGGAGAATGCGGGTGAAAAAGAACTGGCGGAAGTTCTGTATTGTTTTCCTCGGGAAAATAAACATCTAGTTTTGTAGATGTGTTTGTATGCTGTGTTTACTGCAGAGCTGTAAGTCTGGGAGGGCTTTTCAAATTGGGTTCGGGCCGGATTTGGGATTAAGATTGTCAAAATGTCAGGCTTGATATTCGCACTTGCTTTTTCTAATACCTTTTAGATGCTTTAAGTCATCATTTATTACTTCAAAATTACTTATAAATGACGACTTTGTCTAAGCATCAATACAATAATATTATTACATTTATAACGCATTTTTTATTACTACATCACTATATTGATCAACTGTACTAACTAAGTACTTTTATTTTAACAGCATACGAGCAATAAATGTAGACTTTTTTAAATATTAGACCGACTTTCGGGCTTGTTTGGGCCTGGATTTAACTTCAAACCACTTTTCCGATTCGGGCCTGTGCTCCTCGGCCCGTTCACAACTCTGATTTTCTGTATAAACAATTGACCAAAAAACTTGTATTGAAGCAGGTCAGAGTTTTGTTTCTGGTTGTTGTTTTCTTAATTTTTTATCAAATCGCAGTAAGAACCACCAGAGGTGGAGTCATCGAGGACGTCCTTGGCCTCGAAAACGTCTTCGAGGACAAATTTTGAAGTCCTTGGCCTTGGCCTCGAAGCCTCAAGTCCTCGAAAACTGCCTTGTGCTCGGCTCGAGGACAGCACAATTTTTTGAGTTGTTAAAAGTTTGTAGAGCGCCTGAAAAATTTTTTGGAAAACGTTTTTTTCTGGAAATTGCATGAAAAATTTTTCTGAAGACCTTTTTTCTTTTTTTTGGAGAACACTTGCGCTAGTGTCTTTGGTCCTTGGCCTTGGCATCGAGCATTCCTGTCCTTGGTCTCGAGAGCGTCTGTCCTCGGAACGGCTGTCCTTGGCCTTGGCCTCGGATTTTTTTTGTGTCCTTGGCCTTGGCCTCGAGCCTTGTGTCCTCGACTCCATTTCTGAGAGTCACATAAAAATTATGCAAAAATATTTTTCGCATGAGTTACGTGAAACGAAAAAATTTTATATAAATGTTATTAGGAAGCTTGATTTTGAGAGCAGTCCAGACTGTCATGATTCTAAAACTTCAAAGATGCGGTAAAATATTTGAAACTTCCGATTGGAGCTGATTCGACACAGATACACAAAAAGCTTTAACGCTCATAATAGGCTTGTTACGGTGTCCAAAATTGTGTTGTCTCGTGATACCCATCGATCGAGGTACCTCTTGAAAAATTTTTTACAAATAGATTTTTAATGCCTGATTAATGATTGAATTGTTTTCGGTTGCAACCAGGTGCCGTTTTTAAGATATACCGCTTTTAATCAAACGCGGATGAATATTTTAAAATCATACGCTTGAATAATTTTTTTTACTATTGGTGTTGCCGTGAAATAATTCACAAATTTCTACAAAGATGTTTTCTATCTCTCTTTGAATGTAAAATTCAAAATATGATAAATTTAAACTAAATAATTAATCATGGGAAAGTTTTTTGCTAAAAAGTTTGCATATTTAGTGCTTTAGCTTGAGCTTTTTTGCGGTGAATTCTACAACATGGAAACTTGCTGTGAAGTCACGTGATTGTCGTCACTTGGCAGCTGATCGTTTTATGAATACAAAACTTCAAAACAATTTTTTAAGATAAAATACCGGTAACCATTAATGAAGAAATTGTTTCTTGCAAAAGGTCGAAAAATAAACGAACTACCTTATGAATTACACCACATGTTTGTTATGATGATAGTCTACCCACAAAAAGCAGCCTGATGCAATAACTGCTTCGAAGAATACCGATAAGCTTCGAGGAATATCGATAGCCTACGGCAGTCGGTAGCTATGGGTAAACCGGTCATCAGTCCACAACGTTTATTTCAATCGAAAAAAAAACACATCGTCAATTCTAATAAATCATTCAGCTACAATGTTTTAAGACTACAGTTGTTTACTGCGAAGTTTCAACATAAAGCAATAGGCCTGCACTTTCGAAAATATTGCAAAATAAGGCTTTAATAAACTATTCTCCTTTTCAGCAATTTCATGAGAGTCATCTTTTATTTTGGGTTATTTGTTGGTTTAACTTCGCTGATTGTTTCAAGTGCTTAAGTGTGGCAGAACAGACATTCGAGAGTTGATAAGCCAACCAGCTAGGGCTAGGCTAGTTAGTTTTGAGGAGTGAAAGCCTATCAGTATTTCTCAAAGCAGTTATATTGTATTAGGCTACTTTTTGTGGGTAGACTATCATCATAACAGACGTGTAGTGTAATTCATGAAGTAATATGTTTTTCGACCTTTAACACAAAATAATTTCCTTATTAATTCTGAAGGATACCGGTATTCAATCATGAAAATTTGTTTTGAAGTTTTGTATTCATAAAACGATCAGCTGCCAAGTGACGACAATCACGTGACTTCACAGCAAGTTTCCATGTTGTAGAATTCACCGCAAAAAAGCTCAAGCTAAAGCACTAAATATGCAAACTTTTTAGCAAAAAACTTACCCATGATTAATTATTTAGTTTAAATTTATCATATTTTGAATTTTACATTCAAAGAAAGATAGAAAACATCTTTGTAGAAATTTGTGAATTATTTCACGGCAACACCAATAGTAAAAAAAATTATTCAAGCGTATGATTTTAAAATATTCATCCGCGTTTGATTAAAAGCGGTATATCTTAAAAACGGCACCTGGTTGCAACCGAAAACAATTCAATCATTAATCAGGCATTAAAAATCTATTTGTAAAAAATTTTTCAAGAGGTACCTCGATCGATGGGTATCACGAGATCTCTTTTCTAGGCGTTTTTTTTGTTAGCGTAACAAGGCCTATAATAATGCAGGTCTGCTGGAAAACAAAAAAAACAACAAGGTTTTGTTTTGTATAAAATGTTCAACCTTGATTTTTAAGTCTTAACCAGCACTGAACCAAACGTTAGCTTGTTTTACTCTGAAGTGCAGATACAGAAACTTTTTCAACGAATTTTGCAGAGTAGAAGTATAGAGAATTCTAATTCTTGTTGCAGGCCCCTAACAAAATGTTTCTGCGTATTGAAATGTTTATATTTTTTTACTTACCGGTATTTTATTATTTTTTTCTTTTCTCAATATTGTCATCTATCATTTCGTATGGCAGAACAAAATTTCCTAAATTTTTTAATTCATAATACCACTTTAAACGTACCACTTTATCTCGGTTGAATGAATTCTTGGTAAATTTAAACTCAATTTCTTAAAGAAATACATTTAGCCTTTTTGTAAACGGTTATTCTGCAACACCATAGATGTTTAGTCAGCAGCATGGCCGAGCGGAACTGAGCGCTGATTATTGCGTAAGCAATACTGCGACCCGAGTTCGATTATGGCTGCAGGCCGCCTGCTTCGACATATATGCGGGTGGCTGGAGACTCGAAGAGCGCGAGCTCACTTCCTAGTCACCCTCACCTCTCCGTTCTTATTAAGTTCGTTGAGTTGTAAATCCTCAGTTGATTTATTTATATTTATTTCTTTTATTGTTTACTTTGGAAAGTAAAGAGTGCCAAAGACTTCCCAGATGCATTTTGCGTCTGCCTAAATGGTTCTTTAGACTTGTAAAAGTAGAGACTCAATGTTTAGGTATTTTTGAATCGACACATTTTCAATCCATCGTAAAATTCTTATAGAGTGCAGTTTACGTTTTTTCGGTTATTATCCCACACTCATGACTATGAATAAAAAGGGAACAACATCTAAGATCAAAGGTTTTAGGTCTTTTTCTCAAATGTACCAAGCAACAGAGAAAAAATCGGCTTCTGCTTACCTCGGCAGCAGATTTTTGCGCAAAATATTTGTATTTAAACGCAGTTATTTTAGAGTCGTGATTCCATCCCACTCATGCAGATATGTTTCAATGTTCAAAATTGCGATTTTTCTGTATTTCAGATTTATTTTGTTTCGAGTCCATAATATCATTTAAACGTGCGCCAGTTCTTTCGAGAAATGCTTGAGCCCATATGAAAACAAATCACCAAAAACAGAGAAAAAATGAAACTCCGACTAGACAACTACTTTGTTTATAATAGGAATCAGTAAGTTAAAATATCTGTTCCATAAGCTTTTCTTTCATGTACGAAACCAATCGTAATTTTAAACACAATGTTATGATAAGCATTAAAATCGATTTAACTCCAAAAAGAGGATCATCAGTCAAATTTTATGCGATGATTTTTATGAGCTGCATAAGTTTGCGACAATAATAATTGTTTCATACTTCAATAAATGTTACGATTTAACTTGACTAAACGATGCTGAAGACCCTAACAACAAAATTTAATTTTGCACGCAGCGGATGATAGTTAATATTAAATTTGAGTAACTTGTGAGCATTTTCACATTCTTATCAAATGTACTGTTGTGCAACTACTTCATCAGTTTTCCTTTCAATCAATTAAAAATTGCTTTTAATGAAAATATGCAGTGTTTAAAATTATGAATGGTTTTGTACGTGGGCGTTAAGCATTGTGAAATTAATATTCTTACCAACCCCTCTTATAAACGCATAGTTTTTGGAGCTTCATTTCTTTTCTGCTTCGGGTGATTTCATCCATAGCATGGCCTTAAACAGTTCGTTAAGATTCATTTTTTGTCTTTTTCAGTTGTTTCAAAGCTGTTGATTAAAGCTGCTTTTGCCATAATATTGAAGTTGCTTTTATTCTGTCAGGCATCTAGATCTCATTTTTTGTGATCCTAAACAGCGAAGCTTGTTTTGGGTTGAAAAAGTAGAGAATAAATAAAAACTAATATCGGATCCCATGCGAATCAGCGCCCCCAAATTACTAAGTACAAGTTTGAATAAAAATCCAACAAAGTTTTTCTCGACCAATGTTTTGATTGTCATTGCAATGATTTGTTTGGTTACATCATGAGTATCATTGTAATTACATCTTTATTCAGCAAGCTGCCTTGGTCAGGAGGGAGCGAAGACAGACCTTTCTGTCTTACAGCAAAGTCGCCGTCAACCCACTTGTTTACGACACACGGTGGAGGCTTCACGCTGTCCCTTTTATTCCTGAACGTCAAGTAAGGAAGCTGTAAATACCAAAAATATTATAGCTTTTGGTTTAACCCGACCGGGAATGGAACCTGAGTCAACCGTTTCAATAGCAGACGCTCTCTCCACTCGACCATTGATCATCGACTGAAAGCGATTTAAACTAAATAAATTATTGATACATTATTAATGCATTACTACTATATTGTTCACAAATCCGATATTACATCGACAACTTTTCGGATCAAAAATATAAAGAACATGCAGATGAGCAGATTTCCAAAAAAAAGAATGTACAATGCTTGAAAATATACCAGTTAATTTCATATTTTGGAAATCTCTTGATTTTGAGGTAAATTCAATCTGGTTAACAAGTTCTCTCATAACTGGAAGATTATACTCTTGATTCATCAGTAGAGGACCTGCTTACTGGCGGGCTTCGCTTTATTCTAACTTTCGTGCAAGCTTTGCGAATTGTTTCTTTTGTCTCTTGGCGCATTTCACTGCAATATAAAGCACTTTACCTACTGTACATTGTGTGGAATTTAAAGTAGGGCTCAAAAGACGCTGAAGAGCAGAAGGTAAATGAGAATTACGCTTATCTACGTTATGTTTTTACCGGCCAGTTGGTCGAGCGGTAACGCGTTCGTCTTTGGAGCGCGAGGGCTAAGTTTCAAATCTCGGACCGGTCAAATCGGACACAGAGTTGCCAACGGTTCACCACCGCTGCAACATTTCTTCGAAAGAAGCTCTGTTGCTTGGGCGCTATGACGCGGAAATGGGTCCCGCAAACCCGTTGCACGCTTCGGCGTAATACAGCAAGTATAACAAAAGAATTGATTGATTTGATTTGAATATGTATAGGCCATTATCTGACGTCACTGCAAGAAAACCAATAGCATTATACTCACTACTTTTTTGCTAGGTATGTCTATTGTTACGTATATTTTACAAAAAATATTAAATTTTGTTGAAGCTGTACAACCGAGTTCTGCCCAGGAACTATTAAAACTTTTCAGTTGCAATGAAGACTGTCTTAAGAAATGACTTAATTTGGCATACATGCAGAATATTGGTTATGAGGATGACTGCATGGCGATTTCAAGAGACAAGAAAAAACAAATCACTCATCAATTTTTGGCATCATATAGCATTGAGTATTTTCGGCATAACTAATTGCGCTATAGTAATCTATTTACAGGGAGTCCTCGACTTACGACGGTGATCCGTTCTTGGGACGCGGTGTAACCCGAATTTAGTGTAAGTTGGAACATTATACATAAATTACTCTATACATATCGTACTGTACTGCAAAGTATGGTACTGTAATAAAATGTACAAATAATGCAAAACAATACTTTATTAGAAAGACAGAAAACAATTCCTTACCACAGGAATAAAAGCAAATACAATACTGTACAGTACTGTATTAATAAGATGGTAGAGAAGTTGGGGTAGTAGAGGCAGCTGAGGTAGATGGTAGAGGCTCTGTAGTAATGGAGGCAGCTGATGTAAGGGGTTAAATAAGTGCAAGCACTGCATTTAAAGTGCAGTGCTTGCACTTGCATTTAAAGCACTGCATTTAAAGTGCGTTCGTAACCTTGAAACATCGTAAGTAGAGACCGTCGTAAACCGAGGACTCCCTGTACTTTGATCGATATTTTGTAAATGTGAACGCGCAGCGCAAAACAGCATTCTCGAAAAAATACGAGTATTTGAAAGACATTTTTAACTCCTTAAATTAGTCAACACAAAAAACTGTTATATTGTCGGTGTTTAAGCTTTTATCTTTCTGATTGTTCTTCAAAAGGGTATTCAAATCAAGTTTTTCACTGTTGACTGAAAATGTTGGGAAAAGCTTAAAATGCATTTTCATCAACTTTGAACTTTCTACGTCATGCCGTTTTCAAGATATTGCAGTTTAAAGTTAACCATACTTCTCTTACTTCAGTGTTGCCATTTTACCGGTATTATGACAGACAATTAACTTGTAGAAAGTTGGCTTAAATTTGCTTGATTGCAGCTAATTTACAATTCCTGACCCTTTACGTTATCTTGGCAACAACACTGCCGAAAACACTTATTGAGAGTTACAAACATGCTGTAAGTTTTTGAAATTTTGCCTGTAGTTGGAAACTCTGATAAAATTTCTAAGGAGAAAATGCTTTTCTAATGGGTAATCTAAATTGTCATATCTTAGGAACGGAAGGTCGTAGGGAGGTCAAACTTTGTGAAGTTCGTGTTCAGATCTGTCGAAACGTTTTTAGAAAAAGCTGCACAAAAACATTCTAACCTGAATGCTCTTTTTCACTGCAATCATCTATGCAGTCGAAAGCAAATAAGCTAAAGTTAAAATATTCAGGTTAGCATTTGAAAAAAAGTCTATAATAGGAGGCTGCTTGACTTGATGACCGATAGTTCCCTTCGTAGCTTGCTGTTTCAATTAACCAATTGCTTCCTTTGCTTGTGCAATTGAAATTGAGTGTTGTGTTTTTACGCATTTGGTAAATTGCAAATAAACCATTGCTTGATTAATATAACCAAATGCCTTCAGCCGAACTGCAACTATTTACATAAGATTTGGCAGTGTTTTTGTGCTTACCTGGACGACAAATTATAAAAAATTGGGTTGAGACATTCGCTCACGCGCAGTAAGATATGCGCGGTTGTTGCCAAGCGCCAAGTTAAATCCCAATAACTTTGATCGGTGGTGTACGTAGCAGCCAAGATGAAAAAATGAAACGCTAAAGATAAATTTTACAGTAACTAAACAAGTGTCAACCAAACCGAATTTTAAAAAGATGTATTAAAACCAGCGTATGCTTGATTGATCAGCAGGCAGTTTAAATGAGGACTAAAGGCCAAATCAATAGGGGTATCTAAAGTTAGGCAAATCGCATAAGACTAGATTGTTGTTGGCTCCATCCTGCTTGACCCAGCCATTCCAGAGATATTTTAATTTAAACACAACGTAATGGCCTCAAATGTTATAAATTTTAGTACTGTTCATTCGCAACCCTGACGTCGATAGACTTAGCGTCGTTAGCGACGCCTTCTCAGTTCTAGTTTAAACCAACTCCGCTATTAGGCTACTGCATTGAGTCGTTTCACTGCGCACTAATCAGTTTGATCTTGTCAGCACAATAGATTCGAGCTGGAAACGAAGTAGAATATAAGATTGCCTAGGTAACAAACGTCTAAGAACTAGAGAATGTAAGGCTAGTAAAGTTATTAGAGTAGTAGTCCATTGCCAGCAATTTAATTGGAAAAGTTTAATCTAGTCTCTCAAAATACGGTAAGTAAATACAATAGGACTATTCAAGTAATGGTAGTCTTATTATCAGGTATGAGTTTGTACTTTGTAGACTTCCAATTTAGGCAGAGGTGGGCAAAGCCCAATTAGAAGCGCAACTTCTGCAACCTCCACAATTGCGGAAGTTGCGTTGCGCTTTAAGTTTTTATTTTGAAGCACTGCGGAAGTTGCGTTGTGGACTAAAGTTTTTAAAATTTGTTGCGCTTTAATAGCGCTGCGCTTTCAATTTTTTTTTTTTTTTTTCGGTAAATAGCGCAATTCTATAGATTGAACTTAATGTTGTTCCATTTCGATCGTAATATTAATAAATGTCGTCCTTCTCTAGCAAATTATTGATACTTTTTCTGTCAAAAATTGCAGAATGCCGTAATTGCAGGGTGTTGCGAAATTTCAATTGCGGAAGTTAGGTTGCGCTTTAACTTGGACCGAAAATGCCGTTCCGCAATTGCAGAATTGCGCTGCGCTTCGACTAAATCAAAAAGTTCATTGCTGAAGTTGCGCTGCGTTTCAAAAATTACAAAAATTAAATTGCGCATTTTGAGCTGCGCTTTTACTGGTTGAAAAGATCGTTTCGCTTTGTTGTGCTGCGCTTTTGATATAGTGTTATTTCTGCCCACATCTGAATATAGGCTAGGCTATGATTTAGACTGAAATGTATCTGACAGCTTGATTTTTAATGGTGGCTAGGCTACCAAACAGTCTATTCTTTTTACTAGCTTGGATTTGTTGTGCTGGCAAGATCAAGCTGATTAGAGCGCAGCGAAACGACTCAATTCCGTAGCCTAATAGCGGCGTTAGTTTAAATTAGAACTAAGAAGGTGTCGCTAACGACAACAAAATTATCGACGTTAGGGTTGCCAATAAAAATTTTCAAAATTTATAGCATTAAAGTTTGTGTCGTTTCCAGAGATGGGCGCGGAGATGGGGTCCGGCTACATTTTTCCACAGCCAGACCCAGATTTGAGTTTTTTATGTAAATCCGGATCTGTAGCGGAATTGGATTGAGAATTTTTTTGCTAAAACATTTATTTGTCCAAGGAATTCCCTAAATCTTTTTAAATTTTCTAATTTTTTTTGCTCCCCTCTATTCTGTATTCATTATTTACTCCGTTTCGTAAGTCCAATTTTCTGATAGGTTTTGACTATCTGGCAGTAAACTATTTTAGTTCTAAGGTACCGGTAGGCTGTATGGGCGAACGGCGAGGATAAGTGGTTTAGATTCAGAAGCTCCAGATTAGTTTAGCTCACCATTAATACTCAAATACTGTGTCTGTACTGTAAATAGCACTTAGTTCCTGCAAATGCTGCATTTAGGCCAACATAGAGCGTTATCTTCATGCGTTACGCAGTAAGCCTACATAAATGCATGCAAAGTAAATGTACCGGTAATAGACCTAATATTTAGGATAAAAACAAGGCCATAACTAAGCTGTATTGTATTCCTAATGTGACAAGGACTTTATTACAAAGAATATATTGCATGTTAATCACTTTTTCATTAGGTCTATTGCAATAGGATATAGGCCTCGGTATATCAGATACCCTATTCATGCTTTATCATTTATGAATTACAAGTTGCTAGTATCTGGTATTGGGTGATTACCGGTAACTAGAGCAAGATACCAATAACATATTAATTTTAGGCTACCTTTGTCGGGCACCAGAAGCTACCATAAAGGTATGTTTTAAACCACAAGGTCAAGGTCAGAAGGTGCACTACAATCATCGTCTTTGCATGTAATGCTGTATGTAGGTTACAGTATATAAAGACAATGCTTGTTTACATACGGCGGAATAAATAAAGACAATGGTTTAAAATTTAAATAGGGTATTCAAAATTTCTGAGAAATTGATGGTGCGCCTTGTACTCAGATGTACCTTATGCATGGATGAAGTTATACCAGTCCAGTAGGACTTTTATTTACTTCTCTATTTAATTTAGAGTTCAATTAAAGTTTTTAGAGCTTTGTAAGTTCTGAGCTATCAATCAGATTCGATTGAAACCAAAAGCCTTTCATATTTCCGTGAACATTATGTAAAAAAACAAACTTAAAAGCAATATATATAAAGTTGAATGTGGAATATACCATACTGCGTCTTATGTTCCAGTGCGCCTTATAGTCCAAAAAAATATAGAAACATTTTTTGGACGCGATGCAGATTCGGATTCAAAAATTTGTGGACAAACAGTTTCGGAGCGGATTCGGAGTCTAAGTTTTCGGACTCAGAGCAGATTCTGAGTAATCTTTTTTGTCTCCGCCCCACGTGTTTGAAATCGAGTATCTCTGGACGTTGAGTTTGAAGTAGAGTACCTCTGGAACGGATGGGTCAAAAAGGATGGAGTCAATGCCAATATAGTTTAATACAATTCGCCTAACTTTAGATAACCCCATTGGTTTTGCTTTTAGTCCTTGTTTAACTTTGTTTGTTAAATTTGTTCAGTTGCAGTGTTTTCACAACAAATTGCTATTTACTTTAATTGTTTTATAACTTGAATTAATCAAAATGCACTATAAATACTGTGATTATTGTTTTAAAATAGTTGACGTCAAAAAGTTTACCTAACTTTGATTTTTTTTTTCGACTATAGGGGATATTTTTACAATTAGAAACAATAGAGCAAATAGCTTAAATTACTTTGAAATAAAGTATAAATTAACTAATGCCTATGCAATAAATAAACCCTGAATTAATTTATGGTTTGATGAACCTGATGGTGGAAAGTAACCAAAAACAAAAGATCCAACGATTAGAAACAATTGTAGAACAATTTGGTTTTCTTTTCGTCTTCTACCTGTTTCGCTTTCACCGGGGGCACGGTTTCCTTGAATGCAGAAAAATTCAGTAAAAATAACTGCTCTTTGCAGGTGCTTACAGAGTTGTAAACAGGCTGAGCAGTTCAGGCTTAAACCAAAAAATCATTTGCAGCCCAAGCCAGGCCCGAAAAAGACCGAAATTTAAACTTGTTTGAAAAAACGTACATTTGCTTAATTACTCTTTTCTTTCAAATAACTTTAGTCTGCTGCAACTGTATAAAACTACTTTTTGAAAAATTGTGATGCTATAAGAATAATGATTGCAGGCTTATACTAATAATTGTGTTGATTGAAAAAGTTTGACGTGTTTCGTGGCCGACTCCTGGAAAGTCAAAACGACTTCTATAGGCAGTTAGGTGACAAAATCAACCACCGACGCTGCAGCCGAAGACAGCTCGATCAAATTATGCACAAAGCTGATCGCTGAACAACGCTGTTTCGGGCTTTTAGCTCTCATTAGCAGATATATTTTTTTTAACTTGTACACTGTCTTCCCAGTTTCCAGAGTGCTTAATGGAATATGGTCCAGAGCCAGTAACGATGCAGGAAGTTCAGTTAAAAATTAAAATCATTAAAAAACATTAAGCATTTAAAACCCCACTACAGTTGTTTCTCCCTAAAGGGTTTGTAGGAATTTGGGTTTGATGAACCCAATCCTAACTACTCTAGCTTCGATACTTCAAAATTAACACCACAATTTAAAAACTTCCTCGTTGTTTAATGGCAGCAAAAAAAACAAAACTTCTTAAAATCACTGCGGTCCTTACAAGACAATGGCAAATCCAGAAAAAGAATTCCTGTTACAATTTACCTGACACACTGTGTGAGACCATTGACTGCACACCGTTTCCTAAAATGGCATGATAATCGCTAGATCGCAAATTTTAATCAAATCAGCGTTCAGCGCGCGTTTTAAAAACTATTGTTACGCACTGAAACGGACTCTTGAGCAAAACACAAATGACTGTGGTTCAATACGGTGCTGAGTCACTACAGGTTCGTCAGGTGGGGTAGAAACTTAATCAAACAGAATTTGGGTTAAGTTATGGTGAAACACTTATTAATGACTTTATGATGTATCATCAATGCGTTTACTCTCACTGCAATGTGGTATCATGTTACATTTATGCTATCATGTATCATTGCGTTTTCACTTTCACTACAATGTGCTATCATATTACATTAATGTAACATTACATTGTTTTTAAAACTATACCTAAAACAATTTGGTGAAAATTTTGCTCCAAATTCAAGGTCTTCATCTATTAGAACGGATTTTGGATTTTGCCTCCAAATTCGAGTGAAAAGGTCTTCACCGCAGTTTGGCGCTATCTTTGGCCGGAATTTCGGCTTTATTAGAATTACCAGCCACTTTTTTCTTCTAAATATCCAGGACGCTTTCTTTTAGTGGCGGGAACGCTAAATCTCGATGGGAGGACGTTTAAATCTTGATGGGGGACGCTAAATTATCATGGGAGAACGTTAACTCTCGACAACTTTAAGTACTTGTTATACTCCTTCTTAATACGTAAAATGTAGGAGGGTCGCGGGGGGATGCGTCACTCATCAAGAGTTAGCTTCCCACCATCGAGAAGTAGCGTGCCCCTCCGAGATTTAACGTCCACCCATCAAGATTTGAGCTCTGGGTAGTCAGAAGAAAAAGGGCCTGTCAGCACGATTAAATCCAACAAATTTCGACCGAATATAATCCCAAATTGAGGTAAAGACCTTTTTTTTTCTTTTTTTTTTTTTGGTCTTCACTTGATTTCGGGGACAAAGCTGTTCAATTTTCGGTAAGACCGTTTCTTTTCTTTTTTTTTTTTTTTTTTGGTTTCACTCGATTTCGGGGACGGAATTACATAATTTCCACTAAAATACTTTCGCATTCCGAATGCGTTTGGTCAACGCTGCAATAGCGTCCCCCCATGCAAAATTTTACAGTTTAAGTACCGCCCCTACTCAACTAGATACAATAAAAGTCATTCAATAAATAAGGTGAATTTTTCAGTATAAGGACTTATAATTCAGATAGAAGCTTAAATTTTTCTTATTTACACGGATGAAATTTCTTTTGCAGATTAAAATAAAAAGTTTGAGAGTTTTGGTAATAAACAAAAATGTCAAATAAAGAAGTATGCACCAGGATTAAACAGCGGTCAGTTATCAAGTTGTTAGTTGCAGAAAGGTGCAAAGCTGTGGAAATTCATAGGAGAATATCAACTATGTATAATGCCACATGTTTCATGAAGAACAAACATAAAGAACAAACGCAGGGGACAAACATAAAGAATAAACGCAAAAAAGACAAAAAGAACAAACGCAGGGGTCATCAGTCAAAAGGAGTCATCTTGCAAGATCTCACACAGCAGCCGAAACGGTGCAGACTATCATCAACCTGGGCTGGGAACTGCTCCCCCATCCCCCTTGCAGCCCAGAACTTGCCACTTCAGACTTTCACGTGTTTGGTCCCTTGAAAGAGTTCACAAGAGGCACAAAGTTTAAAAGTGACGATGAAGTCAAAAGTGTTGTGAGCGACTGATTGAGACATCAGTCTAACAATTTTTATGCTGACAGAATACGGAAGCTTGTGCACAGATGGGGAAAATGTGTGAAATTGATGGGAGATCATGTTCAAAAATAATAAAAAAATTAAGTTTCTATCTAAATTATAAGTCCTCATACTGAAGAATTCACCTTATTTATTGAATGACCTTCCTATATTACGCTCGTACTCCTCTACCAAACTACCGGTACAACAGTAGTATACAAGCCTTGAATAATATGGTTTGCATAGTTCTTTTATGTCCTAAACCAAAGTGAGAAAACAAAAAAGTTAGGCATCCAGCTGTGCAACATGATACAAATGGGAAAAGTTTGCTGTCTTCTTATATAGCGCATTGTTCAACAAGCATCATTATTTCATCGCGCCTATTTAAGTAGAATCTACTGCTTAGTTAAAAATAACGTTTTGCAGAATTGTACGAGTTTTTAACGGCAGCCAGGGGTCGCTGAGTGTATACCAATTTTACACTTTCTCGTAAAATTGGTATACTCTCTGCAACCGCTGAAGGTCGTTACGAGACCTTTTGGGGATCGCGACTCCTAGTTTGGGAAGCCCTGATTTAGGCCTAAATACTTTCTCCGCAAAGGGTTAATATGCTCTGTCCTTCACGCATGAGCACTCCTGGGCAACCTCAAAAGGGTTAAAATTAAATCAAGAATTTTCAGTATTTTTGTTGGTGAACTCGATCACATGATTACTCTGTCACGCATGAGAACTCCTGGACATACAAAAATAAAGAAACAGAAAAATAGTAAAGATGCAAAAAAGCAAAAAATTTTTCTATTCTGCAAAGAGAACGCTGTTTTGGCATCACTTAATTGTGCTCATGTAGTTTCTCACCTGCCAACGTTTTTCGATTTTTACGAGTTAGAAAAACTTTAATTCCGATTCCAATAGAAAAGAATACGATTAAAATGCAAGGAATGTAGAAGAAAATCGAATAAGCGATGCGAGTATACCACAAGAACCTGCCAAGCCTAAACAGATACCAAATTAACTGATTATGTCTCAGAAGTCACAAAATAACTACGATTCATTTGTGAGTATTCGACTGGCATATGGCGAGCGTTTATTCGAAGTTCCAGCCCAACGCAAACTAACCTTGTTTGAGTTGTTTGGATTCTGTTTGCAACACTTTTGTTAGACATGGCCACGACAGCGAATAACATGTTTGGTCCCCTTTTTTGATTGAAGTATGAACACGCAATATAAATACTAAGTCCAACGAAGAATGCGTTTGTATAATAATTAGCCAACCACAAAAAAAGCTTGGATAACCACAATTTTTGAAAAAAAAGTTTCGAATTTAGTGTAGTTTAGGTTAGCTCAAGCTTGCCATTTATAATGTTTTTACTTTGAACTTTGGCCATTAAGTAAAGTTAGCATTTGATGAAATTTTCATACCTTGCACCGAAGTTGATTTGACCATTACAATGTAAGCCAATTGGATAAAAAGATTAAAACCTTTTTTAAAATTGTAAAATTTCTACAGGTTTTGGACTTGGCTAAGTCCATCATCAGTAAAAACAAAATTTAAAACAGTAAAAAATGTAGAAGCTGTGTAAACAAGTCTTGAATAAAAGCAGTCTCACTGCAATACAAGCTGTAAAATACCGCTGCAAATACGTCGTGTAAGTCCGATAGGTCAAGAAATTTTACTATTCTGATTACTTAAGCCAACTTAGTTTAATAATAAACTGTGTGTTTATTTTTGTATTGCATCTCTTATGAAATCTTCATAGCCTTAACCGCGTCAGATTCGATTAATAAGATATAAACCAACTGAATGTGGTTTAGCTTTAGTGTAAAAAAAACTGTTACGGTAACGGTAATTAAACACTTAAGATTGATGGGCATTTCAACCGTGCCATTTGGTACGGAAAAAATTTCTTGAAAAACGTCAAAAAATAAATGAACCACCCCATGTGTTACACCCACGCGCGCAACTAGGATTTGCTAAAGGGTGGGGGGCTTATCTGAGAGATGCATTAAATAATATCCACTTATGTGAGAGATGCATTTAATTTATGTATGAAACAAGAATTTTTCTAAATTCTCTAAAAAATATGCTGATTGTCCCAATCTACATAGCCATACAAAAAAATATAGCCCGCAACTATCGATCTATCTTCCTTTTATCACCTATGTCAACAATTTTTGAAAAGTTGCTACATTCAAGACTTGATTTTTTTTCTGAAAATGAACTAATTACTAAACAACGGTTTGGTTTTTGTTGTGGTTACTCTACTGAAATGGCAATAACAGATTTATATAACTAACTTTTGAAAAATCGAGATGATAGTTACAATTCATGCTGCTGGTTTTTGGATTTTTCATAAGCCTTTGACGCTGTAAATCACAAATTACGTCTTGATAAACTTTGCTTTTGTGGCATTTGAGGAAATATGCATAATCTTTTCTCCAGTTATTAAACTAATCGTCTGTAGTTCACTGTTAGCTACAATATTCAATCAAAAGCTAATACAATCGTATAACGTACAACAAGATTTTACTTTGAAACCTCTACTGAATTCTTTGTAAGTAAATGATTTGCCACTTTATACAAACTTTCAAGTTAGAATGTTTGCTGATGACATAGTTCTAATACTAAAAAATAAAAATAAAGCTCGTTTTTAGCACAAGTAAATTAAAAACTTATAATTATAGATGAATGGATGAAATATAGTAGACTTTCTCGAAATTATACCAAAACTACATACTTTATGCACCAAATGTAACTCAACTTTCATGAAAAGCTTTTCCATAAAGATAGGAAAACATGCAATTCCATTTGTGGAATCCATTAATTATTTGGGTGTCATGATAAAGCAAGATTTAAAATGGAACGCGCATATTGACTACGTAAGCAAAAAAATGTCATATGCAGCCAGAATTCTTTCTATAATCTGGTATTATAACATAACTTAACACAGTAGCCTACACGTCAAAAATTGAAATTTAAAACCCCACAGTCTTTTTCACTCGAAATCGGATCATCCGGCGTATCTTATTCTACTTAAATAAGATACCCCTGATGATCCCAATTAAAAAAGCAAACACTAATCAAGTTATATTACAGTTTTTTTTTATATAAGTATTTAAAGTATGGAATTATTACATGAGGCAGTGCTTGTCAAACTTCTTTGGAAAAGATTCAAGTGATGCAAAGCAATATCATCCGTATTATGAATTTCAAATTTGTGATAGATAAAGCAAAAATGTGCATTCTGTTTAAATGAATGAAAATATTGAAAGTAAAAGGTATTTTTGAACTAAAAATTCCTAAGTTAATGCACTCTTATTATCACTTTATTTTACTTGAAAATTTCGACAACTATTTTAAATACGCCTCCAAACATCATGATTACAAAACGAGATTGATTACGGCAGACAATTTTTATTTGGAACGAACTAAAAATTGAAACAGGCAACAATTTTGCTCGTACATTGGCGTGAAAATATGGAACAATATATTACCAAGTTTCAAGCAATTACCAAAATTTTCATTTAGCAAAGAAATAAAATTTGTCCATGCTAAGTAATTATTGAAGTACTTACAGTCTTGATAAACTCGAGGTAAGACTAAGTGAGCTATTTTTGTTTGAATTTTGTGTTTTGTTTATTTCGTTTGTTTTAGAAATGGATCAAAACAAAGTTACGAAAAAAAAACTAATGGTAATTACAATAATAAATCAGTCATAAAGGCAACGTGACTCGATGACCCGAAAAAGGACTTTTGCTGTCCTGTTTGTTTGACAGTAAGCGACTTAAAACTAAAGTACTTGTAACTTTGGAATAGCCTATTAATTTCTGCGCATTCATCAACAGTTGCTTCTGTTATGTGTTAAATTAGTCCATATTTATTTCCGTGATTGGAATTAATATTGATTCTATTGATTTTGTGGATGTGGATATTTTTTTATTGGAATTAATTTTCTGGAAATTAAACTCAAATGAACAAATAAATAGAATTGAATTGATCAGCCTATCTAGCTAGCCTAGTCGACGTGAGTTGATACTCCGTGAATCAACATCTCTACTACGCAGCTATCCTTTGGGGTGGGTAAAATATCATGACGGGTATTTGGTATAACTCATGAGGTGGTTCATTTATTTTTTGACTTTTTTTAAGGTAAACAATTAGTTCATGATTTTGTTCAACAGTTGTTGCAACTTTGTTGATTTTGAAAACTGCAAACTTGTTATTCTTAAAACGTGGATCAAATGCCTTACAAAAACTTTCAGTACAGCCAATTCTGCAATTTTAAACCCGATTAAGGAGACAATAAAGCAACAGTAACATATTTTCAAGTAATTTTTTTCACCAAAACTTGTTATCTCATAACCACTAAATAAATTACCATTAGGCCTAACTTACCAAGTTTGTGCCACCCCGCAGTGTGCCCAGTTTGAATGAACAATAGGCAAGCTTCTATCTCGGTCGTACGGCTCAACCATCACCATAAACGGAACAAAGCCACTTGCAAAGGCAATTATCCAAATCAACCAAATCGATCTCTAAAAACAACAGCCGTTTTCGAAAGACTCTGCAATTAAATGCGACACCATTTTACACGTATTGAAATGTCTAACACCGCTTTTGTGTGTGGTATGATATATTATTTGTATTTTGCAGTCTTTTTTTGCATTCATTGAAACGTTAGTAGCGAGATCGATTTCTTTTTGATCTTAGTGTTGTATCAAATAAAAGATAAACCCCTGAACCTTGGCACAGTCTAAATCAGCTGATGATGTTGATTGCTAACCCTTCACCTCTGAACCTTAGCACTGATATATTTACAAGCATTATTAATTTGACCCTTATTCCCTTCCTAAATACCTGACTCTGATCCAAATTATTGACCCTTTTTAGGTTCATATATTGCACATACATATCTTTCTTTTTTCATTTTGCACGTAACACTTTTGTTTCGAAAGACGCACTTAACAAAATTGACTAAAATAGCTTGACATTGGACAGATCTCAATAAAATAGCAATAGTTGGAGTGTCTGGCAACATACAGCCGAACACTTAAATAATAATCAAAACTTGTATCAAAAAATCATAAAAAAATAAATCAGTTATGGTGTCATAAATTGGTTAATTATGTCACCTTGAAGGATAAAAAAAAACACACAGAGCAAACCAATTTTATATTATGTTGATATGGCTCAGTATCATTTACCATCAAAAATAAATAAATACAATTACCATCTAAATCCAAAAAATAAACTTAAAAACAATCGAATTTTCTAAAAACGTTCAACAAAATAAAAACCCTCACCTTTCCGTGTTGCTTTGCAAACAGCTTAAAATTATGAGGCCACTGAAGAGATATGAACCGTAAGATGGCGAACCAGAGAATATGCATGCTTGTGACGTAAGAAGTCAAAAAGTCAAAGCCCCAAATCAACTGAAGTTAAAAAAAATTACGTAAAGCTTCATGCAAAAAATATTCAGATAATATAAAATTGCATTTACACGAATAGGCTTTCAAGTGACTACATAACCGACATAACTGTAGCATGTACACTTATTGTACATAGCATTTGTTACGTACAGTATGAGCATTGAGCACAAAGCATTGTATGATGTATACTTGTAATGTAAGGCCTACTCGTTTAAAAATTTTAGTTTATCGTTTTCTCATTTTTTCAACAATTTAGGAAATTACGGAAAATCAAGCAGTAATCAATAACAAATTTTTAAAAATTGCAATACAGATCCTGTAAAGAAGAATTTGCAGTAAAAAACAACATAATAGCTCAAAAAACTATTGCTCAGAATAACTGTGGAATATAGGTGCTAAAAACAATAAAAAATAATGTCAAAATGTGCAATAGCTGTAGGAATTTTTAAGAAAAAGTATTCATTAAAATGCTTGATTAAACAAAAATGTTGTGGCATTCAAGAAAATCATTTATCTTGTTTATTTGAAAAACATTGACAATGACTGAAAATTATTAACGAATCCCTCATTACAATGCAATGATAATAATCAAATTAATTTTATTGAACTGTATATCTTTTTTTTTCAATTTTAGTTGAAAAGTGGTCAATACGTAATACAGCAGTTAAAGAAAAGCATCTGGCAAAATTAATGATAATGAGATATCAAGGATTAATTATTGTAATACTTCAATATTTTTATAAACCCATCTTTCATCAATTTTCTGCTTCAAAACTAACCGTTCCGCAAATTTTCGACTTCAAACACATTGTTTAGTCTCCAATTTTTACGCAATGGTTATTATTTTAATCATACAGTAACTCTGACTTCAATTAAAGTCTGTGCGAGAGAAACGCATTGTTGATTTCTGCCGTTAGTTTCATAGCAGCGTGGTACTGTAGCTAATCTAGCTATTACTAATGCGTGATGATATACTGTAGCGCAGACTGTAATTATCTGCGTCAGTTTTCCCAGTGGGCACAAAACGTCTAAAAGAAGTCTAGAACGAATTTTGGTCCAAATGTTGTCTATTTTGCAAAATGCACCTAGTTGAATAGGCGTCTGTACAAAGACGTAAAATATACGCAAACTCAACCCCGTGTTCAAGTCTAGCGTTATGTTTATTCGACTTTTTTGTATAGAAGTCTTTCCAGCTAAATGCATTTTTGCAAAGTAGACAACATTTAGGCAAAAGTTAAACCATCTGAATTACGTCTTCTGCATAAATCTAGACTATGTTTAAACATTTATTTGATTAACTTTGTGCCCTCGGGGTTGTTACTAAAACTGTTAATGTTTTGCTAAAGTTGGGGAAAAGACGTTGTGTTTAAAGCAAACTTGCAAACTGGCCAGCTAGTTCAGGCTCAAACCTGGCCGAACCCAAAATTGTGAGCCCAAAAATGTTCCGAACCTAAATAAGGATTTGCCGAAAAAAGTCCTACGATTAAGTCTATAAAACTGTATGGTTAATTACTTTTGTCCTTTAAGTAGCTTTAGGCCAGGTCTACAATGGGCTTAAAATAATAAGCGTACGATCGTGTCTTCTGTTTGGTTTTAACCAACTGGCAGACTGTACGCAGACTAGAACCGCCATACACCGGGTGTAATAAATTTCTGCTTTAAATAAACTAAGGATACGATCGTACGCTCATGCCTTTACGCAAAATGTACACCGAGCTTTTGTCTGCTGTGACTGAATAAAACTACTTACTGATGATTATTGGTAAACTGTAACGCATTAACGCTACAGTAATTGTGTATTAACAATTGCATTGATGTTTCGATAAAGTCTTCATTCAGTGTTGCAAAGTTATTCAAAACGTTTACATGCTTCTGGCCTAAAGTGTACCAGCGCGGAAGCCTCGAGAAGAGAGCCACCAGAACGGCGACTACTTCAAGCAAGCAATGCGAAAAAGTTGTCTTTGCAAAAGATTTGAACCTGCAGCCTTCGGGTTACCGATCCACTGCTCTATCACTTGAGTACTGCTCTACCACTTTTCTTGCATTCCTTGCTTTAAGTAGTCGCCGTTCAGGAGGCTCTTCCCTAGGTTTCGGCGCAGGATAACCTTTAGGTAAGATAGCACGTAAACGATTAAACATTAAAACTCTGGCCCAGCAAACGTCAAAACATCACAATTAAATCATTATCAAAGTTATTTTAATTATGTTTTTAGACTACCTAAAACACAAGGCATATATTGAGGCGGAATTAAGCCCCAAATTTTGTCAATCTAAACCCGAATTCGACTCGAAAACCCGTACCCGTTTTAGAGCACTGGCTTGAAGATGGAACAGTAATTGAGTAAAGCAAAAAAAATCAGTTAACGCAAATACAATCTAATAGTTTTGTTACAGTAAGTAGGCTTGCTTTGGATTCAAACAAAAACCTTTTGCCTTGCAAGATTCCAACCACTACGTTTCGAACAGAAAACCCAAGGCATGCCAATATCGATCATTGCTAAGTTGTCATGTTTACTTTACTCAATCGTAGTAGGCAAACTGTTTCGCTTAGTCATGTTTAGTTTTTACGTTCTTAACCCCAAATGTGCGTAGCGATTGGGATAAAAACAAGTTACTTTCTCTGTTTGCGTATTTTGATTTTACTAGTATTTACGGAAATGTAGTGATAAGTTGATTACTGTTTTTGCGACGGCTTAGTATTTTCCAATGGGATTAGTCCAACCAGAGGCTCTGAATAATTCACCCACTTTTGCAAACCAAAACTTGTTTGGGACAATGTTTGCAAAAAATAGCCTTTTTCCCCATAACTTTCCACGTGGTTTTTAATCTAATCTTTATAATATTTCTCTATAAATGCCCTTGCAACACTGCTAAATTATTTCCATTGACTCAAATGTAGAAGTAGATTTGAGATAAATGAACTGTTCAATTGTCGATTTCTTGAAACGAATTCTGTGCATTACTGTCTCAAATAGTTGGTGAGTTTTGTGCATTTATGTTTAATATTTGATTAATTTGTGCTTGTTATATTGCGAATTTGGATAATTATTTTTGCTTTGATAATTATTTCTCTTTTCTGATATTGCTGTACATAAAAAGCCTGAAGCTGCATGAAATAATGTTTAATCATTCATAAAGAACGTTAATTGTTTTACGCTGTAAAAACCGATTTATGCCTGCTTTCTATCGCATTTGTGCTGTGTTTATTTTAGAAAACCGTCAAAGTTTCACGTCAAAGCATCAAAGGTCAAAGTGTAAAGCGTCAACTGTCATTCGAAAGACGTCAATTCCACTGATAGTGATTTGTGCACCTTAGTCAATAGTGAACTGTTCGAATTGTGAACTTGGGTGTGCATGACGAGCCATCTCTGTTCGGTCGGTTTTGCGCACGTTTAAGACTGCGGCCGAGTTTTCCTGCAACAAGTCTGGCATCGTATATTTTAGAAATCTTGTTGATTTTGCCTGCTGCCGTCTATTTGTGTCTCAAAGAAGATATTGGGCTACTTGCAATTTGTGATTTTTACTTCAAACCTGGCGGTTTGGATTTTTGTTCTTTTAAATTATTGAAAAGTGCAGCTATGATTATGCAGTCTTAATAAAAACGCAATTGAAAATGTCTTATTCATTTTAAAAGCTCAATTCTACTATCGAAAGTGGAGTATATTCGTTTTTAGTGTTTTTGAAGAGATTCATAACTATTTCGAGTCAGTGTAAGTGTTTACATACGATCAATGAACATATGCATGCAAATATTTGCTCAATTTTAAAAAATAGTTCACGTAACGAAAAAAACGCATCGCAAACAGCACAACATTACCACTAAGCCAGGAACCATCAAAAAAAAATTATCTAGTCACCGTGCTTCCTGATAACGCCGAGTTACTAAAACAAAAAACGAAAAAAATTAAATAAAGCGAAAAAATCATTAAAATATGAAGGGGCAAGATACTTAAGCAAATGAGAAGCATAATAGCAAAAATGTAGATGTTTAAAAATAATTAAATACATAGAAGGCATGTAAAATTTAAACTTTGAACTTGTTTGGTTATTAAAAGATATTATCTGCTTCAAAAACTGCTACTGTTCGTTGCAAAATTAGTGATTCAAATTAACCGTCAGATTTGAATTTAGATAAATGGGCAGAGATGGGCAGCGCAAGTCATAAAAGTTGCGTTGCAAGCGCTTGCGCAACTACGACTTTGGAGTTTGGAGTCTTTTTTTTTCTGATGGCTCGTCAAGGAAGTTCTTTACTAGCTTCGATACATATTTTGTGGTTCTGGATCAATTAGCATCACTCTCTAACGAATGGAGCACGCAAAAAAAATCGTCTTGTTTTTAGTTTAAAGAAATTAAACCATCCAAGATTTACTTATAAGAGCTATACCACGGTATACTCTGGATATAGCAATACTGTCACTCTTGTTTGTAAAATCTTTCGAGCTTTCTCGGACTAGCAAAAAAGTTGTAATTAATAGTTTTGGTCGTTTCTTGCTTTTGAATTACGGTAAAAAAGTCGGACAGTTGAGAGTAACGCGTTTAATGCCTAACGCAAGTATATGATTTTTTTTAGAGACGAATGGCGAATTTCTAGAAAGACAATTGCAAAATTAATTGCTCTGTTTAAAATTTGATTTTACAACCAGTTTTAAATTACTCAATTGAAAAAAATTTTTTTGAAAAATCGGCAAAAAATAATCTAGAAACAAACGTTTCAGCGAAAAAAGACCTCTGCTTTAAATCCAATAAATGTTTTGCAAGCAGTAGACAAATGGAATTTCCCATGACGAGGTTTTTATGAACCTACTACCTCGTCATAGGCGTAGCCAAGGGGGTGGGGGGAGGGCAAAAGCCCGCCCTCTGAATTGAAATGCCACCAATGATAAAAGGATAAAACAAAGCCTCGTGGTTTTTTCAGTTTCCTTCAGCTTTTCCCGTATACAACAGTATAATACGAGTACAACCACAACAGACTAATATTAATATTGACAACCATGTGGCATGGGCCCCTTCAAATCAAATTTTTGCCATCCAATTTAAATGTATAACCCGGTAGAAATTCAAGATTTTTATCGTAAAAGTTGCAACCTTAGGCCCTCATCTAATCATTTTCCGAACTTAATGCAATATCATGACTACTTAGTAACCATCTATTGCACCAATTGCAGATCATAAACCACCTAGCCAGTTTTTATGCGGCAAAATACTTTTGACAAAAAAATTAGCTAGGCAAAATGCTCATTGAACAAATTATTGAATTTGAATTGAGGGGCCTGGGCCCCCTAGTTGAACATGTACTCCTAAACGCGGTTATTTTTATGACAAAAAATTCTCCAAAACAAAATACTCGAGTGATTATTTACTGCTAAAAATATTGCTGGAGGCTATTTGCTGCTAAAAAGCTGCTTCCACCTGGGCCAAGTCACTTACAAAATTTAACCCCCAAACTCAACATTTTAAACGAGTTTTGGACTTGATCTGTAAGTAAAGGGAAAACTCACAAGTTTGATTTTTTCAATTGGCTTTCAAATCTAAAAAATTTAGATACTTCAAATGGCTCTAAAAACGTACGAAATACTATCCAAATGGTAATAAAATAGCAATTTTTTTCCAAAAAAAAAATACAAAAATCGCCCAGCGGCCGGACCCATACCCCAGTCTGTGATACGTTTGGGCTAAAGCTAAACAGGTTTGCTCACCACGTCTCCCAGCTTAGACAATTTTTCAAAATTTTTTAAGTTTTGGTTCAAGTTCTTTCCCTTTAGCAAAACCCAGGTTACATGCCAACCCAGTCTAGGGCACCAGCAAAAAAATTTTCAGGGGAGTTCCAATAAGAATAGAGCCAGTATTAACTACTAAAATTTAAGAATTTTTGAAATTTGTGAGGTTTTAGAGAAAGTGTGTGAAAATCCAGGGGGCATGGCCTACCCTGCCCTCCCTTGCCGACGCCCATGAAGCCAGGCCCCGACTTCTGATCCTACATTTTACGATATCTTTGTCCCACAAAAGCCTCTAATTTCAAAAAATTTTGATTACGTCATTGCAAGTGATTTGCGGTTTGGCCCTCCCCTTCAATCAAAAATCCTGGCTACACCTATGTACCTCGTAAATGCTTTTTTTCTTAACTTTAATCATATTTGGTTGGAAAATAATCATTCTTAATCTACAGTATTTGAATTGCGCTTGCTCTCAAAATTGCTAAAATACTTGCTGCGCAAGCATCAGCGCAACCGTTCAAAAATAATTGCGGCGCAAACGCTATCGCAAGTAAAAAAGTTGCGCCGCAAGTGCCCCCTCTGTAAATGGGACATCTCGGTCTAAAACAGAAGCCACCAGGTTCTTGTTGAAGAGCTAGTGGAAAAAACGACAGTTATAAAACAAAATTTTCAAAGCAAAAAAAACAATTCAAACTGTAATAGTAATTAAGCAACGTTTTTTTTTGTACTGGTTTAAACACGGAACTCGGCTTCGTAATGCTAAAAAATTCAAAAAATAAAAAATACTGTAGCCTACTAACAGCTGGCTGCTCTAGCTTCGCGTAAATTTTGAATACAATAACTTACACAAGTTTTAAAGTGACAATTTTGATCAAAATCCTGAAATAAAGCTTAGTTTGAAGTTGCTGTTATATGTTGAACAGTTCCGGATTTTGGTTAACTGGTGCATTGTAATTGCTAGCCGTCTAACCTGGTTGTTGTGCAGTTATATGGAACTTTCAGAAACGTCAAAACTTATAAGCCTCTATGACTAGGATTCGCAAAATTGTTTGATTTCCGAACAGCCAACAGAGATGGACACGATACTTTCTAAAAGTACCGCGGTACTGGTACTTGCTTGAAAAAAGTTCTGTCAGTACCGGTACTATTTTTGAAAAGTAACGCGGTACTGGTACCGGTACTTGGTACCGGTACTTTTTGATGATTCAACTTAATTGTCTTAGACGCTTTGAAGAAAGTTTGGTTTAAAAAACTTGTAATTTTTAGACACGAAAAGCACGACAAGCCAAAATTACGACAACCTTTGATAAAAATCCAATCGTCAATTCGTAACTTAACCCAACCCTTTTGAGTTTTAATCTTATTTCACGCGGGGTGGATTTTTGCCCCACACTCAATTTTTTTGTGATAAATACCTTGAGAAAAACTTTTTTTTCTCAAACTGAGTCAAATTTCATCGTAAATAATTTTTAAAAATTTCAAGTTGCCAAGGTAAAGGGAAATTTTCCAATTTTGAAGTTTTCCAAAGTCACTGTCCAAAATCTGAGCAATTTTTGGCAAATATTTAATTTAAACGACGTCGTAAGACGTTTTGTGACGTAACCAACTTGACTAAAGGCATTTTATGATTCAATATCAAAAAACAAACCTACAGTATGTATAAAATTTGAACCGCCAGTGACTTCATTGCAAAAATGATGTCATTTTTCACAGATATGGTCGTGACGTTACTATGACGAACTCAGAACCAGTTTTTTTTTTAATTTAGAGAACACCAACCCGCATACCAAATTCGGTGTTCCCATGACTTTTGGGTTAAAAGTTAGTTATGAGGGTCGTTTTTGCCACCCGTGTGAAATGCCGTTGGTCAAATAGCCTACCCCGTGTAAAACAGGGTTATGTGTTTTGCTGCAGAGAATTATATGTTTCGTTTGACCATTGCACTTGAATGCATTGCAGTGTTATATTTTTATCAAATAAAGAGATTTTTCAACGTATCATTTTGAAAGTTAGTTGCATTTGAAGGTTTTAATCGACAAAACTTTCAAAAATCTTCGTAGCCTGCGTCGGCAAGAGTCATTGCTTGTTTCGTATAACAATCAAAAAGTTTGTCCGAAAATTCACTTTTGTTCATATCGCCTTTCCCATCAGAAAGATCTTACACTTCCAATTTCTCTGGTAGCAAATTAGTTACTTTGGCTTTGAACGTTTGCTGCGTTCCTTTATATACAAAGGAGTTTCATCATTTTCGACTTCAATCGTCATCTTAGAAAATACGGAACTGCAGATGCAGAGATGTTGGAATTACACATATTAATTGTTGCCGAGCACACCTTGAACCCAGACTCGGCGCCAGAATAGCGTGACTGGGAGGGCACCGAAAAATTTTTTCCACCAATTCGGGAGTGAACACCAAAAAAAAAAAAAAAAGATCTTTATCCCAGAGTTGAAAGTGGGCCTGGGCTTTTTGAGTCGGGTTCGGGCCTAAAGTTGACAAAAAATTCGGGCTTAATTCGGGCCGGAGACGTAATTTTGTTTTAGGTGCGCAAAAATATAATCATAATAGCTTGGCAACATTGCTAAAATTTTTCTGACCTAACTTAACTTTCGTGTTTTTTCGGGAATGATTTGGGCTTCAAATTAGTTTCGGGGTTTGGGCCGAGTTCGAGCTTATATTTTCGGGTTCAAGCCTGAACTTGTCGGCCCGTTTACAACTCTGCTTCATCCCAAATTTTGCCCCGTGGATACGGGTCGTTTGCCTCCTTTCGTGGCACAATGTTCGCTCGGGGGGGGTGCACGTTCTTAGCCTTGCGGGGTGCAATGGAATCTTATGGTGCGGATCGCGGTTCTTGCCCGCAAATTCAGGGGTGAAATAAAAAAAAAAGTTTTCGGCGCGAAATCTTAGGCTTCGTCTTAGCGTTCACGTGTGTTTTTCGTGCTGGGTCGAGACTATTTACTCACGCTTGTGGAGGCACAAGTAGTATCTGGAGGGACAAAGGCTCCGAAACGCTCTTCAGTGACACCGGGTCTGTTTCTTTCTGTTGAGATACAATCTTCTCTTGGTGGGCACATTTCTCGCTTGGAGGGTACAAGCAGTGATTTGGAGGGGCACGGCCTCGAAATGCCCCACCCGTGGTGCCGGGCCTGCTGGAACCTTTCTTTGGAGTGAACCGTAACATTATATTTTGGAGCTGAAAATTTATTAGCTCCACTCCAAAGTGAGAGAGAAATAATTTGGTTTTTGATCGATAAGTAATAACAAAAAACTGAAAATACCAAAATCTTTTTTACAAAAGTACCGCGGTACCGGTACTTCGGTATCATTCTTGAAAAAGTATCGTCGGTGCCGGTAACAGTACTAAGAAAGTACCGCGGTACTTTTGTACTCGGTACTGCCCACTTTTGACTGCCAATGTGTCGTTGTGTTCCTTGGGAAAAACACTTAAGGTATATTTTCCATTGGTGTCAAGCAGTTTACCCGCCGGGATGGTCCAACCTGGCGAAAGACTAGTAAAGTGCAAAGAGAACCCAAAATCAAAGCCCTGCGTTGGTGTGATAAGAAGGTGATGGGAAGTGCTTAGCTTATACTCATGAATAAATCTATTAAGAGCGAATAGGATTACGGTTTGAAACATTACGCTTACTTTGCACAAAGCATCTGTCCACATCCAAAATTCAAATCCCCATGTGTAATTGTACAGAAAAAGTGGGCTAATAATTGCTGATATCAAGTCAGAAACTGCCAAGCTGGTTATGAGTTGATACCATGTAGCTCTGAACAAAACAAAAGTATTTGAAATAAGGCTGCATACATAACGGAGTGAATTATTACTTGCTCCTTTTTTTCATCTTTTCTTCGCATTGCTCTGAATAAACTAAAGTAGTATCATAAAAATTAATAATATTTCTTGTCAATTCGACAAAATTTTTTTAGTAGAGTAAATACTAAATTGACTGACCTACGCAAACTATAAAATTTTACTCTGTATGTACAAATTATGATTATCCTTGTTTGTTTGTTTGTTTTTATAAATTGAGATACATATTTTGTGATTATAACTGGTATGGGTCTTCTTTTTTTGATTATTTTATTCAATCGGATTTCTAATTTGTAAATTTTGTGCAATAAAGAAAAGAAGAGCACAGAATTTGCAGTAAATCAAAATTATGTTAAATCAAATCATTCTAATTTTCTTCAAACTTTTGTAGCAAATTAAATTGATCCTTTTTCTTATGCGGTTATTTTTGTATCTGCACGACTTAGCTTAAGTGTACTTTATTTTATTTATAATATTTCTATTTCTAAAAACAGTTAATATCATTGTACACAAAATTTATCAACAACGACAAAAGAGACAAAATTGCTTCTACAAATCAATCAAGCTACTGTATTTGCGTTTTATGAAAGCGATCGCTCCACCGTATACTCGAGCACAGATTTGCATACGGGCCGACTAGTAGAGGCCCGAACCCGGCCACAACGACAAAAATGACTTGAAGCCAAAACCAGGCCTGAAAAGTCCCGAAAATTGGGTTGGATATAAAAAATGTTTATAGTTATTGCTCGCATATGGTTAAAATAAATTCATTCATTGCTGATAAATGCAACGTCGTAATAATAAATGTGTAATAATAAGCATATTGATGCTAACACTGATGCTCATACAAAATCAATGGAGGTCCTTAAAATTAGGTGAATCGTAGTAGACTAAATTGACGTTGACTTCATTCTTTTTGACTCAACCATTTCAGAGATATTTTACCCATAGGTGGGCAAGTTAATGCAAAACGTTAGCTTCGTTAACCACTAGTCCGTTAACAAACTTCACACCTCCGTTAACGTTAATTCGTTATTTTCAGCTTTAATTAACGGAAGTTAATAAAGTCCGTTCATCCGTTAACATTTTGCGTGTAATTTACATTTCTTTTTATTCGCTCGCTTCTAGAACACGTATTGACGCAGTTGAGCTGATTGTAAGGAAATATTTATTGCTATGGTGGTCTTTTTGTGTTCTGAAAGTTACATTTTACAGTCTAATCTAATTTCAAGATAAAAACAAGTTCAAATGCACAACGAAGCTGCAAGATATTAACGATAAAAACCTTAACGGAAGTTAACAGAACTTAACGGAAGTTACTTTAGTCCGTTAACAGCACTTAACGGAAGTTAATTTAGTCCGTTAACATGAAAAAACTTTTTAACGGATTAACGAGTTAATGAAAAAGTTAGCTTCGTTATTAACGGATTAACAATTAACGGACTTAAGCCCACCTATGATTTTACCTCAAACATAACGTAGGGGTCTCTAATGCAGGGATGCCGAAATCCGGGGGGGATGGGAGGGACATATCCCCCCAACAATTTGACTGTATCCCCCACAATAGTTTGAGTATGGTTTACATCTGCATGCCCCCCAACAATTCGACTCTGATGTGCATCTGAGCGTAGATAAAAGTGTTCCATTTTTGGTGAAGACCTTTTTTTTTTGGTCTTCATTTAATTTGCTCACCTGAACAACTTCGTGGTTGAGGTTCATCCCCCAAATGTTGAAAATTGGGCAAAATTGGGGTAAAATTGCAAATTATTCCCCCCAATATTCAACAAAGATCAGCATCCCTGCTCTAATGCTATAATTTTTCTTGGCAACCCTGGCACTGGTAGCTTTAGGGTAGTTAGCAATGCAATTCCAGTTCTCACCTAAAGCAACGTCACTTTTAGGCTACTGCATTGAGTCGTTTCGCTCTGCACTAATCAGGTTGATTGTGTCAGCACAATAGATTCAAGATAGCAAAAAGAGTAGACTGTTTGGTAGCCTAGCGATCTTATTAAAAATGAAGCTGCCAGAAACATTTCAATCTAAATATAGCCTAGCCTAGCAACAAGGCTTTTATTATTAGGCTACAAAGTACAAACTCATACCTGATAATAAGACTACCAATACTTGAGTAGGCCTATTGTATTTGCTTACAATAATTTGTGACCCTAGAATAAACTTTTCCAAAGTTTCTAAAAAGGGCCTACTACTCTAATACCCTTACTATATTTACTTGTTCTTAGACGTTACTTACCTAGTCTACTGCACAGTCTACTCTTTTTTTTTTTAGCTCGGATCTGTTGTGCTGACAAGATCAAACTGATTAGTGTGCAGAGAAACGACTCAATGCAGTAGCCTAATAGCAGGGTTTCTTAAGGTTAGTACTAGAATAAACTTTTCCAACTCAGTTACTACCAATGGCAGAGGTGGAGTCGAGGACACGAGGCTCGAGGCCAAGGCCAAGGACACAAAAAACCCGAGGCCAAGGACAGCCTTTCCGAGGACAGACACTCTCGAGGCCAAGGACAGGAATGCTCGAGGCCAAGGACACAGGCGCAAGTGTTCTCGAAAAAGATTTTTTTTTTCAGGCGATCTCAAAAAAAAGATAGTCTTCAAAAAAATTTTTGCTAGTGCTAGAGTTACGTAGCAGGGGCTTTTAAGTTCAAGCCTATGCCGATGATCTAGCAGTGTTGGTCACTAGTGCTGATATGCTTTGGATTAGAGGTATGGCCCCAAACTGGGCTTCTGAAGAAGAGTTGCATATTAGCAGCAAGAAAACCAAAATTGTACTGTTCACTCACAAACGGAATCAAGATTTGGGTTCCTTGTCAAAAAATGATTCAAAACTTGAACTTTCCAAGGAAGCAAGCCTGCTACGTGTTACTCTGGACAGCAAGCTAACTTGGAAACTACATATTAACCGAATATTGCAAAGCAACTACAGCATTAATGCAATGTAGACAAATAGTGGGTAAAATGTGGGAATAAAACCATCTATGATGAAATGGATATCCACAGCAATGATAAATCCAATCATGGCGTATGCGTGTGTGTTCTGGGCTAGTGGTCGCAACAAAAAGTATCTAGTAAGGAAACTCACAAAGGTGCAGAGACTTGCTTGTCTGAGGATTTCATTTAATTTTCCTAGCACCCTTATTGGTGCTCTGGAAATATTGCTCAACATAACTCCCAATGAGGAATTCTTATTGGCTGAAGCAGTGCGAGGGTCATACAAAATCACTGTTAGTGGGCTCTGGCATGTCAATGTTTTCCTTTGGGAAAACGAAAAGCCATGTTGATGTTTGCAATGAGGGTAGAAGATTCTTGCCGCGGCTGCAAATGGCCGAATAAAGAAAACAAACGTATTTGATGGAAATTTCAAATGTCAAATTATGGATAATGAAAAACAATGCTATCAGATCTGACAGCGTTGTAAATCAGAACACTGTCAAGCAGCTATCAGAGCACCCATAAAGTACACTGTAACATCAATTACAATGTTTAAGTGCATTAGAAACCAAAATCAGTTAGGCAAGCAAAACCACGTCAGTATTGCCTGGATTCCTAGACATGCTGGGGTACATGGTAACGAAGTGGCAGACTATTGTAGCCAAGTCAGGAAATAAATGGTCCTGAACCTTTTATTACAGTTCCGTATGCCAGCTGTGTTAGCATGGTTAAGACTGGTCCATCGATAGATGGAAATCTATGTGGAATGACCGGAACGACTGCTTGAGGATGAAAGAGTTTGTTGGTTGGACGTCTTCACGACTAACAATACGTCCCTTAACCTTAAGAAGCCTCAATTAAATAGAGTAGAGCAAGGTTTAACTGGGCACAGCAATCTACAGCGGCACTAGAAAACCACAGGTCGTGCTGAGTTTCTTTGTGTCCAAAATGCAGCCAGGATGAAACACCAAATCCTCATGTAGGCAATTGCAAGCTTGACCAAGATTTTGGATATTTTGGATTCGTGTTAAATATTTTGGAATCACCAAAACCACTGTTCAAAATGTGGTAACAAAAAGTACCACTAAAAAACTAGCCACTTACTTAAAGGAAGCAGGAAGGCTTTCTAATTTCGACTAGTAACCAAACAAAACAACAATAACATAGCAGCTACAGTTGCAATGGGTTCAAATGAGGTCTATGCAATGTGTAAGTGGATTTTCCTTACGGTTGCATCGCTGCTCATTAATAATAATAAAAAAAAAATTTCAGGCGATCTCCAATTGCGGAAAACAAAAAAGGTCTTCGCAAATTTTCCGCAAGGATTCTGGCATTTTCCAACAAGATTTTAATGATGCAAAAAATAGTGCTGTCTTCGAGCCGAGGACAGGGCAATTTTTGAGGACTTGAGGCTTCAAGGCCAAGGACTTGACCTTTGAGGCCAAGGCCAAGGACTTCAAACTGTGTTCTCTCGAGGCCAAGGACGTCCTCGAGAACTCCACCTCTGAACAATGACAGACAGACAGACAGAATTTATTCGCCGATTAAAATGAATCATAATACCAAAAATGGCCTACTACTACGCTATCAACGTCAGGGTTGCCAATAAAAATTATAACGTTTGAGGCCGTACGTCGTGTTTTAAGGCAGAATATCTCTAAAACATCTGGGTCAAGAAGAATGGAGTCAACGCCATCTAGGCTTATGCAATCGGCCTAACTGCAGATGTTTCATTGCTTTTGACTTTAGTTCTAAAAATTTGAATAAGGCCGTCATTCAGAAAGCAAAATATTTTTTGATTGACAGTTTGTTGCATTTAAAATACGAAAACACAAAGCAAATCAAATATCGAGCCCAACTTAAGCTGGACATTTTTTCAATTTTAATCACGCCCCTACCCATACCCGACCCGAAAGGCCCGGCCCGACTTACAACTATGCTTGAGCTATGATATGTTTTAAGCCATATTACAGATGATGCAGTTGTATTATTCCTTGTTTTTCTTTTTCGTACAGCACTTCACTAACTTTAGGTTTGATGACTTTGCCACTGTGATTATTGTAAGCAAGTTCGCTATAATACCAAAGACACAGAGAAAACAAATTATAGAGGCGTATATTGCAACATCACGGTCATTGAAGGGAAGGACAAACACGAAACCACTGCAAAAAAATCGTACATTAATAGTGATATAATAACAATGATTGTAAAATTAATAACAACAAAAGTAAATAAATAATAACAAAAATAATAAAAATCATAACAACAAATAATAATGGTAATAGTCAGGATCGCTACTAGGATTTTGTAAAAGAAGTGATTTTTCTGCGTTAAAAAAGTATTCATTGGGCGGCATGTTGAGCAAAATAATGAATCTGAAACGTTTCTTTACCCCTATTTACTGGCCAGTTGCCAAGTACAAAACACGTTTAAAACTTGCATATTTGGGTTAGATTTTTAAGTGACTTGTCTAGGGGCTAAAACCTTTCGGTTGTTGTATGACATAACTGGTGCGAATGTTTTGACCTGAAAAGGCCAAGACAATGTTTATTTAGCTTTGATGGCATTTTTTCAATGTACCAATACAAGCAATTCAACACTTCATCATTTTCGGTCTTTTGACGTTTGCATACCAGAGTTTTAATGGTTAATCATTTGCGTGCTTTCTGGCTTAAAGGTAATGAACTGGTCTGGTGGCTCTTCAACTAAAGTAGTCGCCGTTATGTGGCTCTTCCCTAGGCTTCTGCGCTGGAGGCCTTTAGTCTAGAAAGTAAGCAAATAATTAAACATTCCTGGTCTTATTGGAAAAGGAAAAACTAAAAAGATTATTGGTTTGTTGGTCAATTGGGGTTTGGGATATTTCCATTTTATAGGTCAAGCGACGTTTTTGTTCAATTCACTTTTGTTGGCCAAATGAAGCCTCCTCCATTAAAATACTTACTTACTTGTTAAATTTTGATGACGTGGCAGCAGTTGTATTCATTGTATGCATCAAAATAAAACAACTGTTTTTGACTAACAATCATGGGGAAAGATTTTAGAGCATAGAATTAAACTTAAGAAACAACTTTACTACGAAACAGTACATAACTATACTGTAATTCTACAGTATTTTGAATAGGCTTACCCCTGATGATCACATTTTCAGGGGAAACAGTCTTTTGGGTTTTATAGGTTTTTGATTTTTAATGTTTGATACTGTAGTAACCTGCAGTGATATTTGCTCCAACGCTTTGTTGTTGAGCATTTTTTGAAACCCTGATATCAACCACATACTGCAGTATAACATACTATACGGTTATGGAATTATCCATTTTATAAAATGCAATGATCGAGTCCAGAGGTGGAGTCGAGGACACTAGGCTCGAGGCCAAGGACACAAAAAACCCGAGGCCAAGGACAGCCTTTCCGAGGACAGACACTCTCGAGGCCAAGGACAGGAATGCTCGAGGCCAAGGCCAAGGACCAAGGACACAAGTGCAAGTGCTCTCCAAAAAAAAAAAAAAGGTCTTCACAAAAATTTTTCAAGAGATCTCCACAAAAAAACGTTTTCCAAAAAATTTTTCAAGCGCTTCACAAAATTTTAACAATTCAAAAAATAGTGCTGTCCTCGAGCCGAGGACAGGCCAATTTTCGAGGACTTGAGGCCTCGAGGCCAAGGCCAAGGACTTGACCTTCGAGGCCAAGGCCAAGGACTTCAAAATGTGTTTTCGAGGACTCCACCTCTGATCGAGTCAATCCGTTTTATAAAAAGAGATTGATTGCATCAACTGATATTAATTCTCTGCATCCAAATCGAATCACGACCGCAATGAATTGGCGATAATGTCAGTCTAATACAACTCAGTGCATTTCAGCTTGACAGTTTGTCTCTTGTAGCAAGCCAACGCTCTTTTTTTTTTGGTTCCAATGGAAATATCAAAAAAAGAAATATGGACACTTTCAGAGGGCGGCAAGAGTTGGATCTAAGAGTGGCAAAAATATTACAGGTTTGTTTTTTCTTAATTAGTCTTTCTATTGGATAAATGATAATTAATATCTAGAGCAATTAAAAGTTTGTGGACCATCGTGTAGTAAAGAATAGTTGCAATCTTATATAAATAGTCCGCGCTTTTCATGCTATGCAATTTTGTAAATGGCAGCAGTAACTACTTCATATGGTCATATGCAGTCTCCAAAAAGATTACTTTTTTTGTACTTTTGAGGAGTGCGATTTTCCGTTCAAACAATTCAAAGTCTTGTGTTTGAAAACACGTGGTCTACCAAAAGTGCAATCAATTATTGCTAAATTTGAATGCATCAGAAAATCAAAGGTTGAAAATGATGAAAGAAAACTGAAAAGTGCTTTATTTTATCTAAGTCAATAAATTAAAAGAAGTGACTCGGCGTTCGATACGTTTGCAGTTAAATAAACGAATATTCCGATGACGTCATTCGTTTTCGGAAGTTTTTGTTTTGATTATACATAGTTATAAGTTAGGGTCAGATTTAGGATTACAATTAAGGTTAGGGTTAGGTTTTTTAGGTTTTATTACGAAGTGTCTGCGAGTCAACGTGAACGTGCGTCAAGTCTTTTCCTAACTTAAAATGCCAATCAAGGTGAAATTTAGTAAGAAGATCACCAGCACAAAGCAAAAGGGCTTGTCCGAAAACCAAGAGCCGCAATAGGATTTAATTTGAATAAAAACTGATGATGCCCTTTGGGCGAAACATATTTTCAAGTAAACGTTAAGTAATCTGTGCTTTTAGAAAGTGTTCGATCTTTTCTCAGAGTTATGTTAAGAAAATCAATTATTCACAAACCACAAAAATTTTTAAAGGCCACCTAATGTCCGCAAAGCAACGCCCTTAAAATGTAATTAAAAAATATTAGTAATCGAATGCTGTAAATCCGGTTTAGATGCATGTTTCAGTTTCAAGAAAATGAAGAGCCATTATTTACTCGGGATTACCTTTCGCGTTTTTAAAAAAATGACATGACGTCATCAGACCCAGGAGTTTGGTGCCTTGACTTGTTTATCATTGCAGAGGATAGGCGATTTTTAAAAGGCATGTGATAGCAGCTTACTAGTCAAAAAGAGTTGCGCAAAAAAAGCGTAATTAGCTCAAAGTAGTTTCATTGCCAAGTTCAGAAGTGAATTACCCGTAGCAATCAGCTTTTATTATCAGTATTGAACGTCAGTTTTACTACCAGAAATGACTCAATCACTCAAAAACTCCAACTGTACAAATATTTTCGTATTCTATCAGGCATATCCGCAGAGATGGGCAGCGCAAGTCATAAAAGTTGCGCCGCAAGCGCACGCGCAACAACTCCGAAAATCTTGCGCCGCAAGCGTTTCCACAAGCCCAAAAAAATAATTACGCCACAAGCGCAACCGCTAGCGCAAGTGTGACTTTGAAATGTATAATTTTATTTGACTCACTGCTCAAACTTCACTAGTCACTAGGTTACGGTACAAAACCAATATTCAAAACAAATTATACACGCTACCAAATCAGTAAACAAAAAATTTTTGATTTCGTTTAAAAATACAAGCATTTGAAAATGCGCATCGCTTACCCTCTTTGGGCAAAGAACATCTTTATACATAACGAAAAAAATTACCCTCAACACTCGCACTCAAGGAACCGCGATGTTAAAAAATTCCGCTAATATAGTCAGGATGCCGGGGTAAGCGAACGACTTCGGAGTCACTGTTTTTATTTAATGGCTCTTCAAGGAAATCCTTTACAAGCTTTGATGCATATTTTGTGCTTCTGGAGCAATTAGCATCACTCTATGACAAATGGTGCACGCTAAAAACTCATCCTGTTTTTGTTTAAAGAAATTGAACCATCTAAGTATTACTTATAAAAGCTTTACCAATGCTGTCACTCCTGTTTGTAATATCTTTCAAGTTTTCCCGGACTAGCAAAAAAGTTGTAATCAATAGTTTTGGTTGTTTTTCGTTTTTGAATTACGATACAAAAAGACTGTCACGAGTAACGCGGTTCAAGATTGTTTCAAAACGACTGTTTCAAAACGACTAGCGTATTTCTAAAAAGATAGTTATAAAAACAATTTTTCTGTTTAAAATTTGATTTTACAACCATTTTTTAACTTACTAAATTGGAAATTTTTTTTTGAAACAGCTGCAAAAAATATTTTAGATAGAAACGTTTCAGCGAAAGATGACTCCTGCTGTAAATCCAATAGAAGTATTGCAAGCAATAGGCGAATGGAATTTCCCATGACGAAGCTTTTATAAACCTACCTTGTTATAGGCGTATCCAGGGGGGCGGGGGGCAAAATTGCCCCTCCCCCAATTGAAATACCACCAATGATAAAAATAATAACAGCAAAGCGTTATGTTTTTTTCAGCTTCAGTTTCTTTAAGCATTCTGGCGTACAACAGTATACGTGTACAACAGACTAATATTAACGACCAGGCAGGAGGCCTGGGCCCCCTCAAATCAAATTTTTGCCATCCAATTTAAATGTACAAGGGTCATTCAATAAATTAGGTAAATTTTTCAAGATAAGTACTTATAATTCAGATAGAAGCTTAATTTTTTTTCAACATAGTCTCTCATCAATTTCACTCATTTTTCCCATCTGTGCACAAGTTTCCCTATTCCGTCAGCACAAAAATCTTGTAGAGTAATGTCTCGTCCAGTCGCTCACAACCCTTTTGACTTCATCGTCACTTTCAACTTTGTGTCCCTCGTGAACTCTTTCATTGCACCAAACAGGTGAAAGTCTAAAGGGGCAAATCTGGGCTGTAGGGGAGATGAGGGAGCAGTTCCCAGCTTAGGTTGTTGATGGTCTGCACGTTTGGGCTGCTCTCTGAGGCCTTGCGTTGTCATGATGCAAGATGACTCCTTTCGACTGATGACCCTGCGTTTGTTCTTTATGTCTTCTTTGCGTTTGTTCTTTATGTTTGTCCCCTGCGTTTGTTTTTTATGTTTGTTCTTCATGAAACATGTGGCACCATACACAGTTGACATTCTTCTATGAATTTCCGCTGCTTTGCACCCTTCTGCAACTAAAAACTTGATAACTGACCGTTGCCCAATCCTGGAACATACTCCTTAATCTGCCATTTTTGTTTATTACCAAAACTCTTAAACTTTTTTTTTAATCGGCGAAAGAAATTTCTTCCATGTGAATAAGAAGAAAAACAAGAAAAAAAAAAGCTTATATCTGAATTATAAGTCTTAATACTGAAAAATTCATCTTATTTATTGAATGACCCTCGTATAACCCGTATTCATGACAAACCAAAATTTCCCAAGGCAAATATTCAATTGACTAATTACTGCTAAAATTATTGCAGGAGGCAATGTACTTTGGTTCTCTAACCTGGGCCAAGTCAATTACAAAATTTAACCCCCAAATTCAAGATTTTAATCGTGTTTTGGACTTGATTTGTAAGTAAAGGAAAGACTCAGCAATTTGATTGTTTCAATTGGCTTTCAGTTCTTAAAAATTTAGTTATTTTAAATGGCTCTACAAACGTACGAAATGTGATCCAAATGGCATTAAAATACCTTTTTTTTAAATTTCAAAAAATTGCCCAGCGGCGGCCCCCAGACCCCCACCTGTTATACGTTCGGACTAAACTAGTTTGCTCATCACGTCTCCCAACTTACTAGACAATATTGCAAACCTTTTCAACTTTAGGTTCAAGTGCTTTTTCGTTAGCAAAACCCAGGTTACATGCCAACCCACGCCCCGGTTGCTGATCATCCATTCTACGGTATCTTTGTTCCGTAAAAAGTCCCTCTTTTTGAAAAATTTTGATGACGTCATTAAGTGTGATTTGCGGTTTGGCCTCTCCCCCAATCAAAAATCCTGGCCACGCCTATGTACCTTGTCAATGTTTTTTGTTAACTTTAATCAGACTTGATTGAAAAACACTCATTCATAATCGTATTTGACTTGCGCATAAAATTGCTAAAATACTTGTGGCGCAAGCGTCAGCGCAACCGATAAAAAGTAATTGCGGCGCAAGCGCTATCGCAAGTGAAATAGCTGCGCCGCAAGCTTGCGCCGCAATTATTGCGGCGCCAGTGCCCACCTCTGCATATCCGTACCCAATACCGGTATAGGCTACCATAGTGTAAAAAACGATTTCAGACTCAACAAGAAACTATTGAAAGCCTCTGCTGTAATTATGTACAAATATTTTACCCTTCTAATACATGTACCAGCAGGCTACTGTACTTCACTGCGTAGGATTAGGAATATACCGGTACCTTACGATACAAATGGTACAGATACCAGATTCAGATCAGAAGCCTGGTTTGGTTTGGGTTTAAAGATATGATCCTGTTGAACAATGGGAAAAACAATGACCCAGTCAGATTGCTGGGTGCTTGGGGAGCAAATTACTGGTGGATGGGTAGTAGGTAGGAGTATTGGTACGATAGGCTAATAATGGCAAGGAAGTAAGAGCCGCCTGTACCGGTATGTTACATTGATACGATAGGCAAAAATGTTACCATTACAAGTAGCATTTTTGTATTAAAATTTCATATTCACAATACTAGTAGGCCTACTTGAAATAAGTTACCTGCACTCACTGGTAGTTGTCTGGCTGTGCAGATTTGAGGCACCAGTACACCGATCTGATACCGGTAGCCTAGTCCGGTACCGCTAAACTATGGCACCCTTGCAGATTAGTCCAGCCTACTATATTGCCAGTAGAAAAATATTTACTGAAACACAAACCAAACCAATACTGATCTGAATCTGGTATCTGTACCATTTGTATCGTACGGTACCGGTATATTCCTAATCCTACGCAGTGAACTACAGTAGCCTACTGGTATCAGAAGGGGTAAAATATTTGTACGTAATTGCAGCAAAAGCTTTCAATAATTTCTTGTTGAGTCTGAAATCTTTTTTTTACGCTATGGTAGCCTATCGGTATTGGATACGGATATGCCTGATAGAATACGAAAACTTTTGTACAGTTGGAGTTTTTGAGTGATTGAGTCATTTCTGGTAGTAAAACTGACGTTCAATACTGATAATAAAAGCTGATTGCTACGGGTAATTCACTTCTGAACTTGGCAATGAAACTACTTTGAGCTAATTACGCTTTTTTTGCGCAACTCTTTTTGACTAGTAAGCTGCTATCACATGCCTTTTAAAAATCGCCTATCCTCTGCAATGATAAACAAGTCAAGGCACCAAACTCCTGGGTCTGATGACGTCATGTCATTTTTTTAAAAACGCGAAAGGTAATCCCGAGTAAATAATGGCTCTTCATTTTCTTGAAACTGAAACATGCATCTAAACCGGATTTACAGCATTCGATTACTAATATTTTTTAATTACATTTTAAGGACGTTGCTTTGCGGACATTAGGTGGCCTTTAAATTGAAATCTAAAAAATAGAACCCCTTGCAGCCTGTTTAGTCTATTAACTCTTCAGAAGGGATATCGTTGAGATTCGACGGGACGAAACAGGCAGTGCGGGATTTTAGATTTTAAATTTCGATGGTTTGTCACTGATGGATTTTGTTAGTTTGAAATAAAAATATTTGCTGTTAAATACAGTAGGACTGATTTCATGCTATCAAAAAAATCGATAAGGCAAACCCACTAATGAATTAATATGTGTTCGATAAAGCTCCATATCAAAATTACATCACAAATGTAGCGTAACTATCAAAAACCATTAAAATTAGTAAAAAACTTTACATTTTTAAAAAATCATTTGGCTTTTAAAATTAGTGCGTCTTTTGCATTATTTTCTCATGGGCAGTTGAATTGTTACGCAAGCTAAAGAAATCAAACGCTCTACAGGAAATTAAAATTTAGAAAAAAAACAACCGCGATTTTGGTGCCTTTTTTTAATTTACATTGCTGTTTGTTCTAGTTGCTTGTTATAATGTTTTTAAAACTGTAAACTTTTGTTTCGTAGTTCTTCCTCTACAAAAGTCTTAACATGTATCTGTGTTTCATCCCAACTGATTATCCAATTATTTTAACAGCTTAAACTTGATAATTTTTAACTGTGAGGCATAATTATTGTTATTATTAAATGCTGTACGAATGAACCAAAATACGACTTAATTCACCTTGCGGCATAGCGTTACATAATACTACCACTGTACAATTAAATTACAATAATAATAGTAATAAAATGTAGCGTGAAGTAATACCATAATTTAAAAAAGTCTTAAGCTTGGTTTCCGATTTAGGAGAAATTTTTGAAAAATGAAAAGAGTACGCTGAACTTATTGCATCATCATTATATTAGCTCAATGCAAACAAGAATTACGCAAATAATATTAGGTTGAGTTTTACAATTTACATTGTTGTAAGCACCAAAACATATTTAACGTTCTTTACATTTTGAAAAGATTCTTTGGACATTATCAATAAACACACAGAGCGCTTGTGTTTTGTAAAATATTTCTACACCCACCGTTGATTTACAAAATTACGCAGAAATAAACTGTGCAATCTGTGCTTAGTGCTTATACTGTACATATATACGCAGTATTTTGTGGCATTCGCAATTGCTTTTTGAGCAATTCGTGGAATTCTAATATCAATCACAGTTCGAGTATGTGCCTTTATGCTAATTACTGCTGAGTTTATCTCTAAATAAAATTTTCTCCTTTTTTGCGATGAGTTCATAACATTCGTACTATTCCAAGTTGAGAATCATTAGAAAAAACCTTATCTAAAATTTTAGTTTTGCTCAAAGCTTTATTACTAGCTTGGTAGCTTGCTTCTTTTGATGGTTATTTATTCCTGGGTAGTTTGTAAGTCTTTATGCACTCTGCTTGCGCCTGACTAATCCCACTAATACAGTACAAACACACTTTTTTGGTTCTTTGTTTGTAAAACCACCAAGGGAACCACAAGGGTACCAGAGATATCACACCTCCGGGCGGGAAACTATAGCGATTCAAATGAAAAAATAGAAAACAACGGCGGTTAGCAAGTATATTAACGATGACAACATTACAAGAATTACACAGCTAGATGAGTATCCGCGACCGGTTTCGTTCTTGCTCAAGAGACTCATCAGGCGGAAGAGCAAAAACAGCTTGAGACATCAACGAGAAAACCAAATAAAATAAAATGCAGCGACAAAGAGCAGAGTTTGCAAAATCGCCATTATGCATAGGCATCACGCTTAGCGAATTATGCATAGGAAATTCTCCGTGGCTGCATTGCTTAATTTGGTTTTCTCGTTGATGCCCCAGGCTGTTTTTGTTCTTCCGCCTTATGAGTACCTTGAGCAAGGACGAAAGCGGTCGCGGATGCTCACCTGTGCAATGTTGTAATCGTTAATATTCTTGTTAGCCGTTGTTGTTTTCTCTTTCTGATTTTTTTGGTTCTATTTGCACAGGCCCGGCGCCACGGGGGGGGGGGGGCATTTCGGGGCCTTGCCCCAACCAAATCACTCCTTGTAACCCCAAGCGAAAAATGTGCCCCCCTCCGAGCGAGGGTTGTGCCCCGAAAGAAAGTAACTGGCCCGGTGCCACTGGAGTGAATTTCGGGGCCTGTGCCCCCCAAAATACTGCTTGTGCCCCCCTCAAACATGAGTAAAATTTCGTTCCAGGACAAAAAACTCGAGTGAACGCGAAGACTGAGCCTAAGATTTTGCGCTGAAGACCTTTTTTTTGGTCTTCATCCGTGAATTTTGGGCAAAAAGCGAGATCCGCACCATTAGACTCCGCCATACCCCCCAGAGCGAGACTTATGCCCACCCCGAAAGAAGGTAAACGGCCAGGATGAAGACCTTTTTTTTGTCTTCACTCCCGAAGATGAGGGTAAAATTTATTTGTGCCCCCAAATATTTTTTCTGCCCCCCTCCAGTTACGCTACTCTGGCGCCGGGCCTGTATTTGCAAGTTTTCTGTCAGACTGTTTACTAACCAACGGCTAAACCAGGGGTCGAAATTAACTTTTTTAACAATTTGCCCGTCAAGCAAGTGATATCAAATTTCTACTTGCCCGAGAAAATTTCAACTTGCCAGAAAAAAATAGGCACAATAAGTTTTGAGGCTGTTTACCTCTGGAAAAAGTTTATAAAATGCTAGTAACTTTTTGGCAAAAAGACTGAATTTGCATACGTGTATCCTATTTCACGAATCAAGTTTTTGTGCGCGATTGTTATGGTAAAGTGACGTAATAAACAACTTATTCCGGGTGCAATAGGCAAAATTTGATTTTTTGGTTCTAGTGGATTTTCAATCGCGAATATTTGAGAAACAACACCAGCTAGAAAGCCGAAATTTTTTGCAAAAATTGTAGGAGCTAAACGATCTTCATGATAATCATAACAAAAAATTGCAAAATTCTAGAACGTTGTTTTAATGCACCGCAAGGTATAGTTGTACTTGTGAAGTTTGAAACAGCGGTTAACGCGGCAAGCGTGAGAAATTTTTTCTCAAAAAAAAAAACGTAGCACTTTGAGCCAAAGAGTTGCAAAGCGCGTCTGAGGATTGAAGAATTTGCGTACGACTAAGATGTGCGTACAATTAAACAAAGTGTTCATTGTGATAATTGGAAAGTGCTAAAATAAACCAAGCAACAGCTTTCTTTACTTACATTTTATTACTACAAATTGGACCTAAATGGCATTTCTAAGTAATCTTGTTTCAAATCAAATTTTTCGTTATACTCGCTATATTACGCCGAAGCGTGTAACGAGTTTGCGGGGCCCATCTCCACGTCATTGCGCCTGCGGGCAACACAGCTCCTTTCGAAGAAATATCGCAGCAGTGGCGAGCCGTTGGCAACGCTGAGTTTGATTTGACCGGCACGAGATTTGATACTTGGACCTTCCGCTCCAGAGACGAACGCGTTGCCGTTCTACCAACTGGCCGGTATTCGCAAGTAATCTTCTTTGATGTTGCTGTATTTTATTAGTTTGCCCGTCGGACAAATTAAGCCGAAGAATAACTTGCCCGAGGCAATTTCAGCTTGCCTCGGTCAAGCGTTAATTTCGAACCCTGGGCTAAACTGAATGGTTCCTAATCCTTTTAAACGCTCAAATAATCACAAAAATATTACACCTTTGCTCGTCTCAATATGGCTTTAGCGTGTTTTCAAAACAAGCAGTTTTGTGGCATATGGCTTATCCCAAACGAAAATTTCCACCAATTTAGAAAAAATTTGGCATGTGTATTGCAATCAGTGACAAGGTAAACAAAAAATTGAAATTAGAGCAAATGTGTTTACGTTTAAGCTTTTATGTAAAAAAAAATTTACCACGCATATCTAATTACCTATTGTGGTATCATTACACTTTCATTGGAAGTGCGGATGAGTTATGTCAATACTTTACCACAATATTAAAGCATTAATAGTTAAAACCTTGTAAAACCATCATTACGAGTGAGTATGACCGTTAAATTCTGATGTATTAAGTATAATTGTTTGATGTTTTCTACAGGTGTTTAACTTCATTTTAAATCAGGGTGTCGAACCGTTTCAAATCACGGTTCGGGTTCAGGTTTAGCTCCTGCTCAAAATATTTTAGCGGTTCAGGTTTGGTTCGGGTTCACTTGAGCACCATTTTCGAGGTTCAGGTTTGGTTCAGGTTCACTCAAGTAAAATATTATTGGTTCAGGTTCGGTTCGGGTTCACTGACTTAAAGTTTAACTGTCGTTACTCGTTTCGTCCAGAAAAAAAAAGGAAAAATTGCTGATTCTGTTGATGATCACCACTGCTCTTATTGTGCGTGTACCAGCGCCAGCGGCATCCGGATATGGAAAAATATATTCTTACTTTTGTTAGGGGTTCAGGTTCGGTTTGGGTTCACTTGAGCACAATTTTGAGGGTTCAGGTTTGGTTGAGGTTCACTGAAGTAAAATTTTGCTGGTTCAGGTTCGGTTCGGGTTCACCAAACTGAAACGGTTCATTCGGGTTTACGGTTCGGGTTCAGGTTCGGTTCGACACCCTGTTTTAAATGTATTATCAAAATATCGTGAAAGTTCTCAAGTCTGTTTGGACTTGGAAGCATGGTAAATGGATTTCTTGAATAATAAGTTTAATCAAAATCGTTACAGCTGAGATCCTGCAAAATATATTTCATGAGAAGCACTTATGCGTTAAGTTAATGCCTAATTAATGCAAATACGGAGGTGAAGCAAACAACAGCATTCTGCTCCTTTTGCTTGACTGTCAAGCCCAGCCAATTTCAGTGCACCTGTAAGTTTGCTGTGATAGTTACAGGGATATAGAAGCGAAAGTGGAAGCGGGAAGCGGTGGAAGTGGTTAATTGTTGAGGAAGCGGAAGCACTTTAGTAAAAAAAGTCGGAAGCGAACTTGGAAACGCATAATTTTTGGAGGGGCTGGAAGAGGAAGCAATTTTAAAGCAATAATGTGCTTCCTCTAAAAACTGATTATTGGTCACCACAAGATCGAGAGTTAGAGGGGCTTGGCAGCATACAAAGGGTTATTTGCGAAATTGCTCCGCTGGCTAACTGGCCCAAAAAGTTGTGTGCAACTGCCTAATTTTTTAGTTTTTTTACCTAACATATCGTCTGTGTCTAACATAGCGTCTGCTTACAGATGCAGGGCTATGACCAACTTAGCTTAGCAAAAACTTACTGATGAGATGTAGCAGCTTTAAAATTCAACACATCTGTAGTAGGACAATTATTGTCAATACTGACACGCAACTAATCATTATAATAAACAGTTTATTTACATTATTTACAAGAATTACGCTAAACGTGTTCGGCAAAACACTATGCCCTTGTCAAAGCATCGAAACAAATATAACAAACTATTAGTTTTCACATGAAATATAATTAAAATTGATTTACGTTTTCGCTAAACTTTTGCTGTCGTTATAAGTTCGACTTAAACCAACTAAAAAACTAATTACGTCAACACATGCAATCAGACGAAATAAGCAGTGCAGTTAAACGTTGGAAAAGCGAGGGACAAGGTTTCTTAAACTTGTCGCAATAAATGTGGCAGCGCTGTTGTGGGTAAGTTTCAAATTATTGTCAAACCAAAATGACTCGTGAACGATCAAACACTATGAAATCAATTAAAATATTTTTAACAAGAACGAAGATCCATTTCCATATAGCTGCCTGTTGAGTTTGGGTTTGTATTTTATAATTAATAATGCTTCATAAATTTTGGTGTCGTCGTCCGCAGTACACTTTCGTAAAATTGAAAACGGTTTTAAAATATCATCAGACTTGACACAATTATTGCAGTCTAAAATATGCTCTTTAACAGCACTTTTCCGAGTTATGCTGTTTAATGCCCAGTGCTCCTTTATTCTGGTTACCAAGTGCCTGGCTGACTTACCAATGTAAATCAGACCGCCTAACGTGGACATGAAAAACAAAACAATAGACAACATTGGACAGCAAAGGCGTAGGAGTACGTGATTTCAATTGAAATAATTGCCAACTTTAAACGTTTAGTACGTATAGGTATCAGTTTTACTGTAATCAAATTAGCTGTTAATTTAGATAATTGTTTCGTGAAAAGCTGTGATGATTTGCCAAAGTACGGTATACCGAAAAACAGTTTTCTTCGTTCACATTTGCTTTGTCTTTTAACCCGTGGTACCTTAATTTTCAAAAACTTTTCGACAGATTTATGTAAAAACCAATTTGAGTAGCCGCTGGCGCGGAACATATGCCGTAAGTTTTTAACTTTTGTCTAAAAAATATTGTCCGTAGAACAAATTGTTTCCAGCCTCCAAAGCAGTTCCCCCCCGATGCAAATTCCTAGCTACGTGCCTGCACCAGTGTGTGTTGGTTTCCTCCAGATTCGAGTTTCGAGAGTGTTTTGGTTGGTATTGATTTGTACGTCCAAGAATGGCAATGCGCCAGTTGACTTTTCCATCGTAAATTTCAAGTTTTAGTGTTGATGGTTCAAAACATTTAAAAACTTGAAGCATAACTTTTCTTCTTCGAATATGGCAAAAATGAAGCATTATTAATTATAAAATACAAACCCAAACTCAACAGGCAGCTATATGGAAATGGATCTTCGTTCTTGTTAAAAATATTTTGATTGATTCCATAGTGTTTGATCGTTCACGAGTCATTTTGGTTTGACAATAATTTGAAACTTACCCACAACAGCGCTGCCACATTTATTGCGACAAGTTTAAGAAACCTTGTCCCTCGCTTTTCCAACGTTTAACTGCACTGCTTATTTCGTCTGATTGCATGTGTTGACGTAATTAGTTTTTTAGTTGGTTTAATTCAAGCTTATAACAACCCAAAAGTTTAGCGAAAGCGTAAATCAATTTTGATTCTATTCTATGTGAAAACTAATAGTATGTAATGAAAACGTTTAGCGTAATTCTTGTAAATAATGTAAATAAACTGTTTATTATAATGATTAGTTGCGTGTCAGTATTGACAATAATTTGTTTATGGTTAGTGAAGACAACCTATCTTCCCAAGATATAGCATCTGTAGGAGGGTCAGTGCCATTACACTACGGGTGTATGTCAATCTGTCAAGAAATATAGTTAGCATGTAACAAATTTTAAACTGAAGTTTAGATTTAGCATTTAATTACTTTTAAACTACATGTAACAGCATTTAACTACTGTACTATAAAGCTCGTTGGGATTTGCAATTTCAAATATTTTCAAAAACTCCATTTCCAAAAAATGTAATTGTGGAAGAAAAATTGTTCATTTTATGCGGTATCGGTAAGGCAAAAAGGAATTCATGAAGTTAAAGTTCAAATCAAGTCTTGCATTATACTTTCTGCATTGCTGTGATCACTATCGGATTAATCGTCGATCTTTTGAAAACTTTGGTAGCCTTGAAAAAGGCTAAAAAAAAAGAAAGGACTCGAACGGTTTTTGTCTCGCCCGTGTCAAAAATTAACGCGAGAATACTTTGGAGTCGTAAAATGCGGTATTTTATAGTTTTCGGGGGGTCGAAATTTCTACTTAAAAAAAAAAAAATATGTATCACGTGAATACTTTTGCAGCTTCGTCTAGCGACACTGCAAAGCCAAAACTCCTCTAAATCAATTGGAATGTGATTCGGACATTGGACTTCACTTACTTCAAAATCCTGACTGCCCTGCCCACTATCATGAACGACAATTTTCAATTTTGGCAAAGGCAAGCACTCAATTTCACTTAGCAGCTCTAGAAGCTATTTTTATCAAAACACAGCAACAGATTTTGTGCCGGCAGAAAAAATTAGTCTACTTCCTTTAAATTTTACAATAATCAATCATTAGGTGGCGTACATACAAAGTTTGACAATCATTTAATCAAAATTATTTACGTGATATATTTTTTTCTTTTTTAGGTGGAAATTTCGACGTCTCGAAAAACAATAAAACACCGCATTTTTTTACTCCAAGTTATTCTCGCGTTGATTCTTGACACGGGCGAGACGAAAATCGTTTGAATCTTTTATTTTGAATAAGCTTTTTTCGAGGCTAACGGAACAGAACAGAACACTTTATTTTTGCTGCCAATAAAAACACCAAAATAACACAGAATTGCACAATAATAAACAGCAACGGGAGGCTGCGAAGGGACCAATGGTCTTCAAGTCAAGCAGCAACTCAGGCGAATATCTTAATTAAGTTCAAAATATGACAGTAAAATATTAATTTATATAACAAAGTTTTCAAAACATCGATGATGAATCCAAAAGTGGTCAAAGCAATCTAAAAGTTTTATACCACTACACACTTTCTGTATCACTAGGTCTGCAATCTTTTTCATACTACAGACCGGTTAAAAACTGAAATTGTTTCCGGACCAACTTTCAAAAAAGAACACAATTGTTTAGCAATGAAAATCTAGATTTGCTCTAAAGAGGAGCGGCAGCAAATTAAAATGTTCGCTGTTAATTGATGATATATTTGCATTGCTGCTGTAACAAAGCTAAATTATTGTACTATTTCCTCAAGCTGGAATTATTTCAATTGATGTTAAAACTGATGAAATCAAATCATTTTTTCGTAAAATGCCCAAACGCAATTGCATTTAACGGTACAAACCAGAGCTGTAGGTCTCGAGACCAATTTTTTGTGGTCTCGATCTTGGTCTCGGATTTTTGCACCGGTCTTGGTCTCGAACCACAGTGATCTTAGTCTCATAGCTTAAAATTGGTATCGAGAGAGGGTAATTTTTGTAAGTAAAATAAAATAGTTTCGTACCGTTTCGTTATAGGCTAGCGCCGCGTTTACAAGATAGGTTTGACAACTACGTTTTGCACCTGGAGATCAAACCTGTCGCGTTGACGCATGAGAAAAGAAGTCATTTACACATAGTGGTCTGGATAACCAGGAACAAAATCTTACGCATGTGTGAACGGTTAAAAGCAGCAAAAACTAGTTTTGAAAGTAGCAATTTTCGAGGTTTTTAAACCTGAAACGTATTAATGAATCAAAAACAAAGAAAATCCAGGCAAAACTAAAGAGTTCTTGCAAAATTCTGGCGCCGCAGCTGTTTTCGCGAGTTACTTTATTCCCACACAATACACATCATGTGATCAAAAGTTTTTGTGTCAAAGCGTTTCCACAATAAAGTAAAAAGCCTTTCTTTACTCAAGAAGACATAGCATTGGAAATTAAACAATTTTACAAACATGGTCGCTAAAATTGACGTCGGTACTCTCAAAATTTAAAAACAAATTAAAAAAAAGGATGCTGAAAATCGGCAAAACTTTAACTACAGCCAGTGACCACTCAAAATTAATGGTTCTTGTAAAAAAAGAGAGTGAATATGTGCATATTATTATATTGTCGATGATCGATGACAATGATATTGCGGACTAACAAAAAAAGTTGTGGACATGCAGACTTGCGGACTTTAGCAGTTTAAATTGCGGACTTGCGGTTGCGGGCATTTTTATTTTTAGTGCGCAATTTCGCAAGTTTGGTACAAATATTGAAATTCCTTTCTATTTTCGTAAAATAAGTATGTTTTTATCCAGTCAAATATGAGAAATCAATTTAATTTTTTCGAGTTCAAGTTCGGCAAAAAAATCAAGTTTTTCGAGTTCAGGCTGACATAAATAATAAGTCTGCTTTTCGCCTTAATCGCTTTCTTTTTGTTGACATGCTGTTTGGTAACATGAGAAACGAATCATGCCGCGTTCTCATCTTTTATGTAAATAGTTGGTTAATTTTTAGAACTTTTTATAACCCCCTTTTGTGCTTGTTTTAAGAATCTTCTAGATCTGTCTTTGTGGTAATTTTAACTGTATTGTCTTTAGACCTTTAATCTCATAATCTTTTAAGTCTGCAGCTATTGCTCAAATTAGATAGTCTTCGACAGCACGAGTGATATGGTGTCTCAAATTTTCGTAGTTTAGTGTATCAAGTTAGCTGTGTAGTAAGTTGAAAGTTGGTTATGTAAAATGTTAAAATACTGATGTTTCAATTTCTATTGTGCGACCTCGAAGCAGTTTTTTAATAGTATAGTCTAGCATAGTGTTAGTATAATCAATAGCGTAAATTTTGGTCAACTAAATTTTAGTTAAGTGATATTGATTTGGCTAGCTGATAATTGACTGCTTGTTTGCCGTGCTCCTTTAGATGAATCAAATTTTTGGGGTTCTGTGAGGAATAACATTGTTATATTTATATCCAAAGTGTGGTATGACTGCAGAAATAAACGGCGCGCAGCGAGACAGGCTATTAGAAGAGGGTCTAACCTGATTCAATATGGAGTCAACACTGTTTTTTCGAGTTGGCAAAACAACCGACTTTTTTTGAGTTTAAGTTTGAATATGCAACCCTAGTTCAAAGTATGGCTTTGTTGTTTTTTACCATGAGTTCACAAAATTTACCACTGGGGTATCATTTTTTGTACTGGTAGCCAGTGCTGTCGCTACGGTGGGGCCAGGGGCGCCGTCCCCCCCTGACAACTGCTTGTGCCCCCCATATCGATTCACTCAGAATGCTTTTTTGGAGCATCACGTAACGACAAGACAACAGGCAATGATGGAAAAAGGAATAATAATTTTCGAACATGATTCTCGTTTGAAGTTTTCTCGATTGCTTGCAAAATTGCTGGCCACCAACTGCTGTACATAAATGTGACCCAATAATCCGTCTTATTAACACACCTTTACGGATGTGTAGCGGAATAGGGATGTATTCCTAAAAAACAGTTACCGGTATTTCGTTAGTGATTACGACCTGAAACAATACTTGAAAAGATTTCTTTAAAAGATCAGCTGTTTTTTTTGTTTTTTTGTTTAGAGCACTCTCAAGATTTATTTTAGGTTGCTGTCAGTGGCGCAACCAGGGGGAAGGGGCTAAGGGGTCATCAGCCCCCTTTAGCCAAATCATTTAGAAAATATAATCATAAAAAGAATAAGCGTTTAAACGTGTTTTGAACTTGACCTGAAGTATATGGGGGCTCAAGGGGCTAGACAATTTAAATCTTTCAATGACTTCTGAATTTTAGCGATTTACTGTAATTATTGGTATGGTTTTAAAACGTGCGAAATGTGATTTAAATGGCGTTAAAATTGCTATTTTTGCAGCAAAATTGCAAAAATCACGCGGCAGCTGGGGGCTCTAGCCTCTCTGTAACACGCTTGAGTAGCAACGGTTTGTTCAGCACGGGACCTAAATTAGACAATTTTTGTGCAAAAAACATTTACTTTTGGTTCAAGCTCCCTCTCTCTTATCAAAACCCTGGTTGCGCTTCTGGTCGCATTTACTCCTGCAGACATATTTTTCAAGCGATTATACAGGCCATATGCGAAACGAACTAATTAACGCTACCGGGCTTATATTCATCTTTTTTCAAAGATGAATACAAAATTGTAGCTTTAAAATATCATTTTTTATGTGCAAAAGTTCAGTCCATTTTATAGTGCCCCCCGTTTTCGGTTAGGGCCCTCTCTCTTCGTTTGGTCTGGCGACGACACTGCTGGTAGCGTGTGCTTATTCCTAGAGTATTTATTGAAACTAAAGACTAAAAATTTAGTAATACGATTAGTGATATGAATGTTGCTTTTTTGCCTTCTACTGCCTTTGCCTTTTCCTGCCTCGAAAAAAATTGTTTTCTTAGAATATGTTGTTGCAAGCGGAAATGCAGGTTGTGCTTTGCTATTTGATGGCTTCTCACTGTAATCCAATGGTTTTTAATCTCAGAATTCCTAGCTTTATTGTAGCATTTTTAGGGGTTCGTCGGTGGGTTGTGCACTATGTTTCCATGCAGTTTAGGCACGTACTGTATAAGCAGTAGCGCAACCAGGAGGGCTGGGGACTACAAACCCTTAGCCAAGTCACTTAAAAACTTTAACCAAAATTACAAGCGTTTAAATCTATTTTGAGTTGGACCGGAAAGTAAGAACGGCTGCGCAATTCTTAAATTTGCCATCCGAAAAAGCAGCTCAATAATAAGTCATGCTGTGGTACATTTACTACAATCAGCGATTGTTGAGTAATTCCTGTCATTGCGTAGAATGTATCCACCAGAGATGGAGTCGAGGACACAAGGCTCGAGGCCAAGGCCAAGGCCAAGGACACAAAAAAAATCCGAGGCCAAGGCCAAGGCCAAGGACAGCCTTTCCGAGGACAGACACTCTCGAGGCCAAGGACAGGAATGCTCGAGGCCAAGGCCAAGGACCAAGGACACAAAGCGCATGTGCTCTCCAAAAAAAAAAAAAAAAAAGGTCTTCACAAAAATTTTTCAGGCGATCTCCAAAAAAAAAAAAAAAAAAAAAGGTCTTCACAAAAATTTTTCAAGCGATCTCCACGAAAAAACGCTTTCCAAAAAATTTTTCACCGGCTCCACAAAATTTTAACTTTCCAAAAAATAGTGCTGTCCTCGAGCCGAGGACAGGCCAATTTTCGAGGACTTGAGGCCTCGAGGCCAAGGCCAAGGCCAAGGACTTGACCTTCGAGGCCAAGGCCAAGGCCAAGGACTTCAAAATCTGTCCTCGAGGACGTCCTCGAGGCCAAGGACGTCCTCGAGGACTCCACCTCTGGTATCCACCATACGCTTGCTGTACTTCCCACAAGTCACAACTCTTGACTTATTTCTGCTAATCAACTCTGAGCAGGTCACTTCGGGACATGGTTGATTGCAAAACTCTTCTACTCGGTTCATAAAAAGTTGCGGACTTCTAATATTACGAAGTTGCGGGTTTACGGTTGCGGACTTCAAGATTAGGAAGTTGCGGACTTGCGGTTGCGGACTAAGCTTTTAAAAGTTCAATTGCGGACTTGCGGTTGCGGATTAAGAAAATTGAAATTCGGTTGCGGATTTGCGGACTGCGGACTTAAAAAAAAAAACTTGCGGTGCCTAGCACTGATATTAACCTACATTTTGTCTCTTTCTTGACAGCAAACAAACTACCTGCAGTAAAATTGGTAAATTTTGTTTGTTCATAATATATAAACTAAATGTAAAATTGCCAGTGACGCAAAAAGAAGTGCAAAAAAGGCTTCAGCTCTCCTCCTTTGAACCAAACCACTTAGAAAATTATTTCATTGATACAAAGGTTTAAATGTGTCTTGGACTTGACCTGTATAGGTAAAAAAAGGGGCTGAGCAATTTTATTTTTTCAAACGGCTTCCGAATCTTAGGAATTAAGTTCTTTCAAGTAGTTCTACAAACGCGCGAAATATGATTCAAATGGCATAAAAATAGCTAGTTTTTACGAAAAGTCACAAAACTCGCCAAGCGACCGGAGACGAACCTCCGGCTGTAATACGATAATGTACACCTGTTTGCTCAGCACGACGGCAAGATAAGGTATTTTTCGGGTAAAAAAATTTATTGTTTGGTTTAAGCCTCCTCTTAGCATGATTGTAGTTGCGCTCCTAAAAATTCTCCCTCCACCCCCAACCGAAAATTCTGGCTGCGTTTTTGTTGCTAAGTATATATGGTACTTCAAATACACTATAAGCTTTTCATGATTTTCTTTTTTTAATAATTTTATTTAATTAATTTTTTTTTTTTTTATTGGCACGTAATTCCTAAAGAAAACAAAGCTGATCAAACTCCGATTATCGAGTAAGAGGCATCAAGTTTAGTTGAAAGCGCTCTTCAAAAACAAATCAGTGAAAATCTTCAGAAAATGACGTCTTCGAGATCTTTTGATTACGTAATCACTTTGACTAAAGCAATTTGTCATCTGAATCAGTTTATATAATCATAAAACCAACTTATAAACAAATTTGAGCCTCAAAAATTTTTTTTAAGATAGAGAAAAAAAACAATCAAGACGTCATTTTTTCCAGTCTCGAGCTTTGCCGGTTTCGGTTTCGACACCAAAGTCAAGATTGAGACCGATCTCGGTTTTGGTCCCAAAAAAATTCTGCGGTCTCGGTCTTGGCTTTGGACGAAACGGTCTCGACTACAGCCCTGTTAAAAACACATTCCAAACTATTTAACCTAGAAAAGTATACGGCCCGGTAATCAACTCTCCACAGACCAGCAGTTGTCGACCACTGTTGTACTACGTTTAACGAGTGTAAGAAGCTTGTAACGAGTTTGCGAGGCTTATCTCCGCGTCATTGTGTCAGCTGACAACACAACTCCTTTCGAAGAAAGGTCGCAGCGGTGCCTAGCCGTTGACAGCACTGTATCCGTTTTGGCCAGCCCGAGGTTTGAACCTCAAACCTTTCGCTCCATAGACGAACTAAAGTCCCAAAAAATGCATTGTGAACGTAGCAGTCTATAAACCAGTAACTTTTCCGATTTTCTTTACTCTATTTAAATTTTCTGTTTCAGTCTAAGCATGCTGGAACACACTGTACAATATAACTTACATAAATACAATGACTGTAATTTCGACAAATGTGGAAGCGGAAACTAGAAGGGGTAAAATATGTTTGGAAGAGGTAAGTAGCGTTTTGAAAAACTGAGTTGGAACGAGAAGCGGAATTGGTCTCGAAAGCGATTAATTTTATAACCCGGAGCCGTACACGGAAGCGAATTTGGAAGCGCGACGCTTTAAGAGAAGCTGAAGGCGGAAGCATTAAAGATTGGCTGCTTCCACATCTCTGGATAGGTATGCCGAATACTTTAATATCATTGGAACTACCGACCATTATCCTTTGTTTTGCTCGGCCCTTTTTAAAGTTATGAGTGCAAAGTTTCAGACTTTTGCTTATAACTCAAAGAACGGTTAGGTCTACCTACATTAAATTTTGACAGTAATTCGAGATTAATGATTTTTATGTTTTTACCAAATTTCGAGGCAATTAGTTATGTGGCTTCGGTTTTAGGTCCCAAAAGTTTGGCACAAAAAGCGGTCTTATTCAGAAACGACTCAAGTACGGGAAAAAATGTTTTACATGATTACATGTCTTAAGATACCCTCCCTATCAGCCCACTTTTGACTGCGATGAGTTTTGTTTTGTTTTTCCTTTTTTTCTTTTTTTTTCCGAAATCTTGTGCGCTTTTCCTCTCCTAAACCACAAACACATCAAAATCTAATTTTTGTGCAAAGTTGTTGAGCTGCTACCGCAATTTTGTCTACCAAATTTTGGGGGGCCACTCTCTTGGGGACCTCCCCAAAATTGGGCCCCAAAAATCAATTTGTTGGACGACTCAAGCTAGGGCACCAGTTGCTTTTTTCTAAATCAGTAGATATCTAACAGACAATTATTTTGACCTTCTCTCGGGGTACCATTCTTCCAAATGGACCCTACAAAAAGTCACTTTTTTTAAACAATTTAAACTAGAGCGGTAATTCCTTTTGCTCTCAGCTAATATTAAAAGAGACAGAATGTTTAGACATAGTTTGTGGGTGCCATTTTCTCCCACTACCCAGCAACCTTACCAAATGCATCCTCCAAAATCAATTTCTTGTACGACTTTAGTAAGGAAGCTAATTTTTTCGCTTTTAGAAAAATATTTTGACATAGTTTAGAGGTACCTCTCCAGGAAATCCGCCCAAATAAACCAAAAAAAGTCAATTTTTTGAACGGTTAAAGCAAGAAAGCTAATTGTTTTTAATATTAATAAAGATACTTTTTTAATTCTGGCATAGTTTAGGGGTGCCACTCCCTAAGAAGAATAAAAACAAATTGGGCCACTTCTAAACCAACGTTTTAAATCACTTATTATAGAGCTAATTGTTTTTGATATCAGTGGGTCTTCCAAAAATATATATTTTGATATGGTCTAGATGTGACACCCCTCACCGGGAACCCCCAATTACATAGATTTCCCAAATCATAACTTTTAATTTAAAATAAAACATTTTTTTAATGGATATTTGAAAGTTAAAGAATTAAAAATACAAATAGCCTTCTGTTCGAGATACAAGTTTAGAATTGTTGTTATTGAGGTAAAAAAAATAGATCTCGGACCAATACAGTGCAAAGTGTCTTTTGTAAATAAATGAAATGTGATAAACATTAGACTATAGCTTTGTACGCATTTCAAATTTACGCTGAAGCTAAGATATTGTTGAAAAAAAATTATAGTTTCGAGTGATGTGAAAATACAAGATATTACACCTATAACTGCAGTTCTTTAGCCCATTGCAGTTACTAACAAGCTAATTAAAATTACCTTACCACCAGTCAAAGTGTGTTTTAACTTACAACAAAAGCTTCAACTTTTAACATATTCCACAATATGCCGTCAAACGTCCGGTCTTTGCTAGGCAGGATGTCGAACTGTTTCAAATAACAGTTCGGGTTCAGGTTTAGCTCCTGCTCAAAATATTTTAGCGGTTCAGGTTTGGTTCAGGTTCACTTGAGCACCATTTTCGAGGTTCAGGTTTGGTTCAGGTTCACTCAAGTAAAATATTACTGGTTTAAGTTCGGTTCGGGTTTATTGACTTAAAATTTAACTGTCGTTACTCGTTTCGTCCAGAAAAAAAAAGGAGAAATTGCTGATCCAGTTGATGATCACCACTGCTCTTATTGTGCGTGTACCAGCGCCAGCGGCAACCGGATATGGAAAAATATATTCTTACTTTTGTTAGGGGTTCAGGTTCGGTTTGGGTTCACTTGAGCACAATTTTAAAGGTTCAGGTTTGGTTGAGGTTCACTGAAGTAAAATTTTGCTGGTTTAGGTTCGGTTCGGGTTCACCAAAATGAAACGGTTCATTCGGGTTTACGGTTTGGGTTCAGGTTCGGTTCGACACCCTGTTGCTAGGTATCAAATCAGTACGACTGAAGTGGCGCCTTGAATAAACAAACTATAGAACTTAAGCTTACGATATTACGCTCAGTGTAAAGTGAGTCTTAAAGCTAGGGCAAGGCCTCCGAGAGGGGGGCAGGGGGTACAATGACCCCGGGGCCCATGGACTTTGGGGGGCCCATAGGTTTCAGGAGGGCCCATGGGCTCGAAAGAGGCCCATCGAAATTTCGGTGAGGACCTGGAGAACAGTTAATCTTAACCGAAAAAACAGTTAGAATTTCCGTAAAGACCTTGTTTTTGGAGATCACGTCATAATTTGGACAAAACTGCAGTTCACAAAACCGGAAATCCGTCATATTTCAGCTGGCCCCGGGCCTACGTTCGGCTCTCGGCGCTCCTGAGCTAGGGTCCACCCTAGCAAAGCTATATACCAAAATTTAGCAAAAGTAATTCTATGGCTTTTGCAATATTCGTCCACTTTCTAGACGTTTTAGTTTTGAAGAAAATCAGAAAAAATGACGCTGTGATGACGTATTGCTAGAGATCAAAATTTGACGCGAGTGCTACTGATTTGACGCGAATGCTATGAATTTCGCGTGGCTGCTATTAATTTGACGCGGGTTCAACAACTTCACGTGTCAGATTTGAATAGGCTACCTAGTCAGCAATCGAGTTCGTATGTCAGTTAGAAAGTGATGAAAGAAAAGTTCGTATTGTACTTCATTTGGAGAGAGATGAAAGAAAAAGTTAAGTTTGCTGTTACGAACTAGTTACGATGTTAACTTGTCCAAAAAGGCCCAACTCCAGTCTTCTAGCAACTTAGCAAGCTTGTTAATGTTACTCCTGACTCTCCAATGCACACTGCCAGGGCATGGTATGGAATGGAACGGAAATTTCGGTATGGAATAGGAAAGATGTCAGAATGGAAGATTTCAAGAATGGAATGGGAGACAATCTTCCATACTTCCATACCAATTCCATACGAGATTTCGCTCATGGCATTTACAGAAAAATGAATGCGGATAGTGACAACTAAAAATATTAGAAAGCGTTTAGGAGTTAATCATCTGTCGACAAATTAATAGGGCAATTCGGTCATGAGCATTGCGCAAACAGTGCAGGCATTGCATCATCAGATCGTAAAATATGTTCATTGCAATTTGCAGCTACATTGATGCTGACTGGCTTAATTTTTGTTTTGCGAATGAGATTTGTCTAGTGCCGTTTGCCAGAGCAAGCAAAGTGAGGGGCACGAAAATAAACTGAACTTTTCCATATTAAAACTGATTTTGTACCCCTGCAAGTTATGCGCAATTTCGAAATTCTGTAATCATGTCTAAAAAAGAGACATCTAAGTTCGGCAGCATTTCTTAGTTCCTTTCGCTTCCCGCCCATACTCACTCAAAAAGTTTATCTGCAGTCGTGAATGCGACCCAAACAACCTTAAGTGTGGTCTTAAAAAACAAAAACAGCTGGTCTTTTAAAAAACGAAATAAACGATTTTGTTGGTCTACATTTCTACTCTGCGACACTCCCATAAACAAGCGTTCAACAAAGATTTTGCTTAACCATGGGGTTTAGAAGTTAAAGCTTGTTGTTTGAAAAATGCCTCGATTGGGTTGCGAGCTGAGCAAAGTGCTGCAAGTCAATTATCTCCAACAAACGGAGGCGCGGGGGTGATGCCCCTGTCGCTGGACGATTTTTTGATTTTTCGAGAAAAAAAATCTCTTTCTATAGCAAAGAGCCGATAGCAGATCATCATTCATGGTCGAACGTAAGAACGACTTTATCATTTTGAGCTCTGAGAAACTCATCTCACAGCTCGCAATTGAAACACCAATGCTAAGATAAAGACACAAGCATAAATATGGTGTCAAATCAATTAAGTAAGCGTGATTTTACTAATCACTGTAAGATATTAAACGCTGTTGTTTCCCGATCAAACGTGGTTTCACTTCTTCGCATCAGTCTCTGAAATCTGTCAATTTTTACAGCTAACTCTGCCCTTTCCCCATCGCTAAAACATTAAAATACATCAAAATCTCGGCTTTAGCACCCGAGATCTGACTACAGAAACTACTGTGGGACTGCGGAGAAAGAGAAAATGAAACGTTGGTTATAACTACAGATTTATGACGTAATGAATGTTACGATGAATTGAACAACAGTACAGCACTGCTATCCAACAACAAACAAAAAGCAACTTAAAGTTTAAGTTTTTTAGTGTGTGCTAGCTACCTCTTTGTAAATCATTTTTTGTTTTACTTTTTTTTTGCTTGCTGTGTGCAATGCGAAGCCTCATTTTGCCGCCCCCTTCCAGCCTGCCGCCCCTGGCGCAGAGCCAGAACCGCCAAGTGGCTGTTACGCCACTGCCAAGGACACAGGTGTTCTCAAAAAAAAAGGTTTTTAAAAAAATTTTTCAAGCAATCTCAAAAACAAGGTCTTCAAAAAATTTTTTTCTGGCGATTTCCACTTGAGGAAAACAAAAAAAGGTCTACGCAAATTTTCTGCGAGGTTTCTGGCGCTTTTCAACAAAATTTTAACGGTTCAAAAAATAATGCTGTCCTCGAGCCGAGGACAGGGCAATTTTCGAGGACTTGAGCCTTTGAAGCCAAGGCCAAGGACTTCAAAATGTGTCCTCGAGGACGTTCTCGAGGCCAAGGTCATCCTCGAGGACTCCACCTCTGATAATTAACCGGCACGGTACGTAGGCTATGGCATACAGCCATTAGTACCGGTAACCTACTGCAATACCAGGACAACTATACCCTAGTTAATTTTTCCTTGGTTTTCTTGCAAAGGTTTGTCACTCTGTGCAATGTGCATTGGAGAGTCAGGAGTAACATTAACAAGCTTGCTAAGTTGCTAGAAGACTGGAGTTGGGCCTTTTTGGACAAGTTAACATCGTAACTAGTTCGTAACAGCAAACTTAACTTTTTCTTTCATCTCTCTCCAAATGAAGTACTATACGAACTTTTCTTTCATCACTTTCTAACTGACATACGAACTCGATTGCTGACTAGGTAGCCTATTCAAATCTGACACGTGAAGTTGTTGAACCCGCGTCAAATTAATAGCAGCCACGCGAAATTCATAGCATTCGCGTCAAATCAGTAGCACTCGCGTCAAATTTTGATCTCTAGCAATACGTCATCACAGCGTCATTTTCTCTGATTTTCTTCAAAACTAAAACGTCTAGAAAGTGGACGAATATTGCAAAAGCCTTAGAATTACTTTTGCTAAATTTTGGTATATAGCTTTGCTAGGGTGGACCCTAGCTTTAAACGGTTTGTGATTGCTTCCACTGCTAAGAAAAATTTAAAATTTTTGAATCCGTTTGCAGAAAAAAAGAAATGTCGACGTTTGAATTTAATTTTGTTGCGGCTTTCATCTATTCAAACAGCGGATTTGTTTGCTTGTTTTTTGTTGTAAAAGTGAATTTGGCTTAGTATAATGTTTTTTTTTTCTTACACATGGACTTTTTTCACTAAAATGGCCGTCATTCTTTTTTTAGTGTCAAGCTCTGTTCTGCTCAGGAATTGCGGATCGGGTATGATATAGGCCTATCCATTATACTCTATACCATGCAGATACATGAAATACACATGGTCAAACATGTTTCGGTCAACAATATTGTAAGATAAACAATTAGAAAAATCTCAATAGCTTAGTAAATAATCTACCATATCAAATTACAGTGCTAAACCAATATCTTAAGTGATTAGCAACAATTTGTCCTTTAAAGCTTCCACCATCTGCACTATGAATGCGTATAGGTACCTTTACGTTAATAAAGTACTCCATTCATAGCTACGTATTCAATTATACTTTGTCTTTTTGAAATCTTGATTTTTCTCTGTTTAATTTCGGAAGTTTTTTTATCATAAACAACCTTTGGAAAACCAAAGGCAGTAAACTGCTGGAGAAAATTTATCCAGACATCCAGGCAAACTTTGATGAGAATTGCTTGCTTGCGTTTTTTGAACCAATATTAAAGATTCGTGATAGCTTTTCTTTACAATATTAGCTTTAAAAGTTTTTTTTTATTTTCATAATTTCGGCATAGAGGTTATTTTCAGTAACCGTATTGCAACACAGCTCAGAAACACCACTCCATTAATCGTCAGGGGCGGATCCAGAAAGTTTTGGTGGGGGGATAATAAAATTTATAAGCACAAATTGTGTATAATCTCAAAATTTAAGATCTGTATGATTAATGTTCTTGAACTCGAGCAAAAATGTTTGGCATATTTTTGATCAGGCACGTAGCCACAAATATGCAATGTGGGGCTGTTACGGGGGTTTGGAGGCGGAGCCCCCAACGCTCAAAAATTTTGTATTTTTTTGGCAAAATAACTTCAGGCCTATTTTGATAAAAATTAATGTTATCAAAACGTGGCATAAAATTTAGCATTGCAAAATCATGATTATACTATTTGTGTAGCGCCGTTTTCTCTAGTTTGCTTTATTTAAGATTCAAACCCGGACTCATTTATTGGTCATTTTTGTGTGTTGTTTTATGTACGTTGGTTTACTCGTTTATTTTATGCAAGTAATTTTATGCACGTAATCATTGCCAAATTTCGACAATTTAATTTGCACAAAGCACACTATTTGACTTCCATCTGCTTTTCAAATTCTTCAAATCCGGTTGCTTAATATCACGTGTTTATTCTTTTATGATATAAAGTAGTAATGCAAATTTGTTGGTCTTGCCAGCTGCGAGCTTGTGATGCTAAATCACTCAGGATTTTATTGTCATTGAGAGAGGAAGTAATTTTAGATCTCCAGAGAAGTAGACTAAGACCCAATAGCAAGTCAGCAGTTTGCTGTCCTATTATTTTTGGACTGAGAAATTGTCCTTTCCAGAGCCTTTATAGCTCAATTTTGGAGCTTCTATTGCGCCGCAATTTCAGAGCCGTTTGCATTAGTCTGCCGATCTGGCACCCCTTGGACAGTGATCTGTTGAGACCCCCGTGGCTTTCCTCCTTTTGGGGCCTTTCTCTTTATCACTCTCTCTTGAGTGATTTGACAACCAAGTTTCAGTTGCAAGACCACAATATTTTCTCCATTGGACGCAGCGTCTACATCTGGATACTCATCGAAACCGCTTACGCTTTCCGCTTTCCACTTATCGCTTATTGGACGCTTTGGATTGCTTTATATTGATTGGACCGGTTCGTTTGAATTGGATTAAAGTTTTCAAATTGGCTATTACAAGCGTGTTACGATTTGCGAGTAGACGCTGTAAATCAAATCGTTAACAAGTTGCATGCATGGGCTATGTGGGAGGTAGCTATTGCTAGAATTTCAGTTCTCTTATTCACATGCTGATATATCATAAGATCCTTACACAGAATGAGCAAAAAACTATCTGTATCGGACTTTGATATTCCTTTTGCCAAAAGTGTATTCTGTTCGAGTGTTCATTCAACGTACCTTAACTAACGATGCAACAAAACTACATTCCAGAAAACATTTTATTTAATGTTCTGTCACATCGACACATTTTTTGTGCGAAACCGCACTACTGCATTGTGAGAGTTTTGAGCGGAAACGCGCTATAATTGAACTCGCGTTGTGCTCCGATGCCTTTATCGCTGCAAAGTGTAAGTTGTGAATTTTGCTAATTTGGCGCTATCAAATCAATTGGACCCGTAAAAGACTTAATTTCTGTTTTGGAAAAAGTTCGCTGTAAAAATAACTTTCCCCATTGACTTAAGAAATCATATCACAGTCACTCGGCCTATCGAGTATTCACTGATTGTTTTTTTCAAATACGTAAGTTTAATATTGTACATATGCACGTTATGCTTTGGCTGGTGGGAGGGATGCATCCCACATTCCCCACCGTAAATCCGCCCCTGTTAATCACATTGCTAGGCTATTTTAAGCTGGCCTAACTTATGGTTATTTGAAACTTTTCGGCGTTTTACAGAGCACCCTCATCAGGAAACTAAAAATACGGTGAAATGAATAACTAATATCATCTTCAAATAAACTGAAACATAGTTAAAAAATTTGTTTTGAACGTACAATAATAATTTGACAAGCAACTGCATCTGGCTGAACATCATTTTACGTTCAGGCAATTCAAAATTGGCAATTGATAAAAATCCAATTTTGACTTTAACACAAAATGGTGACTTCACAAACTACCAATGGTAAATAGCCAGTGGTGTAAAGTAACGAAATACTTTTACTTGAGTAGATTACTTAAGTAGTTTTTTTCGGTAACGAGTACTTTTTTGAGTAGTTTTTTCAACTACTTTTACTTTTACTTAAGTACTTTTTGTCTGAAGTAACGCTACTTAAGTACTTATTATTTCATAAAAGTACAAAGTAGTTTTAAAATTTGAGCCGCAGTGTTGACAGCACTTTGACTGAGGGCATTTGCAGGCAATCATTCGTAAACGCGTAGTTAGGCTATTCTCCCTTGGTCCTTTCTTTCTTTAAGTTCCACGATTGTCTGCGCTCATATGCTTTTGAAAATGATTGCATTTTTACTAATCTGGTACCTGTAAGCTGTCGGACATGACACAAGCGATAAAACAGTAGGATAAGATTTGTGTTTGCTTACATCGACTTCTTAATCAGGACTAGGAACCAGAGCTCTACCGAATAGTTAGCCTGCAACACCATAAGTTAACCTAAGCATTTTAACACCAATAAAATGCAAACGCATCGATAGTTTTCCTGAAGACATGAGTAGAGTTAGTAGGTTAGGGTGCATTTACAATCGAGCTGTTCGTAATTAGGGTGAAAGGTCCACTCGCGTTTTGCTGTTCTGTAGGACTGGAGGGTTAGGCAATTGCAGAAATTTATTGATAAGTGAAGATATGAGATCCTGGCAGGCGCATAGCCAGGAATTCGCAATGGGGGGCTGATTCAGAGGCTGGAAAAAACATCCAACGATCTTATCCCAGATTTTGATCGGTTTTCACGCAGATTGAGTTGGTTTTACAGTCCAAATTTAGGCGATCTCCAGAAAAAAAGGTCTTCAATTTTTTTTTCTGGCGAACTACAAAATTTTAACAATTCAAAAAATACTGCTGTCCTCGAGCCGAGGACAAGGCATTTTTCGAGGACTTGAGACTTCGAGGCCAAGGGCTTAACCTTCAGAGGCCAAGGACTTCAAAATATGTCCTCGAGACCAAGGACGTCCTCGAGGACTCCACCTCAGCTGAGTAGCACTGTAGCAGTAAAACTTCATCATTGAGTAATAAACTGATGAAATGTTTAGTTTCTCTGTTCTTGAAAACAGTGTCTTGCAGTTTGAGGGCCTGGGGTTGAACTGATAAATATGCCGCTAAGATGGTATAGCCTAGTGATTAGAGCATCTGTATATCAAGCTGAAAATTTGGGATCAAATCTGGTCCAGTCAAGCCAAAGACTCAAAAATAGGTAGCCTACTGCAAACTGTATTTACATCTTCCTGCTTGACATTCTGCATTGAAGGTGATAATGTGCTGCTCAGTGCTTACACCTTTGTATGGAGGAGAGGTGGCAGCTTGCCTCAATGACCCTAATATCACTTTGCGGTTTTTCTGGTTAAAGCAACACGGTGAATAAATCAGTAAAACTGGAAACAAACATGGTGGAATTCAGGAATTGCATGATAAACTTTGTCTAGGCAGGTTTTCTAAAATGCAGCAAGTAAATTGAATTGGAATTAAATTAAGCTGCAGTCTAACCTACTAATGCGGCGACAGAACACTGGTATCAATCAATGTGTGACTGTGCTTCACTCACAGTTTCAGTTATGTTTTTACTGGTTTCTATCTGCCTTCACATGTCGTGAAATAAAATCAATTAAAAAAAATTAACGATAATTTTTTCTTCTTTAATCCAAAAAAAGTTTATCGCAGACTACTGAATTGGCTTTGGTGCGTGACTTTTGGGGCACTTTGTCGATCTAGCAGGCTGTTCTCTAATAAGGCACTTCCACGGTGTTTTTACTTCTTAGCATATAAATTTAACAATGGCAGTGAATGAGTATTTGAGCAAATATTTTATGAATTGATTCCTTGAATATAGTAACAAAAAACCTGCACAGTTTATATTTCAAGACTTCTTAAGATAGTGAGGGGTTAGAAAATCAAACGCTAGTGGCAGTGATGCGAAGGTAGTCGACCAGTTTCATATATGTCAATTGAATAGTTTGTTTATTTTGCCTAAATACTTTCAGAAATACTTCTACTTGAGTAGTTTTAGAATGACTAATAATTTTTTACTTTTACTCAAGTACTTTTTTTGATCAGTACTTTGTACTTTACTTCAAGTAGTTTTTTTGTCAGTAACGAAACTTTTACTTGAGTACAATTTTCGAGTACTTTTTACACCACTGTTAATAGCCTATTACGGTAAACATCACTGCGTACTTAAAAAAAATCAATACAGGCCCCAAAGTCGATGGTATTGGTGTACTTGCTACTAACAATATTGTAAAAAATCTTCAGTAATGATTGATTGATTGACAGACTTATCTAAATCACAAATCAATTTTTTTCACGTTTTTGAGCACGTAAAGCTACAATAGCGCGTTTCCTTTGCAACGTTCCAATAATTTTTTGTTGCACACTGAACAATTAGTCACGTGATTGTTTCATGCTTGATTGAAAAAATCCCACTAGAAAGTTTTTGGCAACTATGGGTCTTCCAAATTTAGTCATCCGATTTGAAAATCTTGCGATTTATTTTACTTCCGGTCATTTTCAAGTTTTCCGATACAGTTTTCTTATAGGTTTATAAGTTGCTGTAGATGACTTAATTTGGTTCTGAACAACCTTATTCTCGTACTTTGCTTAAAGCTACCGGGTGCAAACATACTGGACATCAACCGGTAGCGTAGCCAGGGGGGATTTAGCCCCGCATTGGCCTGAAAAGTATGCAAAATCGCACGTTCTTAGTGCTTTTAAAGCCTATTTTTGCTCCACAAATGAAACAGCCCCTCCTAACGGGATTGGGGAGCAAAAGTTGTGAAGGACTTGCTGTTATTTGGACCAGAAAAGTGGAGTTTTTTTTTTTCTGGAGCGCACCCAAACAAAGTTGGTCAGGAGAAGTGACTGAATTTTGGTGAAGACCTTTTTTTTTATTTTTTATTTTTGGAGATCACCTAACTTCGGCCGGAAAAACCGTTTGAATTTCGAAGACCTTTTTTTTTTTGAAGATCATCTGATTTTGACAGAAAAACCGCCTCAATCTAATTCAACACTGATGAAAATTTGGGTCAAGTTCGTTTACTGTTGTTTCAAGCTTCCAAAAAGCCCTCCCCCCCTTTGCAAAATCCTGGCTACGCGCCTGTTCATTTGCCTACATATGATTATTGATTGTTGGATTCTGTTTTTTGATTAGGAGAGCTTCGTGTATTATCGCCTCATATGCTCTTTCACACTTCCGCAATACGCTTTTTTTAGTAGAACAATAACGAACTAAATGAAATAACTCTTAACATAAGTCATTTCAATCTCAGAGAGAATTGCACATTCACGCTTATGCACCAGAATACAGCTAGATAATTATTTACTAGCATTACATCAAAAAGAAGTGCTTGTTGCTTGTCTTTATATTTTTGACAACTGCATTTCCTTTAATACAACAACATTGCTCATAAAACAACGTCTTTGGAAGAGCATCTAAAATTCAAGTCATTTTCCAAATTCAAAACGCTGCAGCTGACTAATTACTTGTCATTTAGCGTGGAAATAACTCGATCATTCGAATTTTTTTAAACTTCAGTATTAATTATTAATTTTACCAACCTTTTTTCTTCAATTGCGAAATGTAGATTACAAAGTCTGTATGTTATAGCTGCAAAGTTCTTGCATGTTGGCAAAATAATAATAAGGTATATAGCGTTGAAAAAAACTATTAAAGGCCACCTAATGTCTGCAAACCAATGCACTTAAAATGCAATAAAAAAGTATTACTAATTGAATGCTGAAAACCTGGTTTAGATGCACGTTCTCAGTTTCAAGCTTTCGCGTTTTTAAAAAGTGACATGACGTCATTAGACCCAGGAGTTTGGTGCATTCGACTTTACTTTGAGCTAATTACGCCTTTTTTTGCACAACACTTTTTGACTAGCAAGCTGTTATCACGTGCCTTTCCAAAATCGCCTATCCTCTGCAAAGATAAATTAGTCGAAGGCACCAAACTCCTGGGTCTAATGACGTCATGTCACTTTTTAAAAACGCGAAAGCTTGAAACTGAGAACGTGCATCTAAACCAGGTTTTCAGCATTCAATTAGTAATACTTTTTTATTGCATTTTAAGTGCATTGGTTTGCAGACATTAGGTGGTCTTTAAGCATTCAACTTGCTCGTATGCAAGCGCATTTTGAAACAACCCTTTGCCACAATTGGCCTGATTAGTGTTTTTTATTACAGAACAGCCGCTAATTTTTTCTGACATTTTGGAAATTTTTCTCTTTTGAATTTTTCTACTAATTTCAACCGAATACTGTACTTCTTTGTTTTTAACAATATTTCCGAAACTTTTGACCTTTTAGTCTAGGGGTGCCTAAGCTTTTGAGGAGCGGGCCGCATTGGCTTTGAGCTGGCTGCACAATCAGTGCTGAACCAAAATAAAAAACGATTTCTAGTGAGATTTGATGCAAAATTGGGGGAAGTTTATAGGTGAAGACAGCAAAAAAAAGGGCTTCATCACCCAAGTTTATACACCCATCTCAAAAATTATAATGACGCCATCCGATTTTGCCAAAAATGATGCCATTTTCTTTCGATGATGTCATAGGCAATTAAAATTTTGAACATAGTTGTTTTTTATGTGTAATTGTAACATGCCAAAGTCAAAGTGATTACGTTGCAAAAACGTCTTGTAGCGTTATTTAAGTAAAATAACAGCCCAAAAATTACCAATTTTGTTGAAGTGTGGTTTCGACAAACTTCCAAATTCGGAAAAATATCCTCACTCTAGCAACTTCAAAGTTTTAGGGGTTATTTTTGAATAAATTTAACTCAAAGTAAAGTTGGTTTGAAAAAAATCTTGTTTCTAAAGGGATTATTCCAAAAAAAACATCACCGCACAAAATAAGGTTAAAAAATAAAGTAGTGCTATGCAAGTTTTCTTATAACATATTTAGATTCAGAATAATATTCACAAAAATGAGGTTTGCAAAACGATTAATACAGTATCAATACAGCATAAAAGATTTTTCATAGAAGTTTTGCAATGATCATTCTCGAACATTAGCACTAAATGAAGAATTTCCTAACACTGCTTTCGCTGCTCTGTCAAAAAAATGCGACGTTAATCTTCCGCATGTGATTTGTTGCATCATTTAAAGGCTAAACGTTGGCTTCTTCTGTACTTTGAGAATTGGTGAAGTTTCCTGCTTGATTTGGTTTCTTGCATTTAATTCTTTTCCAAAATCCTTGAAGCATGGTAAAAGTTTCTTGACGCATTTCGCTAAAAAACAGGGTGTACTTTAAAATTTTAGACACAAAAGTTTCGATTTCACGCAGCTATGCGGGTCAGTATTTGAAATAGTGTCAAAACTCTCTTTTCGAATGCTCCTTTATCCGTTGCTGTTTTTAGTATCGTAATATAAACTTAAGAAAGGACAAAAACGAAGCAAAAAGAAAAAGAAAAAAAATGCTAAAAACCAGAATCAAGATCTAGACAAAAATGTGAACGCATAAAAAGAGCAAAAATCGTAAGATATTGAACCGGTAGACTAATAGGGCCAAATCAAGTAAACAAAACAGATTACCTGCCTATTTCCTGCTTGAGCTTCATCATTAACAAAGATAGTGCAAAGCAAAAAGTGTGAAAAGCAGGCAGTTAAGTAGGGTACTAGCTTGATTCAAAGCTAAAACACCTCTTTGCAGCCTACTTTAGATTAAGCTGCAGAGGTGGGATCGAGGACACAACCTTCGAGGCCAAGGCCAAGAACTCGAAAAAATCTGAGGTCAAGGACCAACTTTTCGAGAACAGACCCTCTCAAGGCCAAGGACAGAAATGATCGAGGCCAAGACCAAGGACACAATTTTTTTAAATTATGGTCGGCAAATTTTTCATGATTTTTGACGCAAAGTGTTTAAGATAATGCATTTTGTTAAGTTTTTGAAGATAATAATTTGAAAATAGTGTAGTTTTTAAAAGTAATGAATGTCATTTGGAAGTTTTACGCGTTAACAAGAATATTGATTACGTTCCGTGCGGTATTGTAGAAGTAAAACAATAAGGCCGTAAATCGTGAATTGGAGATGGAAATAACTGATAAGTATAAAATTCGTTACGCGGAAATGATCAATTTTGAAATCTTAATTTCATCAGTTAGGGCCCCTGAGCAAACGACCACTGATTACGGATCCCCACTTTTTCAGTAGTTTCTCAAGCGCAAACCTAATTGTTTGGTTAAAACGTTTTCTTTTCACAGAAATTGGTAAATATTATCATAGCTTTTAAATATTGCATAGAGACTATGATATTATTATCTAAAAGTATTGCAAAATACTGTAAATATGTATTTTTAAAATGAAATGAGATACCGTCCTTGCAAGCTCAAATCTTCGGAAAAAACTGAGTTCTAGGGGCTAGGGCAAAGTTCCCATGCCTCCGCTAAACAATTTTGGTTTTGTGTTTTTTTTTCAGAAAAATAGCAATTTTTGTGATTTTTAAAGGAGATTACACTATTAGATTTCCAAAGCAATTTGAAAAAAAGAAATACCGGTACCTTTAAAGTTAAGGCAAAAAAACTTTAGTTTTCCCACAGTTTTCTGTTGCTGAATTAGGTTACAATTAAAGTTATTGCAGAAGGCAATGTACCTTGCTTCCCTTCACCTGGACCAAGTCAATTACAAAATTTATCCAAAAAATGTTTTAAACGTGAAATCTAAGCAGAAGGAGGAATAAACAATTTGATTTTTTCAATTAATTTTAAAGTCTTAAAAATTTAGTTCTTTCAAATGGCACTAAAAACGTGCAAAATGTGATCCAAATGGCATTAAAACAGCTATTTTTATCAAGAATTACAAAAACTTCCAAAAAATTGCCCATAGCCTCCAGTGGTTGGAGCCCCCACCCCTAAACCTCTGCCTGTAATATTTTAGTCTGTGATACGTTTAGTTACATTAGTTTTCTCACCGAGCTTCCACAATTTAACACATATTTTGAAAAGATTAACTTTTTTTCAAGTCCTCTCCCTTTAAAAACATTCTGTTCAGGCACCAACCCAGATCCCAGGCTTCTGATTTTCCATTCTAAGGTGTTTTTGCCCCATAAAAATCCCTCTTTTTGAAAACTTCTAATTACGTCATACGTGTTTTGAGGATTGAGGTGCCCTAATCAAAAACCCCGGCTACGCCTATGCCAGATTGGAAGAAATTTCTATGTCTGTTTACTTTCCTTTTCAACGAATCAAAAAATCTGAAAAAACAATACTGTCCTTGAGACGATGGCAGGACATTTTCGAGGACTTGTAGGCTTCGAGGCCAAGGCCAAGAACTTCAAAATGCGTCCTCGAGGACGTTCTCGAGGCTAAGGTCGTCCTCGAAGACTCCACCTCTGGTAGGCTAGTTAGCTAGGCAGTGTAAATGTGGCTGATTTGACTAACCTACAATAAGTTTACTAATGCAAGGAAAAATGAATGAATTATTATTTTGCAGTCAAATATGAAACTTTGAATTCATGATAATATCTATGGATAAGCACATACTGTAATAACTGTAAGCCATTAATAGGTACCTGATTTTACTACAAGCTCTAGTATTTGAAAAGGATTGAGACTTTCTCTGCCGCACCATTACAGGATAAAACTCTTTGCAAAAATGTTTTTAAGTATTCACGCGTAAAAAAACGAAATTTCAGCTTTTTATTATTATACGCATAACTTTTATCAGATTCAGGCGTAAGAGCGATTGAGTATCTATCGCTGGGACGCAACTACGTTATTTTGGCTTTATTGTTGCGTGTGAAATTAAAATGAGTTTGAACCTATGGATTTCTTGTATGTCTTGGACAAAACTTAACACAGATTTCAAACAGCTCTTGCGTTACATTATTTCCGCAAACTTGATTGAGCAAGGTTTGAGCTCTGTTGGGAGTTTTTTCCAACACGGACAAAAATCCGTTATAATGGGAGCTACTTTCTTAAATAATATATGACGAGTATCAGCTTCATATTTGCACATATGGGACTACTGCATACCGGGCAGTGGCGCAACCAGAACAGAGTAAAGGGGCTTCAGCCTCCCCTTAGCAAAGTCATTTAGAAAGATTAACCCTAAATTGCAAGCGTTTAAAAACACGTTTTGGAATTGACCTGTGACTATAAGGTTGGGGCTTGAAGGGGCTGTCAACTAGCTCAATTGATCTGAATGGCATTAAAATGGCTATTTTTTTTCCAAAAAATTACAAAAATCTTTAATGCAAGGCTGGGCTTTGCCCTCAAAGCCTGCCTGTGATTCGAGTGAATTTCACCAATTTGTTCAGCACACTGTACATTTGTACAATTCAGGCATTTTTCAAGCAACAAAATTACCATTGGGTTCTAGCGCCTCCCTCCTATCAACTAAATCCTGATTTCGTGTCTGAAATAATAGTTTTGCAAACATTAGTAGATTTACTGACAATTGCACAATGCCCTAAAGAGCCAATTTAAAGACAGCCAATGTTACGCATGAAGTCAGTTTAACAATGAACACCCTAAACAGTTCATTTTATTGTTACTGTACAATTTTTTCACAATATTGTGAGGCAGCACTTACCTCACATATCGCCTGCTTTCCCATTAAGCTAGTGCTTCATCAGCATCTGAATTCACAAATAGCCTTGTTTGACATCCCACCCGAACCTTCAAATCTCACACGAGGGCAATTTCTACACTTGCCATCGTACCCTCTTCTCAGATTACTCTGATCAAAGTTTGACAACAAGGTCACCAAAAATAAGATTCTCTACCAGTATCACACTGGCATTCCACTTAGCTCAACAGCATTGCGCTAGCATCCCTAAACATGGACACCATATATGACATCACATTAGCAATTTACCACAATAGAACGCTATATGCATATTTCGAACTTGTTTGTTATCATTAGGCGTGCATAACTGTGTAAATACCTACTACAAATTTTGAACCCCAAAAGCCAAAATTAGCTTACTTGCCAGTAAAGCTAATTGCTACATACAATGCCAGTCGACACCCATACGAATAACTTTTCGTTTACTCGTACGTGCTTTGAAAATTCAGATATGTGAGGTAAATGCTACCTCACAGTTGTGAAAAAAAATTATGTTCCAAATTTGCTATGTAACTTCTGAATTTTCAAAGCACGAATAAATGAAAAGTTGTTCGGGTGGGCGTTGACTGGCATTGTATATAGCAATTAGCTTTACTGGCAAGTAAGCTAATTTTGGCTTTTGGGGTTCAAAAGTTGTTGTAGGCATTTACACAGTTATGTACGCCTGATGATAACAAGCAAGTTTGAAATATGCTTATAGCGTACTATCGTGGTAAATTGCTAATGTGATGTCATGTATGGTGGCCATGCTTAATGATGCTAGCGCAATGCGGTTGAGCTAAGTGGAATGCCAGTGTGATACTATTGGTTGAGAATCTTATTTCTGGTGATCTTGTTGTCAGACTTTGATTAGGGAAATCTGAGAAGTGTACAATGTCAAGTGCAGAAATTGCCCTTGTGTGTGGTTTGAAGGTTCGGGTGGGATGCCAGAATAGGCTATGTGTGAATTCAGATGCTGATAAAACACTAGCCTAATGAGAAAGCAGGCGATACGTGAGGTTAGTGCTGCCTCACAGTAGCGAAAAAAGTTTATGTCCCAAATCTGCTATGTAACTACTGTACAATTCACGAAAACAAACACTTACCTGGTTGATAGATTATAGAAAATAGGGTTGAGACATTCACTCACTCGCAGCAACATATGCGAAGTTGTTGCAAAATGCCAAGTTAAATCCCAATAACTTTGATCGCTCGTGCATTTGGCAGCCAAGATGAAAAAGTGAAAAGCTGTGAAAAACAAGTGAATACTTTATTGGCGATGCCAATATACAGGGTGGGCCGTAAATAACGCATCAAAGCATATAAAACATCGACTGGAATTGTGCATCAACGCAAATGGCGAGCATTTTGAGCATTTGTGATTGTACCAGCGTGTACGTGTTTCTCTGTTCATTTGTTAAGTCTTTCTTTAATAAAAACGTGTGTTATTATTATCAATATTGTTTAATATGCTTTGGTGCGTTATTTACGGCCCACCCTGTATTTTCTGCTAAGCTACGCCTCAACTGCCCGAAATTCTTAGCTTTGTTTTTCAAGCCTTCAGCATACAAACATATACTCTCCTTTATTCGAAAAGATTTATCCACTTAGGAGTCGACCCCAAGCCTCGGTACTGGAAAGAGTTTGTGGCTTTTTAATTTTTTAAATTTTTGATATTTACATGTGGCGTGTTCTGTGCTTTGATATCATCTCTGGCCGTTGCTGTCGAGCACTTTTTTGAATTCAAAACCTTCTCATTGACACAAAGTATTCTCAAAAAAATCAACAAAATTGGCATGAAATCAGGCTACAAAAGTGATGTCAACTCACTCTTTGCCGTGCGTTGCTTTCTTGCATTTTGGCTACGATTTCTCATGCAGACGTTCCTGAAGCGTGTTCGATAATAGCTGACTACATGCCAGCACATAATTGTCCCGAACATGCATATATGTTTGAAGTCACAAAATGTTTAAGTGATAATTTATTTATGTGATTAAATATCCGAAATTAACAGTCAGATATTTAATTAGATGAGAAAAAGTCTGTGAAGTACTCCATTTCTGCTCTTTAGCATTTCTTTTTCGATCAGACTTTTTGCGATCTTTCAAAAGTTTTATTACTCCAATCGGCCAAGTAGGCCGTTTAAAATTTGGTTGAATTGAATTAGATTATAAACAAATAAACACCAACAAAAAATTGCCGCAGCATCTTTTCCAGTTCCATAATCAATTTTGGGACAGAACCGCCGACTTAGTTTCAAAAAATGTTTTATTTGCAGTACTTCGAAGTCGATTTACGATTAAAAATGAAGCCGAATTGTTTTAATTAAATTTTTCTAGATAAAGTTAATGCTTCTACATTGAGTTAAAAATTATATCTCTCAACATTTATGTAGTAGTTTGAGGTTAACGATACAGGCCTGTTCGAAATAGCTAATTAAACTATTAGGTAGCTGTAGTTGACAATCTAATTATAACGCTAAGTGAATGATTCCGGTATCAAAACTGCATAATATCAAAAATAACTAATCCATGGCCACATTTGTAGAAATTCGAACAATTTAATTTAATTTAGTTTGATTTCTTTGAAATTCGACGATTTATACGATTAAGCTTTATTTGATTGTTACAAAGGTTAGCTTTATTTCGAAACAACTGATAATTAACGCTACCTCGATCGAATTAGTCCTTCTGTTTTTTATTTGATTAATATTATTCGCTATTATGCGCAACTTACTATGGAAATTTTTTTTTTGTGGTCATTTAAGTAATTTTGATTGGATTTGCCCCAAATCACATGCAGAATTTGGAGCTTTCACACCCTTCAATTTAAGAGTGAAAAAAGGCAAAATAGAGAGACATAATTGCCTTGCCCCGGTCAAAATGAAGCTTGAAAAAAAAAACATTTTAAAGAGAGATGAAATTTACCGATGCAACTAACAAGATAATTCCCAAGAATAAGCTGTTAGTACAAGTTTCAGATTTTTATTTTTCAGTTACGATTTGAGTGATAAAAATTAAATCGTGGTGACAGATTCATCAGTTAGACGCACTCGATTGCTAAATTTTGGGACATTGATCTTTCATGCTGAAAGTAAAACTTTATACCAATTTTTTGTTTCGAGTCTACGCAGCATAACCGCTCTGACTGGGTAGCAAGGACGACCATGATCACATGACATGGGTTCAATCCGAAACCTGGTCACGTTGCTGCGTTCTTGAATAAGACGCTTTTCGATGATTATCTCTGCTTGGTGGCTTCGAACAAGCAGTAAATTCAGTGGGCAGGAATTTAAAGAAATTCACAGGAACATTCGATTACGGAAAGCTCCAAAGCAGGTGTGGATTCTTCGAAGCACGATTCCTCCAAGTACAAACTGTATTGCCATGAAAAGTGCGCGGATAGCCTAACAGTAAACTTTTGACGCTGTCCGGTGACAGGAAGATACAAAATGCACTACAACAACAGCAAATGCAATAGTATATAGCATTGGATTAGCGGTACCGCTTTTTTTTCTTATAGAGTTAAGCGTTAAATATGATTTAGATATTGGATAAAAATCATTGAAAACATTGGTTAGTGACAAGATTTATTCTACAAATTTAAAAACTTTTAAAGTATGGCGCTGCGTTTCGAACGAAGCAGAATTTCATTAACCTGTAGTAGGAAAATATCCTAATAGAAATGATCCGACAATCAAAGACAGTTGAAGAATGATATGATTTTCTTTTTTTCGTCGCTTTTCTTCGCTTTCTCGAACACTCACGCGACCTTGAAAATAAAATCTTATTGCTTGCGAATACATTTATAGCGTGGAACGATGCATGTATTTAATTAGATGCTTTATTTGGATACAAATAAGCACCCCACTGTGCAAAGCAATGAACATTTTTAAGACTTGCTAAACCACTCTTCCAAAGCCCTTCAAAATTTTTAGCGAAAACTCTCATTTGTGCATTAGTTTTTAAAAAACTTAAATCCATAACTTGTCTTATTGAGTCATTTGAATTTCCACACCTGCCAGCTTTCTTGGATGTTTGTTTTTACACCCAAACTTTGTTGAGGCTTCGAACAAAATTGGGTAATTGCAATCATTACGCTCTAAATTCCTCTTCGATTTATTTTTGTCAAATAGAACTCATTAATAAACAAACATACAAAAATTTATACATGAACACATAAATGGTAATGTATCAAGAAATACATATTTCCATTCAGATGTATAACTCACCGAAGATTACGACAGTATTAAAGCGTTAAAAATTAAAACCAATGAAACCCTACAGTCTGTTTCACACGTAACTGGGATCATTATGGGTAAATCTAAACAATTTAAAAAGTAGACAAGTAAAATCAAAATCTCGAATATTAAAATGCAACAATTTAGAACTAAGGCAAAACTTTCCAAGCAAGCAGTTGAGCCTCACTAAAATGGCGCCAATTTGAACAAACCAAGAAGTAACAGCTAGGTCACGTGAAACAATGATGAAGTTAAGCAATAAAAATTACAAAAGCCGCAGAGAAGGAAGAGTCGGTGGTACGTAACTGGGACAAGTCAGTTCGATAAAAAGGAGAGAAAAAATTATAAACGCCAAAAAAAAAAACGAACAAACAGTAAAATGAAAAGCAACATTAAAACTAATAAATAAACCAACACTATATTATATAATATTTTGTTGGCTTTAATATTGCTTAATTCTCGTGTCAAGGCAATAAAATATTAAGTAATATTTATTGGTTTTAATGTTGCTCCTCATTTGGTTCTTTTTGGCCTGTATAGTTTTTTTTCTTCTTTTTAATGGAGTGACTTGCGCCAGGTACAAGCCACCAACTTTTTTTATTGTACGGCTTTTGTTGTTCTTTTTAATGCTTACATCATTGTTTCAAGTGACCTTGCTGCTACTGCTTGGTTTGTTCAAATTTGCGCCAGCTCAGTCCATGGTTCAAAGCAGCTTAACTGCTTGCTTGGGAAGTTTTAATCTATTTTCAAATTTTAGATCTTAACATTTTAGATTTTGATTGTCGGCTTTTTAAATTGTTTAGACTTACTCCTGATGACCATTTACGGATGAAACAAACCACTGGGTTTGTATAAGTTTTTATTTTTAATGTTTTAACCCCGTAGTAATCTGCTGTGTTATTTGCTCTAACTCTTTGTTGTCGAGCTCTGTTTGAAACTCTAATATCAACCACAGACAGATACGCTACTCCATAGGCACTTGGAAAACAACCTTTACCGTTTAGTAGTGTCCTTTACCGGTTGAATATGTACTCTGTTTGTCACAATTTTTGTGGGGGACTTGCAGCTTTAATAACATATGATACTGTAACTATCCCAGATAGCCATTTTATCTGGCTCGGATCAGGAACAGATCTTGTAAGATCAAATCCGGTTTTGATCTGGCATTATACGTTGAAGAGTTCAAGATCGAGCCAGTTTGCTGTGAGATCGGATTTTGATGTGGCACCATAAATTTAAATGATTGAGTTTAAGCCACCTCAGTATCAGATCGGATTTTGATCTGGGGTTATAGGTCAAAACGATTGGGTTTGGGTTGGTTCAGTATCTGATCAGGTTTTAATCTGGCATTATACCTTGGAAAGTTTAAGCTTGAGCCAGTTCGGTATCTGATCTGATTTTGATATGACATTATAAGTCAAAACGATTGAGTTTGAGCCAGTTCAATATCTGATCTGATTTTGATCTGGTATTGTACATCTAAATGATTGAGATTAAGCCAGGTTGGTATTAGATCTGATTTTGATCTGGCGTGATAGGCCAAAGCAATTGAGTTTAAGACATTTTAATGTCAGATCTGGTTTTGATCTGGCATTGTGCGTTGAAAAATTCAAGCTTGAGTTAGTTCAGTATCTGATCTGGTTTTGATCTGGCATTGCAAATCTAAATGATTGAGTGTGAGCCAGTTTGGTATCAAATCGGTTTTTGATCTGGCGTAGTAGGCCAAAACGATTTAGTTTGAGCCAGTTCAATCTCAGATCTGGTTTTGATCTGGTATTGTACGTTGAAAAGTTCAAGCTTAAGCCAGTTCGGTATCTGATCTGGTTTTGATCTGGCGTTGTAGATCTAAATGATTGAGTTTGAGCCAGTTTGGTATAAGATCAGATATTGATCTGACGTGATAGGCCAAAACGATTTAGTTTGAGCCAGTTCAATGCCAGATCTGGCTTTGATCTGACATTATACGTTAAAAAATTCAAGCTCGAGTTAGTTCGGTATCTGATCTGGTTTTGATCCGGCATCATAGGTCAAAACGATTGATTTTGAGCCAGTTCGATATCGGATCTGATTTTGATCTGGCGTTAAAGGGCAAAACGATTGAGTTAAAGCCAGTTAAAGCCAGATATCTGATCTGGCTTTGATCTGGCATTGTAGATCTAAATGATTGAGTTTGAGCCAGTTCGGTATCTGATCCGATTATGATCTGGCATTATTAGTCAAAACGATTGAGTTTGAGCCAGTTCAATTTCAGATCTGGTTTCGATCTGGCAAAACCGGATTAAGTGGATGCCAGACACTGCCAGGTAAAAACCAGATTCGGCCCAGATGATGTGGCTGTCTGGGATACCATAATTATACCTTCGAAACACTGCTTTACGAAAACAAAACCATTAGTTTTTGCGACTGAATTAGCAACTTACTATTATAAGAAGCTTTTCTTTTTTTTCGAAGCAAAAAAACTTTCACTCCAATGCTCAATGAAAAGCAAAAAATCAAAATAAATGGAACATAAAAGAAAATGGAATAAAACACCGGAGTGTACAATGCAAACCAATCCAATCTGTAACAAAATTTATAGTTTAAAATAAAATTTGCTAACTGAAAATTTCTGTAGAGTCTTAAAGTGCCTGAATAGTTTAAGCAAATTACCGAATACGACAAGCCACGCCCGACCAAATAATACTAGCAGTACTCTGAGCAAAGACAATTAGTGAATTATACCGCATGAATTACACTAAAATGTCACACAACATTTTTATGTGTTCGTGTAGCACAGATTTTTGTAATGCAGTAAACCCAAAAACCTCGTGCTGACATTTCTACAAAGAATCATTCAAACCCAAAACCTCGAGCTGGCTCAAAGCTGAAACAAACTTTTGTTTTTTACCTTTTTTTTTGCAAAACACTTCTCGATTTTTGGAAAAATATCTAACGTACTCCGACAGGAAAAAGTATCTTCAATGTTTGGCGTACAAGAAAAAAAAAAACAGCATTCGCCACGTAACAAATAATGTCCGAGGCTTGTTTGCATCTTACTTGTTTCCTGCCACCCCACAGTGCGCCCACATGGAGTATATGATAGGTAAACTTCGATCGCGGTCGTAAACTTCAACCATCAATAAAAAAGGAATAAATCCTGTGAATGCTCCAATAACCCAAATTACTACGATCGACACCTAAAAAGAAAACAACAAAAACCCAGAAGCAATTAGAAAGAGGAATTTAAAGTGCAAAAGACTGAAAAATCAAAGAATGCATAAATTAATAAAATTATATTTTTTCACAAAATTACTCAATCTTGACTAAATTGTTATGAAAAAAATTGGGCTGAATCCGTACTTCTACCTTTAAACTGAGTTGTCCAAGTAGAAATTAAGATTTTTTTATGGCTGCTTAATGGTATTTGAGTAATTGCAATAAAAAACCGTTGAAAGCCTAGTTGAAATAAAAACCAATTTAATTATTTAAACCGTATTGCTTGTTCAAAAGAAAGTAAAACAAAATTAGTTTGGTGCTTTGGAATAATTACTTTTACAAATTAGCATTTTCTTTCTAGTCTTCTTGACTTTTACTCAACTTTATTTAAAAATTGTTGGTTCTAGAAATAAAATATGATCAATTGAGAGAAAGCGCCACAGTATAAAGTTTGTCGAAGCCATATCTTCCAAACATTTGTACGTTTTTGGAAGAAATACTACAAAACGAGTTTACTAATAGCATTAGTAAATTTACAACCAAATTTAGATTTTAGTCAAGCATTCCTGTGCACAAAGCCAATTTTATCACCAAATATTAAAGCCAATATATCATCATGAAACAGAAGTAAAATTTGCCAAAATTTTATAGAAGTACATCATGGTGACGTCACTCATTTATGTTAACTTAGGTAAAAATTCATCTCCAATCGGCAACTGGAAATGGGGCGCCCTCTTGTCTTTAAGTTTATAAAATTAATAGTGGAACAAATTCCTCCCTTCTTTAAAATCAGTAAGCTGTAGAAATATCTTAGCAGTATAAAAATGAAATTATAAAAGATTTTTTGCTTTAGAATGTTTATATTTTAAAAAAGTTCCTCAATACAATGTACCTTTCCATATTTTTTTTGTCAAGTTCTTAAACCTGTGAGGCCATTGAAGAGACACGAATCGTAAAATGGCAAACCAGAGTATGTGCAAAATTGTGACATATGATGTCCAACTATCTACGCCCCATATAATCTGAAATGGAGTGAAATGAGCTTGCTGCAACGTAAAAGCTTCTATTTTTGACCTAAAATTAGCAAATTACAATAACAGGCATTTGCAACAATTTTCAAGGTAGGCTGGTACTTATATAACAATAAGTAAGAGAAAACTAATGTTTACTTATGAAATCCACTTTTGAGGTGCAAACCACTAATATTGTAACGAAAGTAAACTTTTACGTAGATTGTGCAATATGCAGTATAATAAGCAATACTAACGTGCACGAATTATAATGTATAGTAAATATTTTCAGACTGGAAAGCGTGCCGGTATTTTTCGCCACAAAAGCACTTTTTGAGCTATGCACCTCCTTTCGTTTACGGCCAGTTGGTCGAGCAGTAACGCATTCATCTATGGAGCGGGAGGTATGCGATTCAAATAATTCTCAGGCCGGTCAAATTGTACACAGTGTTGTTAACGGCTCGCCACCGCAGCAACATTTCTTCGAAAGGAGTTGTATAGCCTTGGCGCAATGACGCGTAAATAGGTCCCGCAAACTCGTTACACGCTTTGGCGTTATACCGCGAGTATAATGAATGATTTGATTCTATATAAATTTAATTCAGATATCAATTTCTTAAATTTAAAATTGTTGTGATTTCCATGTTCTTTTTTTGTCAAAATTTAACATTAGTCTTTTTTCCTTTTTTTTCTACAGTAATTAATATTTATGCTTCTAAAAATAAAGT